>CM020508.1:19411514-20011514 GCA_009823395.1 Thamnaconus septentrionalis | reverse complement strand
TTTAAACTAATAATATTTTGTCATGGTTTCATAGCTACAACTGTTAATAGCGTGACGTTAATGTTGAGACGAGAGTGGAGGGCGAAGTCGAGCGAATTCTCGCTCGACTAGAATCACGCAAAACCTAAATATCGCAATGAAAAATTGATATTGGAAATACCTAAACTTCGAAAAATCTCTCAAATATTGCGAAAAGGTTTTTCTGCTCTCTTGAGGTGGTTGATTTTATGAGAATTACGGCTTATGCACTTTGCACCATTCAATGGAATTGCAATTGTACTTTGTCGAAATTTTTGAAATATTGCTTTTATTTTGCAAAAAACTGTCATGGCAGCACAGCACTCCACACACGGAGAGTGATTGGCTTCATATTTGGACCAGAGAAGACAAGTCTTGAAGACGAAAAATATGTTTCATACAATGACGCTAAACGTTTAAGGTACACATTCTCGCTAGTTATACAATATTATTCAAATAACTGGAATTGAATGCAAGCCTTCTTTGCTGCCCTTTTGGGGACCAATTTCCTCTACATTCATTCCATGCCCCAAATGTTTTTCTTTTCTTTTCATTCGCAGAAGCGCATTTTCAGACTGCATTATCTAGTCCTTAACTTTTGTGCCCACTACTTCTCACAGCCCCGTAGCCTTCAGAGCGAGATTGTGTACCTTTCATTTCACAGAGATTTCAAGAAAGCCAGCTGCAAAAAAACAGACTTTGGATTTGAAGGTTTGGCGTTTTGTGATACTGTATATAACATAAAAAAAAGGTAAACTTTTCATCTTTGTAGTTTGTTCATGCACAAGGGTGGGAAGGTTTGCTGTCAACAGAGTTCAATCAGATTAACACAAATAATGTTACATGCACTGCCAGTACGCTAGCAGGAGTGGAAGGGGGCCCAAGAGGGACAAACACAAATTGACCTCCAGCAGCACATTTTGCTTTCTGAGCTGTCTACATCTAGAGCTCAACTTCTTTGCATCTTTGCATGTCAACTGAAACCTACAGCAGATATTTAGCCATGAGAGATGCATTGTTTAATTCCCTTCAAATTGAAATGATTTTGAAGGCTAAAAAAAAACAAACAAAAAAGATTCTAGTAGTTTTTGGAAAGAGCCAGACTGGTGATAGACACTCACACAAACCAGCAACTGCTGAGATTCAGTAATTGGGGGACCGAGATTTCAGTCTGCTGGGCAGACTCAACACGAAATACCTAAATAAGACGAATTCTTTTGCAGGAAAGGTCAACAGTAGTTCCGTCTAAAAGCATAACAGCTTCCTCCAAAGATCTTTTGAGGTCAGTCTAAAGCGGCGAAAGTGATCTTTGCACATTTTTCAAAAGTGGGTTGAGGGAGACGGAGACAAGATATCACTTGTTCAGAGAGGGAAGTGTTTTGAAGTGCTTTGCTGGGTAAAAGAAAAAAAAAAATATATATATATCCATAGAGAGAGAGAGCAGGGGGGGCAGGCAGTCTTGCATTCTGTCCAGTCGTTCAATATGTGCCCATTTGAGGCTTTTGTGACCCAAATGGGTTTCGAGAAGCATTGTGGTTGTGAAGATCCAAGTCAGATCAGGTGAAGAAGTGCCGTAATTGGGGTGTACTTTCCATAAATCACGACAAAAGAAGGTCCTGAGCCCTCTGTCCTGTACCCTAAAATAGTGCTGGAGGAAAAATTAGCTGCTCTGCCAGACTTCTACTCTTTAATCCTGAGGGCTTTATTTGATTTTATCCCTGTGGCCATACAATGTACCGTGAGCCCTGTGCTAATTCCAAAGCTCTGTGTCGAATCCAATTCTTATACATGAGTGTGGTACTATATCAGTGGTTGGAAGACTTTGTGAATTGTTTATAGGTTTTTTTTTTTTACCTAATTTGGCTCCAGCTGTAACACATCCCAACACAAAGGGATCTACTGAAATAATGAACACATAAGATACGCTATGTATGGTTAATATGTGTATATATATATATGTATATATATATATACATTTATATATATATATATGTATATATATAGATTAAATGACAGCATACGGCCCCCAGGCTGAGTGTTCCCCTCATATTTTGTCCCTAATACAGATTTTCCAAGATACTTCCAGACACAGACATGACAGACTGCCAAAAACACACCCGAGGTTGTGTGCATGCGTCAACAAGCTGATTGTTCCTATAGTGGCTGTAAGAGAACACTGTTACATTATGTATGTGCGAACAGCTGCTGTGTTTGCAGGGTGTCTTGCAGGAGAAGATTTGCAGGAAGTGCATGTGATGATAAAATGAATGCAGACACTGTGGGGAGAGGTGAGACGTGATTAGAAAGTGACCTCACCTTCCTTTGTTTTTTTTTTTTCTTTCGTTGAAAAACCCTCCGTGGACTGAAGGGGGGGAAAATATGAGGAGAGGAAGTTGCCTGTGTCTCTTGGTTCACCCCTGGACGCGCTGCACACATGAACTTTCAGAGTAAGGTTGAAAAGAAAATCTTTCAAACTGAGGTACCTCACGACAACAGCGCACAACACAGGCCCAGGAATACTGAGAACTAAAATAACAATGGGGGGAAAATATACCAACGCAGGTGCAACAGCAATTACCGGGTAGCACCATGTCGCTGCTCCGATACAAAAATAATAGTCTCATTGAATCTAATGATGGGGTGCAATACTGTAATTGACAAGTGTGGGTTAGCCAGGGAGCAGCACTGCGTGTTGACTCTTGCATTCAAATTTACTTTCTCGCATATTCTTAGAACCAGGCTAGGGCTGTTTGCAACAGTGGCAGCATTGTCCATGTGTTGGGTTGCAGATCATCTGCAAATAAAATCTGAAAAGCAGGACAATGAGGCACCTCCTTGTCGGTTCTGAAGTCAGCAGCTCGCCTCAAAACAGCCCAGGAACCTTGTTTATTACCAGGACTGATTCAAACTATGATGCATAAATCTGCAAAAATCCTCAATGTGTGACTTCTAAAGAAGAAGGGATTTCCAACCGGGTTCACAGAGGGGGCTCCTCACCTTTTCGTTGCACAGCGCATTGTTCAGTTTGTCATTGCGTCTCCATCTGTGGCAATTACGAGAGGCACCTCAGCATCGTGGCGGTGACTCAACGAGGTGTTTCTGCACCGGCATGTGCACAGGTAGCGCAGAGGCGCTGTGGTGTCTTCCCCCAGCAGGGTGATGACACAGCTGTGTGACGGGCTAATGCAGAGTGACTAGTCCATTCACACTTTATTAGTCTGATTATGCAATTAAATAGGGCTGATGAGGAAATTAGTTCCATGGAGATATAATAATTGTAACCACGGAGGCGTATTAATTCATCGGTGAAACAAGTAAAGGATGCTTGAAAACGCTCCCTCATTGCGCGTCTGACACATCAGTGTCTCTGTTTTCATTAGCAAATATTGACCAACGGACTGATGAATGCGTCTGACTGCAGGATTAGTTTGTTGGAGTCGCTTAACCCGTCGCTGTACGAACTAGTCCAAAGCCCGGTTCCCACTTTGGACGCTGAGTTTTTACCGTGCAAACAATATCTTGCACAGACATCTGAGGGTTTCAGGGTTATTTTTTTCCCTCCCTCTCAGACTTTGTACAAACTAAAAGGTGAAATCAAACTCCCTGATGTATTGCACCGCCTACACGATTGCTTTTTTTGGTCTAAAACAAAATGTGTTTTTCCCATTTCCCTCTTCTGCTTCTTAAGCTCTGCGTTTACCCCAGCAGGTCACCGAGGTGGCACAAAAGGCACAAGCAGGTGAAATAGCGTTTGCGCTCTCTACGCATTGTTTCTAAAAAGCGATTCTTCAAAATATAGTGGGGGAAGAAATCTGGATTTTTGTCGGGGAGTAAGCAGACAACAGCCAACCATCACAATAATGTTTTTTTTCAGAAAGTGTCACAGATCTCCTCAGTACTGAGGACTGACTTGTTAAAGCAGTAATATAAAAATCAAACTACATATCATCAGGTTTTCATGACAACTGAAGGACCTGAGGAGCCATGGCAATGCTTACTTTGGGTACAGTCTGTGATGCTCCTCATCCTTGTTGTTCTGTATCAATGACAAGAGATAGATTGACATGTTCGAACACCATAAACAGCTGATACTGACAAGTATTGAGCCATTCAGCTAGAATTTGAAGCTTTTTGAAAAAAACCTGATTGTGTAAAAGTATTTTACATTCTGTACTTGTTGACACTCAGTACTGATAGGGGTGACCAACAAAAAGTTTTATTTAGAGTAATGCTGTATGTGTGGTGTAAATTATATATTACATTATATAGACTTTCCTGAAATATATTTATTTGTATATGTTAGATGAACTGCATGAAATGTGTATCTGTGTGGTTCTTATGTTTTTTTTGTATTGTTATTTGCTATATGTTATATCGTGAAGGAATAATAGTATTGTCACAGTGTAGATATTGTTGTCAGGACTCCAGGAAGAGGAGCAGCAGCTGCTGTGCTGCAGCTACTAGGGATTTCTATCTAAACCGAACCTTGGAAGGAGGCGGACCGATTTGAAATCTCACTGATTTCTAATCATAAAATCGTGACTGTGAGAATAAAGAGCTACGACTGCTGCAAAATGTGCAGTCAAGCTTCGCTGATCTTCGTCTTTGTGTGCGTGACACAGATGTTAGCCACAAGAGTAGCCGATACAAAGATCACTCATGATAATTTTAATCGCAATTTAGATTTTTAATCAAACTCTCCAAGAAAAAAAGAAGGATCACACCACATGTAATCTGCCTTTTTAAAATAATTTATTCTCAGAGTGACAAAAATTGCCTCTCCACAGAAAGACAGCCAGGCGTGGCATTGGCGTGCGCGCGCGTGTGTGTGTGTGTGTGTGTTAATGCCGATGCAAGTCTGCGAATCCCTCGCCCCCTCAGTGTGTCCACAAACCATAAAGCTGCATCTGCGATGTGGTTTAATGAGCCATCATGTGTCAGACGATGAGGGCTTCATTTCAGCTGCATTAAAGGAGAGCAAAACAAAACCAAATCTCTTGCACCCCCGCCTCACACTTTCCACGTTGAGCTTTTGAAAAGTCTGAGACCTTTTCTTCCCTCATTTTGTTCTTCTCCCCAAGGTTAAAATAAGAACAGAGCAGCCAAGTGGGACTTCAGGGGGACTTTATAGCGTAAAGCACAGCTGTAGTTCCCATGATGCCATCAATAATGCTTTAAAATGCCAGTCTGTCTGCAGTTGGCAAAGATTTGTGGGCTTACGTCAGGAGCTGCATTATGGTCGTGCTTGCACTCCATTACAACTGTGCAGCCGTGACTGGGATATTACCCAATCATTGGAATTATTACTCTGTTAATGTAAAAGGTAATGCGGGCAGCGGAAGTGTAGCACTGTTGTAAGTGAAGTGATGGAGTTTAAAAGCCTCTACGGGCTGCAGCGATTGCAGCATTGCAGGCAGCCTTACTGTGTGGATGTGTATGACCATCATGTTGGTCAATGTTGAAATAGGTGAGATTCAGGTGAGAGTTTTCCATTAGAATCCGGGTCTTTTTCATACTAGAGTACACAGAGATGCTGCCACTTCCTTGCATAGAGTGGCATTTTTCACTACATTTTAAGCCACTTAAATGATAATTTAATAATGTAAAGGCAATTTTGTCTTGGGCACTTGATAAGTAGACATTTCAGTCATTTAGTTTAGTTGCATCAACATTACGACCATAGTCACTTCAACAGTATCGACAACGGTATTGACAAAATTGAGTCATTTTTGTGTCTATGTTTTAAACATCCACATGCTTGATGTGACCAGGGACACTTGGGGACAAGCAAAGCCAATGATCCAGCTGCATCTCTACATATTCAGCAACCACTGTCATTTACTTCACCAGATGTGGTCTGAGCTGTGATCTTACTGGGGAACACCTGCACAATGCAACAGGTTGGAAGAATCCGCACACCTGAGCTGCAGAGTGGATCAAGGTCAATCATAAACACTCACTCATTCTGATTTTGAGCACAGCTTTTTGGCTGCACCAGTCTGGCAGAATCCTGCAGAACAGGTGCTTGGTCACTGGCCAAGCAGAAAAGGTTTTTACAGTATTGAAGAGTTTGGTTTGAGTCTTGGTTTGGTTTGGATGGAAAGTGATATTTTATTTATAAAAATAAGGCTTTCAAATACTTTTTAAATATTTTCTCAAATTCATCATTTTATTATGTAAAAATAATCAATAAATATTTTATGAAGTAAAATGATGATTCGTTTAAAAATGTAATGACACTTCAATAACTGAAAACGGTTGCCAGTGGGCTGCTTGAGGAGTAAACATCCTCTGCAGACATGAGCGTTCACTTTTTATTGTGAAGTGCGGTGGGAAATACTGCGCTAGCAATAAGAACTAAGAACCTTACAATAATTACTGCATGGAACAAGCTTGTCCAATGAAAGCTGAAACATGTTGAGTGTCCAACAACTCAACTCTCAAAGACGGCCGTGACCTGAATGACTGAGGACCTTTACAGACTATTACACAATAAATCTACGGCTGCGTTGTGTCCATTTATCGAGAATCACTGAATGGGAAAATGTCCAATCATCGTTCTTGCACCCTTCTTTAAATGCAGCCAATAAAATGCATGTAGGCTACAAGATGCTTATAAAGTCTCAAACTTTCAGCGAATTCAAACATTAAGAAAGGGATGTATTGTCATGTGCTGTACATATATTTGAAATGGTGCCTTATTACCTGCACTCATGCTATGATGTCCCACTGAGCCCCAAAAAAAACATAACAAACCTCATGACACAAACTCCTGAATGCAACATGACGAGCCGAAGTATCTAAGACAACGGCGGCTCCCTTCTTTTGCAGAAAATGACCTGTGCAAACAATCACAACAGAAATCTAAAAAAAAAAAAAAAAAGATGTAGAACCGGGATAGGAGTTTAATCAGCTAAGTGTATGCAGATTGTGCACAGGCTTGTGATTTATTAATAGGATCAGCTGCAGAATCAAACTGGAGGGCAGCGATCTCTATTTCCATCCAACAGCCACAGCAGTAAATAATCAATTGAGTCCTTCTAATGGGGCTTGACTAATATTCAAAGTGGGAAGCATGTGGCACTGATGTCTGCTTTTGTTTAAACAGCTCTGCACTGTCCCCAATTTATTTTATCTATGATACAACATGATGGCCCATTAAAGTCAGTTTCAAACAAACAGCAATTTCTGTATGTATTTATATTTTCCTCCTTCAGTTAAGTGGCCATAATGTGCTCATTTTATCTGCTCCCAAATCATCGCCAGGTACTGTGAAGCATGTATCCCATCAGTGCTAATTAAAAGAGAGTGCTCTAATCCACTATTTATCATTTAGCTGCATCAAGGTATCAGTCTCCTTTAGAGTCACATCTAATACTTACAGCATAACGTTTCAGCAACTGTTTTTATATGCAGATGATAAATTATTTAAAGCATGAAAGATAGCATTGTATAATATATTCTTTTTTTTGGGGGGTGGGATATAGTTTGACACTCGAGGTGAACATTTGCAAGCAAATCTTTGCACTTTTGTTGAGGGGCAACTTGTCTGAAGTAGGACAACTTGTGGGTAACTTAACCCACAGGCAAATCATTAATGTTTCCTTGAGGCTATGCATGGTACATTTGCAAGACAATTAGTAAAACAGCAAGATTTTAATATCTGACTCTCCTTTAGCCCTTCGCAATGTCTTAGCATAGCTTGTGGATTTAACAAAAAAAAACTTAGAGGATTTAGCGTTAATATATGATATGCATTTAAATTAAATCCAGTAATCCCATTTCAAGCTATCAATGTCAGATTAGTGCTTGCACACGGTGGTGCACTTGTCACATTTGTACATTGTATACAGGTTAGCTATTCTTTTTGAATGTTATTTTTTTTCTGGTGAATGTATATTTTATTTAATATTTCATGTAGTTTAATGTTTGTTTCACACACAGGAATCCTGTGTATAGTGGTCAACGTTCTACAACTTTTAATCTCCATTAAAAAGGAATTCAATTTAACATTCTTTTGGATTTTCCAAGTTGCCCTCAAATCTGCTCGATATAGGTAAGAAAAATATTATGGAAAATAATGCAAAATGAAGTCTATCTGGCCTTAAAGTCCTGACATAACTTAAACTGCAGGCACAAGACATTACAATGCAGCCTTCTTAATGTTTCAATTGACTTAAACGTATTGTGCAGGAACGAGCAAAACTTATGGTTATCAGGACTTCATAGGCACTTTTTTTTTTTTTGCATGTTTTTAAAGCAGATATATCTTACTGGTTGCATTTGAAGAAGGGCATTGAAGAAGGGGTTTTCAAAATCCCCTCGAGATCATCATGTCCGAGGCCAAGACAACAGCAAGACCAAAGAGAGTCGAGGCTGAGATGAGACCGAGACGAAGTCAAAGTTGCCTCTAAGACCGGTGTCAAGACCAAGACTGCTCTCCAGGATGTCAACACTAGTGTTGTGTTCTTGCAAGTGATAAGAGAGCAGAAATGCAAAACATGCCATTTGTAAAGATGAAGGTCTGCTGGTACAACCTGTCAGTCCAACTTTTTCTTGCATTAACTGTGGAGAAAATATGCATTTTGAATCAAGGCAGATGCTGTTTATTTATTTATTTATTCAGTCAGTCAGTCATCCATCTGTCTTTCCCCCTAAACAAGTGTAAAGTTGTGTCCAACCCTCTGTGATGAGAGTCCTGTCGGAGCCCAGACCGGAACTACTTCAGCGCGGCTTGAATCAAAACTTCACCAAACAAGAAATCTGAGTGTAATAAACAACACAAGCCTCCAGTGCACTTCTTTACCTCATCTGCTCAAACCGTGGAAAAGCAGAGGCCAGCCGGGAATGCGCTGACCCGGACTTCGTGCGACGCATCTTGTTTTTCAGGGGGACGGTATGGAAATGCGCTCACGACAAAAGCCTTAAGAGGGCACAAAAGACGTTCGAAACAGAGGCGCCGAGTTGTAGGAGCAGAATTCGATTCGGTGCGAGCAGAGGGGAGAGAAGCTCGAGTGTGGCAGGCAATTTGAGCATGCAAGAGAAAATCGTGTAACTTCATTTGAGTGAGTAAGAGGGATTCTCATGCTCATAATGAATCCCCTGAGCACAAAAATTCAACTGACAGCAAAGCTTCGCCCCTTCATTTTTTTCTGGGTCACCCCGTTAGGCTCTTTCAACACCGGCTGCCAGCAGAGTGGTGTTTTTCTGATGAGAAATGGACACAAAAGAGCAGTGTTTGCTGTCAACATTTTATTTTTTGGAATCAAAGGCACCCATTAGGTGAAATTCCTAATACTGACTCTACCTGTCAATTTATTTCAGCCTCTATCTGCTGTTTCCTGCCTCTTTGATCGCAGTCACTTGGAATCACCTGTTTTGATTTTCCTCCTGTGTGTTTTTAACACGGCAATTTTCACTTTGCACACCCACAGCTCTTGGCTGGTGTCTCGCTGATTTTCCTGGATCGCCTCCACTGTCGAATGTGTTAAAGCAACCTGTCTATTAAAACACAGTGTCTGATATCATTTTTTCATTTCTGCCTTTACTCGCGCACTGAAATCCACATTCACCAAAAATTGGAATCTTAAATCGCGTCACTAAATCTGTGACTTTGCACTTTGGAATGGCTGCATCTATAGTGCACTGCATTTCTGAGGCCATGTGGACAAGCACTAATTTAAGTTGACACAGGGAAGGACACAGCCACTGACTGTAAATTGACACAGGGAAGGACACAGCCACTGACTGGCATTGTCTTGACCTCAGCTATCATACTGTGACCTGCCCTAAATACCTTGACTGTGTGACATTAGTTTTCAATCAACACTTCATCTCTTAGGTCACGAGTCCTCCAGTATAAAACACTCTGGTACTAACTATCATTTTACTCAGTTTGTGGGCCAGACCACACCTACATCCACCTTTATCTGTTTGAGACCCCACACATGAAGATAAAAAATCTGGTATTAAACAGCCAGTTGTGTGTGGTGCACTCTGCTATTCTCAATCCAAGCACACAGAAATGGCCTTAGTTTCAATTGTGGTACAACTTGGGGAACATTATATAAACATTTATGGTCTTCCTAGAGCTCCATGAGCTGCTCCTCCAAACTTCAATGACACTGCCAGGCCATAACAGCTATGACAATACGATGAAAGTAAAAGTGAACAATAGCCTGGAAAAAGTTCAAATTCAGCAAACGCTTCATACCCAGTGCAATAACCGAGCTGAACGAGGCCAATGAAATGTATGTAATATGTTACATGTAAGTGTGTGTGTTTATTTGTGACACCACTGCTCAGATACTGTAGTTTTAAGTTGGAAACTGTGTGTCTTTCTGCTTTCGAGGCTGCACGGACTGTGAAAACACATTTCCTGCAAAGGACAAATAAAACATAAACCTAAACCTGAAAGAATCCAATTCAATCTAGTCGGTTCTCTGCACGTTCTATGCTTGACACACACACCTGAACTAGTGCTCACCTGCTGAGACCAGAATACGTCTTGAGCTTTTGGTAAATACGCCCTTAAACCCACCTGATCTGGACCAATCTTGTCATATAAATTGGTAATCCTTGCCACCAGATTATATCATCTGTTCCCTGACCACTTTTGTAAGAGTTTATAGAGCAGGGTGGTAGATTCATCAATCAAAGTATGAGCCTATGTTTAGGGATAATTCAGAGTCAGTCCTGTCTACACTGTTAACTGTACCCTGCTACACTGTGCAGTCCATCCAGCCAGCCGAGAGCTAAAGTGAGCCCAAGTGTACCAACAGCAGATAAAGTGGCTCGCAGGGGCATATGAACTCGCATTGTCATTTGTCATTTCTTTTCTATATGTTTCAGATGCTGAAAACTGCACTTTTCTTTAATTATGTTTATTTCATTTCCTTGCTTTCAGCAAAAATTTGCAAAAAGGAGTTTCTGTTATTTTTCAAAGCTGCTCCATAAATCTTCTTGACAGCAGCTGTTGGAGTACAGCTCCTCACAAAAGGCTCTTTGAAAACTGAGCTTGCGCCCTTGGTTTTTAAATACTACTTGTTATTTACCATTTTAAATATATAAACCCCAAAATATATAATTCGTAGCCCTTAAGTGTGTCTTTTCAGGGCTGCAGATTAAAAACAACCATACATAATAATCAATGTTTGTAAATATTATAAAACTTTCGTTTTTTTTTTTCTAAGCGGCTCATGGGTGGACTGCAGTGATGTCTTAACATAGAAAAAAAACCAATACACATAAACTCTTATCATATATGTTTATGGAATATTTCATAATTCATTTCACATAGGTCGAATTAATTTCGGACATGTGTCCTCATTTGTCTATAAAACAACTCCTAAAATGATTGGTTGACATTAAACCAGTTTATTCTTTATTAGATAGACAGTTTACACTGTCACTTGTTGTACTAACTAACTACTTACTCCTTGAGGCAGCTGGAATATATAATAGAGAACTGTCAATTTTTTTATTATAGGCGTTTGTGAGGATTCATGAAGTTGTTGGGTAAAATCTAGGATGCACAGAAATAATGTCTTAGATTTATGTATCGATTGGATTTAATGAGTGCCACTTCTGTTGACAAAAATATCGTAGCACTCCTTTTTAAAAACCTTAATTTGGTCCACATGTGAGTACATACAAATTCAATTTACGAGGTACAAAAAAGGGTGTGTAATGACTTAAATTAATGGCTAAGTCCTGCCAATGATCAGTCATGCAAAACTCCGTCGGATGTAGGAGGTAATTACCCTTCAGTCAGCTAAGTATCTGTGGCGCTCGTACATCAGTCCGGATGATTTGTGTTCCATCTGGGGGCTTCAAGTTGAGGGATGTGCTTTGCGCTCACAGGTCAAACAACTACAGAGCCTCAATTTATTCATTTAATCTAGCAAAACGGGAACAGGATGTAACTTAATAGATACACAGCCCTGTGCTTCTCTTCACGTACTCAGGCGTGTTTCACATTAATTAGACCAAAGGTAACATTGTTTTCCAGCACAACGCATCGACCAAAGACGTTCAGACTGTTTCAACGTTACCAAAAACAAAAACAAAACAAAGCAAAACAAGCATATTGAGGTAGATTGTGAAATAACAACTACATTTAATTACATTCCTCTCTTCTAAAATTGTATTTGCACAATTCTACAACAATGACAAAAAATATATATGTTTCTGTGATAATGTTCCACGATCCAGACGACGTGACAAGTCCCATGTAGCTGCTTGTTAAAACCTTCCTTTCAAAGAATGACATTTTCAACAGCAGGATATTTACTGGTATAATTGATGCAGAATCGTCTCAGGTCGCCCGCGCCTTTGAGACAAGTGAGCAGGAAGTTCAGAAATGCCAGATCTGTTTTGAATCTCTAACTCATTTTCTCATTGATTCTGGCCAGGTTCCCTCTCAGTTTTGGCAGACTGATGTTCTGCTGGCATGGATTGATCATTAGACAGACTTAAGTTGGAATTAATGTCTGACATTGTTTTGGGTGCTGTGGCACAATGACAATGACAACTTGCACATACTATTACACATACTATTAGTAATAATAATAATAATAATAATAAGAAATATTTGCAAAAAAAAAAAACATTTTTTGTGTTTCAAAAGGTGCAGCTGCTTTAAGCTGGCAAAAACACACACAAATTGAATTTCTCTTTTGTGGTTGTTACAAGACATAAAATCAACAAAACTAATTTCTTGCCCAGCATGTGTCACATTTTCTGACTAAAACATCCACTTTCAACTTGGATGAAACAGCCCCTGCAGAAGAGAGCGTGTGGGTTGTGGTTGGCAGGACTAAAAGAAATGGAAATTACACTTTCATCTCAATTCAACCACTTTAATGTATATCAGCGCCCAAAGAAGTGATTGGAACCAGCTGTTTAATATTGTTTTTCCTGTCAATGAGCTACTTGGTATTTTGAGTAATAATCTGGCTTCACAATAGGTGCTGTGTCATAGCGTTTAACAATTTCTTTCTGTCATTAATTGGCTCCAAGCAGTTGTTGACTCTCTTAGCAGCAGCCTCTATCTCTTGCTCATTAGCAGCTGCCTGCTAAGGTTAAGAGCTGCTGCTGTGATTGCTCATTAGTGACACAGGAGAGTGGTGATTTACTCTGTATCAACCTACACTAAGTGCCCTTCTATGATTGCACAAGTTTCAGTATGGGTATTTCTCCAAGGAAATTGTGACACTTGTAGGACAACACAATTCTTAGTTAAATAGTTTTAAAACACACATACACAAACTCACATGCATGAATAATAAGCACATTGTCTTATATGATCTGTAACATGACTTGAGCAGCTTTGGGAAAATGTTGAAAATGTTGCTGTGCCTGCAAAACTGAGAGGCATTTTTATTCCCGAAACTTGCATGCAGACGGATTCAGTTGCAGCAGTTGAACCACTTTCTCACCAGTGTAACAACATTTTTATTAATTCATGGACCCACCTCAACAATTTCACACATGTTTTGCTTATTCTGGCTGATTAGACATCTGTCTTGGTTTTGAGCAAACACAAACAGCACTGAAAATTTGCCGTGCAGTTGCTATACTAATTACGAGGCTCTAATTTGTCCCTCACAAACAGCTGTGCTGAAGTGTTAGTAGTGCTCGTGGCCAAGTCTGTATCCTGGAATGCACTCACTACCAATTTGTTAAACAAATTGTAGGTTGGGGGAAAACATTCAAACGATAGGCTGGGAAGTTGCATGCTAATTAATTGTGAGTGAGAATGCAGGCAATAGAAAGGCGATAGAAAACATGCATGCAGAGACTGTTAAGGTTTACTACATAATAAGGGATGTGTTTTCATACAGAAGACAGAAATAAGGTCAATAAACGACTACTTTATGACATGGTTATTGATAAATGGACGTCTGAAGTTGTTTATGCCTCCAAATGTCACCTGTGAACAACGGCCCCACCTATGGGTCAAATAGCCCCTCCTCTGAACCTTAATGGATCCAAAATTATGATGTTTTAAATGCTTCTTTACCCATGTTGTGAAGCACATTGAGTTGCAGTTATTGTATGAGGGGTGCTATTAATTCTGCCGCACAATTTAGACCTTTAGACACTCTCTTCCAGTGACTTACAATAAACAAGAGAATCTCAATATTGAGGGCGATACAGCCCTTAAACTTGTCCCTCAACTTGACCTTCTGAGAATCGGGACAGCACTTGCACTTCGCGGGAGCGCGCATTTTTGAGATTGAGGGTGGAGATTGAGGGTTAAGGGAGGAATTGGAATTCACCTCAGTCTGATCAAAACCAAGATAATTGGACAGGAGCTGTATATCCCCCATTAACAACTACACACTGGAAGCTGCAGACACCTTTCCGCGTCCACCACCATCCCCAAGAACCTGTCACTCAACGCTGAATGCTGCAGCCGCATCGACCTCGCTGCATGTGCCTGCGGGAAGCTCAGTATGGGACAATTGAAAGTCCACTGCCCATACAAATATGCAGGTGTCTAGATCCTTTGTCAATCACACACTCCTGCATGGCAGCAAAACCTGGACCCCATACCAACGACGGCAGCAAAAGAGCTCCCGCCGTCACTGCCTGAGGCGTTTATTGGGCATCACCCGCAGGGACAGGATCACTCACACAGCACTCCTGAAGAGAGCACAGCTACCCAGCGTGCGCACTCTTCTGTGGCAACGCCGCCGCGGACGAATGATGGACGAATCCCAAAGGACATTCTGTATGCGGAATTGTCATCTGGCAAGAGATAAACTGGCCACCCCCAGCTATGCTGCAGGGGTGTCTCCAAACAAGACCATAAGTTCTTCAACATCAGCCCTGTCACCTGGGAAGATGCAGCTCAGAGCAGCCGACTTTTCACCTATGAAATCCGAGCTGCCGACTTTTCACCTATGAAATCACCCTGGCTCAACACCAGGGAGCAAAGAGGTCAAAGAAGAAGCAGCAACAGGACACCACCACATCATCAATATCACCAGGATCTCGGGCCAAGTCTGCCTTGCTTGTATTGGTCTTTTTCAACACAGTAGGTACTGCAATAAAAGCGCATGCAAGAAATCAGCCTTGAAGTCTTTCAAGGCTACGTTTCCAACAACGCTAGGCCATAAATGTAGACCACGGGCTGTGACAAAGCCTTCACCTTAGATAAATATATATATTTTCTAAATTCAGCTCAAAAAATAACAGTATATCCGCCAAGCACGGAAAGAAGCTATTCAGAGCTACTTGAGTGGATTTTATATTGCTTTAAAAAAAACTGTTGGAACTTATAGCACTATAGGCAGCGGCTCTATTGCAGCTGGGTAGCTCTTCAATGCTCAAATGACCTTGGGATGCAATTCAATCTGCAATTCAATCTCTTCCTCTGGTTTTTGAGCTTCAATTAGAGTTAGGGCACAGAGGCACAAAGTAAATGTGACTGGTGGTGGAAGAAAAAGGTGGAGGAAAAGGATCCAATCTAAATGGGTCCCTTCTTCAAACACATGTGGTCCAGGCTCCCTTGTGTTGTGCTTTTATCAACCCCAATCAAGACAACTTGTGGACAATTTCTGAGTGATTTAATTGATCATGTAGACAAAAAAAAGTCAGTTTACTGTGTTGTTTTAGAGTGTTATCTGCAATAGGGACATTGGTCAATCAGAATGGGAGTGAGTTCAATGTATTTCCTTAGGAGGCAGGGCAGATGCTGGTTTAACATTTCTATGTATTATTTGGTATTAACAGCAGCTACTGTAGATAAGATCTGATAAAGGGCCGTGCTTTGTTTTCTTTCATTTTTCGGGAGTGCGGGGTTGAAACATTATTCTCACAACACTACAATTGCTGCAAATAATATAAGCAGCAGAAAATGGGCTGTCTTTACTTTGAGGGATTTCAGACTTTTCAGTCAGCGGGGGCTCAAAGTACTGCAAAATTCTTATTGGCCATCGGCTCTCAGGGCCTGAGTCACCGAGTTTGTAAAGCAGCCGCTTTTCAAGTCAAATATTGCTCATCATTTGCCACCGCTGTGTGCTCCGTCTCAGTGCCTGATTCACAAAGCACATAATCAAGTTTGGTAAATGTGAGCAATTTGCACCCAAGTTGCTTCAGATTGCATTTTCCTGGAAGCAAGATATAAATGTGGCCTGTCACAAGCACGGCAGGCACAGAAATAGCAGAGAAAGAAAAATCACATTCTTTGACTCTGTAAGGAGCTTTAGGTTCTTACAGACGAGGTACAAACACACAAGACTCAATTCAAAACTGCAAGAATGGCATCACTACAGAGAGGAATTGTACTTGGCAAGGAATCTCTCAGTCGGTGACGATGGGTGTTTTAAACGCTACATATATTAAAGTGTAAGCGATGGTAGCATGCAAAGAACAGGATATGTGATCTGTGCAGGTATTCAGATAGTTGCATTATAGTTGCACAACTGTTGCAACCACTGAATTCTGCTTCAGGATATGGTCTGTATATGTTTTGTATATCAAAACACCTAAATGAACTTCTATGAACAGCAAAAAAGTAAGAACTTACCAAAGTGTCACCACTCCCATTGATTCACTTTATTTTCACTTTCTCTGAACCAAGCTTCCTTCTGTGGGTGTCACATGACCAGTGATGTGCAAAGCTATTGGCTTGCACTCTGTTCAATGCGATCAATTGTCTATGCCTGGTGCCCTACATGGAACTTTGAGTTTGCGGCTGTTTCTTCTTTTAACACTCGAATTTCTCAACTGGAATTTATGGACAGTGAAATGAGTGAATGCAATTTAATTAAATATTTTAAAGATGTTAAAGATGTATTTTTAAATTTTGATTTAGACAAAAAAAAAAAATCAGTGTCAAAAAGTCAGTCTTTAAAATTCAGATACACATTTTCAAAAAAAAAAAAAAATGTATATGAAAAATGCATTTTAAAAAAAATCAGCATTTTCAAAAAGTCAAAAGCCTAAGAAACAGATTTGTTTTCGGAGCAGTGGAAAAGCCACAGGGCAAAGGAGCATTTGAATCAGAGCGAGAAGTTCCTTCTAATTTCACTGCTATTATCGACGGTTGAGCCATGGGTGATGTTGGCAGGATCTGAACCATTCATTATTTCCTGTGTTTATTTATTCTGCTCCCTTTTTGTAAACCACTGACCCACTTCCGTCCTCACAATTTAAAGCCTTGATTTGCTATTAGTTGATAACACTCACTCTGTTTTTAAATCATAATGTATCAACTAACTCATATCTGGAGGTTGTGTTTGCCTGAATGACAAAGTTTTCCTCACACACACGCGTGCCTACAATTTAACTTTTTTTTTTTTAAGTTATATTAAAAGTTGCATTGCATTGAAGAGCTAACCTTTGGCTAACACTGCAACAGAGAGATGTTGTCCCGTGCCAGCCTCGCAAACAAACACACAAAACTACATGAATAGGATGAATGAATGAAAAAATAAATAAATAAATAAATAAATAAACACAAATCCTCATATCAGGATTGAACAGCCAGTTTCCAATCAAAATGTGAAAAATGGACCCCAAATTAATGTCTAATCATAAAATATTAATCAGCCAGAGGCAGAAGGAAATGTTTTATTCCCTGGTTCTTATTAGGGAGAAAAAAATGCATGAAGTGTGTTTAAATAAACTCTCTGTGGTCAACGGAAAATGAAAGAGCAAATGAGGACTGTTTGTTTATTTATTTCTTTTACAGGGGGTAGGTTTATTTTAGCCACACTGGGAGCTTGCCTTAGGGGCGCAAAGGACAGTACAGTACAAATGTACAGTGTCCATCTGGCCACAGTCAGGCGTCTCCCTCGCCGTCCTCAGCGTGATAGAGATTAAAATGAGTGGGAAATGAAGCCCATCTCTCACTGTGATTAATGTCCACCAAGTGTAATTAAAGACTTTTAGTTAATTCCCCTGTCCGGACTCCTCTCCAGCCATTTTTAATAATTTCCTTCAGTCAGTTCATTGTGATTCAGTGTCTTCATTATATGGACTAAAGCTGCAGTACGGCTGAATTTCTCTTTCCTGCTCCCTGTATGCTTCCTGAAGTGCACTTCATGTTTTTACCGGAATATAAAATAAGGAATGAGTGGCATTATAGGGAAGCATTACAGCATATTTGCCTGTTTCCATTTTTCAACAAAAAAGCAAGCACCTTTTATATGATTGCACATTAGTAAAATTATAGTATAATTCACCTGTTTTGCTATTACTTGAAGGACAGCTTTCTTCAAAAAAAAGAAAAAAAAGAAATGCAGCACTCGCAAGCGTAAATAAAGGTGCAACACTGCATCGTCTTAATTACCGTGCATTTGGCGTTACTGTGAGAAACAACAAGGCCGTATCCAGTCTACCTGCACTAACCTAAATATTTCTAATCCTGAAAAGAAACAAAACAGAAGCTGCATTTCCATTACAGTTTTTCGCAAAATAAGAGATATTTCTAAAATTTCCACAAGGTACAATTGTAGTTTCCAGTTTCCATGACACTTTTGAGATATACCTCTATATCGATGCGTCTGAAAAAACACCTGATGAGAGCGTCAAAACCTTTTAGCCACATTGGAGAGGTTTTTTTTTTCGAAATGTAGGTGTTTCCATGACCAGTTTTTATCGCGATATTTAGGTTTCTCACAATTCTAGGGGTACTGGAAACGAAGCAGGAGAAAGTTTAAAAAGTGGATTCATTGTGATTAGACTTACCAAGGAATCAACTGAAGCACAGTTTATGGAACCATAACCACGAGAACAGAAATAATTGGTATTGCTCGAGCGCTCTTCAATACGCCACTCTCATGAACTTTTACTTCACTTGGTGACAAAGGCAATTACTGTAGGAAGCCTGTCAGGTATCAACACAACAAAAGGAATACATCAAGTGTGTCCTTAGTTGTCCCTATATCGCCTGTGTTCTCTTTTCTTTAGTGTGATAGTTACTGAGGGTTATTCTGAACTCTGTAATATGTCTATGTATTTTTAAAACAACAATATTCAATTCGGCTGCTATTATTTTTATTCAATAAAGGACTGTCTGAATGCGTTTATTTATATTATCAAGATCTGCTGCTGCCTTTCTTCCCTATTTAAGTTCCCTTTTAAAAAAATATAGTCAAACTTTTTTGCTACCACTTGACACTCTATGCCTTTAATTCTCTGTTGCAACGCTTGCTGTTACTTAGCAGTGTTGTTCATAGTATTTTTTCATTTTGACTCACCATCCTGTGCTATACTTAACTCTGTATGTGCACACTTTCAACTTCGTCACATAAGATTCATTAATGTCATATTGCTGCATCATTAAAACCATATAGCCCAGCTGCTCTCACTGTTAAGATTGTTTCTGAGCCTTAGTAAGTATCTTAGAGACCAGTCAGCAGAGATGACACCCCCCCCCCTTTTTTTTTTCAACTGGGCAAATTACCTCATGAAAAGTAAGGACCTCAACTTAATTACCTTCTCCTCACTGCTGCAAGGCTATTTCTGAACTGAAACTGAAACTGACGGCCGTGAGGTCTTTTTCTCTCTTGTGATTCGGCTCCTATGTATAGGTTTTAATTTAAGTCTTTTTGTCATTGAAATATCTTTTTGGTATAATCATAGTATCCACCGGTTTTGAGCACCTGTGTGACATATTTTTGGAATCCTGCTGACAAATCACGTCCAGTCATTTTCAATGACCTCTTTCATATCCGTTGACTCCAAAAAAATAATTATTATACTGTTTTTTTCAAGTTCAGCCTTTGCAAAATATGTGGCACTGAAAAATCTCCATCAAATCCCACCCGGAACATGATGATCAGACATCCAAACTGTGACCGACTGGCTTGAGTGACTCTCACCTCATTTATTTCACCGTCAATCACGTCGCAGTCGCTTCTCTCAACATCCTGAAATCATCTGACGGTAGAAATAAAACAAATGAATCTTGTGTGGGCTGTGAATGCAGGTCTCAGGGAAACCTGAGGTGACTAATTAGAGTAAAAATGTGCCAGATAATAGCTTTTAGAAACAATTTCAGCCATTTAATGAGCTTATTATTTACGATGAAAAGGGAATGTCACTGCCACTGCCACCTCCCTTCCAGCCTCAGCGAGAGCTGCCACCCACTCTAATTTGCCCTGCTGAGCCAAGACTTAGCATCCATAAATTTCAGCGACTGAAGAAATGTTATCGCAACTAATGAAATAATACTTAGCCCCGTGCAACACTCAGAGGCCCCCTCTGGGCAATTGTCTCCAGCCATTCTTGGAAGCTGGTAATTAAAATACAAACAGCTTGAGTGAAATCACTATTTGCAGGGACGAGTGTCTTTGCAGACTGTAAATGTAAAACTAATAGAAAAAGTCTGTTATTGCCAATTTGTTTCCGGTGGTGTCTTCTTTTATTACGTGTCATTTATGTTATTATGGTCTTTTTTTTCCTATTACAAGTTTGAAATGATGGCCCTGTGTCTCGTCTTTAAAATGGGGTCACTCATGCAACGCTCTTCTGGAGGCACTTGAAGCGCTGTCACTTTCTGAGGCACTCGTCTCCATTCATGGATTGAGACGACGTCAGCGATGTAGATTTAATGAATTCCGTTCATGCGCGGTGTCAGTGCTGCAATAAATTAACCCCCTTCCCTCCTACACTTTTCTCCTGTTCTTCCGCACTGATTTTTATTCATTGCTCCCAGTCCCTTAATCTTATTCATTTCCTGTTTGCGGTCCAAACTGATCCCCTAAAATCCAGAGACAAGCGACAGCTACACGCAAAGTAAAAGATGAAAACATGTGGTTGCAGTTTGGTTGGAGGGGAACTTTAAGAATCTCGCCCAGTGTCGAAAGTCAGATAGTTTACAGATAGCAGAAGTGGACCATTTGTCCTCCCCAATGAGAACATCCAGGTCATTTGGACTGCGACTTGCTTAAACCTCAGAGAGTGGAGCTACTCGGAGTTTCCCTTTTTTTGAGGTGATATATGGAGTGAAAAGTGCCAATTAGCAGAGGACAAAGCAGCAACATTACAGACGACAGGAGCAGAGGTTGCAACAGTGAACTTGCCTGTTGATGGCTCCATCGATCAAGAAAGGATTTCACTCTCTAAATGATTTATTCCGTCACCGCGTTTGCCACCGGAGCGTTGGAAAATTGGGTCAGCTGGATCAGTGAGCGCTCACGTCTGCGTCGCCCGCCTGCGGCTTTTGATGCTTCGCGATAGGCCGGAGCCGATCGCTGCCATTGTGCCGCATCCATCCAGCCGCCGACTTCGGAGCGACGGCGGAGTGGGAGAATCAAAGATAATGCCCAATCAATCTGTTCCCCATGCGAGCAGTTTGAAGAAAGCCGCGGCTGAGCCGAAACAAAGGGATGTACACAGGATTTGTATAAGCTGCTTCATCTGCATCGCGACGCGCAAGCTGAGAAATAAAATGGGAAATTTATATTGCCACGAGCGCCAGGCTGGCGACAGAACCTGACCTTGTCGCACTGAGAGCACGCCAAGAACTTTGGAGGTGTCACACAGAGATTAAACAAACACACACATACACACACACAATGGCGCGCCAGACGCTTTGAGCTCTCTCTAAACCCCAAAACACCCACGTCCACTCATTTGAATTCATCATGTTGTACTTATTTATTGTTTTCCCCGTTTCCACGAAAAGGTACAAAAATATTGTCTGCTTTTGGAGCAATTACTGCTGACATGTTGTTTCCCTTTTTGCTATGCACACTGTGTGTGAACACCTAAAGGTCACTTGAGGCATTTATGGACCCACTTCCTCCATTACTCATTCTAAGTGTGTAGTTTGACACTTGTGTCCCCTGTGGGCTCCTTGGGGACTCATTTTTTTTCTCTCCAAAGAGATGCATGGATGCAAACCTGCGGCAGGGCAGGACTTTTACCGCACTCCAAGTGCTTCAATTATAAGGAGTCAGCAGTGTTTTCAGTGTGTGTGTGTGTGTGTGTTGATGCAATTCTTCATAAAAAGTAGCTTCTTGTGAGGCAAGATGGCAGGTTGCGTTGATCAAGTTGGCAACTAAGCTCCAGGTGTGCACTTCTCTGGTTCTAGTTGACAGATACAGAATGAGCAGGGCCATGTGATGCAAATAGCAAAATGTTTGCCAGTCTGTTAAAGGACAAGGTGGCTGTGTGTTTTGTGATTAATGAAACAAAAGATCTCTTTGTTTTTCTTCCTCACGCTGTTGGCTTTTAAATCCAAAAAGCAGCTTGCACAGATAAACTAATGCATCATCCGCTGGTAATTTGGAGGTTTTCAATTTGTTTTTATTTATTATTTTGCTTTTGAACACTTACTGCACAAGCAAGAAACATTTACCATTTGAAATGGTAAATGTTTGGACCAGGTTTGGTTGACGTGGTTCTGAGTCCATCCTGTGGGTCAAGCATTGCCTATGGGAAGCAAACGCAGCTTTGGGTGTGGTTAAATGATGGTCTCGGGATGGGGTCGGTCTGTGAGCTTACATCCTGGGTACCCGGGCTCTGCAGGAGGGCCCACTGATGGGGCTGCTGGTGGGTTAGTCTGGTGGTGGTCGGTCCCCTGAGGAGGGTTTCCTCTGGGCATGTGAGAGGGTCTCTTTGGTGTGATTTATTTGGCAGTTTCATTGCTTCATTTATTCCTGCATGTTGTTCAATATGTTCAAAAGTAAAAACAAACAAACAAACAAAAAACCTCCAAGTGTGACTCGACCATGTTTCACTTCGAAGGGAATGTTTTAACAAGGCCCTGAAGCGAATTTAATTAATGCACGGTTAATGGGGGAAAAAAAAATATGCCCGCTCATCAGCCTCCAAACACTGCAAACGCAGCAGTATGCTGTGGTCATAAATTGACTTCCGAGTGGACAATGAGAACCTTAACAAGCACAACAGTGATGCTGAGGTTAGTGACACAGCAATTGTACAGAGCCGAGTGTTTCAGTCGTGCGTGTAGAAGTAGTCGAGTGTGTGGAAGTTTGTGAGCTTCTCAGTTTCGCATCAGAGACACTTGAGCTATAGTCTGATGAGTCAGTTGTGTTTGTAAAGGCATTATACTGGCTCCTGATTTAAGTTTAATAAAGTTTTATGAATAGTGATGATTTGTGTGCATGCAAAGGAAAGAATAAAAGCAGGTTAGCACTTTCCTATTCCTTCCTATAGACATCATGCTTGACAATAATGGTTTTAGAACTTCATAACTTTCATAACTCTTTACATAATTGTTTTGTTTTAAAAGCACTTTGTTTTAATTACAAGTAAATGATGAATCACCATTTTCTTTTTTCATTTGTATCCAACAGTGCAGCTATTATGATTAAAGGTGGCACATTATGGCCACTTCCAGATTGAATCAATTCTTTTTTGTGGTCGACTTCAAACAATAAACAAGGTTTGTTTGGTTAAAAAAAAAAAAAAAAAACCTCCTAGTTTGAGCTCATTTTTCATACTTGGCATGCTCGCAATGCAAGAGGACATGGCACAAGCACTTCATTCAAATGGTCTTATTAATATGGTAAAAGTGACTTGTCTTCTTCCATAATTTAGTGCTTAACTGCTAAGCGTCAGTGTTTGCTAGTAAAGAGCCCAGAGGACTTAAACAACAAAACCCACCACTGTCACAGGTGCTCCATCCTGCTGCCGCCTGGCAGAAGAATGACTCTCATCTTTCTAACCCCAGACTCAGGGACAGCCTTTTCCTTGGGGCAGTGAAACAACTCCAATTCATCAGCACTGGTTTAGGATTAGCTCTTCTTTATATTTTTCAAAGGCAACCTTTTTCTTCTTTTTACGATCTTGGCTAATTATAACGTCCATCCATCCATTTTCTATTACCGCTTTTCCCTGCACTCAGGGTCGCGGGGGTGCTGGAGCCTGTCCCAGCTGTCTTGAGGCGCAAGCAGGATTACACCCTTGAAAAGTTTCCACTTCACTGCAGGGCCACACAGAAACAAACAACCATTCATATTTGCTCTCATCACTATGATCAATGTAGAGATGCTGATTTGCCTAAAAATGTGTATTTTTTTTATAAACATCACATTTGTATTATAACTGACAAAACTGGAATAGATTAGGTATGTTGCTGACATCAGTGGAATGTAGTTCCGGCTGTGCATTCGCCTCGGCAGTGACACTTGTAATGTCAGTGATAAATTTATAATTGTAAATATTCGGTGATCACTGTTGTGTGCGGCTTTGGCCTTTAAATTAAAATGAAAAATGTATCAAGCGGTATCGTAGTAAGTGAACACCATGGCACATACAAATTGATCATTATCTAGATTAGATGTGATACATATCAAGTGTTAGAATGGAAGTACAGTCCTTCTATGGTGTTTAGCAGGTCTCTTGTATCATCCTGAAAAATAATGAGGACAGAGTTACCTTCAGACGGTCGGACTCATTCTGACTTCTTTCTTTTTTCTTAGAGTCTGAGGCTTTTAAAAAATGTATCTCAGTTTACTCATACCTCTGAATATATGTCCCACTATCTTCAAATCAGCTCACCCTGTGCCAACCCGAGTTTGCAGAAGAGCTTCAAATCCAATTGGGAATATGTGCCATATTCCAATAACCCCTACATTCAGACTGTTGTATGCATTTGAGATCCAATCTGTCAGCACGTAAGGTCATAGCAATGACACTTTAACCTGAAAGAACATGACGTTTCTTATCAAATCAGCGGTGATAGCATTTACAATAAAAATACATTTAAAAAAATATTTCCACGGTTTTGAAGCAAAATGTTCCCACAACAAAATGACACCAATTGCACTACGTGAAAATAAATGTTAAAAGATGCTAATCTATTCTTATTTTTCCTGTGACCTGTTTCTATTTAAATATGGATTACCGGTACATCATTAATAGCCAAAGCACAGATCCCCTGTGGCTTAGACAATCAAACTCTTGAATTCTAAGTTACATGAAAAATTAAAGAAGGAAATAGAACTCACAACGTACAGAATGCATTGTGTCGTAGTGGGTGGCTTGTTATTCGTCAAAACGTGGAGCTTTTTCTTGAGTGCAACGTGTTCTTTTCGGCGTTGGGTGCAAGAATCATCACATGGTAATTCCTCTTCATTTGCGCCGCATAAATTACATTTTCACTGTGACAGCAGTGCTTGCCCTGCATGGCAGCCCATAGCCACTCTCGCAATTAATTTAGTATCTGAGAATGCAGTTCATTTGTTTGGCGCTGAGGGAATTGGCACCCTAATGAAATGGCTCCTCTTGAAAAAGGAGTCGCAGAATAATGCCACCGTGCATTTCGGGGATCACGCCGTTCTTTTCCAGCGTTTTAATGCGCTTACCTGAGAAAAAGGCAGGTGATGATTATTTGGGCTGAAGTGCATTTCTAATAACATAATTACTGTTGTCTCTCCATTGCGGTTCCGTGACAATGATAAACGGCGAGCATTAATTCGCCGGGCTGTACGCGCAGTGATTAATGTTGCCAGACGGAGAAAAAGCAACTGTATGCAAATAAGCACTTGTAAAAGGATTACATGAATCCATCACTCTATATGCCAGGAATGCCTACAGCCAATACACAATAGATAGCGAGTGCCTGTAGGGGCTGTAAAAGGACAAGAGCGCGAGATTGGCTTGTAGGTGACAGTGCACAAGTGGGATCAGGGTTGTCATCCACACTGTGAAGCTGAGAGTGCAGGTGACAGATGGAACACAGTCCAATTCACTTCCTCCCACCTAACACT
This sequence comes from Thamnaconus septentrionalis, assembly GCA_009823395.1. Classification (NCBI taxonomy): domain Eukaryota; kingdom Metazoa; phylum Chordata; class Actinopteri; order Tetraodontiformes; family Monacanthidae; genus Thamnaconus; species Thamnaconus septentrionalis. The sequence goes on along the minus strand of CM020508.1, from coordinate 19,985,796 downwards.
GGCGAAGCTCGTCCTGGAGCTGCACAGAGCGCAAACACAATCTGGTAGGATGGGTGAGCGCTTTGATTTTTTGATGACGTCATCGGAAGGAGAGTGAACTTTATCGTTCACGAGGAGGGAATCGTATATCCTGGAAACAGGATCTGTGAGGCACCATTCAACAGCCAGTGAGTCCGAGTGATTCAATCAAATCAAGTTTTATTTCTGTTGCCCAGGTTTGCAAATGCACTTTGTGTCCAAGTGCTTTACATTGCCTCCAGATGCGACACCGACCACTCTTAGGTCCTGTCCACACACACAGGGGCGTTTTTGAAAGCAAACTTTTTAGGCCTCTGGTTACAAAAACATCCCCGTCCACATCAAACCGCGAAATCCACCTCCATTAATGTAACGCACATGCCAAAGCAGGAGGTGGCGATACCACTCCAAACAGGGAGACCATTTTAGCCAATCGCAATGCTGGAAAAACAACAATGGTAAACTGAAGGATGTGCAAAAACATATGTAAAACCACGTCTGAATTCAAAAAAACATAAGCATGTGAGTAATGAGATGAGGAGCGGAATCACAAGGAGTCGGTGTCTTCAGGCCATCCGGAGACAAGGTGGAGGGCACCAGATGCCCAGATAATGAGGCTCCATCTCCTCTGATTGACACGTGACAGTGACAGTGTATGACAGGTGATGTCCAGGAAACAGATGATGACATGATCTGACCTCCACTGAATGGCCTCACTGTCTGGAAGCTGGGAATTACTGCTTCCACAAGGTTGATTTTTAAAGGAAGTGCAGGTATTGTTTATGATCACTTTTATCGCAGCTTTTCACACTTTTTTTTTTTTTTTTTTTCTCAGACTTGCTTTGGGGAGTGAGAGAGCCAAGCCAGGATCCACAGCAACATCTAGGACGGCACTGATAACACAACAAAACACTTTTCACTACTCACATGAACATGTTCACTGAGGAAAACAGAGTATTTGGGCTAGTTTACCAGACAGGAAGTTAATGTGCCGATTACATTCCAGTTGATAAGTGATAATCACTCACAGATATTTAAAGAAGCCACCCTGCCAAATTATGGTCATCCGTGACGACAAGGTCACATGTATACACACACACCTCTGAGGTCAAAGATCGTCTCTTTTGATTTTTGCACAGTTAAGAGTGGAATATCTCACTCAGTGTCTGAAAATTCCATGACAAATTTATTTGGCTGGTAGCTTCTGCACTAATTTGTGCAAAATTGTGACATGGAGAGCTCACAAACCTTTAAGGAATGCCACTGCTCAGTTCATCTTACACTGACCTGGGATGCATTTGTGTGAAACCATTTAAGTACAGAGGAATCTCGGTCCAGCTCAATGAACTGTTGACAAAGACAGAAAGAATGGTCAAGTATGCTGAAGTTATGGATATTATTATTCTTATGTTAACTGTTTATTTCGGAATTTGTGCATTACATTACTCCAACAACACAGATTCCCCGGCAAAGTGTTTTGTATTACTGGGTTCTCCGCATTCACCGTCTTGCAGTTCCAGGATTAATGAAGCGTTAACATGAATCCAGGACCAAGCGTCACATTTCGCAGGATCGGGCAGCACGTGAACATCGACCACTAAGCAACACAATGAATTAACTTGTTGCGCTGCAACACTACCGAGCGCAGTTGCGACGTGTTGCGCCGCCTGCTACCTCAGTGGTTTAAATACCACTGCATTGACCTTTTTCATTAAGATAAACGGTCTGACAAATTCTAGTGTGCCCTCCAGGATTTTCTGGTGTAAACACTTGACTGCCGCCGTGTGAGTGTTGCTGGAGCCATTAGCCTCCCGGTCAGATCTATCTTCGGCCATCACGGGAGCAGCAGACACTGGCTGTCAGAGGCCAGAGCAGAATTGATCCATTGTAATTGTGCCCCGTGTGAAGTTAATGACTTTTTAAAGCAAAGTGGCCCTCGTCACTTCCCCCATTGTGATGGACATATGTAAATGCCCTCAACACACACATTATGCTAATTGGAGGGTAGGAAAGCTGTCTTGCCCGTCAAATTTTGGAAATGGGGTCGTCGGTTGTCTGTGTCTATATGATCTTCCCGATGATATTTCCTGTTTGTTGTCTGGGTTTCATTACAGAACAGCCATATTATTCTTTCTGCCAATTGTGCTGTGTTGATTGACTTGATTGCCGTGAACAAAAAAGGGGGAGATGAGAACACGATTGCTTACCTTGGTGCTGATTGGGCCATTGTCTACAACGCTGAACACACAGCACTTATATATCTGTTCTGAACTGCAACAGATTGCATCACATTTTTAACGTGTGATATCCAGCCAATGGCATTCATGTTTAGAATATGTTTATCCTGTTTATTCGGAACACGATAAGCCAAAGCTGAGGTTGTTTTCACAGCTGATAGTCCCGCCGACTCCGTACAATATGGGACTGAATGGGGACGCAGCATTCAGCCAGGCAAGTCAAGGCCTAGCTGAATGCTAGGATAGCACTATTTGTACCCAAGGTAATTCAAAGTGCTTTACAAAATCAAAGAATGAAAAATGATTTGAATTGTAGTCTAACTCCCTGCATGTGGTTCACCTGACGAAGGCCAAAAACTGTGTTTGTAGGCAGACTTGAGTTTGATTGAGCAGTCAAGCCCATTCCGATTAAACAAGGCGGCCTGTAAATGTACCCTGAGTAAAACAAAGTGGAAGACAGTGATCGAGTCAGCGGCGCGGAGGATCGAGTCGTAGCCTTAGAACAAACAGGCTGCGAATTCCCCTCCCTAAACTAAGACAAAGCCACCAACAATACATAAGTCCTCTGAGATTTTAATTTCCAGCTCTCTTCATTTTTCTGACATCAGTTTTATAGAATCAACTGTTGCAAGTGACTGTTAAATGTTATGTTTATATTCACAAAACATCTCTCGATCTCGATACTCTCTAGTCTTGATAATGTTTTGGTCTCGGCTAATGTGGTCTTGATTACAACACCACTCATTTGTACTTAAACGCAAACGTTCAACATTTTGGTGACAATTTCAACCAGTAATTTGGAGAGTTATCATTTGCAACATGTGGACGTAATTTAATGTGACACAACGAGACACAAACGCGTGACTACGCTCATTACAAGGGTGAGATTTCAACATTTAAGTGATGTTCCGCATTAGCTGGAGGTCGTCTTTGGAGGTGTCTGGGAAAATGTCTTCAGTCATTAGGACACAGTCCATGAAACACAATGCTCCATTTCAGCCGAGTGTTTCCTTCAGGGAGCCACAAGGATCGTTCAAGTTGACTGGATGGAGCCGACAACAGTAAATTGTTAGCCCTGAGAAATGAATCGGCGGGGCCGGGGGGTTGTCTTTAAGGCCTCTGACTGAGAGAAATGTCACCGATACTCTGCATCAGTGTCTCGAGCTGACTTAGTCAGCGCCGCAGACGTGGGACTTGGCTGAAGGCTTTAATCCACAGTTTTTGGGTCAAAGTCACACTGTTTCTGAACAAGAAAAAGAGGAGAATATTCAGAAGGCCAGACGAAACGCCCGGAGACATTCATTCAAAATAAAAAAGAGAGAGAGGGAAAAAAAAACAGTCGTCTTTGAGAAATAATAGCTTTATGTTTCAGACTTTAACATAATCTCATTCACAACCTCTCCTTGGCCTTGACTTCCTGCTTGGCATAGTGAATTTACTCCGCGGGCCCCCTGGACGGAAACATTGGAGAACTGAATTTGCGGAGTTGTGTGAGGAGGCTTTGATTGTGGGAAAAGAGGTCACGCCCTCGACGGCGGAATACAGCGAACGCTTTGAAAGTTTAAACAAAACAAAAATGTCAAGGCAACACGGCGCATTTTAATCATTTTTGTTCTGCATGAAAAATGAACATGAAGGTCATTACGGAGGTCGTAACTGCTATTCAAAAAGGAGGATATCATGTGTTTGCATTATACAGATTCAATCCTCCGGTTTGCCTGCTGTACCTGCGCCTCCGGTTTTTTGGAACACTATTTTTCCTTCTGGTCAGAATGTATCCCTGCCCACGTCATGCATCCCTGGAGTGCGAGTGTTATTAGTGCCATCTCCAGGTCCAGTCCCTGCCAAGGTCACTTGGCCAGGAGCAGCAGCTGACGGCTCCCGGTCAGCCGGACCAGATGGTCCCCTCTGCACACGTTGCGTTGTGCTGGTTACCGCTCTGAAGGTGAGACATCACGAGTGATGCTCGGAAGCCAAGTGCTCAAGCTGTCGGCGGCAGATCTGGAATACTAAAGCGGGCATGACACGCAAATGAAAAGAAAAGATGTTTCCCCTGGCTGCCGAGAACGTCCAACAATGCCTGATTGATTCCCGATGAAGTGAACGTCTGGATGTATTTTTGGAATTAGGAGCGCTTTTCGTCTCGGGCAGGTCGAAGTCTAATTTTGCTTTTGCTTTGTGTTCGCGTGCTGCTAGAGATTCATTGCAATGAGTCAAAGCTTTCTCACAATCACGTCAGTTGTTTTACACACTTGGCTTTGTTTTAGTCCCGACCGACCCCCCCACTCACCCCCCGCCACCCTCCACACACCGCCAAACTTAGCTGCTTTGGCCTTTTTGCAGTTGCAGTATTTTACTGAATTTACATATGGGAAAGAATAAATAGCTGCAGGAGATACAAGACATTCAGCCTCACCACAGTGTCCAGTCACAAGCGACTCCCCAGTGTAGCTCAGCTGAAGAGATGATGACAGATGTGGCAATGTGGACATTATTCCTTATAATATGCAGTACATTTGTAATAAATAAAAGTTTCACTTTTTTGTTTGACAGAGCATTTCTTATTGTGAAGAGATTTTTTTCAGCCAGCACTCAACTATTTAGATGAGTATCTTTTTTCCTTTTTCAGCTTTATTTGTTTGTCGATTCCAAACAGAAAAGAATGTATCATGCGTTCTTTTCTGATCCAAATGGCGACACATTGTGCCCTTCACAAGATGTTTCTCATTAGGTTTATCTTCATTGTTGTCTACCAGTCAGGCTTTAATAATAAATCCAATAGGCAAAGGAGCACATTTTGCAGAGCCAGGAATTTAATAATTTAAGAATTTCACGACTTTGATTTGCATGTGTCTCTTTTGGAGAACAGTTGTGCAGATAGATAGATAGATGGATAGATAGCTTTGCTTCGAACTAATGAAAAAATATTATTCACACTACAAGAAACTAAAGGCCAAAGGTGACACTGAGTGGGAGTTATCAAAGTTAAAGCACACTGGAATACCCGCAGATGCAGCCGCCCCAATTAAATCTAAAAATAAATAAAATCCAGATTCTGTTTCAGGCTGCAGCACCTTTTTTGTCTTGGTCTGTGCAACTATCCTGCCACAGTCAGAGATAACCCTGCCATGCACTCTGTGTTAATAACCGCTCTCCATGACTCCCCTGTCTTCCTCTGCTGCTTTGGTCTGGAAGGGGGACGGGCCGAGCTTTTCAAAGTCATAATTACCATGAAGTAATCAGCCCATAAAACACTGGTCTTGCCTTTTGTCCAACTTGTTCCCAGGCTTAAGAATGGCTAATTGGGCAAGAGGGCTTACTCATATGGTGACAACTACAGAAGTGTCTTTCAACGCCAGATAAGAAGGGCTTATGTCCTGTGCTGTATAATTTCCTGATAACATTGAGACCACTCTTTTAGTTTTTTTTTTTTTTTTTTCTCTTTCTCAGAGAAAGGCAGCAGAAAGGAAAACCTGGCCGAGCGCAGCTTGGAGCCATCGCGCTGCTTCCTGAGCAAAAGACCTGCCTGCAGCTCGAGATAAAGTGACGGCAGGTGACAAATTCATAACGGCTTTGTGTTCTTATAATTCAGGGAGACTTTGGGCTTGGCCGAGAGTAAGGTGACGCAGCTGACAGGGATTTCATCTGTCTCAACGTGCGGCACGCTGCAGCAAAGAGACAATGCTTTGCCCGATGGATGTTCTGAGAAAGTGAAACAGTGAAAGATTTTTTTTTTGGCTGTTTTTTCTAATCTGACTGTATTCCAGCTGCACAATATGTAGTGAAAGAGAGAAGTTTAGAGTGATGAAGAATCGATGTGTCCACTCATTTACAGGACATTTGCTTTGGAATCAACGCACTTCATAATATGTCATTTTGACAGTTTCAGCTTGAAAACATGTCCTGGGCTTATTGCTGCAACATCTCTGCTCTGCCTTCCTCCCCCACCCCGTCTCTAGCTGCTGTCACTTGCTTGCATCTCACTCCGCCACCTCTGTTCTCTGTAAAGCTGTGATTCACCATCTCACCCTGGTTCTCTGCCACCGTCCCAGAGTTTGAGCCGTGATGCCTGCTTGAGCCCCGGCAGCTTCGTTACCCGCTGTGACTGACTCTCACCGCCTCCTCAGTGCAGCCAGAATAACCGCGGAAGGCGGATGTTACCTTCAAGTGCTGCCCATAATTACAAGCTGCCCTTTTAACTCAGCAGATACACTTGCCGCTTTAATTTGGCCAAACGTTCGCCGAGGTTTCCTCGACACACACACCGCGTGCCGGGGCCGTTTGTCTGCGGGCGTTTTTAAAAATTCAAGAACTTTATTCGTCGCATGCTCAATGCTGGATGTGCAAGCGAAATGAGAAAAGTGGCAATGCTCACGAAAGGCCGATAACATTCACAGTAAAGAAAGAGGCAAGAGCAGCAAGAACAATCTGGAATAACACTGTAATACAACCGGGTTTCAATATAGATATAAAAGAAGCACACAATTTACAAAGGAACTTATTAAAAACATATGTAATATGTAGTGACTAAAATAAACTTTACTGGTGATGAGGCCGAAGCAAGCTGGTTGTTGATTCATGGACCAAACACTGATGGTGTGTGTGGCATGATTGGTGCATTCTTTCTTTTATAGTTGTTGTGATGATTTTACATGTGGAACATGTAAAGGGGGTAACAATACAATTAAGAGTCACGGGGTCACGTGACCAGTTCGCTTGACAAGTTAAAAAAAAATGGAGGAGGAGATGCAATATTTTTTTTTTTTTTTACTAGTAATCAAAGAGAAAAATATAAAAAGCCATTCTTGACAGCAAACAAACGTAAACAAACAAACGCAAACGTAATTCTCATACAATCTCACGGGACGAGATTTTACGAGAATTACGGTTTATGTGCTCCAGATTCCCTCCATGCAGAAATGTTTTGGGCCTCATACAAGTTCTAATAACGACACCAGTGTGGAGCAGCAGTGTGTTGGTCCTCTCTGTCGCACAAACAACAGCCAGCATTCTGTGTTTGTAGGGATCTGCACCCAGAGGGACAGAAGCATCTCTGTTGGCAGAATGGCATTCAATTATTTATCTCTCGCTACCGTCTGTATCTATCATGTAAAGATCGGCCATTAAATATTTATTCCACTGAATATGATTATGCCGCAATCTGAATACTGAAAAATAGTTCTTGGAGATTTCAACGTGATCTTGTTGTGTATTGTCATGTCGGCACGGTCAAACACAGACGCGAGTGATCTGGTTTATGTAATGCTGTTTTCTTTTTGCCCCCTGACTCCTGGGACTGCTTTGACCTATATGTTCGACTCTCAGTTATATTTATGTCTTTATCTGGCATTCGGCATTGAGTTCCCCCAGCGTGTTGCGTCAGTTCTCTCCTGACACTGCGGCTCCCTTCCACCTTTGAAAGAAATGCATGTTATGCCAACTGAAAAACTCTAAACTGTTGACTCTCAGTGTGAAAGTGACTGCAGCTGGTTGTTTGTCTCGCTGCGTTACCCCCGCGATGGATTGTTGCCACGATTCCAGGATGTCGGCTACCCCACCTTCGCCCCAAGACAGGTGGGATGGGCCCCAGCACCCTGCGACCCTGGGTGCAGGATAAGCAATTATAGAAAATGAACTGGATGGATGGTAAAACCCCTCCCATCAATTTCTATCATCGGCTCCAGACTCCAAACTGGCATTGATTCCAGAGCCGCTCTGTCTATCTGCACACTACAACAGCTGCGTATGGGCCTGCGAGGTCCACAATGAAGTGCCGCTTGGACAATCTTAGAGGCTAATATGTGCTAGTGTGCACCTGAATAGAAAAGCAAACAAGAAAAAATAAAAAAATAGTTCCCCAGCACTCTTTCTTGCCCTGTAAGAAAAACAAAAATTGGTACCAAAAAAAGTCAGTGTACTTACATGGAAAACCTGCTCATTATTAGGCTACTTCAGGCAAAGAAGCACACAATTCACAATGGGAATAAATCTTGCTCACCACAAATGAAATAAGAGTTTAGTATTCAAAGTCTTTCACTGGTAGAAGTGTGAATTTTCAACAATATGTGAAGGAATTTTCCAAGTTTTAGTGGAGTCGTTAGTCGTTAAGTAACACTTGTTGTCAATGCTTATGATCATGTCAGAGGTTTGCAATAGAATTAAGTTGCTAAGGCAGTAAATATTGAGAGTGATAGTGTCCCAAGCGTCTTTGGGTTTATGAAAAGCGCTATATAAATCCAAGTTATTATTATTATTATTATTATTATTATTATTATTATTATTATTATTATTATTATTATAGTGAGGGTAAGGAAGACATAAAAATTGAGGACATTGTTAGAATTCTCAGTCGAGGTTTATTAAAACTGCACTTTTCTTCAACCCAGCACAGGAGTTGGTGTAAAGACTCTTCCGTTTTAGTGGCAGGGATTACATTTAGAACGAGACAACTGATAATCTCCAGTGAGAAAATGAAAGAAGCAAGAACGCCTCCAGACTTTGGCAACCAGTTCATAATACTGCTTCTCCCACTCATGTGCTACGATGCAGCGCGCTGGGAGGACGGTGGACTCAGCTGCGTTCCAACTTCTGAGCTCTAAGCCACAAACACTTCAGACGCCGAGAATATTTCCACCAACATGATTTTGGTAAATGCCGGGTTGAACGTGAGCCTTATCAACGTGCGCCTACTCTCGCTAATGCTCCTCGCTTGTCAGTCACTGTACTCGCCAGCCTCACTTCAGAGGATACCAAAACAAACAAAAGGAGAAAAAAAATACACATTTCCAAATGGCAGCATCTGCGCTGCTTCCAGGATATATGCTCTGAAGATTAAAAAAAAAAAAAAAAGAAGAAGACAGGGGAGACAAAGAGCAGGGAACAAAAAAAAAAAAGAGAAATCCACTTTCTCCTACCTGCGGCCTCTGACGCCCCCATCTCTCACCTGTCTTACCCCCGTATGCTGCCACCCACATTCAAATGTGTTTCATCATAATGTTTTGTGCAAAAGCCAGGATGATTCATCATGAGGGGGATCTGAGGGGCAGGAGGTGACGGCGGGGGGGACGCCAGACATCCATCTTAGCGAGCGACCTCCTTTTTATCCACCCTGCACTTTGTCTTTACTCCTCATGTATCAGTCAGAGAAGCTGCATACGGCTGAAGCGCCCGCTCGCCGCCATCTGGCAGCAGGAGAAACTCTGAGGGCAAAACTTGAGAGTGAGCCCAGTTTAGTGTTAAAAGACAACGTGAGCAAAAGAAGGCTTTTATTACAGCTTCATTTGATGAAGTCCTTCAATCAAAGTGAGTGTTTACAAAAAGACAATAAAATTCAATCAAACTCTTGTAACTGAAACATTTTCTCTTTTTACCGTCAGTTTAAACAAAGTCCTGTGCGAAGCTAATTAACCAAATGCGTCGACTATTTTTTGATTTGAATCATTTGCGTGCTTTCCTTTTTTTTGGTCCTCACAGCAAGACGTTATTAAATTCTGACTCCCTTGCGTGAAGCGGCAACGAGATTAAACAGTTTCTCTTGCAGACGTAATGTCTTCATAATTGAGGACTGTGTTTATCAGAATGCATGGCTGCTAAAAAAAAAAGTGATAAATCTTCTAATCTAAAAATCAAGTCGGCTTCTGACTTCATCGAAAGAGACAGCTAAATGAAGCCGTGCCGGCTGTGTCAAATTAGAGTCCGAAATGGAGTTGATTTCAATATTTTCACATTACTCCAAAAGTAATTGCATGTTGTTTGGTTGTCTGAGTTAGCTCAGCAGCCAGTCACTCCTTGTTTCAGAGTTCACTTTCCAAGAATATATCCTAAAGGCTGCCAGGCTGCTGTTTTGTCCGGTGCACAAAGTCTACCAGTTGTGACCTTCTTTATCACTTCTCAATCTCTTTATTCTGAGCTCATCTTTTTTTTTTCCCCCGATCCACCTTGTTATTTTCCAACATTTCATGTGAAGGACGGGATTTTCTTTTCTTTTTCCCCCCCTTTTTTTGCCCCTTAGCTACTGTCACTGTCAGGTGTCTTTATGAAATCTCAGGGCCTTGCGGAGGTTCATGCCTCGGTCACCTGTCTCTTCAGCCACCGGGAGTGGGAGGAGGGGGGGGGGCGGGGGGGACGAGAGAGCGAGAGAGCGAGCGAGCGGACTGCCAATCAGGGGTTGCGGAGGAGGGAATAGTCACGGAGTGCACTTTGACATTTCTGATGGTGTTGTGAAAAAAAAAAGTGCACAATTGTCTGCCTTAATGCATCTGTGATGTTGACCCAATCACCTCGCACATAAATACGCGGAATAACGCACGGCTTCTTAAGTGTTCTGTAGAACAAGTGAAGTCAGAACAATGCCACAAGTGAGCCCGCTGCTGAGGCGGTATACACAATTTAGAACTCTTCCAAAGAACTATAAAAAGAGGCGCATTAGCAACGGCACGAAGTGAGACTGGCTTTCACTGCAAACACCTCCACTATTCATGTATATCACGCTTGTATATCCAGTTGTCACTGCATTGCTGATGTAGAAATTAGGGAACATGACATCACGATCGGGTTTGTCCCCTCCGGTCGTATCTTTTGTTAGCCTTTTCCATCTTGGCCACAAATTCCTTCTGCCTGAGTGCCGTCAGTGTCTGAAGATGTTCCATTCTGTATTTCATTTCTATCATTTCAAACACGGACAAAAGTGAAAGTAGGAAGCAAAAAAAAAAAAAAAAAAAAAAACCTCAGAAAAGCCACCTCATTCTCTTCTTGTATGCTGCTCTCCATTGTTTACTTTCTGCTGTGCTTTCTGTTGAGCTCTGTAGATGTGAACAGCCTCCACGGATCAGACCAGAGATTTTCGTCCAGTGAAAAAAGAATGGGGGGAAAAGTCCAAAAGAAAAACAAATTTAATTACACCCAACTGCACTAAGGGCACAGCGTGTATCGAGGAAGCAGACTTCTTGCAATAAATCCTGGGCAGGAAACAGAAGTGTCTCTGATATAGCCAATCAAGGGCAATTAATCTCCATTGCAGGTGCAGGTATGGGTTGGTTGTAAAGGGCCCAGAACCCCTGGCATCATTATACACTTGGATGCCTGTTGCTTTTTAATAGGTGAGCCAGGGTGGTCTATTTGTGCATCGAACCATGCTGTGTACAAGCAAGGCCGGGGACATTACCCTTGCTGTGTGTCGCGACACTGCAGCTTGATCAAGGTGGCCTGCAGGGAGGCCATCTGTGAATGCTCTTATCCAAATGCCATATCTATTACACCCACATACCGTTGGCTTTTCTGTAGAACAACTTGCGTTTTGTTTTTTTTTTCCCATGTATTGATATACATAACGGGCATGGATGCTCAATCCAGCTTCTCAACTCAGGAACTTAGTCAAAAGGCACAAGGTCAGCGGGACAAACAGAGAGACGGCGAGTGTCGGAAGAGGCTCCAAGTTGAGTTTTGTTAAATTAAATCCTATTTTGCAACTGAAGCAGATTCTCTGGAGTATTGAGTTTTTACACAAACTGTGTTGAGGCAGAGAAGCATTATTTAAATGACATGCATTACATTCAGGAGTCTGGACATTGAATAGGACTGCTAAGGTATGGTAGTCTTTAATGGAAACATTTGCTATTACAGTTTTAAAACATGTGCAATATGAAAATGACTTGATGATGGCTTTTGGATTTGTGGACCCAAAAATAAATAAATAAATATATATATACATATAGTTCTTTCCTTCCTAATGTGGAGGCCATTTGTGCGAAACACCAAACATATTGTTGTTGTCCTCTTAATGATCTCTCCCCAAAGTTATTAGACCTCAGTATTGCAAGCATTCTAAAAAGTCACCATGGTACATTTACTGCTATTAGAATTCTGTATGGATGAGAGGAGAGGACAACCCTCCCCCTTCTATGTAATTTAATGTATCTGGTCGTCCATTAAATCACATCATGGATTATGTGGAATGCTGTATCCAGCATTTTTCATGATACATTAACCTTGTACAGTATGCACTTATCCAAATGGTGGCTCTGTCATTAGCGCAGCAATTACCAAAAAAAAATAAACACGGTGGAGAAAGAGAAACAGAAATTAGGCTTTTTCTTTCTTTATTTATTTCCTAAATTTAAACTCCCCTCCCCCTCACTAGTGCTCCATATATTTTTTTTTTGTACTGCCGCTGACTTCCAATTACACCGGCGCACAAAAGGAAGAACAACAATGGACAGTGTATGGAAAAACCTATTTTTAATCCATACGGGAATACAGGAATGAGAAATCTATCATGTGCAAATGTGTTGCTTTTGCAAGGGGTTTGCAATTACTCCAAATCACATCAGGCCTCTCGTCAAATGAGAATCAGCGGATAATTTGACCCCGTCCACGCTATCAGCAGAAAGGTAGCAGGCCTCATGTTAACAATCTAGCACCTTCAGAATCACTCCGGCGCAATGCCACTGCGCCTTAATTGTTTCCAAGGGTGCAGTGTAGCCGCCGCAGCAACTCCTATGACAAATGACATGCAACACATTTCAATGTCTTCACGGAGAAACCCGGCGTTGCTCTGTGGACGGCCATATGCACAAAGCAATTTTTACGTTCTGAATGTCTCCGCTCCCATTGGGCCATTCCTCCGTGAGGAAAGAAAAAAGGCTGCAGGACCAGGTGAAGGAGCGATATGAGCTGTGACTTGCTACAAGGGAAAGAGAATTGGACGTTGAATGAACAAGTGTTTGGGCAGGACTCGCGGGAAAGCGGATCAGAAGTACAGGCCCACTGAGGTTCGGCAGGAGGAACGATGAGAGTGAGGTCCAGGTGAGGAGGAAGTGGTGGAGAAGAATGGGATGGCAGCCTGGAGTGATGTGAAAAAGGAGCACAGTGGTGAGAAGGATTTACCACTGTGTTTTAGAAGAAGTGTTTTATTATTTTTTTTCTTATACAGTCATTTGCCCTAGACTCAAATAAACGTGAGTGGGGTGGTAAAGAAAAGGACCACTTTTTGGCAACGACGGACGAACCTTGCAGGGCAGCAGAGTAGCCTCAATTATTATTCTGAAACAGAAACACAGCCAGAAATAGCAAAGATGCCAGGCTCCAAAAAAAAATAACAGTTTCGGTTGGTCGTGGGATTCTATTACTAGTCAACGTCCTCGAAAATCCCAGACAAAGTTATTGGCAAAAAAAAAGAAAAAGAAATACATGAAGTGACTGCAAGCGAATGCGCTGCTACAGATTAATGTGAAAGCTTCCGTAGCAGCAGTTCTATCAGAACTAAGTGGGATTTTCACATTAAAACAAGAGCACCGAGCAGCACTAAAGGCTTTTGAGGAAGATGTTTTCCCTTTGCACCCAACGGGCTTCAGCAAGAATTAAAGGGATATTTCCCAGATTAGCAACCAGCTTTGATTCACGACAAAATCCGCGGTGAAGCATAATGAATCTGCATTTCTTTCCTTTGTCCTCTCTGGTCCTGGCTCCCCTGTTTGGCTTAGTGCAGAAAACACCATTGGATGAGAATTTGCCCTGCTTATTTATTTCTCCCTGTTTTGAAATGAACACTGCAGCCAGAAAACGAGGGTGGCGGGACCTCCGTTGGATTCCTGCGACACCGCGGGACTGTGTGAAACCTCAGTGCCATGGTAGAAACCTTTACGCTGATAAAAGAAGATTGGAGAAGACTGTCTCAACACCACCGGTTCACTGCAGATCCTGTTCACTACGTTTCAAATTATACCTTAAAAGCGTGTCTTTCTAGTAACATTTTCCTACTGTGATAAGGTTGACATTTCTCCCCCTCATTTGCCTCTGTGTTTTCTTTGTGTTTCTGTTGCTTGTTTGTTTTGTTTCGTTCAATCCGGCCCTAAAACCCCGTAAAAACAACAACCGCTTTTAATTAAAACTTTAAGCTTTTGTGAAAAAAGTTAAACTCCAATTATTCATCAATTATTCGTGTTTTGGGAAAACAGGCCTAAAAGGTGTTTGGGTAAAGCTGCCACAGTTCACATAAAAAACAGAGCAGAGGTTTTGAAAATGACATTTGTGTTTACTTTCTCATCTGACCTTCAATAAAACCAAAAAAACAACCTTTTTGTGCAACACACATGCGCGCGCACACACACACACACACACATGAAAAAAAAAAAAAAAAAAGAGCAATAGTGACATGTTTGCCTGAGGACCATCCCATTTCAAAGGTGGATTTTGTATGTAGACAACAACCTGGTAATTTCCCTCGGTGCTGCAGCTGAGCACACTCATCTGTGCGATGACAAACTGAAAGGGTTATCCGGTCCCCTCAGAATACCTCGCAAACATCACTCAGATAAACCTAATTTTGCCCATGGCTCTCCTCACCAGCTTCAAAACTGGAGCAATGCATTTGCAAATACCTTCTTGAATTCCCACTCGGCCAAACCTGTGGCAGCAATATCTCCGCAGGGGCACCTCGCTGCCCCTAGAGGACTCGGTGAAATATATTTCAGGCCTCCAGGTGTATATATATATTTTTTTTTCCATGACGATAAAACGAACAAACACAACGCACGTCAAAAGAAAATCACTCTTCTTGCTCTCTCAAACTTTACAGTTATCTATGATTTTTTCTTTGTTTTGTTTTGCATTTCAGGCTTCATGAATATTTATCAGACAGAATAATTTACTGTCTCATTAGATGCTTTTACATGACCCCTAGAATTGCACAAAACCTAAATATTGCAATAAAAAACTGATCATGGAAACACCTAAAGTTGGAAAAAGGTAGGAAGTGTCATGGAAACACTTTTTTCACATTTCCGAGTCAGCGGACATGATGTACAGGGTCATGTGACCAGTTCACCTCAAATGAAAATGGCGCATTATGTTTGGACTGAGGAGGCGACGGAAGTAATTAAAAAAGAAAAATATAACAACCATTCTTGACAGCAAACAACCATAGACAAAACAAAAGCAAACATAATTCTCGTAAAATCTTGTTCCACGAGATTTTACGAGAATTATGTCCCACAAGAATTCTTGTAAAATCTCGAATAACGCCTTACGCTCTCCACACCATTCACTGGAAACACCTACAAATCGCAGTTGTTGAAGTTTTAGAAACATCACTTTTATTTTGCAAAAAACTTTAATGGAAATGCAGCTGTTGTGGCGGTAAGTGTAGTCGGTGACCTGGATCAGATTGTGGACTGAAGCATCTTGCAAAGTGGGAGTTGCAGATGTGCACAAGACATTAACATTTACTCACAAATTATACATTTTCATTTTATTCATGGACAAATAGGTCGAGAGGAAACCAAACTAGCAAAATGCCAAAGCGTCCCCCGCCGGCACCCCACTTAATGAGCTCCCCAAAAAGCTCTCTGTGAACGTTTCACACTGCTTTCCAAGAAATGACTCTTGTGGGAGTGGCAGGCTGACCTATAGCGGGTCTTTACCCTGAGACCAGGGCTGCTTTTAGGACGGGCGGCCAAACTTTAGGTCAGCGGGGATTAATTAGCTTTTTGAAACCCTCCCCGGCAGATGTCAAGGTAATCTTGAGATGTGGGCTGCCGAGGTCAGTGTAATATCTCTGAGCGGAGGGGGAGTGAGAGCTGATCTAACCGGTGTCCGGCTCCCTGCCACGCGGGCCATTAGTCCCAGATAGGCCACGATCTGCTCAGTGGCAACCCTACAGCCCTTATTTAGCACCCATTAATGACAGGGCTTGGAACTGGGTCACGCTTCAATCCAGCAGAAGCAAAGTTTGATGGCATCTCGCCGGAAGATAACTCCGAGAGAGATTTGCAACTCTGCGTTTGGACAAAGGTAAAAACAAAAAAAAAAACACTGCTTGAAAATATGCACATTTAGGGGCCGTTTACATGGAGACAGATTTTTTTTGAAACTGACAATTACCGAAAACGCTCTTGAAAAAAAGAACGGTCTCCAAAAAAGTTCCCGTTCACATTAAGACGCTGGAAACGACTGAAAAAGTGTCGTACCTAAGCTAGGCCTGTTGTGGCGCCACAAGTTTACTCCATGAAGGTGGAAGAAGGGGAAGAACACCTGAAGCAGCCGTGTTTAAAGAAGCAGGAGCTCGCTAACAACATTAGCACCACTGAGAACGGAAAGACGGATCGCTCCTGAAAAGACGGTGAGTTGAACTTCTGTTATTGAGTTATTTTCACTTGGCATACAATCCACGATCGATGTACGAGCACCGTGCGTTATTGTTCACTGTTGTTTGCGGTTCCATTTTCTGATGCTGTTGTTGTTCAGGTGAGTGGTTGCCTGCACCTCACGGCGGCTCAGGTTGTCGGGAGGGGGGCGGGTTTCATACCTGTGATATCAACATTTCCAAAAATGATCGGTTTCGCCGTTTACACAAAGCCGGGCAAGGTGCAGTTTTCAAACTTGTCCACCCTGGACAAGTTTGAAGAAAATGTGCAGTTTTGGTCTGTGCGGTTCCAATGAAAACGTCGGCTTTGTGTAAACGCAAGGCCGAACCGACTAAATATGTGTGCGTTTTCAGAGAAACCTATCTTTGTGTAAACGGGCCCTCAGCCCGGTCACGGAGGAGTTAAGTTCTAATTGTCCCTTGTCCCTTTTCTTGCCAGTAAACTGTTTGCCAGAACGACCTTCTCCATTTGGGAGCTCTGTGCCACTGCGGTAGGAAACGGCAGCCAAAGCCATTATTATTCTGAGAAAGGTGAGAAAACAGGGTTGAGAGTCATTGAGTTGAGAATTGTCAAGGGCTGACCCAAAGTGTCTGCTAAACCTGCTGGCGCTGTAACCAAAAAAAAAAAAAGAAACCGCCGCAGGGAGAAATCTTTGCAGCATTTTTGGTCAATAAAAGCTCTGCAGCATTTTCAAGCTTCCGCCTGATGAAAGATCCCGCACATATTTTACAACAACTGTGTCAGTAATGTTAGGAAAAAAAAAATAATTTGAGTTGAAAGTTGTTAGCGGATGTAGATGTTAATGTATTGCACACAAATCTCAAATTCCACAGTGCACAGATTTGTTAGTATTGACATTATTAGCTGTATTTCTGTCTTTGTCGTGGCGCAATCTGACCATGGCAAAACTCAACTGGACAGAACAACATTTGGATGGAGTTTGTTGTTCACTGTTCCCAAGCAGCTGTTGCTTTCTACGACTGACTGCAAAGTGGCTTTTTGGGAATTTATGGTTGGACTGATAATTAACTTGAACTGCTGAATTTTTTTTAGTTTTGCCCATTACCGAAGTAGCTGTTACTTTACGGACCATCTGTATTTTGCCGGCATTAAGTCCTTGTCCACTGCGTTGAGTGTTTCATGAGACCCTTGTTTGAATTTGAAAAAAAAAAAAATGTAATCATAAATGAAGAGACCAATTATTGTATAGTAGTTGTTTTTACATACATTACGTCTTCACCTGGCTCTGTTTTTGTTACTGCATTTTTTTTTTTTTCTCCCTCTGACAATAAAAATTGCCCATATGGCCATATGAGAATATCTTGTTCCAGCAGGCTGACATACGTAGACGTCCTCTAGATGACTCTTGTCATGGTCACCGGGCCACCATTAATGTCTTGTGTAACACGTGTAACTCAGAGTGAAGTCTGAGTTCATTATTTCAACTCAAAACCCTTGAGATGAAACCAGAAACTCTCAAACCCAGAGTACACAAACTCAGACGCTGGTCAACCCTTCATTGTGAAATAGGTGTCTACTAGAATCTAAAGATCTCAGAGTCCTATAAACCCAGTACGACTCTGAGATCTGTAGACTCAGGTCAGATAGTGGAGGCCGGAGTTCAAACTCAACATGGTGAAGCAGCATTTAGCTGTTATGCTGCACACAAATAGGAGAAGTTGCCAACAGAAGTGAAGTGAAGCCCCAAGTGTGAATGTTTTCAAATCCAGGTCAAAGACTCTTCTTTTCTCTTATGCTGATGATTGAGTGCTTTTGTTCAACTTATTATTTTTTATTCTCATCTTTTTATTTCTATTCTCATTTATTACAGCTCTATGTATTATAATCTTTCTTTGTTCCTCTGCACTTTGTCTTTGACGACTCTGTTCTTTGTTTTTTTTTTTTTAAATGTTTTTAAAATGTTGAACTTTAATCATGTAAACCACATTGAGTTGCCTCGTGTATGAAATGTGCTATATGAACACAGCTGCCTTGCCTTGCCGAGAGCCAGTCGACCACAATACATTGCCAGTTAAGCACACAGAAACATTTGAACGTTGCTTCCCACACTCCCACGGCACAGACACCACGAAACAAATCAAACTCAAGCTAGTTGGGGATCAGAACGTTTGGAAGGCAGCAACTTTAAACAATTCATCCCAAGGGGCTTCGAGTCTCAACCAAATGTCATGGCAATCGATCCAATAGCTGTGGAGGCATTTCATTCAAAACCCACAAATGTCAACCTCACGGTCGACAAGAGGGAACGTCTGGGGATCTCGAAGCCATTGGAATGCATCTGCTGGGAATCAGGAATGACTTTGGGACCAATTCCGTAGTGAAGATCCTTCACCGTCAGCTGTTCAGATATGTTAGGCAAAACACATTGGCAGGAACAAGCCAACAAAGGTTCACACAAACAAAGCAACACACCCACACACACATCAAACTTTTAACATGGGCATATGTCATCACAGTGGTCGACGATGGAGGAGTCTGGCAAAAATCAACTCAGTCTGGGATTGGGGGAAACAGAGTTGGCAGACGGGTATTAACTGCACTGCGCCAACAAAATTGTGAAACTATTTGCACATCCATAATTAAACACTTGCGATACCCAGTCCATCTCTTTTACATAAAACACACAGGGAAATGATTCGCATATCTCTCAGACAATCTGCAAACTTCATCAAACAGGACGCTGGACCCAGAGAGGCCAGAGGGAAAATAATTTTGTTAATTATGCCACACTTCATAGAAACTAGATAGATAGATATTTTGATAAGTCATTTGATGTAAAATATACAAAATAATGCATTTGAGATAATCTTACTGCATGGGAAATGGGATGAGAAAGATGAAGGGAAACGCAGAGGACAGCAGTAAGTTCCAACCCCCCCCCCCTCTCTCTCTCTCTCACTTCCTGGTTGACCCCGCTCTTGAAAATTGGCGACCCGCTCTCCACTGCTCCAGTGTTAATGACTCAGAAAATGCATCCAGGCAGGGAATTTTCATGGGAGCCTCAGTCTCAGTATGGCCACACCGTAACACCGTTGGATGTGCGCAGCTTTAATAAGCAGGTGCAGTGGCGGAATATGTAGGTCTCATCAAAGCCGGCAATAACCGGGCTTAGTGGGAGTGAGATGGCGCCGTATATCCCCGGCCAATAAAGGCCTGAGAGTTCCAGGAGTGCACGGAAACGCATTTTTGTTTTCCCTCTTGAAATTCTTTTTTGGGAGATGCGCCAAGATATTATTAACTCGGCGCGCGAAGGAGATCACTGTCCCGGCACGTGGGTAAAAGTGAAATAGAACCTAGCTGCGTTTCACGGTGCTGAATGCAGCAGTTTTATAGGGCAGCCGTAAACAATGCGTTACAGACTGGCCATCGTGACTGATTGCGAGCGCAGCATATAAAACCCGACAGGAGACAAGGATATTTAGACTCTTCGACGACCTGCAGTCAAAAACAGAGGGCTAGACGTCTTGTCTGCAACAAAGTTACTGTGAATTATTACACAAGTGGGTGGACGTCTATAGCAACAGTGTGCTATGACCTTGGACCAAGCAGAAATCAGCTTTTTTATATTCCTTTGCATTTGTGATTGTTTCATAAAGTTGAAATGCAATGCAATGCAATGTTGAAATTTGCTGTGGATGGAGATTATGTTAATAATAAAGCTGTTTATGCTCAAACATTTAAAGTAAATGTACACACTTCTATATGTCTGGCAATACAAATTCAGCAAGAAGGATATTTGACGCAGTGTTAAATTTCCATTTCTATAAAAACACAATTCTTGGCTCCTTTTGCCTCGGAGATTTCATGCCGTTCATTTGGAGGAACAAATTAGGTTCAATGGGAAGAAAAAAAAATTGCACACTCGCGGGTACGCGTTACTCATTTGTGACACCAAATTACTTAATCATGCATGCAAATGAATGGGCCTCACACACAAATTACAAAGTTTAAGTTTAGCACTTGCCTAATGAGGAAAAATATTCACCTGATGTGGTTTGGACTTTACTAAGAGGAGTCATGGGTGTGTTTATCGCCGGGTCCAGCTGGACCTAAAACACTGTTAAGCCCCTGAGAGGTTTAGAATTTGTTATAGAGATTTAAAAAAGAAGATCATGTTAAAATAAGGAGGTGAGGTTATGCTAGTGAAATCTTTCTTCTAACTATTCTGAAGTCCCAAGCCCTTTATGGAACCATTGTCTCAGTTATAGTCTTTGGCCAATGACAAACCTAGATAAATAATAATTGTATTAATTATACCACTTAGAAACATAGTTTTAACAATTCATTGATTTATTCATTCAAGTCATGCAATATTAAACTTCAAATTATTTGAGATGATGATGGAGATACTTCATTCATTTACCGAGGGAAACTGGAATATACACATACAAAAACATATATAAATCCTGTCATGTACATACATAAGAAGACACAGAAAGCAACTTAAAATACAGATTAAATCAAGCAAGACTGTGGCAAACGCATTATACCAAGTCAAACACATCAAAGAACTGTTTGATATGAGGATCCAGTGTTCTCTTGCAGTTCGACCAGTGACCAGCTCACAGACTTCCTCCAGGCTGCTGATTTGACCACAGAGTGCTGATCACTTCTTTAACTTCCATTTTTAACGGATTCTGATTTTGACCAATTGACTTTTTCAATATTGTTTCCAATTTTAATTTGCAACTGGCAAGAGGCTTGAACGTATTGGGAGATTATGCCAAATGAATGCTGCCAAGGTCTGCTGCACACAGCCGCATTAGAGCTGGAAATAGGAAGGTAATAGTGCATGAAGGCTGGCGTGCTTTTACCATGACACTGGGGAGTGGCGTTTATGTCTCCTCAGGAAATAAACCAAAAAAACTCTGTCACTTGATGTGACCTCCTCATATAATGGAAATAGAGCCACTTGTTACTTTGCTTCTCCAGCTTCCTGATTTCTCTTTCCCACAGTGACTAAAAAAAAACATTGACAAGGCAACTTCAGAACAATTCAGTCTGGCAAAAATGTTGAGGGACATTTCATTTTCAAACAAATTTTTGGCTATAATATTTTGAGGAATGATGGACCCCACAGGCATTAAGAAGGACTTTATCAAGCAATTGATGTGAAGTTTGCAGTTTAATGGGTTTGTATTTGGTTGGAGATGGAGGGGAGCACTTTCATTTTAAATCACTGTCTAAATAATAAAACAAGCAATTAAAAAAAAAGGCAAAGTCAATTTAAATTCACTCATCACTCCAAAGTGAATACGGACCTTGTGACACTCACTAATCTACAAAACCATCCTTTACCGAGGCAAAGCCAATGGAAAATGCAACAGCTCTTAAGCCAGGAGCGTACACGTGTGAATGTTGCGCATGGCGAGCTCTGAAGACATGGAAGTGGCCTGCAGCATCTACTGAAAAACTCAGCTGCCACATCCTTCATGTTGGACACTTGGATGAAACTAGACAAGACGTATTGAACCATCTTATGCTTTTCAACGTTGTTGTTTGATTGTTTCACCTTGGACTTTATGCCCATGCTAGATGTCCATTCAGGGGAATTCTTTACCTCTATGAAATTACCCAGGGCCACTTTTCAGTGTTATAGTATCAGCGCACATTATGGGGAATATAGAAAGCTGAATATCTTATTTTATCTACAATAAGATGGGAAACTTCTACTTTAGCAAGGACTAGGAAGATTTCTTTCAGAATGCTATAGAACCTGGTGGCCCACTTGTGAAAGCCTAAGGTGTAGCAACATTTTAGGTTTCAATAACAGTTCAATAGAGGTGCTGTGTCACTGTCTGGAACAAAGAAATAACTGGATGAATCAACATTTTCTTCAATTATACCACAGCAAAACTGAGATAATTGTTTATGGCAGCGAAGAAAATAGGATTGCTATTAGTAATCACCTGGAGTCACTGTCTTCTAAGACCAAGTCTGAAAGCTTGGTGTGTTGATAGACTCGGATCTTACCAGCAGTCACATCAAATCAATCACCAAAACAGCCTTCTACCAGCTGAAGAACATATCCAGCGTGAGAGGTCTCATGTCCCAAGCAGACCAGGAGAAGCTCATCCATGCTTTTATCTCCAGTACACTAGACTACTGTAATGGTCTTTGATAGGACTGCCCCAAAAGAGCATTAAACAGCTCGGGCTCTTACCGGAACAAAGAGATCAGAGAATATCACTCCACTTCTGAAGACTGTACACTGGCTCCCAGTAAGCTATAGAATAGACTTCAAAGTTCTGCTACTGGTCTGTAAGTCACTGAATGGTTTGGGTCCAGAATACATGAATGGAATGCTAATGGAATATAAACCCAGTAGGACTCTGAGATCTTTAGACTCAGGTCAGATAGTGGAGGCCAGAGTTCAAACTAAACATGGTGAAGCAGCATTTAGCTGTTCTGCTGCAGACAAATGGGATAAGCTGTGAAGTGAAGCCCCAATTGTGAAGGTTTTTAATGTCCAGGTTAAAGACTCTTTTTTCTCTTATGCTTATAATTGAGTGCTTTTGTTCATCTTACTATATTTTATTATCATCTTTTTATTTCTTTATTGCTGCTCTATTTATCCATTTTAATCTGTCTTTTTTCACTGCATTTTGTCTTTAAAGAGTGCTGTATAAATAAAGCCGCCTTAATTACAATGCCCTCTATAGATGATTTTGCATGCAACTAGAGGTATAGGTTTGTCACACATATTCTCCGCTATGCAATTCCCCCCCACCCCCCATTTGATGCACTGACTTTTATCATCCAGACATGAAAACCGCCTGCCTCTTTAAAAATTGATGTGGGCATTTAAAGATATGGTCAAATATGAATGAATAGAGTGGCTCTTCAAAAAAGAGGAATAAAAGTTTCACTCCATACATTCCCCGTTTACTTTCTGCCTTATGGGTGTGTTTGCACGTGTGTTGGAGATTTAACGTCCTTCTTCAAGGTCCCATTTATCTAAAACCTAAATCAATGGTATCTATCTTTAGATTTATTTCTCACTTTTTCCAGTTCACAATGAAACGAAATCAACGTGAAGCAACAGTATTGTGACAAACACGGGCGCTAAAAAGGTCAGTGGTGGAAAACAACAAAGACTTAGTGCCATTTGAATTCAAAGAGCAAAGCCATTCGTCTTGCGAGAGCAAATATCGAAGGTGTTCATTTAAACTTGCACTGACTCTGCTCTCTTCCAGCCGTAATTAAGAACTGAAACAATCATCTGACAGAAAGGTGGAGTGGATAAGACGGAGAATCAACATCAGTCACATTTTGTTTAATTCACTCAGAGCAGCTTATGGCCTAAAAGGTCCAATAAAGAAAGTTTTTTGTGTAGGGTGCTAAGTTTTGTGACCTATTGTCTTTGTGTAATTTATTCGATTAATAGGTAATTTGTTCCATTGATAGGGGGCCTGGATTTTCTTTGGTTTTGCATGTTCAAGAATTACTCCTCAATTCAACTTCATTGTCTTCTCCTTTAAAAAGAAATGCATCGAATCTAATTCATTCTGAGGTTTTATGATTCAAATCCCCCTGAACACTTTCTTTTACTTGCTGAGTTTATTTAATCATTGACTTATGCCACAACATGGGGTCTACAACAGTATAAAAATTGCCATCATTTTTAGTTTTGTTCAACATTGTCAACAATAGAGATTAAGGATGATTTGGTCATCCTTTGACACTGTTGCCCCCAGACATAACTTAAATGATGTTATAATAAACAAATCATCTGCTATTACCAGCGTATTGGTAATGGTAATGCTGTTGATATTGTTAAGACCATGTGGGACATGCTAAAATATATAACAATGTTTTTCTTTGTCGGTATGTTGTCAAAGCTTTGGATTGTAAACTATGAATGTGACCATATAATATTGTTTTAACTAAGGGATTATTATTCCCATTGTAATTCACATTAAAAAAAAAAAAAAAAAATCACATCATGTCCTGATGTCAGTGAGCGAAGGGCTTTTCATACTGCAGTGGATGAAACAGAGCACCTTGGACAGTTCCAGCTGCTCTGAGAGGCAGATCCAGCACCTTGGAGAGTTACAGAGTTCTTCCACTCAAAGCTACTTGTTTGTTTCTCCAGGATTCCATCTACACAATGTGATGACAGAAACCACCAATACACTTCCAGGACCAAGTCACTTACTATGGTTTTGCTGTTTGACACTACAATCATATTTTCTATTTGTTGAGTATCTGGTCTGTTAGCTCACACAGTGGCAGTCACCTCCTCTAAGCCTGTGTTGTTTTCCCTACGGAACGATAGCAGTTTTTTGGCACCATCTCGTTAAAGTCGCCATAATACTGATAACTGCTACATTTACAACAAAAACAAAACAACTTTGCGTTAAAACCAATCATGTTTCTCATTTTTAGATGGCATTTTTGGAGGCTAGAGGGAGACAGATGTTTACCATTTGCTGCCAGGTCTTAAAACCTCTGTGTTTTGATGTTGTTTTCAAAGTTCAAACTTCTTTCTTGAAGCAGATGATCCAAAAAATGCTCATGCTCACTTTATTATGCTGACTTCATTTGGTGGTGAAAAATGATAAATTATTAGCTTCCAGAAATGTCAAGATAATTATGATTACACATAATAGTTTCATATGAATTTAAAATAAAGGAGGAAAATGTATATCATTAACACTGCATTCATTTATTATTGCAAAAAATATGTTTTCGTTTGGTTAAAGATCATTTGTTTCTACTTTGCTATTCCTAGTCCTTTAAATACATGGAAAATCAAAGGTTATATCAGTAAATAAAGGCCAGGCATCATTGTAATTTACCTAGTTGATAAATCGAAGACACTGCTGGTGATAATCTTCAGGAGGGTTCACGCCTCAGAACAGAGGACACAGTTACTAAATATTTAATGTCTCTCACAGTGTTCCCCAGCCTTATCTAATGATCCGATCTGCACTTGTTTTTATTCACACTGTTTATGCATTATGCATTACGCTCATGCAAGTGATGGGATCGGTAAATTTGCATGAATCCGCGCAGCCCAGTGGAGAACGTTCTGAGAGACAGAAACAGATCTGTGAATGCGAGAGATGTGGCTAAAAAAAACAAGAATACCCACAACCTGTCCTACATTTTTGGGTCACTACTTTCAAACATTAAAATAATCTCCCTCCTCCTCTGAAAATTACTGTAATGCTTCCGAGTTTCAGGATAAATAAGATTATGTGGATTTTCAGCAGTTTATCTTCAGTCCTCAGCCACTACTTTCCAAGAATACAGTGATCAAAACATGATGGATCGCTTTCACTTGGACCCTTGTCTGCAATCCCTCTGGGCAGCGCCCACAGACATGTTCATACGCTCTTAGTTATGTGGGCATAAATTGTGAATACTCGTAGCCTTGCAATCCGTCATGCGTTGCCATAGGACACGTGGGAACAATTATGTTTAATCAGACTTTAGCTCGTTCAGTAATTCCAAAAGCAATCACAACACCCCTGGTGTTTTGACATCAAATGTAGACTTGGCACTAAGTGCCAACTACTTTGGAAAATGTAGCGGCTGCATGTCAACAGACAGTGTTGTTGTTTTTTTTTTACTACTTCATGAAAATGAAAATTAATAAAAACTTCCAACAGGAAACAAAGTTTTGTTCGGTCAAAAAACTCCTAGTTTGCACAGAGAGAGAGAGAGAGAGAGAGAGAGAGAGAGAGAGAGAGAGAGAGAGAGAGAGAGAGAGAGAGAGAGAGAAAGCATTCCTCCCACTGCTTTGGCTCCCCCGTCCCTTCCATTCTTCCTTCTGTGGTTCTGCCCCGGAGCAGACCAGTCCCTTGTGATTGGCCAACCGCTCAGTCGATGGCTACTATCTCTCAGGGTGAGGGAGCAGTGCTCTGCACACATTAAAAAAGAAAAATTCTGCAGAAGCATTGATAAACCATGATAATCAAAATCCAGATGACTCATTTGAGCGCAGTGCCACGGAGAAAGCCAGCCTAATGCAAAAATTGTCTTTTTTTTTTTCGTACTTGGTGTGTTAGTTGGCTATATGTATATATATGTTAAAATAGAGCCCCCTTTCTTAATGTGATGTGTGAGGCTACAGGCCCAGGAGTATGTGCTGCTCCTGTTTTTGATAACCAGGTCGATAAATCCATTCTAGTAACAACACAAGCTGAAATTCCTCAGGATAACGTCAGGCAGGCGTGCGCAACCTTACAAGGCTGTGTTTGAAAGACTTCTGAGGCCTTGTGTCTTTTATTTGACCCGAATGCCAATTTATTTTGTGTCTCAATATGACCTTCTAACTATTCAGACTCAAAGGTGATGTATATGTAATTGCTCTGCATCAACTTCTCTTTTAGCAGCAAACTGGAATGAAAGCCATTGGAAGTTGTTGTTTATTCAGAAGGAGGCAAGTGAACTTTCTTTTAGCACATGGTCACCTTGAAATGAAAGCAGTCAACATGTGCTCCAACATCAGCTCTAATCCCACACATTTAAAATGACCTTGCTCTTTAAAGATGATGAGAATCCTTTATTTAAGAGTGAAAAAACTGAGTTGCAGACCAGCCAGCTTTTCATCCTTTGGAAAAAGAGTTTGCTCTTTGATTGAATACTAGAAACACCAGTTTTTTTTTTTTTTTCACCTGAATGTGAACCTTTAGCCAACATGAATGTTTGAAAAAAAATCAATATTGCCTGTTGCAATCATTGATCTGAGTGGTGTTTAGAAACCTATCGGTGATGGACTCAATGGAAAACATTGCACCAGTGGTTTATAAAACATTGCTTATCCTTGTCTCTGCACAATTGACTGTCTTTTGCACATCTTGCTCTTTTTTGTTTGTTGTATTTATATTTACCTGACTCTTGGAATTCCTGTATAGTTTATTTGGATTGTTTTTAGTGCTGCAAGGGCATAGTTTCCCAATTTGGGATCAGATAAGTACATCTATCTATCTATCCATCCATCTATCTATCTATCTATCTATCTATCTATCTATCTATCTATTCCAGCACAGGTAAAACAACGAAAATAAATAAATGACAGCTAAATGGGTTGAATATTTATTCTAATCTGCACAAATCACAGCACATCGACAAGTAGCAAGTTCTCCTCCTGTGCATCCGACTGATAGTTATGAGAAAGGTGATGTGACTACCCTACAGCAGGACTTATCTGCTGGGGCTCTGAGCTGACACATCCCCGAGAACGCGAGGCTCCTTATCAGCATTCACTCTGCGTCTTCAACCGCAACCAAGCAGATGGCCGCTGCTTTTACATAAACCCACATGAAAGTGTCACAAGTCGCGCATGCAAAACCCAATGTAGGCTTAAATAATTGGGTGTCACTCTGCATAATGTCCATGTTTCTGATGGGTTTGCAGCTCATAATGGATTCTTAATTAATACTTGTACATTCTGAGAGGCGCTGGTGCCGCCACGCATGATAAGACTGTATAGTCTCCTTCAGCTCGTTTTTTTTTTTTTTTTTTTTTTTTTTTTTTGGTGCAATCAGTGGACTTGAACACGGATGATGATGGTGATGATGGCGATGATAACAGAACAGCTCTATCTGGAGTTTATTGCGTCTGTGTAAGCACCGGCCTGCCAGACATCCATCTCTGCCTCCGTAATATTCTTGAACGTGTGCTGAGAACATCGTTTGTCTCAAGTGTCAGGGGCGCTTGATGTTACGGGCCCCCGGAGCCTACATCAGAGGGGTTGACATGGATCTGCCACGCGATTTTTGGAGCCATCTGAGACAGGGCTGATCCGTCAGAAGTCCATTCTTTGTGTGCTTTAAAAGTTCGTCACGAGATGACTTTTGGAAAACTTTGAAGCGAGAACAAACCTGAGGAGTATAAAGGGAGCCCAACATTCGCGGCAGCATGCTGATGATGAGCAGATTATTGGCCCGACCGCTGCAGCATGATGGGCTATGGCCAATTTAACAATTTATCCAAAGCCAGCTAAGTGGTGGGCCAGACCTCAGAAAAACTCCACTCTCTCTCTTCACAACGTGTCCGGCAGATTTGAAATGATTTCGCTATGCATAGTCTCTGTGCCTCACAATTTACCAGATTTTCCGTGAGAAATTTGCACCATTGCCATGTCTGATCAATGTCTCGCTGTGCTTCCACTGGAGAGCGAAACATCACTCTTCTGTCACTTTCGTTCATTCTGATCAAGGAACAATTCCTGCACAAATAGAGAGTAAATTTATTATTTTTCTTAAATTCATTTGGTGACATTTTTGACCAATATGCAGTTCATGCAAAGTGAACATCTCAAATAAGAATCTTCTTTCATTTATAATTTCCTTGGATTGTTAATTATTGTCTGGTCCAGGAACCTGGTTATGGTCAGAAGACACCTCTGCTGTTTATTCTAGACTTGATCAGGGAATGCATTGAGACGTTACTATCCTTTTCTTTCAGAGCAGTCGCCCCAAAACTCTGCCTCCACTTCATCAGGGAAGCTTGTCACTCAGCACAGCACGTACGTTGGTGGGCGCGCACACATCTGACCACTTTAGTGTTATTATCGTGAGCAAGACTTAACTGGTCATTTTCAGGATGCATTCAAGGCCGTAGTCCTTCCACCCAACCCTGCATCATTTTGTACTGTTGAAATTTTCCTCGTGGGCAAAACAGTGACTGGTTTGGTTGGAGTCCGGTGGTCAGCCAGCCTTACATTAGCTCAATCGAAGGTTTACCCGGAATTCTGCCTTGGAGGATCCAATTCCACCTTGCACAATGCGTGCACTCCCTCAATGGAAGTGTTCCCCCCGAGAGGTTGAAAAATGGATGGCTGCGAAGCAGATCTAAGGAACTGTTGCAGAGCAGCTGCACTGTGAAATTGATATTAATTAAAATTGATTATTCAATCTGGGACACATGGGTCATTAATTTCTAATCTCTCCCTTCAATCAATAATATATGCCTCCCTCTAAAGTGTCTTTTACAGCTTTTAACTCCTGTTTATGAATAAAAATGATTACAATGATACCATTCCTTAATTAAAGCCCAGGCCTCTCCGCCTCGTCATTACTTTGCTGAATTTCACGCCTCTACATGATAAAAAAGTGATTAAGCTAAAAAGCAAAAGAAGATTTTGGGCAGAAGGATACTCATTTTCAAATCTTATTAGCTCCTTCCTCTCAAAATGCATGCAATGTCTGACCATTACATGTTCAATTCCCATATTTATTATTGCCAGTGGCCATACCAGTTGTGCAGTGCTGGTATCATTGATTGTATACAAAGATGGATGAGGCTTCTGGTGTCAAAAGGATGGCAACAATGGACATGCCAAAAACCTCGATCATTTGACCATCAAAAATGGTTTTGATTGAACTGATGCCAACCAGTTCAGGGTTTGGTTTTTGTTTTTTCAACACAGACACCACCGTTTATATTCCTCTGATTACATTAACAGATCAGCTACCTACTGAGCATCCATGATCTGGTACAGTCGTTCACTGTGCTCCGACACAAAGGTGTCAGCCTCTGACCTTTTATTGACCTAACAATTCCCAGAAATGGGAGATAATGCTAAATATCGCTCGCTCGACATTGGCACTGTTTGCGGCATCATATACTTACATTCTTTTTGTTTGGGTCACATGTCCACTATGCTCAGCTACACTCTGTTGAGGTGAGACAGAACTTGTTGCCCCCTTAATAACAGGGTCTGAACGACAGCCAAACCCCAAAACTGGCCTGATGGTGCTGTGACCAAAGCAAAGTCTGCAATCAGGCCAAATGTGTTTGCAACATTTTCAAGAGTACATAACGACTGGAAATTATCAGGGGCTCGTTCAGAAAGAGTTGTTTGCCACAATACAGTCTGATTAGGCATTGATTATGTTTGTTGCTTCAACCTTAATCATTCCGGCTGTTTGGCGTCTTTCTTCTCCTCTCAACTGCTGAGGCGAACTGCCAATGAATGGGGTTGTGTGCAGCGGCCCTGTGCACGCGTCAACAGCAAGACTTTCAAGTGCCACTGAGGTTGCTAATGAATGTCGCCGAACACTCAAGGGTGCTCGGGATTTAATTCAGAGTGTGCGTCTCCCATTCTTCAATCAGAGAAATTGAGAATTGTAGAACCTCTGCGCTCCTAAAGTGATTGAAGTGTCTCTTGTCCAAATCTTTATCAGTGCATTTGAGATGCCAGCAAAAATAATTCCAACAAAAAGGAGGGGCTCTAAATCAAATGCGGTAATAAGAGGGAGACTATAATAGCGTATAACAGAGAACAGATTTTTGGAACAGCCACACGACAGACTCCAGGTTAAACGCATTGGGTTCGAACAAAAACAGCTGTATGGATTTATGGTGAAGAAAAACATTTTGTCCTTGGATTTTTTTTTTGTCCTAGTTCTCAGCTATTTGATGTTAAAGTGGGTTATTCAAGCCAGATTTTGGAGCAGTATCTCAGCAGTAACTCTACCTGTAGAGTCTTTTTTGTGTGTCTCCTATCACAATCACCATCCTGTCACTGCATTTTAGTCAGAAGTTCTCACAAGTACAATCTGCCATTTAGATGAGATTTACAACCTATGAGGGTTATTAATTAACTATAAATGTACTGTATCTAACATTCTGAGAATATAATAAAGTAACATATGTATGAACGTAAAATTTGCTTTTTTTCTGGGCACAGTAGCCGCGTCAAATAGCCTTACGCAGCATCCTTCTTGAAAGCAGCAGATAAAAGAGATAACTTAGGAAATATTCCAAAACTGGATTTACTTTTTTTGACATTATCCACACTGACAAGAGATGCCGAGGGGTTCAGTGCCGGTCTACAGCTAATGTTTTCCTTGACACCTTCAGGCATCTGAGATCTGTTTCTTATGCGCCTATTTTTGTAGTTTCAGAAAAACCATGTGAATATCTCTCCCACTGCTGCCATAGTGGGGAAATGGTGATTACAGTAGCACGAGTGCTACTATAAGACTTCTTGTGCATACTTTTTTTTTAACATATCATTTCATTCTCATCAAATCTTCTTCACAGCCAATGTCCCACTTTTCACAGGCATTTTATGTTGGTTTTCTTATCATTTCACCTTGTGCTCTTGAAATATTATACAATTAGCTCAATTTAATCTCCTCATTTGGACAGAATTCCAGTTATCTAGGAGGCAAGTTGGATGTTGATGAGTTTTAAGTGGGTAACTAATGCTTTATAAAGCATCTTGTCACAATGGGGCCTCAGTTCCAGACAAGAAACATGACCACTTTCACACATCACTCCCTTTAAAACACAGACAAGAGCAGACATGGACGTTGAAGTTGTGTATCTATAAAGATTTGATACCGATCCAAATAATTCATAAATGACCTTGTCAGCCAGCGGCGCCTCCATTCTCTGATGAGTGCATGTCAAAGCAACGGATTGGCTAATAAGTGATGCATTGGAAAGCCTGGTCGGAGGATCCCTGAAGCAATTCTTTTGTAATTGATGTTGCACCATTAAATGGCTCTCAGTGGGCCCAGTTGATTGGGTTTTTTTTTTTCCTCATCTTGCTGTTCGTCTCTCACAAAGTCGCTCACCAGTTGCAATGACAGTTTGACACCCAATTATCCCATTAAGCCTGATTGTGCTCTTACATGCCCCATGTGCGTCCTTTAACTTATCACTAAAAGCAAGATGCACAGCGAACGTTCTGTACCTTGCGTGAAAACACAGTAGGCAGAGCGTCGACAGAAGAGAATTTCTGTTTTTGGTTGCGGCCAATCAATTACGAAGATTTTCTCTCTGTTCAGTGCTTCTCTTGTTTCCCACCATCCCTAAACAAGCACAGAGTGACTCGGTCTCTGAGGCTTGGTTCACTTTCAAAAGTACAAGTGAAATCAATATGAAAGCACCCACAGAGTCAAACAACCATTCACACTCATGTTCAGACCAATAGCTGATTTAGACCTCTGACCGGGAGTGCATGCCTTTCGTGGATTGCGTTGAGTTTTGCGAATCAGATACAGAAGTAAACAAAAAAAAATGTTTATGTTGCAAAAAACTGTAATCTTGATCTAGATACGTAACTTATCGGCTTGGAAGTAGTAACTAGTAATTCTCAAAAGTAGAGAGAGAGCGCTTTCATATCAGTGTTACCTCATCCTATATGAAGAAGCGCCTGCGATACGTTCCTCCACCAAGAAAAACAATTTCAGTCATCGTTGGCTTCAACATTCATGCACTTAAGAAATTAAAACAGAGGGTGGCCTCCTTGCTCCCATTACTTCTGAACACACTGCACCCCAGGTTTGTGGGTTACATGCAAGTTTCAATCAATTCATCGAGGGACACATTTTCAACAAAGGTGCAAAAGTACTTGAAACACAAATACAAACTGACCTCAAGCAACTGCAGTGTACGTATAAAGAATCTCTGTGATTCAGCTGACCTGCAACTGAATCACTCATTCCCAGTTTGAAGATGAATCAACAGAGTTGCGACCATAATGATTCATGGTATACTGATGCCCAAAAACTGAAAGTTTCATGAGCAGTTGGAGGCAATTTGAGCTTCAGGATGCGATTACACAAAGACAGTATTTTTTGAAGAAAACCTGGTGCATGGTGCATTTATGGAAGTTGCAGCTCAGGCAACGTAGCACCACGAAGATGGTAAAGAGTAACATTGAGGACTGATGGCAAAGTTGAACTTCGGCTTCGAGTTACTTTAGAAAACAACGCCTCAAAGCTCCATGATAACAGTGACTGGGAGTCGTGCCAGTCAAAGTGCATAACCATTTTGGTTAAGTTTTCTGGCTGAATATTTCAGTCAGTCTAGGCAGAAAAATATATATATAAAAAAAAGGAAAACAAGAGGTTTACAATTCACTTTTGTTGTGTTTGTTTTCACTTGGCACACAATCCACAGTTGCTCCAAGAGCAAGAGCACCATATGGCTTTTTTTGTCCGCTGTTGTTTGCTTCTTGTTGATGTGGAGAAAAACATTGTGCTGCAGCAGCTGCAACTGGCTGATCATCTTTTATAGCAGTAACACAAATCCGTTGCCACCCGTAGGTGTTGTTGTTACGACTAGTCGTATGTGTCTCACGGCCGGCTGAGATTGCAAGGGGGCCTATGACATCATTGTTTCCAAAATAAAATGTAAAAAAAAAAAGAAGCTTTTGGCAGTTTCTGTTGTTACACAAAGGACAGGGAGGCATTTTTATACCGTCTCCGCCTGGAACATGTTTTCAAAAATGTGCAGTTTTGGTCTCGGCGGCTTCGTGCAAATGCAAAGATGAAACAATAGAGAATTTGACCATTTTCAGTGAAACTCATCTTTGTGCAAATGGGGCGAAAATAAAGGTGCTTTTCACTTCCTTTCTTCCCCTTTTTACAGGACTCCTCTGCCCGTCTGTCACCCATTTGTTTTTAATGATGTGTATTTGGACTCTTCATTACTGTCAGAGCTGCTGCTCTTCAGCTTTCAGTGTCTTGAGTCAGTGAGAGAGTTCCTAGTCTTTCTCCTGTGGGCGGAAGCTGACTCAGGCACAGAGAGCAGACACAACTCTGCATATTATGGGATCGTTTACATGAAGACATTTTTAAACTGCACATTTTCGAAAACGCTCTCAAAAGAAACCTATATGTGTCTATAGAAAGGAGTAAAGATAAAGCTATAGAAAAACCATTGCATGAGAAGGTGTGTCCAAATTTCTGATTGGTAGTGTATGTCATCTTCTCCTTATCTAAAATTACAAAACAGACTCAGTTCATTTCATAAGGCAATGCCCAAGGTCCCACAAGTGGTTTAATAAAAGTGCAAGCCAGCAAAAACATGCATTGTACATTGAAAGAAATTGAGGGAAGTTTTCAACACGTCTTTATCCACAGTGCATCCTCGGTCAAGTACAAACTTTCATTGTCTGATGAATGCCATTCATCTGGCACCGCCATAATGCCATTTTACCATGCATCATAGCAGCTAATAAACTCAGGATTGATCTGTGCTTATAAAAAAAAAAATGTATCAGGCGGAAACCATCAGCTTGGTAATAAATTGAAGCTCATCTGGCCGTGGGGACATTACTGCCAAATGCCAGGACTATCTATTTATTTATTTATTTATTTTTGTCTCGGAGGCTCCTCAGCAGTGCGGTCGATCTCGGTGCAGAGCCTTTTGTTCTCTGAAGTAATAAAGAAGAGTATTGATTTATCGGTGTCCGACAGTTACCTTTTGCCTCCTCCTCTAGTTCTCTGTTTCGTTTTACCATCTGGTTCCCCTGGGAGAGAAAAGTTTGCTTCACGGACGCTGAAAGAACTGCACTTTGCTGCTGCACAGTGCACGTCAGCAATGACAGGGAGACCTCAAATGCAAAGCCAAATGTGTGGATTGAGCGTTCATTTCAAAGAGCAGTTGTCGCTATTGACCTGGTGCCTTACTGTCGTGTGTAAATATCTTTAGATACATGACAAAAACAGACCCAGATCTTCCCTCTGCTTTTGGGTAATGTAGCTTTTAGTTTTCACCTTTTATTGACACAGAAAATGAAGCATGTCCCGTCATGGTACTTGAATGATGGAGTCAATCAAAATGAACTGGACTTGGAGGTCAAGAGAGTGGCGATCTAAACAACAACAAGCGTTATTGTGCAAAATATTTTAAGATTTCGCAGGTTTTATTCAAGCTGGTGCTTTACCCCCTTTTCTAGTAAGATACTTGAAGATCATCGACAATGCTCTAATGTTGAATATTTGTTTCCTTGCGTACAGAATAGCATTTTATTTCCATAAAAGTTTCAAGTAATTCAATAGCAACATCAGAAGAAATATTCTGCGCCGGAGGCAGAATATACAAGATGGAAAAAAAAAAGCAATAATCTTCAACAAAACGAAAAAGGGGATTCATTTTCAGCGAATCAAGGGGACACTTTGTGCCTTTGACATACAGACTTCAAGAGGTCAAAATATCTCGAATCAATGCTCCATGAAGCACTATGCAAGGGAAAACATTGAAAGAAGAAAGAAAAAAAAAAGAGTCATTTTTGAAGCTCTAGAAGTTCACTTTCTCTGCAGTTTTTCAGATTAGGGCCTGTTAATTGCACAGGGAGTGGAGTGTTTGTAAATAATTACAGGTGCACCTGGGGATCTTTTTAATTCCGATCGAGCAGGTGTGAGTGAGGAGGCTGGAACTGTTGTTCAAATCTCCATTTCCATTTTCCTTAGAAAAACACCATGCACATTCCAAGATTGCATCTACCTTACCTTAGTAGTTTGTGCAAGTTTGAATTATTTATACATGGAATATATTCATATTTTAATACACCAGTTTCACATCTTGTAATTGTTCTTGGCATGGACCGAGAGCGATACAGGAGTTTGGCTTTGCAGGGTGGTTGCTAATCATCTCGGAGCATTTTGCTTTTACTTTAAAGCTTTGAAGTGTCCAGAGACGTCGCAGGGGCACCACCGGAGGTGTTGGACCTTCTTTGATGCTTTGGTGAGCCAACCGCTTCCTCCCGTAATTGACACAGAAACACCTTTCTGTTCAACACCCCAATGATTGCAGCTCTAATAAACCCTCCATGCAGCTCCAGCCTGTGTAGCTTTGACACGTTTAGTGTTGATAGGAGGGGCGGACAAATTGAGGTGAGGACTGATAACCTTCACAGGTGACCTCTCTGCTTGTTGGTCTTGCAGAGGCGCATGTATTGTGATAGATTACAGCCTGCATAGGATTCCTGATAGGCCGTTAGGGGTATACTTGGCACTGTTGACCTTAAAGTGTTGATCTTTGCCTTAAGTGGGATTTCCCATCCATTTTTGGTGTACCTTGTGTGTGTTATTTATCTCTTGTGTGTTGGCCTGGGTGAGTTGGACAGGGTGCACTGCATTCTGCCAGAGCTTAATTGGAATCTGGTTCCATCACCTTGTCCAAACTGGCCGTGCAGCAGCAGCAGCCGCAGCAGCCCAGAGGAGCAACTGCTGTTCACTGTCTGCCTGGATCAGTTCAGCCGGCGCACTGCTTTGCGCTGAAGACAACTGTGACAGGTTCATGAATGCACTACACGGTTATACACGTTTGTTACTGTAATGCACTGTACGTAAGCGTAGCCATAAGGCACGCGGGGCATTGTGGCAGGTGCTGAAACAATGTTACCCTGAAAACACATCACCTGTGATAATCAAAATGCAGAATAGAAAGAGAAAAACATGTCATCCATAAAGACAAAAATGCCAAAAAGGCATATCTATTATTAATACGGTGATAGTGATATTCTTCGCCATTGCCCTTTACACGGATACCCACAGTGTTGCAGCCGAGCTGTTCTCATAACATCATGACGAAAAGCAGCACTGGATTGGCTCCAAGCAAAGACTTAAACTTTGTAAGTTGTTAATATTTCTCAGGGACCACAGAATGTGCCCTTTGGCATTACATCACAGCAAGAAAGTGCCTGGAAATCGAATGGTTTAACTTTTTCTTCTTATCTTTTTTCTTTAATGCCACGAGTACAGCTTCAGGAATTTATGTCCACTAAACACCATTGATCCGTTCTTAGTTCAAGATCGATTATGTGACTAACCTTAAGTGGTTACAGACCTTTTCTCCAAGTCTGTGCGATTTGTGCCTGCTTTGATCAAACATAAGCTACTTTTTTTTTTAATTCACTTAATCCAAGTAAGTGAGACCTTTGGCAGCAGGATCAGACATACAGGGAGGAGAAAAGAAAAACTTTAACAAAGACAACTGTCAATCTGATTATTATTACTGCAGTGTAATGGATAATTTCAACTATTTATTGCAACAACTGTTTTATAATTTACAAACTAATAATGGCCTTTTCTTCAACTTTAATTTCTTGATGTGCTGATGTAATCACTCACTATGTTCCCTCCACACTGGGAATAGCTGTTTTGAATGACCTTTTTTTTTCTTGGCACTTGAGGCCAAATTTTCTTTTTCTCCATCTCCTTGCAAATTAAATGAAGCACATGTCAGGCAACACTTTGTTGCTAAGTCTTGACACTAAGCTAGCTGAGAGCAAGTATAAAACAAAATAAGAAGGAAAAAAGCTGGGGCTTGTTATAACATGATGTTTTAATATCAATTTATCTACAAAATCTCGATTGACACCACTGTATTTTCTTCTCCATGAAAAGTGCACTGTCACTGAAGCAAAAAGAACATATAAAAATTACAAACAAACAGTACTTTGTACTTTTTTTTATATATATTTATATATATATATATATATACCATAAAGCGTCCATTGATTCGGCATTGGTACTTACAGTAAAAATGCGCAGTCATATTGAAAACAGAATGGTTTGACTAACATAGCTGTATTCATTTTTTTCCATATATATAACTTAAAATTGTTGTTGTACTGTTTCCTATTTTTGTTGGAGACCTAATCCGTGTGACACAGTTGAGCAAAGACCTCTGCATCATTCTATCCTTACGATGCAGCACTGAGTGTAGTTGCAGGAAAATAAAACTCATAACAACAAGATAAGTACATTCTTTCAGATCTCTTTCCTCTTGCCACACAGCCGGTAACCCACAGAGACCGTAAGCTTCTGCCCCACAATCGGCACACTTTGCATCATGTACGTCCAGCAGTCCTCCTCCAGGCCCGTTCCGGTCTACTTCTCCCACCTAGCAGCTGTTAGCTGCACAGCTTGGTAGTCTCGTAATCCATCGAATTGGGCAGACGTAAGCTGAAGGCCTGTAGAGAGGCATGAATACGGGCCACCTCGCTGGCGGTCAGTTTGAGCCGATGCCTCAGAAGACAGGCAAAAAGGTCCAATTTCTGCTGACCTGGTGGGGACAGGCGGTTCACCCGGTCTCTTATCTCCAAGAGCTGCAACATGGCCGTGTCTTGTGAACCTTGGGTGTACGGGTAGTCCAGCTGCAGAATTAGGTCACGGATTGCCTCCGGGTCAAAGTGCATGCTGTAGCCAAAGACCTGAATGGTGTTGATCTTCATGTAGCCCAGGTTACGAGCAGGTTCCGTCACTTCCAAAGGCTCGTAGTACATGCTGTCATTCACTCCCTCTTGGGTCTTTATCCTGCTCCGAAGGTAGATGTGAATGGTCTCAAAGAAAGTCTTCCACTTGTTGCCCAGCGTCAGAGTCCAGTTGTAGCACTCGAAGGGTAGGTCCAGCTTGGTGGCCTGCCAGTCAGGGAAACTGTTCTCGTTGACAGGGATGTACCAGCTCTCTGAGTGGCTTCCTCCGAAGGGGTTGATGTAGAGGGTGAGGGCAGGCTCAAGGGTGCTATTTTTTGTAAGGCAGATCTGGAGGGATATCCCCAGCAGCATGTGGACCATGTTGGACTTGTACTTGTTGCTCTTCAGGGTCAGCAGCATCCTCTTTCTCCACGACGGGTCGAACCAGCTGTTCAGTCGCATGTCATTACTGATGAAGATGGCGTGGACCTAAGGCAGAAAAAAAGACATTTGAATGAAGAGTTTGTACTGGTTGACCTACGTTTCTACCCTCACCTATGGTCATGAGCTTTGGGTTATGACCAAAAGAACGAGATCGCAGATACAAGCGGCCGAGATGAGTTTCCTCCGTAGGTTGGCTGAGTGCACCCTGAGGGACAGGGTGAGGAGCTGGGCCCAGCTCAGGTGACGCGGGAATCTGTTTGGGATGCCTCCCAGATGCCTCCCTGGAGCGTCCAGGAGTATTCACTTGCTTTAACATAAAAGCCTGGTTGGCTTGTCCACTTAAGGAGTAGGAGAACAACACAAACAGGGGGCATGCAACGTCACCTTCGACTCATGCATTCCCGTATGCAATGGAAAAGACTAACTTCATGCTCAGAGGCCGCAACAAGCAAAAGGTCAACCAAACAGCCTACCTCCAGCCTGCGGTCGGCTCTCTGCAGCAGGTACCCCAGTTCCAAATCCTGGAGGTCCGTCTCAAATCCCAGGTAGTTCTCGGTGGAGTCAGCCACCATGGGCCTGCAGACGCCCTGTGTCAGGCCAAAACCCGGATTGCAGCTCCCACAGCGAGTGTGGTTGTCCAGTGCACACGCAGCACAAGCTGATCCTTCCCCGATGGTACAGGGTGGCGGCAGCTGACAGGGGCTGTGTTCATACTGGCAGCTGCACGTGTGAAGCGCCTCTGAGAATTCACCAAGCTGGTTGTTCTCTGAGCAGTACAAGAGGGACTGGAAGTGACTCAGCCAGTAGGACTGGGTCCTGCACCAGGGATCAAGAAAACAGAAGAAAGCATATTTAGTAGACATTCTACTAAATATAAAGAAGGTAAATAACATAATAACTTTTTTATGGTCATTTCTTCACCATTTCTATACGGTAATCAGTATTATCATTACATATACTATCGCAATAATAAGTGATTGAGTCAAGAATTTGTTTTTTTTACACAAGGTTCAAGGTGTGTTATATGTTGAGATCACCGTTAAATGGCTGTGGGAAGTGAATCAATGCATTGTGATAGTGTTGTATTGTGACTGGTCCAATTACATGCAATTATTTTTGGTTCGACTGACTGGCCGTCTTAAAGATTGTGTGTCAAAGGATTGAGGTTTTCCAATTCTTTATTAAAAAAGAGAGAAAGAGAGAGGGAGAAAAAGTTATTTATCTTCTCCGTCAGTCAGGAGAAAGTGCAATAAATATTGGCCTTCTTCATCTCGAGGCTGTCAAAGGCATTTTGATTGTGGATTTTCAAGACAAGTTGATGGGGGGAAAAAGGCACATCGGTCGATCAAACTCTCCAATTTTTAGTTTCATCTTATTCATGGAATGCATGTTGTATGGTTAGTATGTATGTATATAGAGAGTGAATGAACTATGATTATTTAAATATTAAACAAACAGAAAAAAAGACTAATTTGTGCAAGCTTAGCTGTTTCTTTGAACAGTAGAATCTCAATTAATCATTTTTAGAAATCAAGCCCATCTATGTTTGACGGATGTCAGTGTTACTTCTCTCTCTCTCTCTCTCTCTCTATCCCTCTCTCTCTCTCTCTCTCTCTCCGTCTCGCTCTCCCTCTCTTGCTAACATTGTTTCTTACTTGGATTATTAGTCTTAGTAACTTTTGTTCAAAAGTTAAATATCAAAAAGCTATGGCAACCATCCATGGTTATATAAGCTGCAGGTGGTCGAACCATCAATCAAACATAGGTATTCATCAGTGCATGTCGTGACAAAATGGTAATGCCATTAATTAAAGTAACAGACTCATTTTCTATTCTCACAGAGGGAAATATATCCAGGGAGGGGCTTATTTGCGCCACTTACAGTGTGATATAAATATGGTGATGAGACGGACATTGATAAGATGATACTGCATATGTTTGAGTAATCCATGTCGTTCACGTGTTCAAAAACTTTGGTGAGTGAAAATGAATCATATTCAGCGGGGGCCATTACTTTTTATTTATTTTTTTTTGACCCCCAGTGGAACGAGTTGGTAAAGGCGGCAGACTACCTGCTGTTGGACATGTGGCACTGCCATATGGGCTGATGCAACACATTGTGTGTTATTTTACTGATCACTGGGCATTCAGATGGAGCAATTTGTGTTGCGCTTTACTCTCGACTCTGAATGGAATTTGTATGGCTCTGCAAACTTTCCAGGTGCTACACAACTCTGCGACGCTCTTGCAGTCGCAACTTGTTCTTGTCATGACAAAAATGAGTTGTTTTGTAGCTGCCAGTCTCTCTCTCTCTCTCTTCTCTCTCTCTCTCTCTCTTGCTGTCATGTCTTCTTCTTCACATGGCGCAGAAAATGTTAATCCTTCGATAAAGGCACAACTTCATGCTAATTTGTTTGTTGGACTCCATTACAGACATACTTTGTCTGTAACTCGGTCTCACTTGGCACTCTGCAGTTGGGAACAGGTTGTGCTCTGCTAATCATTGACAATTTGAAAAATAATTTGCTTGAATGGAGGGGTTTTTGTAAAAGAAAAAGAAGCCAAATGGACATTTGCTTTCCACCCAGTGCTACCTGCAGGGTGATTGTCCCCCTTCTGCTTTAATAGAGCGAGAAGTCACCAAGGCGAGACAGCAATTGTCCCGTCTCCTGGTGTGACCAAGTGCAGCCGCAAATCTTCCCCTAAAACGCTGCAACAGCTAGCAAAATTGCACTTCAGGAACATTTGGAGAATTGAGCAAGTCTCTGGCTAGTCTCCACTCTGGATTTAGAGTTACATACTGCCTGATTTTTGCAAACATTAGTTATTCATTTTGAGCACGTGTAATGTTTTCTGCATGGATTTTTGAATCTTGCAGCATGTATGTCGAGCGCAGAGGCGGTTGTTTTACACTATTTATAATAGTGGTGGGGCAGCTTTAAGGGCGGGAGGAGGCAGAGATTGACATGCACTAATACGTACACTCGGCCAGACCAACTTCATCAACATAAATGATAGAAATGGCTCAATATCAGCAGACAAAGAGGGGCTGTGTTACTGTCAAAGCAACAACTCCTTAGCACTAAAGTGACCCCTTTAGTTTTGGGCAAGACATGAAACTAACTATGAAAGCATCCATATGTCACAAAACCAAAATTGAATTGTTTAAATTGAATGTCATAAGTCATCATTATTCTGCTTGTAAGTGTCTTAAAAGTGTGTTCCTCTCAAACTGAAAAAATGTCACTCCCATTCAGTTGTTGTTGCGTTTGTGAGGTGCCACAGTGTTCGGTACAAAGTGTTCCGATTTGGCAGCCCCTGGTGTGTATTGGTTCAGGGTGAGGCCAGGAGTTTGTGAATGCCAAATCTTTTACTTCCACTTTTTTCCAGGATCATGTGGAGAAGAAAAGGCCATTTCCAAAAGAGCCGTCAATTAAGTGCGCCCTTATTTAAAATACTGAGGTACGGTTGCTGGGAAAACTCTCTACAAGGCTCGCGTGCTTTTAGTTGTGAGTCAACGTACTCTGATTCTTTCGTTCATTTGTTCATTTGCTTGTTTGACTGGGTGGTACACACAGATATAATTAGCCAGTAAACGGTGGAAAACTGTGTGCGCACTGCAGTAAGTGGAAAATATGAGAGTAACCAAATTACCCACAGTCTCATTTCAGGTTATTTCAGGTCATTTTAAACAGGTTATAAGACATTTCAAAGGTTGCCACTAAATGCCCAGCGTCTAATAGCCGACAGGAAATGACAGTAAGAGAGCAAGCTGGACACTACAGCGGAGAGGGAGTCAAAGTGAAGATGATTCTTGAAGCTTTACTGCTGCGACAGTGAAAACAAACCAACCACCTGCGCAGGGACCTCGGCTCTAGTGAGCACTGAACTGCCACACAGCAAACAAAGGCACGTGTGGACATTGTGGACAATGTCAAGTTAAGTAGTAATTCCGGCTTATTGAGAGGAATTTCCTGCATGTTGCACTTGAAGTTACCAATTTCCCAAAACCTTACTACTTCATACTTGTGTATTTTGTCCCATTTGATGCCAACTGAAACACACTGAGCTTGGTATATTACTAATCATTAGACAATTACTACTCCTACGCATATTTTTTTTACTGATATTGCCTAATCTGCAATAGAGTTGACCTAGAAGAATTCTAATACTTAAAACTAGAAAATGGATTCGCTCTTAGAAAATCCAATAAATACCGCAGAAACATCCCCAAAGCAATGTTTCCCAATTTCGAAAGCATTAGTGAAAGAAAAAGTCAAAGCACATTTGTTTGGAGGAAGAAAGTACATTAGGAAGGCATTTTCACACTCATTACAGCAGAGGAACTGGAAAAAAAAAAAAAAATCAGTTGAATGAAAATGTGCGTCATTATGTCTAACGGTCAGGTTTTGAGCACAGAGTGTACCCTTATCATCCCCCACCTAATAAAAGCCCAGCTGACTGCTGCTTTTCCACTGGCT
Organism: Thamnaconus septentrionalis; assembly: GCA_009823395.1. Taxonomy (NCBI): domain Eukaryota; kingdom Metazoa; phylum Chordata; class Actinopteri; order Tetraodontiformes; family Monacanthidae; genus Thamnaconus; species Thamnaconus septentrionalis. The sequence continues at coordinate 19,942,556 of CM020508.1, read as the reverse complement.
TATTTGCTCATAATTGTCAACACGGTGGAGGTGGTGGTGGTGGTGGTGGGGGGGCTTCAGTAGACAAAATCAATGACATCTCTCGTCTGCCTCGAGTGCCTCCAACAGGACGCTAAAAGGAAGAGCCCCCTCCCTCCTCCGACTTCTTTTTGTCATCAGCTTCCATTTCTCATTCAGACAAACTGACAAACACCCCGCGTCCCATCTCTTTCCCTACGTAGTTTGGAGATCCCTGCCAAGACAGCCAAGAAAGGACGCGCTTCACGCTTGACACGGTGGTAATAACACAGATAAACACCGCCTGGATGAAGGCGCCCGAGCCGCTCCCACTCCCTTTTCCTGGAAAGTGGAGGGGCCTATCAGCGGCGTGGATCAGTGATTAATGCGCGCCTTGGCAACCTGCTGGAGAGACGGAGACGGCGGCGCGCGGGGGGAATGGAGGAGAGTGGACATTGAGCGGCACGCGCTGTATAGATTAATCTGCCGCTTGATTCATGTGTTGTGCTCTTGAGCGTCGGCCGCTTCGCCACAAAGTCGATCCGAACGCCGCGTGATTGAAGCCAATGTTCACATTCGTCATCAGCCACAATCACAGCCCCTGATGGGGGAGAGTCGTTTCCGGGTGAAGGCGAGTTAGAAAAAAAACAAAAAAAAGTATTCAGACACAGATGCTCCAAAAAAGAAGAGTGTCTTAAACCCTGTTTTCACTTTGCAAAAAAGCAGGTAATTCAGAGGCACTTGAAACCCCCGCCCCATCATGTGAAAATAGGAAAACAGTCACAGGTGTGAAAAGCGGCCATTTATAAATGAGAGAAAATGGCTGGAAAATTCGGAGTCTTTTTGACGGGTAGCATTTCTCTCCCGCGTGTGAAAACTCTGATTTTGTTGTGTGACTTGCGTTGTTTGACAAATGCGTTTGCGAGCAAAATAAACCTATTCGGAATGTGCAGCGTGGACAGAAGACCAAGGCTCCAAGGCACCGAGTGAGCTAAACAATGAAGGAATGACATCGACAATGTGAATGACTACACATGGCCTCCGCTCCCGTGAACCACAGGTGAAACTGCAGCTTTGGGGAGGATGCAAAAATGAAAAATCCCATTGAAAATTCCACCATTTTTTTTTTTTTTTTTGAGTTTGCAATATACAGCATTGCAGTGAAAATGTGACTCAAGATTTATACCATGTTCAAAGATCGATCAATACTCTTGTCTGAGCACTCTTATGAGAGCAATTTAATACTGATTGATTCTTCAACACTGCACCACTTAACAGGCTAAATGCTTCTTTTTTTAATGGATTAACATTTGACAAAGAGGATGGCATTTCAGCAGCAATAAATGTGTTTATGTAATTTGAACGTGAGGCGAAACTCAAAGCGAGTAAGTAGCTGCCGCCAGACTAATAATTAATGAGCCTTCTCTGGCATCACATTAAGGTCGATTAAAAGAAGGCCACTTCTGGCTTTGTCAAAAACCTAAATTTGATTATTCTCACTGCTACAGGTAATTCATTGAATCTATTCATGCTATAAATAGCACAAGAACAGCAACATGGTGGGTGGATGTAAGTGTTTATGTTCCATGCCCCCTGTTGCTTCCTCTTTGCAAGAATGTTATCATGAATGGAAACATTTACTCCTACATGGCTTCCAACATTCTTCCAATGTGGATCCGACATGACGTCAAAACGGGTTCCAACTAAAACACTGAACACATCAGCAAATCAGTAAGTGGTGTTTCCACAGTAGAATGTTTTCAGCAGAAACAAGGATAATACCTCACCCTTCCAAGAACATTTAATGTTTTGCATTCTTTCTTGGTGGTAAGCTGTGGAAACTGCCTAACTGCCATGACTTTGGCACACGCAGGAGCAACAGAACCCCTTCAAACCACTTGACCCAAGTGAGCCACAGTTGCACGCTTTGTCAGCTTCACTGAGAGCTTAGTCTCAGCCAACCAGTCAAACAGTGATTGAGAGGACCAACAACCAGACCGTCCCTATACACTGCACTCCCAGCCAAACCATTCACTACATGGTTCATTCATGCTGAAAGGTGGCTGGGGGCGTTTCATAGTCCAAATGACTTTACTTTCCAAGAATAAAGTCCAGATCGGGTCACAAAGGAAGCCACTTCTTGAGAACCTCTTGGCCAAAGGCACCGGCCAATTTCCTCTGATAATCTTTTTTTTTTTCACAGCACTCCAGCGCTCAAACGCATGTTACAGTCCTTTCTGTTGAGTTCTTTCCGGCATTTCCAAACCATTCACTGAAATTGCTGAAAAATCCATGTTGACATACCGACGAGAACAAAGAGGAACTGAAACCCTTCCATCTATAGCAACAGTCACCATGGGGGGGGCAGGACAAAAGAAAGGACAAATTGACAAATGTAGGTTATATATTTCAGTCAGTACAGTACTCATGCCCAGTGTCCACAAAAGGTTCCACTGCATTTGAGTTACTGTCTTTGTCAAATAACAGACAAGAAGAAAGCATGTTGAAACTACCAATGTCTCTGCCCCCTCTTGCTGTTACAACAGGAAACATTCCACCCCTATATATATACGTACACATGCGTGCGTGTCTAAGACCTGAAGCATTTGTTTTTACAGGGAAAAATATATATATATTTCTATGCCTATCTTTATACTACTGTGCTCTCTCAGTAGCAGGAGACATTGGAGCTGGGTGGGTGGTTATCCAACACATCTCTCCTTATCCCGGGGTAATGATTTACCCTCCTTGCCATGGAAAATCTACTTTCACCTCGCCCGACTGTTGTCCCACTTCCACTGCTTCATGCACTGATCACATATCTAGATTGGGTATCGGCCCCCCTTATATTAGCAAAATAGATGGATGGGTATTGGAAAATGCAGCCAATCTGCGAGCCGATCCTTTACTTCCCATCCATCTATTTTCAATACCCCAATACTCAATACACACAGGGGTCTGCTGGAGCCTCTCCTAGCTGTCATAGGGTGAAGGCAGGGTGACACCCTGGACAGGTCGCCAGTTCATCGCAGGGCCACATTGAGACAAAACAACCATTTGCACTCACACACACACACACCTACGGCCAATTTAGAGTTTCCAATGCACCTCTCGTGCATGTTTTTGGAGTGTGGTAGGAAGCCGGAGAACCCGGAGAGAACCCAGCAGACACAGGGAGAACATACAAACTCCACACAGGCCCGGAATCAAACCCATAACCTTCTTGCTGTGAAGCTGTGAAACAGAGCACCAGGAGTTCCACCTGCAGTCAACACCCAACAATTAGAGAAAAGCGGTAAGGCATTGCAGACGCTCAAAACCTGCTAGCACTGTATACACGAGCTATGACAGAAACTGCCCAGCACAAGGGCACTGAGAGATAGAATTGATTCTCTCTTATTTTATCAAAAAATTAAAATGTTTTGCTTTCTGCGTATATATGGTCAGCCTTACAAGCCTGAGAATGCCCTTGGAGATAAAAAAAAAAAATGAAACCTAGGTTTCCAGGATTTCTTCTCCTGAAGAAGATTTTATGAGGGATTTCATCAAAATTCCAGTGAAACGAGAAAAAGAATCCATCATGAGGTTAAAATTCCAGAGGCTCAGCGCGGATTTAAAGCAACAGAAACAGCAGCCTTGCCTGTTGGGATCTGCTGATAATTGCAAAATAAGACTGGCAAGTAGTTTTTCCAAATGCCAAAATAATGTTTAGCTTTGTTTCATACGTGCATTAATTCATTAATTTGTGTAAAGGTATTTTTCTTACGCCTAATTTTTTTCTTCATTTTTTTTTTTAAGAAAGCTGCACAAAAGAGATAAACATGAAATCCTTGAGCACACCAAAGTGAGTTGGTGCATCGGAGCACAGCAGAGCAGCCTGTTTACTTCCACCTACACTCTTGGATTAGCTGACACTGAGAACTGTGGGCTTGATTAGCTGTATGAGCTGTGGATAGAACAAGGCCACTGCTCTTGAAAAGCGAAGGGGAGAAGGCGGCCGACATTTTGCAAAACAATTCTGCGGCTCCGTTCCCCGCCCACCTTTTATGAAACCATACCAGAGCCCTGTTTATAAAAACAACAACAAAAAAAAGTGTATGCAGAAAACAAACATGGAGCCATGTTTCTGTCTGGAAGCCGCACTGACCTCTCAGTTGGCAGACGGACCTGCGGCTGCCTGTGACATCTTTTACTGAGACTGAAGAGCTTGAAGATGACTCTGTGGGCCCGTCGGGAGAGGAGCCGCATGCTGGTCTCCAGCTGCTCGTACCGCCACTGAAACGTATTGTCCATTGACCACAAGTGTTGGATGGCGGACACGTTGAGGAAATAGTTCTGCGGCAGCCGCGTGTAGAAAGCCTTGAATTCATCTGCGGGAGGGAGGGAAAAACAGAAGACATGCAGGTAAAGAAACAATGATTATATGTGAAGCAACTGTTTAATGAGGCACATGGAAGCAGGCCAATTATAGCTGTGTGTATTTTCTTCTGTATTTTGTTCCAGCTAATTAATTGAATCATTTATCGCAGGCGTTATTAACTTTCTGTGAGTCATTACCAACATCCGCGTTGAGTCCAATCCAGGAAACGACGTCAGGGGAACTCACTTCAGTGGTTTGACCACAGTGACGTGTTTACAGGTGGTGTCAAGTCATTAATTAAGTGCATCAAACGTGTCGTCAAGATGTTGTGAATCATTTATTTTGTTCAATTACTGTATGTGGTGCATCACTTCTATTCCTGACATATGGTGCACTGACAGTAACAATAAGGGCAGTTTTCTTTGGAGCTGATGTTGATGAATGGTGTCCCAGTTCAAGGTCCTGTACAGGTTTGAGCCAATAAACAATGCAATCCTCAGAAAAACCTGTCTTGATCTTCTCACTTTCTCTGTTAGTTTCGTATCTGTTCGACAGAGAACCATATAGAAGCCTGATGATATGGATTGGATTAATGGTAGTCATAAAAACACAGACTGCATTGAGAGCGACTGGGTTCTGCTGTTAATTCCGAGGAACGGGACGGACGGCGACCGGAGGCTCATAACAAGACAGACAAAAGCCTCGCCATTAAACACTGAAATCATGGTCCACCTTCTTCTTTTGACAGGTTTTGCTGCCACTGGCATCACTGTGCTGAAAGACTGTAATTTCTGCCAGGTTTAAGCATTTCCAATTGTGAATCCACATCGCCCCAATGTGCAATTAACTCCATACTTTGAGGGTTGATGATTTTGTTTATATAGCTACACCGGTCTGTATAATTAAGTGCGCATTTTGGCGTTTCACTCTTACTAATTCTTTAGTCTTTCATAATGTCTATTCATTTTCCATCTATGCACGGTAACACTTGCTCATTGATTTTGTGCGTGCTCACATGATAATATTATTTTTCCAAGAACATTGTGTTAACGTCATGTGAAGTCAAGTTGGACTGCTTGTCCTCCAAAGACTAAGAGGACAACAACCTGACCTCTCAGGTGGGCTGGATTGTCCACACCAGGCTTCCTTAGAAATATGGCGGTGCAAGATGGCAGTTAACTGGGAGCAAGACCCTTGCTCTATGTATATTATTATATATATACACGAATATAACCGTTCAAGGGTATAGGAAAACCAACTGACATTTATTGTACTGCTATTATGCACTTTTATTAACGTATTTATGAGCAGTAGGTTCAACTTTTACCAATATAAAAATCATAAATCAAGACAATTACACACTGCACCTTTAAGTGCAGGTGCGCTTCCTCCACGGATGGTGTTACAGCTGCTGCATATTGTAATGGATGTTCTCTGTGGAGGGCAGACATGTTGAATGTTGGCGGCCGGTGTTTTGCAGAGAAAGCGTCTGAATCCCAGATTGATTTCTATGTTTCTATCTTGTGAATTCCGCGTTCATCGGTGTCAGCGGCGCCGATCTGTTCCCGTCAGTGTTCTGACAGATCGGTGAGCTCGACGTTGGCGCTGCTCTTCTCTTGAACGACACTTTAACGTCCCTCCAGCCTGTCTGCATTCAGAGCACGCTCCCCTCGCCGTCGCTCACGTCGTTCACGGTCGTTAAAGCATACACCTGAGGACGTTTCCGCCTAAGCTGAGACGTGTTTGGAAAAAAACAATGTCCGTTTTGATTTTGCCTGAGTAATAATCGCCGAGGCAGGGCACGTTATAATAATCGACCGTGGCATTATGTTCAGAGCTCGCACTCAAGCTCTGCTTTCTTGGGTCAAATGAAACGCCTCGCTTGCCGGAATGGCTTTCCGCAGCCCGTTACTCTGATGCGGAGGTGTTTTAACTGCCTCGGCCGAGAGCGCCACATGTATTTAATTATTTATTTACTCTTTAACCACATCCGCATCGCTTTGCTTTCTTTCGTACAGACGGCGGCCCGAGAACAAGGATTCACAGCCTCATATATTTTCACCTCAGAAATGATCGAAGAGTATGAAATAGACGTATAAGGTCCACGCAAAGATTTAATGATCCGGATAAAGCACTTGAATTCATCATCGCGCCTTCCCTTCCCGTATGAATAATTTATATTCCAAAAACTTTGAGTTTCCTGCATTAAAATGAACCATGCAAGGCAAAAAAAAAAAAAAAAAAAAAAAAAAAAAAAAGCTCTTGGAAGAATCTCTCATCTTCTGCGGGTCTTTGTTACCTGATTCCTCAAACTCTTTGTAGAGGATCCCCCACGTCTCTGTGATCCTTTGCAGACTCTCCTCCATGGCTTGGATGTCCATATAGGGACAGTTACACTCAGGGAACTTAGGGTCGCAGTTGCACCAGCAGTCGTTATCCTTGCAGCGGAAGTCGCCCTCCCCATTGCAGGCGATGTAGCTGAGAGCAGCCCGCACGAAATCTTCCCTCAGGTAGTCTGGGAGGATCAGCTGCAAGCCTGGAAAGTCAGGAGACGTTAGTCTGTCGTCAAAATGAAAGAAAACACGCAGCAGTTTGAAGTGAGGGTGGGGATAACGACACACAGCTCCACTGCACTGACGCGGTTCTAATGACGTGAGAAATCCAGACTGAGAGCAGATTGTTTTTTGATTTAACTTAATGAATCTATTGAATCAAGTTTCTTCAGTATGCTGTTTTGTTAACTCCTTCCTTTCACCTGGATGCTTGGTCAATGCATGCTTGTGATATTTAGAAAATATATTGTACATTTTGCCTTTTTTAAAGATGTTTTATGTTGTGTATGTGCCACTTCCTGTCTTGGCAATACAACAGAGATCTTTAATCGTACGGCAGCTTTTGTGGTTTAATAAATGTTTAAAATTTGAAAGGACAGACAGTGCATTTTGGACAAGTGCCCCCCCCAAAAAAAAAAAATTGTGCCATTGTCCAGGTGTGGAGGGAAAAGCAACAGCGAAGTAACTTCACTGTTACACATTAAAACAATAAATGTTGTTGCTTAAACAAAGCCACAGAGTTTTATTTGAGCTTCATGTTTTGTCTTTCAGACCTCAACAAAGGGTGAACAGCAAACTGGTTTTCTGGTATTGTGTCATTTGCAGTTTTTCCCTTTGTGGAAAACAGCCACGGTTAATCAATAAGAAATCTTCAGATTTCTCAATGTAAATGTTTTTCATGAACTGTTCCTACAGTCAAACCCGTATATGCAGCGTCGCAGGGGAGTTCCATTCGATGCTGTAATGCTACACAGTGTTTGAAAAAAGAATGTGCACAAATGAACTGTATCTGCAAAAAAGAAGAACAAACAATATTTGACCAACCTTGCAGCTGCACTTTATTTTCTGGGCTCTGCACGAGAACGGAACTAACGGAGTCAAGGTTGTCATAGTTACTGCATCCAAGGGGACCAGTGCGAGTCTCTGTCACCTGGGCGAAGACAAAACCAACAAACAAACACTTGATACTCTCAAACACATGTTGCGGAAACAATCCCTTTGTTTGTTCTAGTTAAGCACCGCTTTCAAACGTGACACGAAGAGAAGTTGTGTATTAAAAGGGGAGCTGAGACCTGGCTGGTGGACGGAGGGGACCAAAAAAAAAAAGTCAGCTTTTACAGGTCAGCTTAGGACAGAAACGTTTTTACTTTAATGTGACAGAAGCACTTGGAAAAAGACAAAAACTGAGGTTGGCTCATAAATTAATTCTTCGGACAACTGCTTCTTTTTTTTTCCGCGAGAACTTTAAAACCTCGCTCATTTTTCATTTATTCAGTGATTGAAGACGTTTCCATTGACCTTTGGCACAAAGCAGCCCCCATTTTTTCACTTCATTTGCAATAGCGAGATCTTATTTCAGCACTCTCTCTCTCTCCCTCTCCCTTTGTCTCTCTGCGTTACGGCAGGAGAGCATCTAACCGATTGCCATTTTTCTTCTTTTGTGTTGGCGGGACACCGTTTTTGTTTCAGCGATTTGTCCTGCTCGGGCTGCTAGGGGGACAGTCGGCCACAAAGTGACAGATGGATGAGGCGAGACAATGAGGGTCAGCCGATCACTAACACAATCATAGAGAGCTTGAAGGGCTCCGCAAACTTATATGAAGGCCTCCGCTGCAGGGAAGTCAAGACTCAAGTGCGTGCGCCTTTAATCAAAAGCCTAATCCAGAAGAAAGGGGGCCCGCCGGCAGATGGACTGCGAATGAGCCCAGAGGAAAATGAAGATAATCTGCAGAATTGTGCGACTATAATATTTATATCACATTATAAAGCCGCTGTTTCCTCTCATGGAGGATTTTTGATCCTGATATGACTGCGAGGAAATTAGATACAATCCCTGCTTTGAATATTGGATCCACATAAGGAATTATTTGATATGCCATACGATAGACCATATGGCAAAACATTGAGTGATGAGCAGAGCATTCAATTTCCGCTTTGCATAGCAGCTGCGTTTCACCGTAGATGGATTCTGGTATATTAAAAATACTTAATAGGACATTATTGGCCACCTGTATCTTGGCACGCGGCTGTGACGGGGAATGAAGGGAAAGTTGGTGCTCTGCATGAGGCTGGAGGCTGTGCTGCGCTGCAGGTTCTTTTGTATCCAGCCGACGGTGTCCCTGTCTGAGAGCCGCGGGGGCCGCGAGGCCTTTTTTTTCTTGGTCCACATCCACCGGATGAAGAGAATCGCAACAAAGCTCTCGCACTAATTGTCGAGCAAGTGTTTACAACTTTATGCATCGCCTTTGTCGAAGTGAGGTTGAGACTTCGGGCTTTAAACTCTCCAGGATAAGAAGCGAAATGATTTTCTTTAAGTTCACTGGAGGCACTGTGTGGCACACACTCCGTGAAAGCAGCTTGAAATCAGGGTAATAAAGAGCTATTCAATCTTTTATATAGTGCGCTGATGTTTAAGAAGACTGCTGCTTAATACTGCTGCTTAATACTGCATGAAAATTCAAGTAAACAATATTTTTTTTTTCTGCGATGGGTTAAATAATTTAAGGTTTTCCTGAAAGAAAAGCAAAGGATTCATTTTATTGAATTATGAGTTATTTAAAAATTAAAGCCAGCATCAAACATTAAATATATACATAAAATGGGCAAGTTGTTAAATCAAAATCACCCATAAGGATGAAAGGGAAGCTTTGAAATGCCATCATTCCGACTAGTAATGGTGCAAATTGCATAAGCCGTAAACTCTTGTAACGCTCGTAAAATCTCGTCCCGTGACATTTTACGAGAATCACGTTTGCTCTTGTTTGTTTACGTTTGTTTGCTGTCAAGAATGGTTGTTCTATTTTTCTCTTTGTTTACTTGTGAAAAAAAATTCAGTCTTCTTCCCCATCCAAAATAACGCGACATTTTCACTGGTCAGTGAACTGGTCACGTGACCTCGTAAGTCCCATCCAGGTGAAAAAAGTGTTTCCATGACACTTTTGCGATATTCCTCGATATGGATACATCTGAAAAACCTCCTCATGAGAGCGTCAAAACCTTTCAGCCAGATTTGAGAGGTTTTTCCAAGTCTAGGCGTTTCCATTACCAGTTTTTTATGGCCATATTTAGGTTTTGTGCAATTCTAGGGGTCACGGAAACGCAGCTAGTGAGAAACCAGCCGCTCCTCCGGATTCCCTCTCATCGCCATCTGCAGGCAGACGGAAACCCCCCCCCCCGGTCACATTAGGCCACTGGCATCGCTCAACGTTATCAAATTTGTGGAAAAAAGTGATTTGGGAAAGTCTTGAACGACTGGGGTCCATCATTCTGTGTGAGAACCAAGCTGATCCGATTGCCGGCGCCCCCCCCCCCTCTACGGCACTGTGACTGCTTTGAAAGGGGGCAGATTTCCACAGTCATCCTCCTGGCACGGCACAACAGCAACAAGGTTTCCTACCCAAAATGGGCTCAAATGTCCTATTTCCTCTTTCCATTTCAAATGTATGCGGGGGGCTTTGACTTGTATCTGTTCCGCCGCTGCTGTGGGGGTCAGCGCCCTGTGGAATTGAGACACGAGCGCGAGGGGATCCGTCACTCGGCCCGCGCGCTTTCTAGCAGTGATGGAGGTGAGTCTGCCTTGCCTTTCACTTCCTACCTGTCAGTTACGCCTCATGACCGCCTTTGGAGCATGAAAGCAGTCTCACGCTCTCTTTCTCCCTCGCTGTCTGTAGCCACCCTCCCAAAAAAAAAATAAAAAAATCTTTAATTCCCAGAGAAATGAAACACAAAAAAGCATCTGCCGCCGGCGCCTCTATTGTGCCCACCTCAGGGGCAAAAGAAAGACCCAGAACTCCCCGAACACAATGTGCCGAGAGGACGGAGCTTTGATAGAAGTACAGGGAGGCTGATTCATGCTCTGCGAAAGCGGCGAAAGCATCGCTTCACAGGCAGACTCCCACAGTGTTCAGCGGAATGAAAAAAGACAAAAAAAAAAAGGCAGGTCGCCCTCCCCTCCGCGGCCCGATTAGCCCCACGCTACCGGAAGGTGACAACCGGAGGCAGGATGCTGTCACGAGCCGCGTTTCGCCCGATTCATTTATCTTCCCCGCGCCATATGTGCACGTCGCAGGGCTTCCTCACACTGGATGTGCTCGTGGCGAGTGGAGATGGTATCTCAGCACCAGGTAAGCCGATGAAATGGCAGCGTTTTTACACCTCAGAGCTGACTTTGTTTGCACAACAGAGGAGTCACAGACAACAAAGTGAAGGGTCGCAGGTATTCTCTGGACACCAGGCGGTGGGACAACAGGTGCGTCTTAAATAAATAATAAAAATAAATAAACACTAGACTAGACTAGGACTGTTTGTCCACATTGAGAATAATGCTGAAAAAACACTTATACTCTATATAAGTTGTCATACTTTGTGTATGTGTATTTATGTGTTGTCCGCTTATTGTTACCATTAAATATGGTATTACTGTGCTGAGTCTTCATTTCCCTTCCTAAAGTTCCACAGAGGCGACTGAGAAATGTGTAAAGCATGCAGGCGTATGGGAAAGCTGTACTTTGAAAAAGGGACATATTACATACTGCAAATTCAGTTATGATAATCACATTTTGATTGCATAAAAAAAGCAGGGTTTCACCTGAGGTTTCACGACATAACGGCAGAAGCAGATGACATTGAAAACCTGAAGTCGCAAAACCCTGAAAACATGCAAAATTGCGAGGCTCACGCAGTCAAAGCCAGATGCAATAAGGAAATGTAAAGACAGAACAACGAAAATAAATGCATTTTTGTTTCCTCTGGGTTTGTTTTGAGCACAGATCTTTTTACTTTATGGCTTTTATGTTATTACTGTTTGTTGTAAGATCAAAAACCACAACCCCGTCTCCTATCAACTCCTTCTGCAGCTTTTCATCGCTGGGAAATCTCATTTTATTCACAACCGACGAGACTTGAGTTAAAGCTGACTGGGGAGAAAAAGGCGGCAGAGTTTCCTGACAGTCAGAGAGCCAGGTGCTGCCACCGGAAATTTCAAACTGAGATCAGAAGGCGCTACCTTGATGGCAGTGGAGGCGATCTGGATGTGGTGCAGCTTGCGCAGAGTGCTCTCCCTGTCGATGAAGTAGGAGGCGGCCAGCTGGTGCAGAGCTTCCAGAGTCACCGTGGAGGAATTCCCCGCGTAATCGCTCACCTCAGCCTTCTTGCTCAGCTTCCTTTTGTCCACAAAAATTGTTAAGGCCTCCTCCCCTGCAAGAGAGCAGATTTTTATCAGGGAATTATCAACGCAATGTCTCATGGATTGGCTCGGCACATCATCTGCGACTATTAAAGGTGTCAAAGTGTAATCCCGCTCGTCGTACGACTTGGGGGAAACTCGGCTCTGACATAAAAATCAAAGCGCTGAATATCTGAAGTGGTTTATTCAGGTGCTTAGCGCTCAGAGAGGAGACTCTCCGAGCTGCCTTAGTCCTCATATGTTTTCAGTCGTACCTTTTTTTTTTGAATGTCATGAGAATGTCTTTTCTTTCATTCTTATGACTCATTGACACTGCAGTTTTTCACTGAAGGCATCAAAACTACGTATGAACACACATAGAATTATGTAGGAAACAACAAAAGTGTCAAATAACTCAGACACATTTTATATTGAAATTCTTCAAAATAGCCGCCTTTCATAAAAAGCCTATTTAGAGTTATTTAATGTGTTTTTGCTGCATAATTACATACATCTTGCTCATACATTTGATGTCTTCGGCATCCTTCTGCAGCGTAGAAAGAAGAACCGCATGAGAAGGTGTGGCCGGACATTCGACTGGCAGTGTGTGTTTTCACCCAGGGGAATGCGCCGGTTTTTATTTCATCCATGATTTGTTTTCAAAAATGACTTCCTGTTGACCTACAACGTTGTGCGTTTGCGTTGCCGATGTTATGCGTCAGCGAAGCAGTCAGCCCGGCTGGTAGGAAAACAAAGCGGAGCGTGAAAATGACTGAAATTACAGGGCGACGCAGCCACACGCAGCCTCCGGAGCACAAAGAGGCTCCAGCAATTAGACGGAGCCGCCTCGGGGCCTTTATCTGCAAGCGTTGATCACGGCAATCAGCACTTTATAAGTATGGCAGCCGCAGAGTTGCGCACTCTCTTTGCCTCAGAGTCCCCCGGACACGGCACATCATAATTCTCATAATAATGCACCGTTAATGCGTCGGAGCCATTTTTCTGCCTGCTGCCTTCTCCTGCGCGGCTGCTGAAGGGCACCGTCTTACTATCACAATTTATTTATTAATTTCATTAAGTCCATATGTTTCTGCACGCGGAGGTAATTCATTTAAAGCCACGGAGGCATATCTCTGGACGCAGTCCAAGGCAAACTCCTCGTCTCCTCTTTTTCTCATAGAACGGTGGCAGGGAGCCAGCGTGGGGGGGAACAAACATTTCATGCAGGATCTCACTTGTTCTACCCCCCCCCCCCTCGCACGAGAAAGCTTGGAGGAGTGGGTGATTATTTGTCTGCGGTGGAGAATCTCCTTTGTAAAAACCTTCCGCCAGCCCCTCGCGGTTATTGTTATTTCACTACTTCATTTTAAGAGAAATTATGCCCGTTCATTCCAACACAATAAAAGAACAGAAGCGCGAGCAGAGTTGCTGGATTTGAGTCAGGCAGGTTCGCAGAACGCTGGCTTGTACGAGTCTGCGAGGAAATGCTCAATTCCGCCAGTGGCACATCGGTTTGTTATGATGCGATATTTGGTAAGTAAGTTGGAATGACTAATGACGCCAACCTGTTTTCCATATGCACGCTCAGGAGAGCAATTTACAAAAGCTTTTATCAACACAAATTGTAGCCCTCGGTTAACTTGACAAAATGCTGAAAGCTTTTTTTTTTTTTGCTTTCCACTAAACGCTAATATACCGTAAGGTTAATTGAATGCTTGGAAACAACAACACGTTAATTTCCGATTCATTTCTTTTTAAGCATAAGTGAATATGTACATGTACATGGCATTTCTGATGGACCGAGTAAAGGGGTAAAGAGACAATTGTCCAGAATGGTGAGATAAAAGACATTATTTTTTATTAAATAAACATGTTTGTATTATTCGGCTTCATTTGCATGGCTAGGAAACCTTCATTTGGACATTGATGGGACTTTCAAACATGTTTCTGACTTTCACTGGGAAAACAAACAATATAAGACAATGATGCTGCAATCAAAGAAGCTGGTGTGAGTGAATTGTCAAATGACAATCGCAAAAACCCATTTTACATTTACACCTGATTAATGTTACAACAGGCCAGTTGTGAATTTAAATAGACGCATTTGGAAATGAATTCTGATTGATTGATTGGGATTCATTGCCAGTAGTAAAAGTTGGAGGTCATTTAAAAGCAAGATTCAATTCATTAGCATTTATCCAATTGCCAAAATTCTGACATTAGAACGATAAAGTAGTACTTTAAAATAATTTTAATTTAGTTACTAATTTTCTTTTTTCCCAAGCCTTGGCAGCGCAGTGCTAAAATATGGGGTCTGATAGAATTCCACTTTCTTTCTGATGACAATCTCTCTTTGCTTCTTGGTTTAAAGCTGATCTTTGCTGTGCAGCCTTCTTTGGCAAAATGTTTCGTGACTGAAGTCTGTAGAAAACCCAAAAGATGAAACAGTGTTCAGTTTCCAAGTTACAGAATTAATCTTTATTATTAAACTGGCAGAAGATGATAAGATCATCAATGGCACCAGCAGTTTAAACTGGTGATGAGAAGCGCTCCATCAAAAAGACAACACTGGCGGTGGTTTTCTTTGGCCGGCTGTGTTCTTCTCTACTAATTCATGAATGTGTTGTTCCAAAAGTTACTGTGATTCTCCACTGTGTCGTCCCTGTTATTGCAAATCCACTTCCTGAACTAGAATGGAAGGCTCACAGTTAAAGCGTTACAGCAACGGTTAATTATGGGACTTGTTAGGATGCAGTCGGTGCTGTTTCGTATTTGCTTGAGCCGAGTTATTTCCCTCCTGCTCTTTACCTGACCTGACTTCAGTCTCCCACACCTGCAGCTCACCTTGGCTTATTCACTCATTTCAAGACTGGTTTCTTCCTCCGCTCGCCGCCAGATCTTGTCGTTTCTTCCACACTGTGGTCACGCTTGGTTCCAGATTTGTTTGGAACGTTGACTTTTTTTTGCATTGTTCTTTTCTTTTTGTATCAACCTGTCTCCACTCTAGTTTTCTGTGTTCCAGTTACTTAACTTGTTTAGCCTCGTCCTCTCTGCGCACCTCCCTGCTTCAGCCTCAGCTTTCATTTGTTGTATTTTCTTGAATAAAAACCCTTGAACTGTTTTTGAGTGTCCTTGTTCACACTTCAGTTTTGTGCCTTTGGAACTCGTACGTTAACGCGACATCTCTGTTTGCAAATGTGTATCTCTGTATTTATTCAGTCCAAAGGACTTGCAAGTTTTACTGACGCAATGATTATTTAGGCATGTTTTTGGAGTCTGTTTACCTCCCAGTGTTGCTGACAACAGGAAGTGGGTTCCATACTTCCTGATGAGATTGTCAGTGATGGTCTGGGTGGTGGGTCTGCGGCCAAGGAGACGGATGTTCCTGATGAACTCGGGGGTCAGGGGCAACGGAGACTCCAGGAAATCTCTCCGCTCCACAGCCAGGTTGTTCACCTTCCATCTCCCAAACTCTCTGGACAGAATCAAAAGTCAAAAGTAAATGTTTCGCTTGTCTTTACGCTGAATGCAGGAAGCTGCTGGAAGTTTAGACAC
Source organism: Thamnaconus septentrionalis (assembly GCA_009823395.1). Classification (NCBI taxonomy): domain Eukaryota; kingdom Metazoa; phylum Chordata; class Actinopteri; order Tetraodontiformes; family Monacanthidae; genus Thamnaconus; species Thamnaconus septentrionalis. The sequence continues at coordinate 19,926,928 of CM020508.1, read as the reverse complement.
ATCGCTGACACATTTTATCGACACGTTGTCACACATTGCAGTACTTTCCGTTTGGAATGATTGACGAAGAGGTAGAACGTCATTTCTTCTACTGTGGTTTCATAATGCCAGGTCTGTGGAACGTAATGGAACAGCCTGGGCTTCAGGTTAAAGGAAGCACCCAGAATGACAAAGAAAACACAATTAAGCAAACAGAGAGATCTAAAAGGAAAGCAGCTTTCCTGACTTTCCTTGAGGACGGACAGAAGCTACGTAAAGCTCACAGGCCCCCCGGCACTTTCATTTTAGCTGTTGCAGAAATATTTCTTCAAACGGAGAGACGTGCACGTTGGTGCAGGATATCGCCTTGTCAGAGGATTGCTCTGTAATGAGACAGAATCTGTGGCTGCAGAAAATAAAAAAAATTAAAAAAGGGGGTGAGTGGCACTGCAGTGAGGAGAAGTCTTCAACGGACAACTATTATTTCAACCGCAAGTCCTTCACTGCACGGTGTCCATTGTGTCCCGGTGGCCACTGTGTCCAATCTGAGCCGCACACTGCACAATATTTCCCTTCAATTCTGTGTGAATTCCCTTCCTTCCTAATACTAACAAGGAGGTTGAAAGCACATGTTTTCTCAAGAACGAATAGTGAGTTACATGAAAGCCAAGCCACCACCGGCTCCAATGCCACAGATGTTGATCAACCGCCGCCTCTGCACGCTGCGCTCTGTTTAGCGTCTTTAAAGGGTTTATTTTGTTTCCTCCAGGCTCAACCCTTTCAACCCGATGTACATTTCAGGGCGCTTTGATACATACAAAGGTAACTTTGTACCAAAATGTTAAAAGGTGTCTGGCGGGAGATTTCTGTGTGATGTGTCACTCCCAGATCCATAGTGCACACCTTCAGTAGGCGGTACAGTGTGCTTTTGAACTGACTGGCGATAAAACATGTTTTGCACTTGGTGCGTTTTCAGGACAAAAGGAACCACGGTCGTTTTTGCAAAGTCAAAGGAGTCATTCGCGGGTGAGCCGCTAAATTGCTTTTTTCTAATTCCAAGCGCTCCCTCCACTCCCTACCCCCTCTTGTTTATTTCAGAGTGGGACTGATCCCGCCAAATTAAATGGCTTTCTGTTCAAATAACATAATGTTAGATTCACGGCAGCAGGGAATCGACTAAAAAGTTCATCTCCACCCTCTCTGTGAAGCCAGCCTAAGTGAGGTTGATCGCAGAAAGTAACTCATTTCCTCGTTCTGTTTTCATCTGAGACACTAATGATTGCAAAGCTACGGAGGAGCCTCATGAGTACGGAGTTAATCGCCAGCGGAGTGAGAGCGAAGATAAATCAGCGACTCGGAGGCTGTGAGCTCCAATTTCTAAACTATCGGATAGTAACTCAGAAAAAAAAAAAAAAATAACTGCACTCGGTATCTCTGGAAAAGCCTAAAGCTCAAATACACTTATTGTTAGATTAGCTCAAGTATGCAGGCATCATACATTTGTGCATTAGTAATTTGTATCGAACATAATGGTCATTAATGTCCTTTCAAACTGTAAAATTAGGCTAATGTTGTAGAATGGCAATAACAGTCTTTCTTACACATTGACCTGGAATGAAATTTGGATAAACAAGAAAATGAAGAAGGGAAAATGTTTCATTTTTCCAAATTGGTTCAAAGTTTGCTTAAATATGTCACTTCCTTGCAGTGTTTCACAGTGACATACCCTCATCCTGGTTGTTTTGATGCCCCATGGGCCAGTAGACTTGGTTCGATTGGGGACACGGTTTGATCTGCATCACGCCAAACAAAGTGGACTTTCTGAGCAAACAAACTAGAATTCCAGCGAACAGGGCTGTCGTGAATGTACTTCCAATAAAGAAGGTGCTGCACGATGCCACAAAGCTTGACCAGCTGACCTGGCAGACGACAAATGTGGCTTATATTAGCATATCTAGTGTATGTATGTGGCAGGATTCCCACCTGGAACAGTGTTTTTGTCTCCCCCTACCTGTCAGAGAGTGTCACTGTCTTTTTGTCTTTGTCACCATATGCTTTGCCATGTGACTTCACCCACCTCCTTATTTGGGTAACTTCCTGTATGATTTTCCCGCCATTTTGTTGACTCACCTGATTCCCATCTTAGACAATCAGACAAACTACTTAAGCCCAGCCTTGGCAGTCCTGCTTAGCCTGATCAGTTCAAGTCTTTGGATGTTCCTGACCGTTTCCAGAAGCCAGTTACTCTGTTTTAGTCGCGCCTGTTCAGACCGTTCCTGTTTCTGACCTATGCCTGTTTTTATGTTCCTTATTAACTACAATTGATACTCACCTCCCTGTTTTCTCTTATTTTACTCCACAATTTATTTATTTGATGGTATTCTTTTAAATATTTCAACTGCAAAATTTATTGTGATGTGTTTTAACCTTTTCTTTTTCATAAAGTGCCTTTGAGGACTTTAAAAAGCGCTCCATAAATAAAATATATTATCATTATTGTTATTATTAGAAATGTCCCATTCTGGTAAAAACGGCAAGTTAAACAAAACATCACGTCTAGTGTGTATGTAAGAATTAAATGGGCAATGGAGACTTAAACTATGTCTTCGACAGATGGATTTCATTTGATGTATTTGAGTCACAGTTTATTTCCATCTAGTATACAGAAGACACAGACCCTGGCAATCTGATATTATTCAGCTCCCAGCAGGAGCCATAATGATACAGATAAATATGTTCTTAAAAAAATAAAGAAGAGTCTATTAACTCAGAAAACTCTATAAACGTTTCATGTAACCAATAATTGTGTCTCTAAGTTCCCAGCCAGCAGCCAGCTGCCATTGCAGCTGCACACACACACACACACACACACATATATGTCCTATAAGCTGCAAAACCAGCTTGTTTGGCTCAGAGTCTCCCGAAGAAAAATTCAGCGAAATTCTGATGGAAGAGTTCTCGCCCCTCCCCCACCCCAGCAGGTGAGGCTACCAGTTGAGGTGACGGCGAACCTGCTGTCAGAGCAAATTGGATAAAAGAACCAACGGCTAAACTCCATATGAGCGAGGCAGCAGAAGATCAAAATGCAAGTTCAGCTTGGTTCATCAAAAAAATCTCTCAAACCTAAAAATCACACTTCAGGTCAGTTCATTTCTCATCTTTACCTCGGCTGTAGGGCCCCAAATCCAGTGTGACTGTGTAAGTAGGAGCTAAGTCAGCATTTAATGGAGCTGACGGCGGCTCTTAAACACCTTTTAGTCACTGCGCTACGATCGTAAGTGGACAAAAAGTCCAATATTGTTTAAAAGATTGAAGTAATTATCACTGTCTGTTAGAGGAAACCTCACTAGTGGAATGACTTTTCCTCTGAAGCTGCTTCCAGGTTTGCTATGGGTGCAAGTCAGAGTTAAGCTTCAACAGTCATTCATTCTTTTGCTGTATTCCCTATGTTTACTCTCTGTAGGTGTAACATTTCCAACACTGGCAAAAGGGCATCCAGATAAGGGAGGATTTAGTGGTGCAAAACATGGAAACCAAGGGGTTGAACGCTTAGAGATAAACATCTACATTTGACATTCATGTAATTTTTTCATACTGTGACACATGAAAATACGCTATTATGGCATTAGCAAAGCAGAGGCAAAGATCTTTTTGCAGTCCATCATACAAGAGCCTCTGTAGATTCCAGGCACGTCACCAAGCAGTGTTTTCACTTCTCTGCAGAATTCACATTTTAAAGGCCATATCTAAAAAAAATAAAAAATAAAGTCAAGCCAGAAATACAAAACATATTTTTTTTTCCACCATAATATGTGCGAGAGCCTCCTGCACCTCTGCTGTTTCAGTCTACTTGTTGGCGTGATAATGTCAAAGTCTTCTGACTTCACAAATAAGATACTCGAGTGGGATTGAGTTTGTAACATTTTTATCACGCAAAAATTCATAAGCCGATACTTTTTTTAAGAGTTGTTAGAAGCCGGAAGAGCATGCACACCCATGGGATCTTTTGTTTTTCTCCACACCAGTTCAAGTTTGCAAAAGAGGGACTTTTATGTCTAGAGAGCAAAATTTTCCTAATTAAATCTTTTGTTAAAAGAAGACTTGCTGTTTCATATACATCAATAATCTAATTAGAAAAGCAGCAGAGCCACCGTTGCTCTTCCACCACAGGGGGAGAAACTAAGAATAGCTTCAGTAATGGCACTTTATTGATGTGGGTTGGTATTTAATTAAAATATTGTAACGGGATTATCTAAACATACACATATAAATCCACCTGCCGAGAAATAACCCATTTCAGCGACCAAAACGAGGACAAATTAAAAATGTACCCGGAAAAAAAAAGAAAAAAATCCCTCAGATGCCCTTTGAAGAGGAGACAACTTTGATGTTTAAAAAAAAAAAAAAAAAAAAAAAAAGTACAGCTGCGATATTAGGTCACGGGCGAGATTGCTTTTTTTTCCACTAGCACTTTCCCCTCTGTCACAAATCAACACGGCGATCAATGTGAACGTGACAGTTTGGGATACACAGACTCATATCGAAGCTGTAATTATTACAGATTGGCTGTGATTGCTTTGAAATTTCTCAGGCAGGTTGCAGGAGCGCAGTGCCAATTCCTTTCCCGTCCGACCTGTAATTTATTCACACAATCAAGCTCAAAGTCGTAGAAAAATGACTTTATTTTTTTATTTCATTATTTTTTTTTTCAACCAAACAGCACACCGTGTGTTTAAAAAAAAAAAAAAAAAAAAGTTTTGACAGGCTATATCCTGATAGTCGCTGTCAAAGCGCTGCACAGAAGCCCTAGAGCTTCCAAATTCGTGAAGGGGTTACGGTGGCGGGGAGCGCTTGATTTATTGCGTTGCCCGGAGGGTTGTTTTTTTTGTCAGATTTCATTGTGTGGCGCGGCATAAACACGCGGCCAAATTTATGTGAGCCGCATTGTCATATCAGTCAAATTGTGCACTTTGCGCTCTCCAAAATAAAAAGGTTGAGCGCCGTAATCAGGACAGGTTGAGCCACCTCGGCTGCCGATGATGGATGGGGGGAGGGTGGCCTTTTGAAAGGGTGTATATATCACATTAAACGAGGAGTAATGAGGAAAGCTCCTACACCCAGATGTTTGAACGATGCAAAAGTATTAATTGCCCGCAATCCAAACGGCCACAGAGGGAGGGGGGGATAAAGTGCGAGCAAGTGGGTGGCGACGCGCATCGATTTTGAATTCTTCTCCCGTCGTGGGGGAAACGAGACGCTGAGGCGCTCAGCCATGAGCGGAAGCTGCGGGCGGAGCGCGAGGAGCGGACCTAACGATGTTAAATGGATATGTGGTGCCTGCTGACCTTTTTTTGCTGACGCGGTTGGGCCTTAGACAAAGCCTTGAGACTAATCCCAGCTCAGATGTACGTCCGGCGCGGCTATTAATCTTCACCTCGTTTCACGGCCCCGCAAATAAGAGACCTCTTTGAACGGGACGGCGTCTGCAGTCCCACTTTGTGTCCCTGAGAGCGCTTCGTTCAAAGCGGCGGCACACAGGGAGACGGGTAGGAAAAGAGGGGTTGGCTGGGGAGAATGGGTAAAGAAATAGTATTCACATCGCTCTCTGTCATTCATTTTTGCGGTTATCGTTGCAAGTGATAAGCTAGCCCGGTCTTATCTTAAACCCCCAATAGGCCGGAAGCCTCATCCTGCAGGGGGAGGAGGGAATGAAATGAGGAATCAGTGCAGATGCTGATTTTTAGGCACCAGAGTTGCTCTCGGAAAGCAGGTGTGCCATTCCTCTGCCACTTTTAATTCTAGTCGAGTACAATAGAAACTTTGGCACACTGACCTCCAAGTTAAGATGGGTTTGAATTGAACTAAAAGTGACAGCAAGATGCTAAATTACATTTGCATTACTGGCAATACACAGTGGTCTATGCATATACATGTGCATGTAATCCAAATTTCATTTGTTTCAGTTAATTAATTAGAATTTTCGCTATTACTTGAGCTGTTCCGTTTAGTTTTTCTCAAGTTAGCTTTTTTTTTTTGTAGCCGCTTTCCACGTGCAAATCTCATTTGCATTTGTGCATACGCAATTCATTTCCAGTCAGGACTCAAGAGGTGTGAATATCTCCTGCTCTGACAGCAGCTGGGAGGGACTTTTGCTATGATTTGGCCTCCCGTCAGGGCTTTGGGATGGGGATTGGCCCGTGGCAGCACCTGCTGCTCAATAAAACCAGTGAAAACCAACAACCACAATAATCGTACATGTATGACAACACATGCACTCATGTCAGAATTTCTGCAAGTCACTTTTTTTCGAGAAAGAGTCGATCGAGAGGACTCTGAGATGATGCCATAATCGCATATTGAACGCAGGTAATTATTATGCACATTGGGTAATTTTACATGCTGATGCTAGCACTTCAGAAATTAAACATAAATCTAACCGGGTGCGGCTAATAGAAAACATATTCATTTATTTTTCTGGCACCCTACATAAACAACTTAATGATATTTAATGAGCACATTCAAAATAATGTTTATAATAAAAACCTTATCCCATTAAAAAAATAATCACATCCATTTCCCCAATGCAATACGTTCAATATGTGTTAAGAAAACACTGCCAAATGCATGTCAACACGCCTGCATTCGCTCTGGTGATTTTAGCAGCTTTCCCTTGGCAGTGTTTCCTGAGGACAGGTGGCTGAAGCTGGAGGCCCACGTTGTGTTGGTCCTGCGAGCGGTGGCCACACTTCACAAGTGGATCACAGCAACACGCTCAGAAATAAAACAAGGGGGAGGAAAAAGAATCTTTGATTTGAAAAATCTTTCAATCAATCGTCACTGTGCGGCAAATTAAATAGAGGGATGAATCTGTTAATCCAGCATTGGTGGGGTTGCCCCGAAACTGGAGCTCAGCTCTCGGGAATCTGTCTCCGTTTTCAAGAGGATTTAGCTGTAATCCAGAGAGCACAAGAGAAGACCAGAAAACAAAACCATCACATTCAGGCATGGCTGCTTTGCACATTGGTAATGCTGTTCCCTGTGCAGACGCACTTGCGTATGTAATTAAAATTACCGATGTGTGAGTCCAAAATGAATCGTTCGAAACTCCTGGTTTTACTGGCTCACGACTCATGATTCCACGGCTCATGTTAATTCTTCACTGACTCGCCCCTTGCAACCATGGATGCCTTATAAAAACTGGCAATATGGCATCGCGGTGATTCTTTTCCAGTGTCCACTCGAGGTACTGCATCCAAAAACCCCATGCGGCCCGAGAAGGACAAAAATAAACGCCTGTAAAAACGGCCGACGGGACGCTTCCGGTTCAAAATAAATCTTTCTGTTGTAGATTTTCAAGTCATGGACTTTTAATCATTTTAAAAAATGTATAAAGGCCAAAAATCCCCTGAAAAGAGTTTATTCCCAGTGTGATGTCATACGTGCTGTCTCTTGGCTCGTTCTGATTGGCTGATGCCTCCTGGTGCGTCACTTGAGTTACAGAGTATGCTTCAGTTGCTCTCACATGGGAGTCCGCACACGTTGACTCCATGATTCAAATGGCTCAAAAATCGCTGGTGAGTCATTCACACTCATTCAATGACTAGTTAGCTGAGTTCACGTAGAGTTAGTTTGTAAAGCAAAGCTTCACCAAACGGCTGCGTCACACTTCTGCTCGAGCTGAAGTAACTTTGCCTGCTGTTTTTAAGCTTTGAGATGCAAACAACGACCATCTGGCTGACTTTTTCCCTTCAACATTCAACTCCATGTTCCGCTGTGAACGTGAGAGTTACCACGTCCTTCTACTTCCGTGTTTTGTTTTGCGGCTATTGATGCTGTGCGCCGCATCGATCCATCTGTCACACCAAAGACAATTGTTCCTGCGTCACAGCCACGAACATGCCGATGCCCTCACAGTCGTCTACAACTTGGGAATAACAGACACCAGATTGAAGCTTGGGAAAGCTGCTCAACACGTGGGACACACCGCCGACATCATTTGCCTTGAGCGCCAGCAACTTGGGAGTGAGAGCGAGGGGTGAAATGAAAACTGAGAAATTAATTAGGCTGACTTAGGCTTTGCTTGTCTAATCTCACGTCTCCTGCCACGTTCAAAACAGGGAGGTGCCGAGACATTCTGGCGTTCGGAACAGTGGATGAGGGAAAACGTGTCTAAGGCGAGAGTTTGGGAGCGGCGACATGACAAAGGAGATCAGTGGGAATGTAACAATGGGATGTGGCACTGGAGGAGTCTGCTCGGAATCATTCACCTCAAAGTGCAGACTCCCCCGTGGGAGTGAACGTCTCCAGCTGGGCTTCAGGTTACTCTTGTATCCAACCTGTGAGCCTTTTCTTGAAGTCAAACTCCAAGCTCGCATGTTCAACTTTCTCTGGTCTGCAGAAGAAACGAAGTGAGTTCCAAATTCTCCTGTCCTGATGGTTTTCATTCACATTGACGCAGCCTTTCTTTCAGGTCCCACTGGTGCACGTTCATGTCTGTCTGAGCCATTGCGATGTTGCTTTCTCGTAAGCGTTAACTACCAATTTTGTTGACGAGAGGAAGGAGAAAGACGAGCCCAACCTGTCAGTTAGGATGAGTCGCCCATCTTGTCTGGAGAGAATCAGTGCCGTCGATGCATGCATTGTTTGGAAGAAAGAAACTGAAAATAGTGCTCTATGTTGCTGGGAATTACACGTATGTCACTTTTTTCTTTTTTTTTTTGGCTTAACTGCTGAAGTCATTGAGGTTGGCAGCCAAAATGAGGTGAAAGTTTGATCTCTTTATTTTCTTTTTTTCCAATCCGAACTTTATCAATCAATTTGTGGTCTGCTTACTAGCTGTGGTACTGTTCCCCTTGAGTATTTTAGAAATGTCATTCCAGCAGAAAGCAGCAGGTAAGGAATTAGAAGCAGAGGTAAATAATATGAGAAGAGTTATTGCACTCATTCAACTCCTTTGCTCAAGTAAAAGTAAGAAAGTACAGGCTCTGAAATGCATTTACACTTCTGTAAACATACTTTGGCATCATCAGCGCTGAGGTTACTCAAATGTAGGTCTATCGTGCTAGAGAATCAAAATGATCTTATTTTGACATGATTGATAATTATCGTACTCCCACTCCGCCGGCACAGCTGAACATCACTCGTTTGTCTTACGCTCAATGAAGCATGATTGGCTGCAAATCTGTCACATGGGAAGAGATGCCTCCAGGGTTCAGTAAAAACAACGATGACAGACTGTAAACAGACTGACAAATTCACAAAATGGTCAAGTGATTGTACGTTCGGCATTATTGATCGTACATCTTACGGAGGGCAAATCTGTCGTACAAATCCGATAATCATGGTACACCTGGCAAGACTCCAGTAGTGCTCAGTCATGGAGATGCACGAGGTCTAAGTTACTTTGTTTGAGCTTTGGCAAAAGAGGACTTGGAAATCAGCAGTTAATCAGTCGTTAAGGAGAAAAACGCTTTTATTTGGCGCGTGTCCCAGTTATCAACGCTGAGCTCCATCCTCCAAGGTTCTTCCTAACTTGTAAAAAAAAACATCTTCCAGGAAAAAAACACGTTATGCTGACAACTGAGCTGCATCATTTTATCCACTGCAGGAAAAATGCAACTCATTTGCATCTCACCGCTCGAGTGAAATTCCCTGAAATGACATCACCATGGTTCTTGGACAGTTTCAGCCTGCGCTGAGAGGTGACATTTGACTTCTTCTTTTTTTTTTTCCTCCTGGCTACAAGACAAGACAGAAAAGCTGGGAATTAATGCCTCGGCACATCAATTATTCACCTCTTCTTGTTAGTGGTGCTTGATCGTTAATTTAAGGACCTATGTTAGCCCTGGAGAAGCAAGCAGCTGTAAAACTTGGACCCTTTTGAGGGAACACTGCAGTGGGGCCGTGTTCTTTAATAAAACAACCTTAATACATATTTTATGAGCAGGTTCCAGGTGTTAGATCCCCCCCCCCCCGACCCACCACCTCACACCGAAAAATATCTCCACGCTGACACAAGCATTACATTGAGCTCTGGGTAACCAAAGGCAAACGTACCCACTGACGACCTTCTAGTTCACATTTAAATACCCCTCCAAAATTGAATCCGAGTGAATTTCAATTACAAGAGACTTACTGGATATTTACCTTTTAGATTTTATTTTTGTACCCCCCCCTTTGATACCATCGCTGCTAATCAATTCCACATTGTGGTAATCTAAAGAGTCTCAAACGCCACCTTGCAGCTGACAGGGGCCTCTCAGGGGATTCTATGATAATACAGAGTAATAAGTACTAAGAGCTCACTAATCACTTGGCCACATGATAAGACTATTAATCGTGCCTCTCGTGCAGCTCGGCTTTAGCGGTTCCGCCACAGCCTTTTGCCAAAGACGGAAATGCAAAAAAATAAAAAATAAATAAAAAAATCTCTCATGCAGCGAACGCTCGCCGAGAGCCATAAAGCATCCCGAGGCCGATCCATAGACGTCAGGAACCCTGTCCATCTATTTCCAGAGGCCTCCGGCAACATCGTCCTTAATGACGAAGGAGATGATTCACGACTGGCTCTCCAACTAATACGCTCGCATGCCAATGCCTCAGACTGTGTCTGCTGTCATGACAAATCATCATTTTTTTCCCCCCGCACGCTGCTAATCAACATATATCAGTCGTGGCACCTGATCAGGTGACTCCCCCTCCTCCCCCACCGCCTCCTCCGAGGGGTTTGGAAGGCAGTCGGACGTGATGTACAGCTCGCTGATAACCCCCGCGCCGTGCCGACGCGCGACGCGTCCTCCATCAGTGCCAGACGCACCGCCAGCGCTTGATGGTCATGCGTCGGCGCGAAAAAAAAAAAAAACGTTCTGCATGGCAGGGCAGGGCGGCGGTAACGCTGAGCGCCTTCAGCATCGCCGCGAATTGGGTTTCCGTACGCGCCGCGCTGCGCACCGTGTTTGAGTGGAGGAAATGCAATCGCCTTTCTTTTAATGCCTCGCCAGCGGATGGAAATATGCAGGTGTCATAAACAAAAGGGCTGCACCTGAATTGAAAGGGTGAATTCTCCCGTAATGCCGCGGTGGTGCTCGAGCAACGTCTCTGCCTTTCACATTAAAATGCTCTGAGAGCAGCCCCGCACTCAACTTTAATCTCCACCCTCAGCCGGTATACGACGGATGTACATTAACAAGTCTATCTGATCAATGCACATGGAAATTCACTCTCATCTTCTTTTCTGTAATTCTTCCATCTCACCAGATTTTACTGCTGTGCATTTCGTTCACATCAATAAGGTTTTAACTTGCTAGCTATAATAAAGGCCTGGTTTGATTTGACCTTCTCTAAAAATGCATCAAGAGCCCCCCAGCCAAAGAAATACACAACAGCAGGGTGGTATGAAGTAAAGTCATTGTTAACTATTCCAATGTCGAGGGATTATGCTGATTTTATTTACTAATTATTTTGTTTTATTTTTAAATCTTTTCATCTTGAGCACACTTATAATCAACCAGGGTCAAATATCAGTTTGCCCACTTGTGGGTGAAGGGTCACAGTTTAAAGAGCAGAGGTCCGTTAAAGTCAGGCCTTGAAGTTGTGAATAATACATCATCTCTTTTTTTTTCATGTGGAAAATCTTATTTGAATTTGCTGAACTTGATTCTAGTTTTAAAGTACTGAAAGTACTGGAATTGCCTTTTTTTTTTTTTTTTTTAGAAAGTTTTGAAAGAAACTTAGATTTGAAAAGATGTAGAAACGATAAAAGATGCAGCGCTGAATATCATTCCAATCAAGTCAAAATTTTTCTGTTCTCTTGATGTTCACAGTTCACTTGAAAAAAACGTTTATGGATGGGACGACTTGATGACGCGTCGACGACGGCGGCTCCTCTGCAGCCGACTCACCTGTATATCTTGTATCTGGTGGAGAAGCCCTGCCGGTTCTTCTCCACGAAGTCGATGTACTCTGGAGAGTGGTGGAACGGCCCTTTATCAGACAGGAGCCAGTCCAGGGGCCCCCCGGGCTTGTCATTGGGAAGGCTGCTCGTTGTCGTCGCCCCCGACGCAATTACGGTGGAGCGCAAACACACCCAGCAGTGCAGGCTGAGGCTGACGAGGCCCCATAGAGCCATCAGAGATGGAGGGGGGCGTGAGAGGGATGGCGGCGATGTCGGTGCGTGGCGCTCAGCAGCCGGGGCCGCGCGTCATTAGCTGGCTCCTCCACTGGCTCGACCGGGGGACCTGCATCACCTCGCCCCTCCGCTTCACCTGAGGACGAGTTCAGAGCCACACGTGAGGATACGAGAGCAACGCCCACGGCCGCCTTGGAAAGGCTGAGTCAGATTCATGGGGTAAAAGGGAGCGGAGAAGCCTCCCCGCGTCAGCAGTATCTCAACGGATGACTCTTTGAAATGTGTTTAATATAAACACATTGTCATCCTCAAGCCACGCGCCATCTCGCGGCGCAGTGATTCAGCCATTAATCAGGGAGAGGTGTCAGGGAACACCGTCCAAACGTGACAGTGATTTATTTGTCATTTGAATAATTTATCAGCGAATAATCACTCACTGCTTTACGAACGTTGCGCTGCGTAACGCACGCTGCGGTCAACGCTTTCTGCAATATAGCATAGTGCAATATGCTTTTACTGAAAATTTGAATTTTTTGAGATGACAGGCATTTAATTCTACTGACGTCAAGAACGAAAGCACTGGGGTCAACGAAAAGTTTTTTTTTTTTATTTCAGCCTCGAACTTGTTTTGATTGACAGAAGATCTCAGACCACAGAGTGATTCACATGTTTGATTCACGACGTCACACAACAGCAACTGCGGACAAACTGCAGGCACTTTGAATCCGACACTCACTACACAGACGAACATATGACTTCATTGAAAAACACTGTCAATATGATTTGATGTCACCTGAGTTTTCAGTGATACGTTTGATGAAAATTGAGCCGTTCACCCCACAAACGACACACAGACTTGGTCGACCGCAGGGCACAAACTCTGCTCATTTGAGACACCTTGTGCAGTTTCAAATGGCTTCAAATTCGTAAACTACAAATATACAAAATAAGTAAACCAAGTACCATAATAGAACAACAGCCCACACTCAAAATAAATAACACATGCATTTAGTGTGATTTCCCATCGTGTTTGAGAAACAGTAATTTAGCTGGTTTAAAAGTCATATTTTGCATTTGCAGTCATAGTTTGAACTTCAATTCACAAGACAACAATTCTAATTTGGCTAAAACCAGAAGAACCTTTTGTAGAAATATGAATATGAATTCCCACGTCTCTGCTCCATCATGATGAAGATTATGTATGCGATTAAAATAAAACAACAATTTTCAACAATTTATTTTCTTTCTTTCTTTTTTTTTGTTGTCACAGTTCTTGGCCTCATTTGAATTCATGGATTTGACTTGCCAAATATCGGCTGCCTCTGCTCACCACAGTCACATGCGATGCTGTGTTGGAGCAACAGATGTTTTAAGAGGCAAACAATTTGTCTTGGGTAATTTTTTTAAATATATGCTGTATATATTTTTAGTTTTGTAGCTGTTGAGTCCACGCTGCTCAGAGTCTTGGCCAGGATTCACAGGAGCCTCCGTCACCATCTCCAGCCCGTCAATCTTCTCCCCCACAGTGACTCCTGCCTTGTGTGTGTGTGTGTGTGTGTGTGTGTGTGTGTGTGTGTGCGTGCGTGCGTGCACGGGGAGGTTTGAGTCTCATTACCTTATTCTGATGACAATCTGTCAAGCTAACTCAGCCATATGACCATCTGTGTGGGTGTACGGACACGTGTGGGTTTCTAATGCGTGACTCCCAGACAACAGCGGACAGCGCAGGAAGGGCGCGTCCCCGCTGGAGGTGGATGGGAAGGGCAGGAACAGCTTTGAATTTGAATATTAAACACTCCTGTATGTTAATCCACAGAAGGACAGCGGAGAAACAGACGACAATCGTAATTTTAAGCTTGAACCTTGGCTTTCATTCGGTAGCGCAACGCTGCCGCACTCCCCGTGCTGCTGCAAACTGTTGTGCCGTATTTAGGGAGACTAAATAAGACAGTGTTGAGGTTCGAATGTCAGACTGGGTCTGCAGGAAGTCTGTTGAAGACAAACTCATTATTAACTGATCTACATTTCGACAGGCACGCTGCCTGTATTGTTAGATTATTCTTTTATAAATGCAAAGTTTATTATTTCCTTCTTTTTTTGATGTAACTTGGACTGTTTCAACATATGCAGTTATAAATCTGAAGATTTGCTTTCACCCCCCCGCAAAATAAAAAAATAAAATCCTTTTGTTGAGGAGCCTGGCTGCAATCTGTTGACTAGCATATTAAAAAAAAAATGGTGGTTTGATGTGAAAACTCGTGGCCTCATTAAATTGTCACTTAGATAAAATCAATAGGCCACTTTTTTGAAAGCTTTCTTTCTGAAGACCCTGTGCCAGACAGAATCTTTGCACAACTGCAGAGATACAACATGTTTAACATCTTTGCTCTCTATTTATTTTATACGGAAGATTAGTGTCATTGTCATGATTATTCATTGCATTATTTATATTCATACAATTATGTACACAATTGCGCTGTTTTATTTCAGAGGGTCAAGTATAGTATTATTTCAATAGCATCCAGTCGAGTGCTGTTAAATTCAACGTTGAGGCCGCGAGCTGTGCAGCCCTGAGAGAACCTCAAGTTCCTGGACCAACGACGATGGCAAATCCTGCACACAACTTTCTTACACTGACTTTGTGAGTTATTTTATTTTTATCTCTCAAAAGGCAGGGAGGAATTCAACAGCTTAACATTGATTAGAGTCAGAGGAACTCCCCCATCCTAAACACGGACACATGCGCACACACTCCTTGTTAGTGGAACAAAAATGGACAAGGATCAAAAATCCACCCCCCACCCCCTCCAAATGTTTACGGATGGCACAAAAACAAGAAGGAAGCTATATTTGGACGGTGCTGAGAGGAAAACGAGGGAAACAAGAGCACCGCAGAGACAGCTGGAGGAGATGGGAGCGAATGGGCTGCAGCTGAAACGTGGTAAACTGGATAAAACACAACTCACCATCCAAGCAGCCTGTTGGTTTTGGTCTTTTATTGGCTTTTATTGGCTTTTAACTCCCATTCAGTTCTTAAAAAAACAAATCCAAAATAAAGCATGACGGGACAAAAGAGAATTTTTTTTACTTTGAAAGTTAGCCCAAGATGCTGTGGTCAGAAAACCAAATCCACCAAGACTTTCGTATTCTCCTCTCCACAATCGGAAGTGGGATTGTTGGCCCAGAAGCATATTGGACGATGGACAATGGGCAGCTCCTAAATTCTGATTGCTAGTTTCGGTTTATTTATTTTTTTAGCATCACTGTTATTGTTGCCGATTATTAGAATTGTTTTGTTAATAAACAGCACGATGAGCAATAGGAGCCTTAATGGAGAGTTTGGTTTTTCTGGAAATGTTTCACGCAGGCGGCTGGTGGCAGCTGCAACTTCAGGAGGGTCCTGATGCCACACAATGTACCGATGGCCTGCAGAGTGCAGCTACTGCAGGTGTGTGTGTGTGTGTGTGTGTGTGTGTGTGTGTGTGTGTGTGTGTTTTACAGGTGAGCAGAAGTGATAGAAAAGTCATGAAAAATATTGTCTATGAATGTTGTATCACTTCACGCGAACAGTGACCTAAAGTGTGCTTGATAACCCAAACAGGGCTAATGCAGGTGTGTGGATGTACTACAGATCGCACAGTCTGAGCAAAAAGAGTTAAAACAACACAAGTTATTTTTTTTTGTTCGTGTTGATTTCCGATGTTGATGCAGCTAAACGGTGAGAACGCAGTTCCCTGTTGGCAAACGAGCAGGAGGAACCCGGTCGTCTCGGCTCCCCTGTCATCTCCTGCCACAACTTTACAGCCCCGCCCCCTCCCGGCAGGAGAGCGTCTCGACGCCGTCCGTGGGCGTCTCGACAACAGTCGACACGGCAGTTTCGCGGCGTCGGGCTTGTGTTCACCGTGCGAAGAAGCGCGACAAGTCTTCTTCAAGTCTGGAGCGTTCAAAGCTCTCGCACCCCCTCGCTTTATCTGAATACTGCGGGTGAAGCAGGGCCTCGCTTTACAAGGTGCGTGTGGTGAACAGTATGACCTGACTTCAAGGCAAGCGCGAGGTGTGTTTTATCCAACAACAACAACAACAACAACAACAAAACCAGGCACAGAGGTCATATTAAAAGACTCTTTAATCCCATCATCCAGCAGGCACCTGTCCAAAGAGCTGATGCAGGGAAATAAACACCGGGCTCTCTCTCCGGCTCGGGGACCAACACCCCCCTCCGACTTCCTCTCTTCCGGCTCCACTTTTCCACTCGGCCCACACTGCTCATCCTCTGCCTTCTGGTAATACCCCCCAAAAGCCACTTTTCAATCTCAAATCCTCCTTCATTTTTTTTGCCGCTTTTGTTTCTTAAACACTTGCTGTGACGGTCGTCTCGGCGAGCACACATTGTTTTTTTCGTCGTCGTCGTTGTTGTTGTTGTCTTTTTTCTCGACAAGTCTGCGGCGGCATTAAATCACAGCGCTAAGCCACTAAGCCTTTTCCTATCAGCCGCCAGGGCGCCATCAGATGTATGCCATTTTCGCTTTACAAGGGCATTATGTCAACCTTATACGGACGGCGCTTTTTGAACAGCTTGGAGAAAAAAAGAAAAAAAAGAGAGAAAACATTCCTCCGCCAAACAGGAAGGCCTCGCGTAATCTCGGAGAGAAGAAACCAAATGCCGGCTGACACAACGAGGAGGAATTTTCAATTCGAGCGGGGAGGCGAGAGGGAGGCTCCCTGGAAAATCTACTGGAATATGAGTCTGTACGACGTGGGCCAGCCATCCCCCAAACCCCCCTCCTCACACACACACACACACACACACACACACACACACACACACACACACACACAACCCCGGATGTTAGAAACCTCTCTATAAAATGAAAGCTCTGTTTGTTCCTGCGAGGTTTCCCTCAGTGGAATTGTGAGGCGAGTGCGGGTGACAGCGAGAGAGACTTTCACTCCCAGGAATGTAATGAGGACCTGTGTCCCCCCCCCCCCGAACAGGCAAATGCCAACAACGATGGCCGTTAAAGTCGAGAAACCTCAAAACAACGACAGAACGGACCCTGGCGACGACCCGCCCTGTCCTGCAGACTTTTTGTCTTCTTTCTTTCTTCTTTGAGTGAAAAAATTAATCTGCGAAAACGCGCCAAGACGTTTCGGTCAGAGGACGTCGAGCACGTCTTGAAGAGAAAAGAAAAATATCGTAATTCATCTCTTTAACAGCGTCTCCGACAGGATCCCGTTTCTGCTGAGGAAGAAATATCCATTTCCAGAGTCCTTTCTTGTCCTGCCAGTTGCACGCAGAATGGCGAGTGTTAAACAAATGGCCCTTCGACTGAGGCGCAGCCAACAGTGGATCAAACTGTACGGCGCCCCCTTCTTCTTCTTTTTTTTTTCCCTTTTTTTTACGCCCACTGCCCATCATAATGGCAGGGCCATATTCGGTAAGCACCGCTGAATATCAAATACTTCACCGGCGGCGGCGGCGGCAATACTTAACAAGTCATGTGCGATGACTGCTGTCATATGCGAGTTGTAATGTCTTGTCATTACTCGGCCCCGGAGGAGCCTGCAGATCAATAGCCGAGCAAAGAGAGCAGCGAAAGAGGCAGAGCCGCTTTTTTTTTTTTATTCTAAACCATTTTGACTTTTTAATTAAAACATACAACGCAGATGTCGAGACGTCGAATCGTATTAAAAAAGTTCCTTGACAACCTCTCGTTGGCCAGGCCAGCTGTGGGCATGCTGGACAAGTGGGGGGGGGGGGGTGGTTTTAAAGCGAGTGAATTTCATTAGGGGGCAATTCTTAAAAACTGGTTAATTTTAAAAATTGAGGTAAAGGGAGACTGTGTTGGGCGGCAAGCAGTCAAGCAGATGGGGGAGAAAAAAAAAACAAAAAAACATGCCCATAATTTAGCTCAGCATGCTCTTCTTCCCCAAGGCGTGATGTTCAAAAGAAAACAAAATGATGAAAGACTGGCTGAAGGCCATTCTACGAGTGGTTACATTAAATTGTGGCACAGAGTAAAGAACTTGCGCGCAAGACCAAGACTTTTTGTTTCATAGGAAGAAGTTGAAAGAAATCTGAACGATCAAGAAAGCAGCGTTTGATGACGAAACGTTCCGAGGATACTCAGATATCGGATGGAAGGATCCAAACGGCTGTGGAAACTATAAACTATCGGAATTCAGGACGACAAAAAAAAAAAGAAAGAAACAAATGACACGTTCAGGATTAATAAAGCTTGTAATTACCGGACTGGATTTGTGTGATTTATTGATCGATTGTTGGGCTGAATGAAGTGCGGTGACGCCACCCTGAGTCCACATCTCAACTGATGAACCTCAAGAGGACGAACCCTCAACAATCGCGCAGATTGCAGGTTCCTGCACTTCCTGCTTTCAAAAACTCTCCAAACTCGTCCTCCAGGCGGCGCTGCGGCACCTGTCGCTCTGCACCAAAAATGACACGTTTTCTCCGGAGACGCCCCGACTTGACTTTCACCTCTTCCCTTCTCTCTTTCCTGCACTGTGGACACGGTGCGCTTGATGAGATGTGGGAAGTCCCCGGCCGAATCTTTCTTGAGAATTTCACCATTCGTTATCTTTGGGAGACGGGGACAAAAAGCGGTTCATTGGGCCCCCAAACATCTGCTCGCTTATTGTGGGATGCCAGAGCTGCACCTGCCTCAGCGTCGTATCTGCTCTCCCAGTTTATCGCTGCGTGTCCGAAAGCCTGATTGGAACGCCGGCGGAGGCAGATCCTCGTCTTTGGCAACCTCAAAATGCAAATTGAAAAACAGTCTCTCTTTTTCTATTATTTTTCGCATGTCTCACACTAGGAGGAGGTTCGAGCGTAAAGGACGGTGAAAAATTGGACGGGGACGAGGCGTGCTTTGCGGAGGAAGGTGGCGGGGGGGGGCAGGAACTGATGAAAAGTTTACGTCTTTACTTTGTGCTGACTAATGAGCTTCCCTGGCCATAATTAACCCAGTTGCATTTCCTCCTGCAACTGTCACCGCTTACCTCTCATACCGGCGCCGCTGGGTCAAAGCCGCCTTTTTGTTGGAGACGTGGGAAGCGACTGGCAGCCGCACTCATCCGGCTGTCAGGCAAAACCAAATACAAAGACGCCGACCGTCCCCCCTCCTCCCCTCGACCCCCCGAGGAGTGCGACTTCAAAGAGCCCCGCCTATGCATGCATGCATGCATGCATGCATGCATGCATGCAGATGCATCGGCCTGAACACGCGCGTACACGTCGACAAACATGCGTAAGTCAACCACTGCACCACCACTACCACCAGCAGCAGCAGCAGTGCCAGATTGCTGATGGGAAGATTAGGATTGATTTTAAGGTTGATTTATTGATGATGGAGCTACATAGAATATTAGAAATTGTAGAGTTACTTATTTATTCTTAAATTCCTCAAGCAGTTGCCGGAGTTTGATGCAAATTGTCGGCCAAAGATCAGTGGTCTCCTTTGATAATGGCGCAATGTGTCACCACAAGGTGGGCGAGGTATCCAGGTTTGGGTGTGCAGGCTTCCGTAGACGCTGCAATCGAAAATGTAACCACTTAATGTCTCTTTTCCTTCTTCCACACTTAACATTTGAATAACCTCCTCTTCCTCTCTTTCTTTGGAGCCAACAAGTACCCAACAAATGTACTTGACAAAAAAGGAAATTAAAGGGGCAGGCCACCTGGCACATGCTTTGAAAGACCCAGCCATAGCGAATTGAATAAATAAATCCAAGTATGAAAAGCATTGTCTTTTGTTTCTTCAAGATCCTGTGAATCAATTCAATACATATTTTCACATAGGCAACAGTCTGGGTGTCAGGTTTAAGTTGTGTGTGTGTGTGTGTGTTTGTGTGCGCTTTCCCTGATGTCTGCTCCTCCAATTGAAGATAAATTATTCAGACACATTCAATCGATCACTCCTGGTCTCTTTTTCAAAGTGTATACCTGTGGACATGGCCGCGTTTGAGTGAGTGAAAATTAAGTGAGAATTTTATATTTATTTTCCTTGTAACCGATTGGATCCAGAGCACACACAGACGCACACAAAAAAATAGAATAAGGGGGGAAAAAAACATAAAAGTAAGGGAAACATCAACGTTGAGGTTGCTACCCAGACACACTCTGTAATTTTTATATGGCTGCATATCACCTTGTGGGCAGGAGCAAACTGTGAATGAACCTTCTATAAATCACAGTAAAACACAAACAGACCTCGCCTGCTGGCCGGCTGTGTGGAAAAAAAAACAGGGACAAAAGTGGCTCTTAAATTAAAGCGGTTGTTTCCTTCTGCACACTTCTCTGAGGCTCTTTCTCTAATTCGCTTTGCGGTGGTTTGTTTATGCTTTTTGTTTGTTCTTTTTTTTCCCAGGCTATTGTCTTCTTGAATCAAATCAAATGAACCAAACTAAACATTCTTTGTAATCCCGTTAGCACCAGAGACACCAGGCTAAATTATCCCTCCATGGTGTTTTTCCTTCATTTTTTTTTTTCATGGGTGTAAAAGTTCAAAAAAAAAAATCAAAGTGCCTTATGTGACATCCTGAGTGCACTGTGTTTGTCACACAACTCTATATTTCTCTGTCAAACTAAAGCAGGTGTTTTAGTTGAAGCATGAAGCAGATTAAAAATATGTATTTTGTATTAAAGCTTGAGGCAATAGGAATCTAGCGTGAATATAAATTATAATGCCAGGTTTTGTCGTTGTTGTTGTGGAAATGTAGAAAATATGAAAACATGTCCTATTGTGGCCACGAGTTATAAACACATGATAATTAGAGATGATTATTGATTTACCCAAAAATCAAATGCGTACAGACTGAGGGCGAACTGGCTCTGCAGGCTCTTGTTGTCTCGTGCTCAGACTCAATAGCTGCGTTTCCAAAATAAAAGCCACATTTCTAACATTTCGACAAAGTACAATTGCGATTTGCAGGTGTTTCCATTGAATGGTGTGAAGCACATTAGCCGTAATTCTCGTCATATCTCGTCATATGAGGCCTCACTTTGAGGAGGATGGAGGGACAGAACGTTTTAGTTAATGTAAAGTAAATCACTATACAAGGAAATCAGGTTGAACTTGTTGACAGTTGACACCCTGGACTCTGCAAATGACATCAACTACAGACAACATCTACAGTAGCAGATAGTTTTAAAGGATTTTTGTTGTCCTCATCATTCGGTAAATACCAACAAACTCGTGTCAGTTTGACCTCCTTTTGGTTAAGTGGGTCATTACTAAAGTCAATATCGTTTGTGGTTAGTCTTCTTTATTGACCATAAACCCTGTATTCACCTTCTGTCTGACGCTCATATTCAGAAACTTTACATCTCCTATAATGCAGTTGGGGGTGATTATAGTTCCCTTTTCATTTACTGAGGTAGAAAATTGTGTAATATACCAGGATGGGAATCTCAGTCTTGCTCAGCTACGTGTGAAGGCTGTGGTTAAATCCTGCAGGTTAGGCGACATTGGCTTTGTAATAATATTGGATTTTCCTGACCTGTTGATAAAATCAGTTGTTTTAGAAAGTGGGAAGAAAGATTTCACAGCACTCCCTCCAGAGGAAAATACACATTTTTAAGTCAGTAATGTTCAGAATTAAATTTGCTCCGGTTTCTCTCTCTCTCTCTCTCTCTCTCTCTCTCTCTCTCTCTCTCTCTCTCTCTCTCCTCTCTCTCTCCAGAGTTAGATATATATCGTTGTTCTGAGTAAGAACAGATATGAAATGTGTGGGCGGTGAGCGGCACAGCTGCACTGTGACTCTCTGGCTGTAACGAGACGCATCGATAGCTCCAACTATCGATCTGTGACAATGTAATGTCCTCATTATCCTTAAAGTTTTGAAAAAGGTAGAAATAAACTCACCAATCGATACTATACGGTTTTCACCAGGAGAGATTTGTAGCCAATACATGGAATTGGTGTTTGCCAATAGCCAGGTTCATGGCAAGAAATGATTGTATATGTTGTGTTGGTATTTGCTCTAAAATCATGCTTTCCGGATTTAATGCTTCTCTCCACTATGTCCCTACTTTTTTTTTTTTTTTTTTTTTTTTTTTTAAAGGAGGCACTCATGCTTCTCAATTTACCATTTTCTCACATCTTCAACTTAACTCATCCCGAAGTCCCACACAAACCCTTTTTGGATTTATTTTGCGTTTCGTAAGGTAGCTTTGAAAGCGATTTTTGTGTGGAGCCATTTGATGATCATTTCTGTGGCTAATCACGTTTGTCATGCTGAGTTCGGTGCCTCACTTTTGCTGAGGAGTCTGCACTCAGCATCTAAAACACCAGCAATAAGGCTTTGCTGGTGTTTTGTGTTCAAAATAAATTTACACAGGATTCAGATGTGGAATGCGAGTCTGCATGTGCTCCAAAATATAATCAATCCTGAAGATTTAATCTGTTGTCCTGGGGGGGGGGTTCAAATTGCAAATCACACTTTTCAGCTGCAATGTTCCGTTTCAGCACCATGTACCTCCATCCCTCAACAAGACATTTTCCTCTCTCCAGTTTTATTCACACTTTTTTCTTCTGGTTTATTGCTTTATTCCCACTGTCTCGTTTCATTTTTCTTCCTTAGTCCTCTAACTGCTTCACTTCACAATTTCAGACTGCAGTCAAACCTGACAGCTTGCTGATTATCATAAAATAATAGGCAGTGGTTATTGAGAAGATCCTGGCAAATGCTGACCCCACTCCCCACCACCAACAAAAACACACTGCCATAACCTGCATTGCCTTTCTTGTTTTTT
This sequence comes from Thamnaconus septentrionalis, assembly GCA_009823395.1. NCBI lineage: Eukaryota > Metazoa > Chordata > Actinopteri > Tetraodontiformes > Monacanthidae > Thamnaconus > Thamnaconus septentrionalis. Next base: position 19,904,048 of record CM020508.1, on the reverse strand, counting down.
TATGTCTTTTTTTATTCAAAGTCATTCGATTTCACCCACTATCTGCTATGACCAAATACGCACCAGCGGTATTCCACACAACCGGGGCCTCCATTCATTCACTTGATCTCTTGTTCCCAATACTTTCAGTCCTCAAAGTGAAGAAACTGAGGATTTAGCATCCACTGAATCTTCATTTGCTCAACTTTCTCCCTCCTCTCATTACCATGGATCATGTTTATAGCTCCAGGAGACCGAATGGTCCCAACCATCCTTCAAAAAAATATAAAAACCTTTCACTCTATCTTCCTCTAAACCCTCAAACCTTATTCAAGTGTGCCTCGCCCAGTCCTCAGGCAGCCAACTCTGAGCTGTAAGAACAAGGCGCTCTCTCAGGCGTGTGATTCTGCTGCCGCTCCTGAAGCCTTTAGACGGCCTCCCCGCTTAGTCAAATTTGCAACATAAACCGTTTTTCCCAAGCTCCATTTGACTCTGCTCAGGTGCGCATCCATCACGGTGGCTGCTTTAATCACAGGCATTTAGACAAAACAAGCAGGTCCAGGGAGTAAAATCAGCAGCAAGACAGAACCGAGCTCCACGCCGTCATCGTAGGAAAATGCAAGAGGAGGGAAAAAAAATAAAGTGTCAGGCTGCTAACTCCTCTCTGTTTGTGGGCCAGCCGACCAATATAGGGGGAGAAATCTCTCTTTTCATTGGAGGAGACAGTGTGCCTTTCAGGCCCGGCCACGGTCGACTTCACCAGTCTCGGAGGATAGATGAGGACACAGCTGAACAGTGGCCCTGTTGTGGCCCAATAGAAAGTCTGGGGCACCTTTGACTAGCACTGTGATTCACTGTTTTATTTCCCCCTTTCTTTTGCTTTTCCTCCGCCAGCTGGAATAGGTATTAATCTACGGTTCGAAGTGGGGAAAATAAATAAATAAATAAATAAATTTAATGGCAGAGTCGGCCGGCCTCGGTTGCCGTAATTTCACTTAAAATGTTATTTCTTATCTCCTTTGAGGGCGTGTGGCTCATTTTCAGAGCCTCCATTAGTGATCTCATAGGGCTGCCCTGACTCATGTGCCGTTTTGGAGGGCGACACTCGAGGGTGAAATGTATAAAAAGGGGATGAGCAGGACCACCAAGCCCCCACCACAAATTATTATTAATAATAATATTAATATTTATATATTTATTTATTTTACTACAATGAGCTGGGAACAAGCTTGGTTTTCCTCCTCTCTGGTGCCTGGCAAAGCATTCGCTGTGCACACATCCGGGCTAGAGATCTGATCCTCTACAGGCGGGGATGCCAATACACCCCGAGGAATATAGATTAGAGATGTTTGTTAGAGAGGCGGGGTGAGAGAGAGAGAGGGAGGAGAGAGTCTGTGTGCGCGTGCGTGTTCGCGAGGTGCAGGTGGGAGAGGGGAGAGGGAGGGGGGGGTGTTAGCCTGCGCTGCACTCATGTGGAAAGTGACAACAAAAAAAAAGGTTTTTTGAGGCTGCAGATAGTTTTGTGTGTGAGAGAGAGAGTGTGTGTGTGTGTGTGTGTGTGTTGCCGCCGCGTGGAAGTGCAGGTGCGAGTCCGCAGCCAAGGCTGTGCGGATGTGCGCGCGAGTTTGATCGTGGTCAAGCACCCCCCCCCGGAGAGAGAACGTTTCGCACAAGTCGCAGCGCAGCAGATTTGCTTTTGTCCCCCCCTCTCCCCGCTCAGCGCTGATTATCCTGGCTGCCTGTTTCCCACCGCCGCTGCTAAATACACGGTGGACACGGAACAGCCGGGAAGCGATGCGCAGCTCTGTAAGGTTGCGCGGATGAGTAAGCGCGAACGCACACACAGATCCAACTTACTTTGTCAGTAGGCACTTGTTTAAAAAAAAAAAAAAAAAGGGACTCACCGCGGTTTGGACCAGCAGCTAAAGTTCGAGTCGCTATTTCCCATCCTGACTGGCTGAATCCAGGCGACTTTCAAGTGGCAACATCGAAGAGAAACTCATTTCAGTTTGTGCAGCGTCAACTCCGAAAGACGTGCGTAAACTTCCTTCCCACTAAAAAATAATAATAATAATAATGACACCGAGGAATCCGAGGGACAGAGGAGAAAGGAAAGTGTCCGCCGAGGGAGGAAGGAAGCGAGGCAGCTCCGGAGCAATCCGTCTGATGGGGAAACTTTACGCGGGGGGTGAGAAGTCGGCTTATTCCGTCGTAACTCGCCGCTTCGACAGGCAAGAGGCTCTGACCTTTCCCGGGGATAATGACTTTACAAAATGAAATCATCCAGCAGGAGATGCGGCGGAGAGGAAGGAGGTGGAGGAAGAGGAGGAGGAGGAGGAGGAGGAGAGAGCGGACCAGAGGCGAGCGCAGCGGGGCCGTCGATTTACAAGATTTAAAAAAAAAAACTAAAAATAAAGGATGCGTTTGCGCGTCTGATCCGGCCGAGGAGGACGCGCGGAATTGCGGGCTTCCGTGGACGCGGACAGCCGCCGCGGTGGCGCTTTAATATCCCGTTGTGAATTCCACCTCGGCGCCGCTTCTCTCCCTCTACTTGACCCGCCTACTGCGCGTCGCTGTGCGGAGGAGCGCGAAGAGCCCGATTCAGGAGAGAGTGTCGGCACAGCGATGCGCCCCGAAGCAGCGGCGGCAGCAGCAACAGCAGCAGCAGCAGCAGATTTGAAAAAAGAGAAAAAAAAAAAATAAAGAAGGGAAAGAAAAAAATCGGGTAAGGGCGCCTGAGCTCCCTGCTTGCTGTACCCTCTCCCTCACTTAGTCACATGTTTAAAGACACAAGTAGCCCTCTGTCAGCAGCCAAACCCACAATAAGGTGCACGACGTTGCCCGAATGATAACAAGGGTTTTGAACCAGCGCTCCTCCACACCGGCTCTCTGCCGTCCGCTCTCTAAACCAAGAGCGTCCGGCGTTGGCTAAAGGCGAAACGACGCTCTCGTTGTTAACATCGCGTCCTGCCGGTGGCCCGCAGCGCTCTTGCAGTGTGGTTATTTATGAAGAAGCACCCAACGGCAGTAATTGAACATTCCCCATCACACTGCCGGGCTGGTCCGCTTCCAAAGGAGGGCGTCTCTGGAGAGGACGTCGACATTCGAGTCCTTATCTGTCCAGGCTGTCACATTAGTCAGAGGGAGAGTGAAGGTGTTGATGTCTAATCCTCTTTGGGGTTTTTGTCTCGTGGAGCATGCCTGCGCATGAACCGTGAGTCATTAAGCGACAGCGCAGAGGCAGCTCGGCCTAAAAAAGAAAGAAAGAAAGAAAGAAAAGAAAAGAAAGGAAATTCAGCCGTGCAAGCGGGGGGACTTAAAGCCACTGAGTGAGTGAATGGATGCTGGCATCCTCATAATGACTGTGACAGCACACATTAAAGGAACAGAGATCAGCGCCGTTAAACTGTATGCTAAGACGCCTGATTCCCATCTCGCGCTGCACTGATCAAAAGCGCAGCTACAGTGTGCAGGGTCTGAACCGTCCATTTCATGGCATTTTCCCTTTATATTGGGAGCTCCTCCTCTCACGGTGCGAGAATAATTACGCAGCGGCGAGACGATCGGGGGGGAGAAGATCTGAATCTATCGTCTCTGGAAACTCTTCAGTGCCTGTGTTAAAGGCCCTCATAAATTGATTAATGAATGAAATATAAATTTCAGTCAGTTTCTAGACACAACCAGTCAAAAGTTTGGACACACCTGTTTCTTCTTTATCTTTACTGCTTCCTACACAGTAGATGCACACTGAAGACATTGAATACATGACCAAAATATGTGGATTAATGCGGCAAAATAAAAAAATGTTAAATACCTAAATATGTGATGTTATATATATTTTATATGAAGGGTGGCCATTCATCCATATGTGTTTATTCATAGTTTTGATGCCTTGAGTGACAATCTACAATGTCAATAGTCATGCAAAGGAAAGAAAAGTGTGTCTCCAGACTGGTGGGGCTGGTGTGCTGATGATGATGTGTTGCTACACGTGTTTAGAAAAGACGACTCGCTGACCTTGCAGGAGTTGGAGTCTTTTTTATTAGGAAGTATCAAATGATTCCTCCTCAATATTGTGTTTTTGTTCCAATAAGAAGAAAGTAAATCCACCCTGAAACAGCAGGAATTAATCAGTAAAAGCAATCAGATCTCAGAATTCTGCGAGCTCACTCCCCCCCTGTGCGGCGCTAATTAACCCAGTTCCCCTGCTCTGCTTCATTGTCCATTTAGTATGCCGCGCCGCGCCGCCGCTGTCCGTGCTCCTCGGCTTGATTTATGTCCAGATTTTTTGCGCGGCACAGACCCTGTTTCATATTCTTATCCGTCAATTCCGATCAGGATGGTGCCACAATAAGTGACAACTTGTTAGGGGGAATCTGATTAATTCAAGCATTTGCTTAAGTGTATCCATCCATCTGCATGTTGCGTCAGGGACAAACGACAGCGCTGTTTCCATCCCAATCCATTCATCATTCATATTAATGCTGTCCTGCACTGCTGATGCTGCTGTTGATGATAAGGCTTATGGATGGGCTCTGTCCATGGTGCTGGATGACTCGCTTCACTGGGAGGACCCCAAGGGACACTTCGAGTTTTTTTTCTCCTTTTTTAAAAATTTAAATGTCATATTACTCCAGACAAAAACAAATATTACTAATTACATGACAAATTAAGGAAAAATAAAAATAAAGAAAAACACAACAAACACAACTGAACCATGCTCTGGGAGCAAAACACTTAACGCCCTCAGAAAAGAAAAATCCCCCTCTCTCTTGGCCGTGACCCCCTAAGTACTGTAATTCTATTAATTTCACTATCAACCATTAATGACCCCCATTAACATATTAATGAGTAATGTCCATGAAATGGATCTCCATTATGTCTGGCTGCAAGTGTGGAGTGGCCCAGCGGATGTGCCGCTGCAGTGTCTGCGACAAGTAGCGTGCGTGACTAATTCACACCTTAAGCATATTTTCATTACAGGACCTGAGAGTGTTGGGAGCGCCGCATTCATTTTTTGCCCTCTGACTGGCTGGATGGGTGCAAGCGGTGCTCCTCAGATGGGGAGACGGGTGTCACATGTGGCATTTGGCCTTTTTCCCACTGTCACTCTTCATTTTCTGAAGCCGGAGTTCTCATCTGAAGAAGGAGCGTGTCAGCCACTGACTCATGGCCGAATCAGAGATTTAACCTTTTTTTTTATGGGACTGTTGGGCTTCGCATGGATGCCTCGTTTGATTCTGTTTGGTAGAAACTTTAATACAAAGCAGGATTTGTGATTTCTCCCCATTCGGTGCACTCTTCCAGTGGATTTTACTGTGCTGGCTGACTGTCCGGGCTTTCACCATTCATCCACACTAATACAGAGGCAGTTATAATGTGACCTTAGCTGTCTCCAATATCCCCGAGGCAGCCAATGGAGGACGGTTGATAGGCCGATAACTCCATTCTACCAGGCCTACGAAATGAATTCAGGTGTTCAACTAAGGGGCCAATTCATTTTGGCCCCATTTCACTGTCCACCCCCCCGGAACACCATCAGCAGACCAGCAGTTTTCTATTCTATATTTTAAACAGCTACAATTATTTGGTGCGGTGGATGAGTATGCATCATGCCTAGTACAGATTACCTCCAGCAATCTTGCGTTACCTTCCATCGATGGCTTCACGACAGATTCAGTAATGGAATCTGGAGTGCTAGCGGTATACACCCTGCTTATTATGGTATGTGCTTATCGCTGCAAATGTGGAGCATGTTCAGGGGGAACTTTTACAAGATATTCTTACAGAAAGGATACCTTTTGATCTTATCACGCCACTCCCGTGCACTGCGCTTGCCTTTTTTGGAAGAGGCGATGAGCAGTCATAATTTATTCTTCATTTACCACTGATCGCATGAATACCCCTCTGACATTGCTCCTTCCTGCTGAAAAAAAAACTGCTTAATGAGACTCTTCAGGGTTAATGTTTTAATCTAGCAGAACTTTGCATAATATCATAACCAGCTCCCCGATGTGCCTTACTCTTGTACTTATTATACCATAAACAACGCTTTGTGTAATGGCCAGTGCAAGGCTTAACGATGACCCTGATGAGCGTAGGAATTAAGATAGCACCACAGGCAGAGTATAAAAAGTGGTGTAACCTTGTTTTTCATCTGGAAGCAATGGCGGTGGCGCTGTAATAGCAATCAGTGTTTTCATTAAGATGTTTATCGCAGTTTGGGAGCCTCGGTCCTTAAGTTAGTGGCGTCTAATACAGTTGGGTTGCAGGATTTATGGAAGCACTGTGGAGAGTGAGATGAGGAAGTTCAGACTGAACTGTGTGTCATTCAGCACAGACTGATCATACCTGAATGCTCTTGCAGATAGAAGGAAATTCCCCTGGAAATGACCCCCTCATCAAATTCTGTAAGTGATGCATTTCTCTAAAGGGAAAACGAAAAAACTTTTCGCAAACAGGAAAGTTGTTCACAGAAGTCCCCGGACAGGCTGAAATAAAAGAAAGTCAAGCACCAGTAAGAGTCAGAGTGCCCTTCGGTTAGGCACTGAACTTGCTGCTACCCTTAAAATCTGTTCATCCATTCATTGGAGATCAAAACACAGCTGTGGTACAGATTTGACAGAAGAATTCCCAATGCTATCCTGGTCTTCCCCCCGATGCCATCAGATATTCCTTCTTTACCATGCCTAGTATAAACATTAAAAACATGAATAAAAGATAACAATTATTAAAATCTGTGGCACAGTTAGCGCTCGCTTTGTAGTGACACATTCCCACAATGCACTATTAATCAGTTCCATTCCAGAAAAATACATTTAAAAAAAAGTGTTAATGTTAAGAGTCTGACGTGCTAGTGTGCTCCAGTTGTGCTACGGCGAAGGAAGCCTATCATTGAAACCCAATGAACAGATACTGCAGCTTGGAGATTTATCAGAAATGATATAGTGCTGTGAATGAGAAGGCTATGGCCTCTCCATTACCCATCCATCACCAGTGATGTATTGCAGATAAACTACTAGGCAGCAACAAGCCCTTGCTGAGAGGCTGACCTCATTGATGAAAGCAAAAACTCCCCCATGGCCATCCCAGCATACACAGCCCCGTCTTTTCGATACAACAGTCGGAGCTTGTCTCTGTACAAGGGAACTCATATCAACACTATTACTTCTCGGGGGTGGTGTGTGCCCGTGTACACTGACAGAAAAGAACAAACACACAATTTGTCTTCAGACATGGGGTAGCAAGTCCGCCTCTGCTCTACGCCAGCGCTGGAAGGTGGAGTCAAAAGGGCTATTCTCACAGCACGCGGCTGACGTGCATCTTTACTTGCCTGTTCAAACAGCACCTGGTTTCATTTCGCGCGGACGTTGACAAATAGACCGGGGCCGAACACACCTTCTTGGGGGTTTTGATGCAAATATTTGCCGGTGATACACGGCGTTGTTTCTATTTCTTTCTTTCTTTTTTTTTTTTTTTCTCAGTAAAGACCAGCACAGGAAGGGCTTTGTTTAATGAGATCAGCACCATCAGGAACATATTAACCCAGATCAGTGTATCAGACTTGTTTACCAAAGAAATTTTTCGTGCAATACACAAGAAACTACGAGCCTCAACAGAATTGTTGCATAATAATAATAATAACATCCTGAGAAAAACAGTTCCCTTCTGTCTGACAGTTGAGTTTTTAGTCCACAGCCCTGTGGTCGACTTTTTCAGACACACTGCACACATTTTACTATTTTTTACACTGGATGTTAGACAGACTAGATGAATTTTGCCTATACCTGATATGTTGATATTGTCCAAACGCTTAATTTCCAATTCCGGTATCAACTGATGCCAATATATGCAAGCCAAAAACTAATTTTAGGTTACATCAAATATCTCCTGTGGCAAAATTAACACATTTCCTACTTTGTTGTGACTAGAAACATTTCACAAATTAACACTGTCGTTGCAAAAAAGAATTATGGAAAAGTGGCAATTTTTTAAGTAACAGTTTGGATCGCGCTCTTTGTGAGATCATCCTTGCCAATGCCCATAACGACAAGGACAAATCTGACTTATTCACACATTAAAAACAACATTTAACCTGCCATGTACAATTTTATGCAGCAATCAAAGAAAACAAATAATATGTTGTGTGTTCTATGAGATACAAACATCACTTTAAGTATGAGGTAAAGTGCATACAAAGGAAAAAACAAGGAAATTAATATCGTCGTTGGAAATCTAAATTAAGTTTATCATGGGGTGAACAGATTGTGTGTGTGTGTGTGTGTGTGTGTGTGTGTGTGAGAGAGAGAGAGAGAGAGAGAGAGAGAGAGAGATCATCATCGTAGCTGGCGTAGCCTGCGTATGTAGCCTAGCCTGCATGAAAAAATCATTTGAGGGATGTTTTACTCTTTCTGTGTGGTTTTTATTTAATGATCAGGCTATGATAAGAACATGTTGGCTTTGTCATTGTGGGAAACAGGGGACATTTCATAGTGGTTGATGGAAAACGGGACATTTTAGCATCCCGACAGGCGTTTATCGGGACTTGTGAGTGCAAAATGTGACTGTCTCAGTAAAACTGGGATGTTGGCACCCCTTGATTTATAATTTTGTATCTGCAGGTGAGACTTAAAAAAATAAATTTAGACCACGGACATTTGTAATGTGTTGCAATGAGCGATCAAGGTTGTGAGGCACAGCTAGACACAGACTGTTGTTTTGCCTCCCGGCTGGTTTGACAAGGTCATCAATCGTGCGGCGGTAAATGTTTCAGGACATCACCAGCATTTATTCCCGCACATTTAGCAAAAGCCAGACATTATGTTATCTGGTTTCCATTATCGCAGGAAAAATATAACTGATTTTTATGTTAATGCCGGGCCAATAATATCGGTTGCAATACTGGACATCCCAACTTTTGAAACATATTTACTATGAAGGAAATTGATTTTAAGGTATAAGTTCAACTGATTGGTTATTTTGCAATGTTGTGTAGAGAGGGCACTTGAGTGTCACTCTCAGTCAGTTTTGCAGGTTTGGAAAAGATGCAGACAACTTTTATTTACCCCTAATAGACTTTTTGTTAGATTTAATTTCAACAAAATATAATGCGCTTACAAAATCATTTGCTTATACGGATCCAGACGTCTTATTTGTAAGGCCATCTGCCACTGTCTTACCTCGGTATCAACCACACGTGCCTGCAATACCAAAACACATTCAGTGAAATGTGTTATGCCAACTATATATCCAGAGTTCACGTTGTTTTGGTATGGCTGTTGGCTTGCGACATCTGTACACAGCAGGATTAACCACAATGTTTTGTTTCCTTGGTTATCAGGAATTGTGGAGAGAGATTTGATTCCAGGAGTATAAGAGAGAAATCCCAAGGTGAGTTGAATCTGGAGAGAGAACGTGTTTTCTTCAATCCCGCCCCAATTTTGTCAGGCTGGAAGCACTGCAGCCTAATGTCAGGAGTCTTATACGGCCACCCAGTGCGCTTGTGTCGCACGCAGTAAACAAGCTCATGAACTAATAAAATGTGTTGCTAATGAGCAAAAGTTGAGGCAGCAGTTGCATTCTACACACAAATTGGATGACACATGGAGTACGATATAAACACAACATTTGGGAGAGCTAAGAGTGCGCTCAGACCTTGTTTAATACAAATAGATTGCTTTACCTGGTGGCATTAAGCTTTGCTGGGTATGGCTAATGCAGAAATCTATACTATCCCTTTAAATCAAATTATCCTTTGGACAATTAAATGCTCTCTCTGGGCACTTGGCAGAAAAGATCAGGTTCCCTCATTTGTATTCCACTAAATAAACTTTGTAGAATTAAAAAATGAAAAATGAAAATATATTGAATTGAAGCATACAATTGCCATGACTTAAGCTGACCATACAGTTTGTTTTGTCATCGGTAACTTTACCCAAGTCAGTTGAATGCGATGATGAATGGTGGGCCGATGGGACCAAATGGTGCTGTGTCAGACCCAATAAGCCTTGGGTAATACTTAATGCAAGTTAAGGTACTCTGTCCCTGTGAGGGTTGGAATTTTAGTCCTCGATCCCATTTCACCCCTCGCCCCTATCACTTAGACTTCCCCCGCCGTCTTGCATGTTCAAGCACTGGGTGTCTCAATTCTTGTTGCGATAGAGGAATAATGCCCAAGGACGTTTTCTCACTGGCGTCATTCAAGTCAGCACAGTTGAAGTCTGGTCACATTCTGACTCATTTTGGGTGAGACAGAGATTTCTGGTCGGGGAAAATAGAAATTGCACTCAAATCTGCATACAGCCGGCATACTGATACTGGACAGGTGTTATTGGCTCGCAAGTATGTCTTTGTACCAATAGCAATATAACCTGCTAAGCAGTAAATAAATTAAAAAAAAAAAAAAAAACATATAGAGGAAATACCAGAGGGACATCCAATCACTTTAAATACTATCTGCTTACTTCATAATTTGTTGAGTTGTGTTATATTTTTTATTATTATATTCGTGTTAGTTCAGTGGAGGTTCAGAGTGCTGACGACATGCAGGTAGACGGTTTGTTTTGGTGTACATGCTGGACATCCAGTGGTGAAATAATAGTGCACATAGCCACTTAAGGTTAATTTATTTAATTTTTAATTTTTTTTTTTCTATGGCTTTTAACCTGGCGACACGGTGGCGCAGTGGTTAGCGCTGCCGCCTCACAGCAAGAAGGTCGTGGGTTCGATTCCGGGGCCCGGGCCTGGGACCTTTCTGTGTGGAGTTTGCATGTTCTCCCCGTGTCTGCGTGGGTTCTCTCCGGGTTCTCCGGCTTCCTCCCACACTCCAAAAACATGCATGTCAGGTCAATTGAATATTCTAAATTGTCCGTAGGTGTGCATGTGAGTGTGAATGGTTGTTTGTCTCTATGTGGCCCTGCGATGAACTGGCGACTTGTCCAGGGTGTACCCTGCCTTCGCCCTAAGACAGCTGGGATAGGCTCCAGCAGACCCCCGTGACCCTGAGCTCAGGAAGAAGCGGGCATGGAAGATGAATGAATGAATGGCTTTTAACCTCTACCCTTTGAAACTCTGCATTCAAATGGCTATGAACAACATGAAAAAGATAATAAATATGAGAAATTGAAACCATCCTATGAATAAATTGCTTGAGTTTATTTTCCTTCCCTGCAAAGAAATGACACGAAGCTGAGTGGATGCTGCTCCAGATCAACCCCTTCGCTGTCAGCGCCAGAGAACTGTCACTAGGTACGTTTCCAGCCTGGTCTGATAGCTACATGCCTCCGCTTCCTGACAGAGGCAATGCCAGGCGGAAAGAAAGGTTATTCACTGACAGCAGCGGGAGAGCAGGGTGAGAAAGTGCATGACTCAGCGAAAAGGGGTTGCGGCATTAAAATTAAACATACAGTAGAGCTGTATTCAGACAAATCTGCAGGCTGCGGCCGTGGATGGAGCGAGGTGGTTGGAGGACATTACAAATTGACACCCCTACTTCTCCGGGCTTCTGAGTCATTTATTACACCTACCACTACTTAAGCTGTCCAAGCAGTGATGGCTTTGGCACTGTGTTGTCTGCAGTTAATTTATCCAGGATGAGCTGGCTGCTGCGCCGACTGCCCACTGCCTGCTGTTCAATCTTCCATGTTATGTCATTTCAGATGTCAAAATCTAACCGCTTTCAATTTAAAGGAGGAGGGCCGTGTGTTCGCTAAATCATGTCGTAAAAATGGCTCTTTATGTGCGCTGATTTGAGTGATCAATACCGTAATGCACCACCGCTGCACGGTTATTAACCGTTGCCCGCGTAATACGGTGCCAGCGTCTACAGTGGAGGCCGAGGTGGCGTTTTTAATCTTGTGTAGCAGCCAGTGTGACAGGGCAGTCACCACAGCAGCTCCATGTTTCTGACTCACTGCAAAGACAACTCTTGTGATGTACAGCAATTATTGTTTTCTGTTTCATTCGTCCATCCATTTTCCGTACAAACTTCCTCCTGCACTCGGGGTCGCAGGGGTTGCTGGAGCCAATCCCAGCTGTCTTTACAACGACAGCAGGGTTACAGCCGGGACAAGTTGCCGGTCCATCGCTGGGCCACAGAGAAAGACAAATGATCATTCCCTTACAGACAGACACACACACACAAAAAAAAAAAACACACAATAGACAAATTACAGTTCCCAATTTGGATGTTTTGCATTGTGGGAGGAAGTCGGAGAACCCGGAGAAAAGCAATGCAGACACAGGGAGAACAATCACTCAGAAAGGAGCCTGTGACCTTCTCGCTGTGGCTGTGAGGTAAAAGTCCAGACAACTGCACCATCGTGTCGGCCTGTTTTTTGTTTCTTTCTTTCTTTCTCTTCTTTAAATGGAAAACAGGAAGACAGCATGACCAAAAACTGACAGAGAAAATTAATTCTGAACGGTAGGCTGCCTGTTTGCACTGTGTCGGTTCAAATGTTACGATTACAGCCACATTTAAGCCTGCATTGTTTCAGTTTGGGTCAAGCTGCACAGAACAAAATGCATTTTGACATGGCTTGTTTTGCCCACTGAACAAATCCTAAAAAAGCTGCTCAGGCCTGTTTAGCTCACCAGTATCCCAAAAGAGAAATTACCCAGTGTTGTTTTTTGTCAGCTGGATTTATTTAGGTGAGTTGTGTGTTTTACAGGTAGCCCTTATTGTGGAGGTCATTGTTTTCATAAACAAAAAAATTACCATTTGGTCCTCATGTAAGTTTTAAGTTTTGTTCTTTTGTCTAAAGTCACACTGAACCGCAACCAACTGAGCAATAAGAAAGTACATTTTACGTGATGATGCTTCAGTCAGTATATGGACCCATTTAGAGAGCAGGAATGCTGAGGTTGGAACTAGCAGGCTGTAGTGCAAGACCAAAGTGGAGATTTATGGATGTAGTGAAAGAGGACGTGGAGTGTTGAGAGTGTGAGAGAAGAGGATGCAGAGGACAGGGAGAGAGGAGGGCTGGTGATTCACCGTGACCACCCCTGAAGGAAACAGCCCAAAGGAAAAGAAGCCATAGCGTCTCTGTTCCAACAATTAAAAAGGAACACAAGTGTGACCTATGTTTAACCTTTGCGCCTTCCCGAGTGGGCGGAACGCTAAGTGTCTGTGTCCTGCGAGGTGTGCAGCTTCACGCCCCGACGTGAGCCGATGAAAGAAAGCTTATGGCGTATATGTCAAGGATAGAGGGCATCATGCTAGCGGGACCATTTAGTTGGTGGAATGGTCTGCTGCGTTCAGAGCCATTCAATGCGCCGCAGCTGACGAGGCAAGAACATGCAGCAGTATGGAGCCGGAAAACTGCTGTGTGATAGTTCTGTAAATGAGATGTTGTGTCTTTGTGTTGGAGAGACAGATGGCACATTAGCGTGAAACGTGGCATCATAATAACCCACTAAATGAAATAGCACCGTCGACCACTTAAGGACTTCATTAATCGCGAAAGCTGAAGGATTAATCGGGATAAATAACGCTTGCAAGGGAACTTCCTAGAGTCTTAGACTTTAATTCTATTTCATAGACACAATACAACCTTTTTTTTTTTTTTAATTCTAACTAAATAGAACAGACAGTCATCTACATGTACACTGATGTGAATAAAATGAAACTATATCTGTCGTTTTTTTCAACTCTTGAAACGGTTAGCCAATCAGCTCACTGCATGCTTGCACACTTCCTCTCCCTGATTTCATGGAACTCTGGCTGATGCCTGGAAGAAATGCCGACACACTGCTGCCTCTTGCTGTGTGACCTCGGGTCTCTCTCTTTTTCTCTCCACAGTCTGCTTCATGATCCCTAACACTAACTTGCCAATTTTCCACACTTCAGGTTAAATGCCACTTCTTACCACCAATCAAGAGCTCTAGCATACTGCTGCTCCCCTGGTGCTCCGGTTCCCAGGCCAAGCGGTAACCATTGGGGCGGAGATATTACCGAGCTTTACCGAACAGAAAGCGTTTGCAACGGCAACATTTTGAAATCTCTGTTTGTCAGGAAAGTGCAAACCAGGTGGGGTAATGCAATCAGAGGAGCCGCAGAGGAAGACCAAGGAACCACTTCCCTCAAATGTTTGAAGCCTTTTCACTATCGTACAGGGCCGTCAGCATTAACGCTTTAATCATGATGAGATTAAATACAAGGCATAAATAAATAAATTTTAAAATTTCACTTTTTAATCGTCTTTTGTCCCTATCATTAACCCGTAGTGAGGTCGTCAAGCTGAAGCCCTTTGTTTCAACACTGCATCCTGCTAACATTAGCTGTGTTTATTTTGTTCACTCGGCAAACAGTTTATGCAACCACCTACCACCACCAGTGGTGACCGGTACGACCAGAGCTTATTTAATTTTTCTTTCTTTCTTTGATATCCTCAAATGCAGCCGCAGTACATACACCTGTCCTTGCGGCCCCCCAGGACGTGATTTACTGACTGGGACTGGTCTTCGTGCCAGTGGTACCCAGACAGCCTAGAACGCTGTTACAAGCGCACATTTTAACTTTCAGTTTTGATTTTGAGGAGATTGCTAAAGATGCCAGATGACAGCCAAAAAAAACAACTTCCTCAATAAATCAATTATAAAAAAAAAGAAAGATTTAAACAAAGAATACCAAAGCAGAATACACACCATATAATATAAAAATGATACTGCATAGTTTATATACATATACATATATAGAGTAAGTACAAATATACATATACTGTGTCAGGATGTAGCTTCACAAAAAATGTCTGTATTAGGACATTCAGTGACAGGGAATTGGCCTCACTTTCAAAAGAAAACGGCATCAACATTTATTGAGTGTCTGTATTTTGGACGACAGTTTCTCTGGGTTTTAGGGAAAATTCACAGAGAAACAAAGCTGTCATCCATCCACAGTGTTGTTGTTTTAAGAAGCCTGCAGAAATGGGATTCAGGGGCCCTCAATTGAGAAATGGTGACTGACAGTGATTTTAAATAGCAGAGAGCTTCCAGGAGAGCCGTCTTCTGGCTTCCAGCGGCTGTAATTTTCTTGGAGTCGTGTTCAAGCGTTCCCTCGTCCCTAAGACCGGATTTAAACAGCCCATAAAAAGCCCCTGTACACTCGCCGCTGAACAAGAAACAAATGGCGCTAAGGCCAAGTTAATTAATAGAACCCAGCTGCTCGGGCCTCAGACAGACTCACAATGCCAATGAGGATTTTATTGTTTTTTCTCTGAAATGTGTCTATTGTGACAAAGGGGCTTGGGTGACAGTGGGGCCCAGCCCTTGCTGTCCTGATCGTGGCTTGCGGTAATTTTATCTTCAGATTACTTCGGTGGCGTTTCTGTCTTTTGAGAATTTTTTTTTGTCTTGTTACTTTTGTCTGCATATCACACTTGCAAGCTTGCTCACTGAATGCTCAGGATTTAAGGACCGGAGGAACCTCAGGATTTAATTTGAGAAATCCAATGAATAAACTTTGAACAGGAGACAGTGCAAATTAATTGCGTTTGCTTTGTGATCGCGCCCCACCCCCAAAAAACTTTCTCAAGGTTCAGTGTGTCTATAGTTTCATACTCTGTGAAACCCCCCCCCCCCGAAACACAACAGTTCTCTTTTCCCATCACCTTTTCGTGTTTGAGTTGCTTTCATCTTAGTCAAGTGTGACCTGGTGGTGTAGTGTGACATGTTTTACATGTCAGGGTAATGAGGAAAAATAAATCAAGAAAAAATGTGTGCAAATCTATCTTCCAAAATGTTCTTAAAAAGCCAGCATCGTTTCAGAGGGTGAACTTTTATTGACATCTGAATATATGCTGCAGCATTTCAGCTCATTTATTTCACCGAGACCCAGTTGGTTTTTTTACTCTGATTGTACAAAGTGCTTTGAGACGCCTTTGGATATGATTTAGCGCTGCACAAATAAAAGTTGATTCAGAAAAAGTTGATTACTACAATTATGAAAGTTGGTGATGTTGTGCTAAAAATGTCAGTGTTTCTTACTTTCCACTGCCACCTCAACACACAACCATTAATTATATGACACGACAAAATTTAACAGACAAAATTGCCCCCATGGAGCACTGACATGGTGTCTTGCTCACCAATAGTTCAACAGACAGAACCCTTTATGTCAAAGAGAGGAAGAGTTCATCTTAAATGATGTATAATAACAAACATATGAATAAAGGATCAATGCACGAGTGCATGTGCATCAAATACACACGGCATTACAGTCAAAGCAAGATACAAAAACATGAACGCCACATTTCAGATAATTGCTGCCTTTAAATGTAAAATCCTTATCGTTCGCTCGCTAGTTGGGAAACTAGTCTCCCCCGCACCCCAAACGCAATCCCTTTGCCTCCTCATCAAGGGACCGCAGTAATTGAAAGGATAGATAACAGCGTGTTTCCATTGGGTGCAAAGCTTTATCTAATCCAGTTTAGGGAGAAAGATAATTAAAGGTCAAACGATTGAACAAGGTAGAGCTTCCGCTTGCGCCGCTGTTGCCCAATCATTTAATTGACTTTTCTTTACATGCGGTATCTCCAAAATGTTGAGCGATAGACGATTGCGGGAGGCGAGGCCATAAATCATGTGGCCTTTCTGTAAACACCATTGTTTACAAGGGTAGTTGGGAAAGCTGGCTGAGACTGTTGGTACCAGGAAACAGTAAAGGCAGCCTCCTACTGGGCCGAAGAGAAGAGTTGTGCACACGCGCCTTCAGCATTCTGTGTATTTGACTTGGATTCTTCCGTAACTCGGCTGCCTCCTGATATGAAGAGGCAGGTCAAATTGAGAAACATTGCCCCGAGTATTGTAACTGTGGTCAGTTAATGGCTATGAAATATGTAGGCTTTTTTTCCCCCCCATTTGAGGCATGCACGATATCGATTCCACTGGGGCCCCATCAATCACGGGCATAACCTGAACGTCACACAAGTTCCTCCGAGGCATCGCTCAGGCTGCGGACTGATGGCGGACGGAACAAAGCTGGACAAAAAGCCATTAGTCTGTTATATATAAATACAACCGGCTGCATTCTTGCGTATGCCTCATCGCTGCCAATTATTGTGCGATGTGATGAAGAGACAATGAATCTGCTGGCGCGCACGCTTTGTCTTTAATTTGCGCAAACTGAACGGCCTCATCTTTATCACCTCATACTGAATCAGCCCAGGAGTAGTAAAACCACACAGG
Organism: Thamnaconus septentrionalis; assembly: GCA_009823395.1. Taxonomy (NCBI): domain Eukaryota; kingdom Metazoa; phylum Chordata; class Actinopteri; order Tetraodontiformes; family Monacanthidae; genus Thamnaconus; species Thamnaconus septentrionalis. The sequence continues at coordinate 19,886,888 of CM020508.1, read as the reverse complement.
TCGGCGTGATGCAGATGGATTATGGGTAGCAGGGTTTTGTTCAGTGCCACTGCAGAGGAAAGAAAGCTTCTTTTAGATACAAGTGCAGTCAGCACGTGTCAGGCTTTTCCTCCTTAGTCCTGGTTTGACTTTTGGTTTTTAAATGACTATTCATATTATTATTTTATTCACTGTAAAATCAAATGCATTATTTTTTAATGTATTGATTCTGTTTAATTCTTACTTTTTAATCACGTTCTGGTTCTAGGTTTTATATCTAGGTATCAGTTATCTATGTAACTGATGTGTATTAATCTGTATACGTTTTTTACCTGAGCAACTAATGTTTACAGAATAAAATTGTAGGGAAATAATCATCATTTGCTATACAGGTTTCTTTGTTTCTAATATTCATTTATCTTTATTCCGGCTTCACATTAGACATCCCAGAGAAAATAAAACTAATTGAAAACAATCAGATTTTTACTTGTTTTTCCCTAAGGCGTAAATGCCAACAGCGACTCATCATTTTAATCAGCACAAGAAACAAACAAGATAATTAGATAATTAGAAATAACAAATATCAAATGATATAATTAGTCTGGTATAAATAGCACAACAATTAGCAGAAGAAAATATACATTTGTCAATGCCACATTTAATTTGTCTCATGTGAGACGTGGTTAGTTTGTGAACAGTTGTGCATTTAAAGTCATTACTGTTTGATGGGCAGCCTGTCTTCGCTCTGTCGCTGCGGTAACTCCCCGCTGTCGAGTACTGCACACCGTTTAAAACACAGAGATTGATTCGTAAGTCTTTGACCCGGGCTTTACTCACGAGCCGGCGCAAATGTCATTTGACAACACGGCACCACACGTCTGAGTGAACAAGAGCCGGAGAGGCCGAGTGGTAAAATAATTGTTTGGAACTAAGTGCAGGTGGAGGCTCATTGCTGCTGAACTCAGGAAATGTCCCACTGATGTCAGAGATTTCCCCTGGGATTGACATCAAATATTTACAAGGAATCTCTAGATTTGCATTTAAAATCCTGCCAGTAAGTGTGCTGTTGCTCCGTATCAATTCTACACAAGCTTTTCAAATGAGGAGCACTGTGTTTTAACCCCAATTTACGGCTCTAACAGCAGGTCAAGACCCACAACATGTTTGTTTTTTTTTTTGTTTTTCTCACTCTCAGCAGACCATCCATATTGTTGATGTTGTAATAAATATTACAATTAATAGAAAAAAAAAGACTCCATAGACCCTTTAGGTGGCTACGTCAGCAAAAGCATGCACTCGTATGCACAGCACTGAACCCATTCATTCAGATAGATTCAGAAGTGGAAGACTGGATTACAAAGTGGTCTTCTCTCCTGGTTGGGTTCTTTCTGTGGTTTCTCCACCAAATACCAAAAAATACCAAATACCAAAAAAGCGCTGTCATTTACCGCTGTGCTCCATTCTTTGAGGATCTGCCACTATGTTTTTAAGTCAGCAATTTTTCCTTAGGTTGTGTATTCAGACTAAAGTTGTTCTAACATTCTCTTCCTAACGCAATTTTATGGGGGACAACAAGCGTCCCTGAAATTTAAAACCGTCAAGCTGTTGAATGGTTGCCTGCACTGTTACGCTGATTTGGGCTGTGTCTCAATTCAGGGTCTACACCCTTCGAACGGAGCGTCCTCCGTCTGAAGGAAGCGTTCTTCGAGGACCCGGCCTAGAAGGATGAACCAAACCCCGCCTCCCCGGTAACCACACGGGACGGTCTAGCCTTCGTCATATTTCCTGGTTGCGTCACCGCCGTTCCCTCCTGCTGGCCAACCCCGGAAGTGACGTTTTCATAGCATCAAGCTAACCATTGGTTCGCCATCTAACGATGGCGTTGGATGTTCAAATAAATAAAAACCCTACATTAAAAACTGAAGATTTTATATGAAATTTAATACTTAAATTTATACAAAGTGTCTTTGCCAGCACATGCCACTAATTTCAGCTGACTTCCCAGGATCCCATGATGCTTTGCGACAGCACGCAAAGCATCATGGGATACAGAAGTACGCAAAGGATAGTAGCGGTGTACCCTTGGAATCGGCAAAAACTAGGGCGCATTCTGAGTATGCATTTGGAGCATCCTTTGGAATTTTGGGAATTGGGACGAGCCTTCGCGCAGTGCTATGACGCAACTTCCTTTCAAATGCATACTTCAAGGATGCAGACCCTGAATTGAGACACAGCACTGGTGTCAGAGCCAGAAAAAGATGTCTTAAAGCTGATCGATGCAGGTTATAAATTTAAACCTTGAACGTCAGCAACAGTCTCCTTTCATCACTCTTCTGCTGATTGACGCTTTGGTAAAAGAACTATGTCACAGTCTAATGGTTTTGTTTGGATCTGCAGTTGTGTTTTCCTCTGTTTCCCCTCCTAAATTCCTGTTCACTGTCTTCCGTCTCCCCTGTCTGGCAGCTGGCCTGTTCGAGAACATCAACACTAGCTGCCTTTCCATTACAGTTTTTCACAAAATTAAAGCGATATTTCTAAAAATTTTGACAAAGTACAATTGTGATTTGCAATTTTTCACCGCTCAGTGAACTGGTCATGTGACCCCGTACGTCACATCCGCCGACGTGTAAATGCCAAAAAGTGTTTCCATGATATGCTTGCAATATACCTCTCTCCATATGGATATGTGTGGAAAACCACTTCATGACGGCGTCAAAACCTTTCAGCCATATTTGAGAGATTTTTCCAAGTTTCGCTGATTCCATCACCAGTTTTTTATTGCCATATTTAGGTTATGCGCAATTAAGTGTAAAGGAAACGCAGCTCTTATTGACTACACCTGCTTTCACGACTCACCTGCCACTGGTCCACCTGATTGCCTTCCACTCACCTGCACCTGTAATGAGACCTGGTGTGATCACCCAGGTGCTGCCAGTTCTCCAGTTACTCTGAGACTCTGAGGGAGTTGGACCGACTCCCTTTGTTGAACCTTTAAACTGTCTGTGAAATAAATCTACCTTTGTTCAATCTGTTCAATTTACTCCCCTGTACCACATAGCTGACCATGTAGCCTTTAGTGTGCGAGTGTGGTGGGTGGGCAACTTGTTAAACAAAAAAATGGAGAAAATCAATTTCCACGCTTAAATATGAGTGGTGGAAAGGAAACATCCATTTTCCTTCTGAGCAGTGAGGAGCTCTGCAATGCTTTTATAAATCAAGTTACTAAATTACGTTCTGCACTTTGACATCTTGCTAGAAATAGAATTAAATTTAATTTGTTTATTTTAATTTATTTTATTTACTTTTTGGTTTGTTTGTTTTTTGCCTTGGGTCAGTTTAGTGTATTTCAAAGAGCGTGTGCAAAAGATAATTACACAAAATTAAGCAACGAGAGAAAACACTGTCAACAATTATTGTAATTAATTCAAAACGTGTTCATAAAAAATTACATGACAATTTCTCTCGTCCCAGCAGGTGCTGCCATTAATGGGGACTCCTGCTCAGAGCCTCCTGCCTTTAACTGTCTTTCAACTGTCCGGCCACAAGTGAGGAAATTAGCAGATGTCAAACACTGGCTGACACTGACGCTATCAGGAGGAATCAGTCGGAGTGTGATGGGGTCTGAGGGGGGGGGGGTGCTCGGGGGAGCAGAGATGGTGTTTCCTTTACGCCGTCGCACTCTGAATATCAGCTCTTCCATTTTGTGTTCTCGCGCCTCGCTGCGCTGGCGGTGCCTCACACCGAGACTCCTCGTCCTCTGTCACCTTGTTTGCTCACAAATGACGGCGGCTTGAAAATGACTGCCTGTCAATTAGGCAGCAGCATGGTGCAGCAATCACTGGAATCATAGGCAAAACAGCACCTGGCTTACGCTCTATGGCCAATATGAGCTGTATTTAACACTCTGAATCAAGTAAAACATCAGTTTCTTACCTTAAACGACTCTTCACCAACTCTATGCCGGATTTTGTGGTTAAATGTTTGTTTGTTTGCTTAATCAACCAGTTGGTCCCCTCTGGTCGACGGTGAGTGGGCAGCTTGCACATCTCTTATCAGTTGATTTGCACAGGTTTCCAATCTGAAGTCACACATGCGGGGCTTGACGACAGCAAGCAGCCCAGTTCGTTTTTAATCTGTTGTAGGAGTTCAGAACTAATCCATTTACTTTTAGTTGTAGGGAAAGTGGCTGTACAGGAGGCATGCATACATGCATGAGCCTAGAAGCGGCTAATCAAATTAGCATGGATGCGACTGTCAAAGCACTAACCATGACCTACAAGTGCACCAGTAAGTTTCTAATTTTTGGAAAATATGTTTTTGCTTTAGCTGGAAATCGGTTAAACCTTGATGATGGCTTTGCTCCACTGTGATGATCCCATAGTGTTGAATCTCATGAGAATAGGAATCATCAAGTGGACAAAGTCTTCAGTCATCATCCATTCGTGTTGGTACAAAAAACAAAATGTTCTTTTCCCAGACGGATGAACAAACAAACAAAACAACATCCAAAGGCTTGCAGAGACCTCCCATCAGCCGTGCCAGGCTGCTAGAGTTCCTGACGTATAAAATCCTGCATGTCAATCTGAATTATGTTTTGACTTCCCTGTGTTGACAAGGACCTTCTCAATGCCCCATTTAACAATTATTCATTGCACAACAGGCTGCAGGATGCCACCGTTTGCGTCCCCTCCCCCCATTTCCAATGAGGAAGGTCAGGTTATGAAATACTGACTGCTAAAGGACGCGGCTTCTGAATTAGGATGCAACCCGGACAAGAAGTGGCAGGACGAAATCTTTAAGTCTCTCATAATGTGTTTTCCACATGCACTCTTACGGTTCCCCTGTGTCAGCCGCTCCTAATTAAGGCCCACCTTATTATCTCCATTGTATTTGGACTGTGTTAACCGAGTCTCAGCAGCTTGGAGCAAACAAACCAGTGCAAGTATTAATATGAAACAAGCTCCAACACAAAATGAACTGTCAGAAATAAACAAACAAATGAATAACGGGAGATATTTTTGCTATTGTTTTTGCAGTCTTTCTCCAAACTGTCTGAGTTTACAAAGCTTTGAAACTTCATATTTATCGTAGTTGCTTTTTTTTTTTTTGTTTGTTTTTTTTAATTTACACAATAATGAAAAGTTACAGGCGACACGGTGGCGCAGTGGTTAGCGCTGCCGCCTCACAGCAAGAAGGTCGTGGGTTCGATTCCGGGGCCCGGACCTGTGACCTTTCTGTGTGGAGTTTGCATGTTCTCCCCGTGTCTGCGTGGGTTCTCTCCGGGTTCTCCGGCTTCCTCCCACACTCCAAAAACATGCATGTGAGGTCAATTGAGTATTCTAAATTGTCCGTAGGTGTGCATGTGAGTGTGAATGGTTGTTTGTCTCTATGTGGCCCTGCGATGAACTGGCGACTTGTCCAGGGTGTACCCTGCCTTCGCCCTAAGACAGCTGGGATAGGCTCCAGCAGACCCCCGTGACCCTGAATTGGAATAAGCGGGTATAGAAGATGAATGAATGAATGAAAAGTGACATTAAAACACATTTTCCACTTTTCCTCCATTTTCCTCTTCTGTACTGCTCCAGTGCACTTCTTGCACTGATGTGCCTTTTGGGTTTCTAAAAATAATATTTTATCTCAAGGTTCATGGAAAAAAAGGAAAAAAAAAACCAAACAAGGCTACTGCTTTAGAGTATCCATCCATTCATTTTCAACACCCGCTTCTTCCTGAGCTCAGGTTTCATGGGGATCTGCTGGAGTCCATCCCAGCTGTCATAGGGCGAAGGCAGGGTGACGCCCTGGACAAGTCGCCAGTTCATCGCAGGGCCACATAGAGACAAAGAACCATTCGCACTCACATACACACCTATGGACAATTTAGAGTTTCCAATTCACCTCACATGCATGTTTTTGGACTGTGGGAAGAATCTGGAGAACCTGGAGAGAAACCCAGCAGACACAAGGAGAACTCAGCACAGAAAGGTTCCTGGCCCGGAATCAAACACATTTGATGTTTTACTTCTTGTTAACCTCAATTTCAAATTGAAAGAGTTAATTTACAGGTGAAATGAAAAAGCTTTTCTTGAATTTAACCCATCCATTAAAAACTGTGTTACATTGCACAGGGTAACAACTAAAGAAAAATGACCACATTTGTGTTTCCGCCGGTGCATGGCAAGCCCTGCTCTCACAATGCCACTGATGATGTAAATTTTTTATGGAAAAACGAGGACTTGATTTATGGCACCCTGGTAGTTCATCAGCCAGTGCAAAACCAAGGACATTTTTCTCTGGGCATGCAAGCGTCTCCCCAGGTAACGGCGAAGCAAATGAAGTAACGGTGAAAACTCTGCCCTGCACAGAGGCTGCGGGAGGAACACTGATGGAGAGAGTAGTTGGAGCAAAATTTAAAAATGACAGAAACAGACAGAGACACAGTATGACCACACGACATTTACCTGTTGGAGGGCACAGAGTGTATACTACCAGTCAAAAGTTTGGACACACCTGTTTCTTCTTCATCTTCACTACTTTCTACACTGTAGATACACACTGAAGACATCAAATATATGACCAAGATATGTGGATTCATGTGGCAAAAGAACAACATGTTAAATACCATATAAATATGGTATATGTATTTTACATGAAGGGTGGCTATTCTAGGTCATCTAAAATATAAAAGTTGAGTTATTTCACACTTTTTTGTTTAATACATATCCCATATGTGTTCATTCATAGTTTTGATGCCTTGAGTGACAATCTACAATGTAAATAGTCCTGAAAATGAAAGAAAAACCCTTCAATCAGAAGTATGTGTCCAAACTTTTGACTAGTAGTGCAGTTTCAAAAAGACAAAAGCCATGTTACAAACCTGCTGACATTTGCAATGGCTTAATCAGCAACTCTGAAGTGTCCAGAGGTGTGAATGTGGATGCTGGTGTGTGTCTCTGTGTTTGACGCCGTGATAAACGAGCAAACTGGTCCAGGATGTAACTCAGTCTTCTCCTGGAGACAGCCAGGACAGACTCCAGCACCGCTGTGACCCTGAGTGCAGGCTAAATGGTGATAATGAATGAAGTATTGCAGAGCACAGAAGGTTTGTGTGGTACACACTCACCAGGCCACTATCTAATGTATGCAATATAATGTAATGTAATGCGCCTGTTGTCACAAACCGCTCATCAGCAATCACACGGTAGCCAATCAATTCACATTGAAGACAACTTGCCGAACTTCAAACTGATCACTGGAATTATGAAGACAGGGGATTTATGAGACTTTGAACATGACTGAACGTCACTGGTGGTTGCCAGACGTGCTGGTCTGAGTATTTCAGAAGCTGCTGATCTACTGGGAATTTCAACCATCTCAAGGGTTTACAAAAGAATGACCCCACAAAGAGAAAATATCCAGTGAGAGACAGCTGAGTGGAGAAAACTGCCTTGTTGGTGTCAGAGGTCAGAATGGGCAGACTGGTTTTTAGACAATAGAGAGACAACAGTAACTCAGACCAACACAGGTTACAAGTAAGGAGTGTAAGATAGCATTTCTGAATGCACATCCTGTCCAGTTTAACTCTCAGCCAGCCAGGTCGCCATAAAATATTTGGATTGCATTTACATTTTGCAAATTATTTCCACTGTGAATTGGAACAGTGGCGTTCTAAGCACTTTATTCTGTACCCAGTGCGAGCAAGGTGATCCCAATAAAGTGGCTGGTGAGTGCATATGATAAATCAAGTGAATAAAAATTGCAAGTATCCTTTGTGCATTGGGTGGATCTCAACCCATGCCCAATGGTGTCCATTACAACCAGGTTTCAACAAAACATATTGAAATGATTTTTGGGTTTGGATTCAGGCTTGGTAATAGTTAAAACTATCAATAGTATAGTATCACTATAAATAGTGATACTTAATACTTGATACATTGCGTATTGATCATGGAAAACAGAGACACAGCCAGTTAACAGTTGGGATTTAATAATTATTCTCTTGGACTTGAACAGAAATATGTGGCAAAAACATCATTGTAAGTGACAGAAGTGCAGTTGTTGACGACCTGAGAGGTATAGATGACAACCAATGAGGAAGAAGCATGGACGACATGACGAGGCCTCTACTCATTTTGTCTCTGTTTCGTTTGATGCAACAGTCTAAGTCTACGAGGGACCACTTAAGATGAAATATATGACTAAAGTGCCAAAGAAATGTTTAAACACCCCCCCGCTAACAAGCTCTGAGGTTAGCAGCCCAGTCCTCCCCTCGTTCTCATCAATATAATCAATCACGCTTTGTTGTAGCATCATCGCAAGAATATTACACCCTGAACCAAGGCCTGTTTCCAGGGCTGTGTTCAGGGAAGTGATTGTGGTCATCCCTCTTGTTAAAAAGAAAGAGACAATTTTTATTTTTTAGCCTCCACCAACAGGTCCTTAAGGCCAGCTCCATAGAGGAGAAATAAGTCGCAGTGCATCCCAGGGTGTTAAACGAGAGCAAGCTGATTGCTCCTGCAGCCGTTTTTGATTTGGTTTCTTTCGGCGGCTTTCATTCACTGTCAGTCAGATGATAAATAAAATATCTGCGCTCCTCGAGACGGTGAAATTGCGCCGCGCCGCCTGATTGTTAGTGACACATGCCCTCGCGGTGCCTTTCGTCTGACTTTGACAAGTCATGTTTACAGCGACTCACGGCCACCGAGTGAAAATGCCATTTCAGACTATTTACGCCATCCATCAGCAAAAAGCCAAACTGCCATGTATGTTGCAATTTGTAAGAGCCAGTGACACCGGAGGCGTGTCGAGATGAAGAACGGAATTTCACCAGGATTTGCATGCGATGGTGTCAGTGCAAACATGACAAAACACTTCCTTTCGATCACACACCCTCATCTGGTATTCTTTGTCATTACTGCTCACTCTCAAAAGGCTGCGGGAATTCTGATATTTGTTATTCTCGAAATGGTTTCTCAGTTTTTGTTTTCTTTGCCTTTCTTTTCTCACTACGAGTTAAATGAGTAAAATGCTCAATAACAAAATAAGCCCTGGGCCATTAACGACTGCGCACACAGAAAATCCATTGTTACCTGGACGTCCAACAGACAGACGGAGAATGTTATCATAATTTATGATCCTGTTTCAAGTTATTTTGTTTTTGACAGATCTACTTTACCCCTAATTATTCTATGTTAATAGCCATTGCCTGAGGGAAGTGTGACTGATAAACGCCTCACTATGTCTTCCAGCTACATTGCAAAACAATGAAGTTTTTCTAAGCAACCTCCTTCACAATTCTGTATTGTTTGAATCTTCTTCACCTTCCTTCAACTAATTTCATGTCATCTTTCTCTACAATAAATGTCCTCTTGAGTCTCAATCTGGGCCACCTTCCAACCTACTGCTAATATTAGGGATGCAGCGAGACTGATACAAGTATCAGTTATTGGTACCGATACTGGGGTGGCACAGAGAAGCTCATCATGTTAGTCTCTAGCTGTGCCTCCTGTCATTTGCTCAGCACCGCTGCCTCCAAGCCATGCAACATCCAGATCTCTCCAGTGTTTCGTGAGAACTTTTATGAAAAGTTTTCATTAAAGTGCTGATTTATGAACACGTCTCCAGCTGGGCGGTGAGTGCCGAGTAGCTCGGCGTTCCTTTAACAAGCAAGTGGAACACCTGGCCGGACGTCCGAGCCTCGACAAGGTTTTTGTGACGGCTTTAATGCAAATCTTAAGCAATGACAGAAAGCCTTTGAATAAGCCTTTGCCTCTGAGGGGAGGAGGGGCGTCACTTTGACAGGGCCGGGCGTCGAGATCATTTGCATCGATTATGTCACACTCTTGTTACAGAGAGCCAATCCTTGAGAATTAACTTCAGTTCCGGAACTCTAATCATTTTTAACCATCCTGCTGAAATGAAGGCAAGAGTGATCAATATGACTTCGACTAGTTCCATGTGGGGGTCGCTCCACTTCTTATCTTCCCCTCTAACAACATTGACGGATGAATTTCACAAGGGGGTGGGGGTCGCTATCTGGCACGCCAAGAATAGAACAGCTAGACTATCTGAGCCCTTGCTTGCATGGTTTCAGCAGTATTGATGAATATATCACAGTGTGTTCAGCCAGTAGGAACCAATCCTTCCTCTTTCCTTTTTTTTAATCACTGCTTCAGTTAGATCTCTTCCCATGGAGCCGGGTGCGGTGACCCATGGTAAGCTGCATTTTCATGAGCTGATTTGGTGTGCCGTTAAATGGAAACGGTCTCAATACCGACATACGTGTGCCCTTTTCAATCCGCTTGTTGAAGAAAAAGTACATGAGGTTGGAAATCAAAGATAAAGCTGGATGATTGCGGAGGGCTGTTCTCACCTTTGTGCTGTGTAACGAATGATTCTGTTTTGGTTTGGCTTGTTTTTTATTGCTTGAACCAATTATGTTCTGGTAGTGCTTTATCAAATGTAACAACTAGAGTTCAAGCATCTTGAATGTAACCACATGGACGTTTGTTTCTTTTTCTTTTTTGAACATGTTCAACTTGTTTTTTATTCAATATGGTCATATATAGCGAATATTTTGCAATATATCTCTTTATTGATAAGTCTGAAAAACCACCTCATGAGAGCATCAAAACCTTTTAGCGATATTTGAGAGGTTTTTCCAAGTTGAGTTGTTTCTATCACCAGGTTTTTATTGCGATATTTAGGTTTTGCACAATTCTAGGGGTCATGGAAACGCAGCTATAGAGGTTGAGGGCTAGCTGCCTACATTTCTTATATATGCAATAAAAAAAAAACAGCTGCTGGCAGCTTCCCTTAAAAGCCCCCGAAGAAAATAAAAAGAAACAGACAAAGTGCCCAGATGTGGGGGAAGAGGTTAGAGTGGAAGATGCAGTCGTGACAGTTTAATCAGGACTGGAAAAAAGTACCAGCGCTGAGGGCTTTGCGAGTGGATGATTTTTTTTCCCCCTCCCCTCAAACTGGCTTTGGCAGGGTTTTAGTTCTCAGAAGGTATGGCACCATGGTTGGCCTCAAGGAAATGACACACAGCTGGTGGTGACCCTCACACCAACAGGAAGCCTCCAAGTGTAGCAACCCAGCTCAGCTGGTGGCAAAGCACCGGATGGATCCACTTAAAAGTGATATACAGCAGGTTGCTGCAAGTTCTGCCTGTCCTTTCCAAAAGGTACCTACCGGCTGTTAACCAGATGGACGTGTGAGGTAAATCTGAAGGATGAAGGAAATATTTCATCTGGAGGAGAAAGGCGAGGAAGGGCGGCACAGTCGGGTTCGATTTCTACAGCATTTGCCTTTGAAAGTAGCATTTGTGCATTCTTGGGCTGTTGCTTTTCAAAAATGGATTCTTCACCCAGGTTAAAATAAGCCTCACCTCACTATGTCAGTGCCTTCACCAGCAAACTCCACCACAAACTCTGGTTAATGTGTTTCAGCGTAATTCTCGTACTTCTCTTAGATGACATACGCACGCAGTGTGGGAGCTAATAGACATCAAAATCATCCCACTTTTAATTAAATTAGTCCCTTTTTTTTCCCTGTGCTTGCGTTGTACCCTTGTCACTGCCGTATTTCTTTTTCTTCTTTCCACATGTAATAATCAAATTAACACACACATCAAACACATCATATTACTGGGGAGAAATCTTGGTGTGACAAGTGTATTTCTCACACATCCATAACGGCAATCAACTGATAAAGCAAACCATATGATGTCATTTACTTGATTACTGGGAAAATCCGATAACTCTGGAAATTTCTGATAAAAAATTTAAGCTCAAATTTGTATTTGTGCACGTAAACAGCCTGTATATTGAGTCCTGCATTAAGTTTTCTAATTTGTGCGCTGGGCAAGGTTATGAAGGTTAGCTGTGACTGCCCACCACCACCACCACCACCACCCTGCAAAAAAAAAAAAGCCCTTTAAATTGAACCGCCTGAGTTATGACACAGTTTGTTTTCCTCAAGACATAGTTTGTGTGGTGCATAGGTTAACAAGATCCCACTGCAGGAAATGATGAAGGACGCTTATTAATATCGCAGCATGTGCAGGCCTGGGGGGAAAAGGGCGCTCGCTGTTTTCCAAGCAGTCTTCCAACCAGCAATGTCAGTGTCTAGAAGCAGGGCAAGCTTATTTACCACTTGTCCCTTCGGTTCCATGATATCTTTGCGTCAAGCTTTAACCGTTTCCTCTCTGTCTCCACTGCTGGCTTTCTTTACTAAAGACATATCTGTGTTCTGTTTTCAGTCCTCTACCATCACATTACATTTTTGTTTTTTTTGTTTTTTTCATTTTTTCCTGTAAAAGTTCAGACATTAGGGCGGGAAGCACTGGATTTGCACACCACACCAGTTGCAAAATGAATAAATAACCAGATCAAAACTCTTCCCATCGGCCTTGATGTAAATTGTGACAGGCGCTCTGAAGAGGAAATCATCTCTATCAAGTTTTCCCAAGAAACGAATGAGAGGGAAAGCATCGTCCCCCTTCTTTTGGGGGGTTGACACTGTCACAGGCTGCATCAAATGTTTAAGAAGTTCAGTTCAGGGTGGTTTTCACAACCTCTCTTTTGTCAAACAACGTCTGCTGCTGTGAGGCTCAGACAATGACCCTGTCAGCCCCTGTTGTTGATGTTGTTTGGACTTCTCGGCATCGAGATAAGTCAAAACATACTTTCTCAATGTGAAGAATCACAGACTCCTTTATATATATTGCCTTGTGAGAATACCAACACCTTGATCAGCAGCGAGTACAAGACGTACGTTACCTTCACTATTGGCTGATCACAGCGTGATGGTCAAACATGCAGGGCGCGCTTGCATTCGCCTTGTTGTTTTCCCCCTCACTGTTGAAAATGTCCTTGGTCTGCTTTGACATTTTCTACCAGACTGGGTTTACAAAACAAACAACTGCACATTTCTCTACGGTGCATGGCAAATATGTCCTATTATAATGAGTAAACACAACAGTCAGAGTGTTCCATCGCCGCCACCACCACCACCTGCTGTATTTTAGCCTTCAGTAAAATATGACAATTACTGGCCAAGGTGAGTGATGATATATCGTGTGTGTGTGTGTGTGTGTGCAGTAGAGATAAAAATGTGAGCTATTTGGTTATGGGGTTACAGATGACACAATATCATTGGGGGAATTATTACATGGGGAGGCGTAGGATGGTATCTTCTCATCGAACTGATTGGTTTGATTGCCAGTGCATTGGCACTGAATTTGAATGTTAATATTCTAACTGGTAGCTAATTAGTTTACAAAACAGGCTTGAAAAAATAACAACGTGTAACACACACCTCGGCTTATGGTCATAGATACACCAAATGGCTGCAAGACCACTTTTCTCTTCTAGGTTGGCATTTTTGTTGCTAGACTTGTTCCTTTACTGACAGCAGTGGAGATTCATACTGACCTGAGGGGGACGAGCAGAGTGATGACTGCATGCCTTTAAATCCTTGAAAACAAAATCATGCACTGCTGGCTTTTGAACGTAAACATGAAATGCAGATGAAATGCAGATTTAAACTTTTCTGACCTTCTTCTGAAGTGCATTAACGGTACTAATCATAAACTGCAGCATGTACATCCAAATTATATGAGGGAATTTGCATGTTTTATTTTTTTTTGCAGCCAGTGGCAAGGACAGTATTGAATTAAAATCTGCAAAATGTTACAACACAAGTAGTTCATCAATCATGCAAACCAGAATCTTGTGTGTGTGTGTGTGTGTGTGTGTGTGTGTGTGTTTGTAAGAGAGAAAGAGAGGCACTTGCAAACACTTGCTTTTTTGGTTGTTGTTTTTTTTGCTTCTCACGTCCTGGCACGGCGGGAATTCAGCCTCTGCTGGCTGGATTTAGTTAAGGGCGAGATGAATTGTTTGTGCTTATTTAAGTGTGACAAAACAGGACAAATAATGTCCCTGATTATTCCGATCAAAACTCGCACCATCTGGGGGAGCAGACAGCAGTTCAATTTCTGTTGCGCACTTTCAATTTTTCGTTCACATTTAAAGCAGCTGTGTGCACACAGAAATACTCCAGTAAGCCAGGAGTTGTGTTCCATTATGGAAGGTGGTTGTTGCATGCTGGCGACTGAGGCTGAGATGAGAGACCTGGACAAAGACCAGTCTTGAGTATTGCTGTTGTGTATTTTGGGCTATTACAAGACCCGTAGTCGGCGTGCACCCGGTGCATGATGGGTAATCTTCTGCTACGTTGTTGTATATTTGGATCGGCTGGAGTGGCCATGTAGCCAATAGCCTCTTCACGTGTATAAAATCTGTAGGGTAGCCCTTTTATACATATACAAACAATGCTTATTCTTTACCAACCATTCAATCTCAAGTAACAAAACCAACCTGATATGGGAATGAAGCGTTACTTGATCCTTAGGTCCTGTCCACACGGGAACGTTTTTTGGTGAAAACGGTAAAGTATTTAACCGTTACAGCGTTTTTTTTTCGACCCCGGGAAAGAAAAAAAACGGCAAGGTTCTCGTGTGGACAGGGCCTCAGAGCTTTAGCACCTCTGAGTTGGGGCCAACAAATGTCTCTCACCTGATGTGCCACATTAACCAAAAGGCAGGTGCCCTCCCCAGGTTACTGTCTCTTGACATCAGTTCTCCCACATACTTGCCTCTAAGACTCACCTTTTGTTTTAACCACACGCACCTTGTGCAAATGAATTCAGGCACACATCAGACACCTTACCTATTCTACTGTATAGCTGTAAGAACGGCTCGCCGAGTAACTCACCATCATGCCGAGGCGTTGACAGTTTAACTCTTGAGTTTGTCTGCTTATACATTAACATTCAGTTATGTTAATTGGCTTCCCAAATGGCATTTTATCCTCATTTCCCCATTAGAGGTAATTACAGTAATGAGGAGCGCTGCTCTTTAACAAGGACGGGGCGCACAAACCCGTGCTCCGGATGACAGCCGCCGTCACGGCGCCGGGAAATGCTGTCGACGGCGTGGAGGCCGAGCGGGTGGGGGGGGGCGTTTTTCTTTTTTTTTTTGGCAGAGGCGAAGACAAAAACAAGAAAAAGGAGGAGGAGGAGGAGGAGGAGGAGGATGGAGGAAGGAGCGCTGAGCGAAATAATCATTGGGAGAGAAGTACGCTATCCACAGGGGCTCCTGCTAATTGCCTCGCTCACGAGTTTATGGGATGTTGGTCGGCGACTGGATCTGGATCCAGCTCTGCCGCCTCGGGGGTGTTGGCATCTCAGCTCGGCAGACGACAGCTCGGTTTGACGAGGGATTTTTTTTCTTTTTTTTCGCTCTCCCTCCCCACCTCCTCCTCTCCCTCCTCCTCCTCACTCCCCCCCCCCACCCCTCTTCCTCCCCGGACCCCGCAGCTTGCCTCCCCTCCACCCCCCCTAGAGGTTTCCGCCACCGTCAGAAGTGGCCCGGCTGTGATGGATTGGCATCCTGTGGGTGTCAAAACTGCTTTGTGGCTCTTTAATGAGGCGATCAGCCAGGGGGGAGCCTCGGCTGACACCGGCCACTCCGGGTTCCTAAATAGGAAATCCAAAAAAAAACAAAAAAAAACAAACGGGTCAGGTTTCATTATGGGGTGCTGCTGTTGGCGTGGCCGGACTGCCGCCTCCACAAAAGAAAAATAAAAATCAAATCAACTCATTTTTCACTGGGAAGGTGCAGTTTTTGTATCTCAGCTTGAATGAGATGTTGAGTATTTGCGAGGGAGCTCGAACAGGATTTTCTGGATTTTCTGGAATGTGCTTTTGACACAAACTCGGCTCTGAAAAATCCGTATTCTAATTTGCATTAAAAAAAAAAAAAAAGTAAAACGTTTATGTTGTCTCGCATACATTAGGGAGCGGCGTGCGGCGGGAAGAAGCAGATGCCTTCGCAACTTCATCATTACATTATTTTGGGGGAATTACATCATTAGTGACTCACTGCTGAGCTGCCAGCAGTTAGCTCCATAAAATAATGATGTTGCACCTCGCGACAATCTGTTGGTTTAATGTATTCGGCGTTGACAGGGCACCCACCCACCCGCACCTTCAGCCAGCACGTGTGCGCACAAAACGCACAGCAACCGGTGGAAGACATGCGTGTGCGCGTGCGTCCTGCCTGTTGGTAGGTGTGTGCGCACGCACCAACACGCGCAAACAGCCAAAAAAAAAGGAGGAGAAGTGAAGCCGGCTGACAAAGAATGGTCCAATTATGCATAAAAGATACAGAAGTGCACAATTACTCAGGCTGTGCCAGCTGTCAGAGCCCTAATATGGCTGCGCTTATGCTCTAGCCCATCAATCAGGAAAGCGTCACGTCCGCCTCGGCACGGAGCTCAATTGCGTTGACGGGAGAAAATAATCTGACAAAATTAGTCACAACACCAAAGCAAAAGAAAGTGGAGGGAGGTGGGGAAGAATGGGTTTATTTATCGCAATGAACAACAAATCCCACTGGAATGCGCTGAGTGAATTTATATCGCAACACATGAGTCTATTCATCGCCATGTGTTGGCTGAGAGAGCAAAAGAAATGTGACGGGGGAAATTTTGTGAACGGAACATGAACTCAGGACGTGAAATTCATGCTGTTTTCTGCACCTAATATGAAATTATCTGAGGTGAAATAAAGACTCAACGTTCCCGGCAACGGTTGAGGAAGCACACAATAAATAACTATCTATTAAAATCTAGAGATTATATTCCACTTTTTTAGTAGTTAAAGGATCAGGACACGGTATTTCACTGGTGGAAGTTGTAGTTTTGTGCTGCGTGAACGCCGCAGCCAGAGCGCTGAACCTCCACTCAACAAAAAGGGACAAATGGCCATTTTGCGAACAATGCCAAGTGACATAGTACGTAATATTGCAAGTGTAAAAGCCAATCTACAAGCTGGTCGTCTAATCAGTCCACATCAGTGTGCTTTGTCACCTCTGCAGAGCCCAACAGAGAGCAGACGGAGGACAAAAGCCTGGCCTGAGAAGGCCAGCTGAAGCTGATTGGACGCACAGAGATTTGGAAGTCAGGTTAATGATAATAATAATAATAATATGTGACCAACGTATAAGAAGACAGACAATCTATTGTGCATTTGTTTTGAATTTGAAACATTTGATGTCTGTATTTCAGGAAACATCCCAATTGTGCTGATGCTAACAGTAAATCCTTTGCAATCTCTTAATATATGTGGAGAAAAAAAAAAAAAAAAAATAAGAAAGAAATACACTTCATTTTACTCTCTGTTTAGGTTTTTATGTCAAAGTCGGTGAACAGAGTTTTGACACTGATCTCATCTTTGTATTTATTTATTTATTCCTTTAAACTGCTGATTTATTAAAACAGCTGAACTGCAACTGAACTGCTCAAGTCAGATTCAGGTCATATTGGATCAAATCAACACTTCGAGGTACAGAAACAAAACTCGCAGTGTGTCTCTTTAAAACAAACATATCAGAGCAGGCTGTGCGCCTCCCTCTAGGCTTTCCTGCCTGATGGCTTCGCGAAGATGTTTACACGGTATAATTGCACCTCTGAGGTTTCTCTTGCTGGGATGTCTTACTATAGTTATGGAAGGGACGCGTTCCATACTGTTAAATAGGCTGCCACGCAGTCCTAATGCTTCAACCTGTACGACAACAGCTGATATATTCTTGTTTCATTCGCTTTATCTCGGCATGTGTATAAACCGCGATGGGCTTGACAGGCTTCAGCAAGATGCGTCCGGCTCACTGTTCCAGCCTCCAAGCAGGTTGAAGGAGGAGCTGCAGAGAAATGCTGGTGAGGAGGAGGAGGAGGAGGAGGAGGGAGGAGGAGGAGTGTTTGCCAGCAGCTTTTGCTTTCATTCAAAGAGCCATATGGGTTTGTTTTTTGTTTTTGTTTTTGTTTTTTTGTGTGTGTGTATCCAAGCTCCAGAACAATAATCTAGTGTAACAGGAACAGAAGTAAAATGCAGATTCTTTTTTTTTTTTTTTTTTATGATTGAATTTATTTCACACTTTCACTTTTAACATGTTTAATTGCAAGTAACAAACCAAAAACTAACCAGGCACTATTGAACTGTAAACAGCATTATTATGTAACATGTCAAACGGTCACTACATGCCATGGTAACAAACTGAAAGAAAAATCATTGTCTTCATTTATCTCCCAAAAGAAATGGTGCACACAGTTATTCAGTCACATACAACCAGTGCAATAACATTCTCGGCTGTAGGTGGATTAACATTGAGTGATTGGAATTGGATTGGAAGCAGGTTGGAGTCCAGATTTTGAGCAAAACTGCTTTAGAGCTTTAGTTTTTCTTGCTGTTTATATAAACTTTTTGGACAGACACTTTTTAAGATACTTATCGCTGCTATTTTTCACAATAATGGAGCACTCGCCTTGAAAGTTTCCTAAATTAGGAGCAAAAATAGAATGTATTCTGGGAAATGAGATAAGATACATTTTCGACATGTTGCTTGGTGACAAGGCCCGATTCAAATTTACCATTTTATTATTTAAAGTGCAAATACAAATCTCCCAAAGTTCATGTTTCCTCCTCCCTCAGAAGCCTGGCGTGCGGCCTCTCTCCGTGCGCTATATGCTCGACATGCAGAACAATGCCATCAACTCTTTTTGCTTGGCAGCCACAGAATCTCTGATGCTTTTCTCCGTCACTCCCCAGAATGTCCTGAATGCCTGGGAGATGTACAGCAAGCGGTGGTTATAAAGGTGAGAGTTGGTCTGAAATGAATCCCATCCCACCGGCTGGACGGAAGAAATTTCAATCTCTCAAAAGTGCAAGAGAGAAAAAAGAAAGAGAAAGAAAGGGGGTCTTGCTTGGCAGCAATGCACTTGAACTCGTTTGAAGCATTTGGATTGCTATTTGTCCATGCTTAAGATTCTAATCCCTGCGCCTGGGCCACTGGCAGCTGGGGAGAGAAAGAGTTCCCCTGGACTGCAAGATTGAAAGCAGCACAGTGCATTGGTTTAAGACAACAGCAAGCAAGAGAGGAAACAGAAAATTCCAAATCAAGTCCATAGGGCGAGAAAACATATCTGGTCATTTCCACAGGCATGTAAATGAAGACAATAATAGAGGAATAGATATAATGTGGGCTGTGGTGATGGATGCATGTGATTGGTTGCTTTGTTTCTTGGTTCCATGCAGTGACTTGCTGAGGTTGTTTTACACTGTGTCATGCAGTGTTTGACTAATGAGAAGTTCCTGACTACTGATGACTTGATGTCCAAAAGGAAATTAATGTTTTAATAATTAAAATGGCTCTCTAATCAATGTTTTTTTTTTTTTTTTTTTACATCTTACACAACATTCTGGAATGAGCGAAGGACAACGTGGGGAAACTTCTTTGACACTGATTAAGCCTAAAACTAAACTTTTTTTTTTTTTCAATTTGTTCATGAACAAATATTTTGGCAACATGGTTTGGTGCATTTATTGGGCATCATAATGTCTTTTCAATGCACTCAAAATGCATTATACAATGTTACCATTACTTCCTTCCACTGTTGACGCTCTAGAAGTTACATTATAAATATCCAGTTTTTTCACTGAGTGACATTTAAATGATTAAAAGCTAAACAGGTGAATATACAAACGCAGTCTTGGCAAAAACTCTGCATTATTGTTTTTCATTGTTTTCTGAGTTCTGCCGTACGATTTCTTCTTAGTGCAAACCACCGAAAGTAGGAATCAAACTGGCTGATTATCCAGCGATCAAACGATGTCTCTGGAGGTGAGAATGGTCCCAGATCCCCTCCAGTCCTCCACTCAGCCTCAACAGGACGAAGCACTGATGCAACCATGTAAAGCTGTTTCAATTTTCGGACCCAAATTTGACTCCACTGGAAGATTTCTGAATTGATCTGAGAGGGGGAGCTTAAAGTCTCGTACTTGTGTTACATTATGCCGCGAGCGGCCTCAGGTTAAGCGGAATACTTTAAGCCGCGGCTCAGAACTGCGCCTTGGACAATGGCTCCGGCTCCGTTATTACTGAGATGAGCCCTCCAACTTAGCTCATTTCCATCCAAATGTCAGCTTTGATTAATCACCCTGGTGAGAGGCCCTCCACCGTCTCACGCGCCTGCCAAGGCCCCACCGCCGCGCAGCACGCCGACAGACTTCCCAAAGAGGAGGACGCCGTCCTTTGGCCGAGTGGCGGCCGAGGAATTACAGTGTGTTTCAACCCCCAGCGAGAGGATATTGGACGGATGTCGCCGGAGTTGCATCAAATTAAATCAACTCTCCGCAGATATCAAATAATGATTGAATTAGCCGAAGACACGGAATTTCCTCTAAATGATTGACGTTTCCGTCATGTGCCATGTTCCAATAAATGTTTATCATTTTTCAATCAAATTACAAATTGAAATCTTTTTTTTTTTTCTTCTTTCAACTCATCAACCGCACTGCGCCTGGATGGATGGTGTGGCGCTGAATGGAGGCAGCCAAATGCAAAGTTTGTGCAAATCAACACAAGAAAGTTTATTAAAGTAGTTTGAAAGTGGGGGGATGCAATTCATCATGCCTCCTTCCAAACAGTTATTAATAGGATAATAATAAAGCAAAAACCAATAGAGGTGGGGTATGATTTCTCTTTGAACACATCAAACTTGTCTTTCAAAAGTCATTTGTTTCGCAGTCAATTTTGGTTTTGCTTTATTACTGATGACTGATAGGGGAAGATTAAAATCACCCCATCACACGTGTCAGTCAGCCGTTTATGAAACAGTTTCTAATTTTGATGAAGTTATTAAAACAATTTTTTAAAAGTGGCCTCGAGCAGAGTTTCTTCACTCCAGGACCTCAGAAATATTTTTTTCTGTCTTTTTTTTTTCCGGAAATTACGATGACATGTTCATCGTAATCAAGTACACCAAATTTTCACCGTCCACGTTTGTAAAAAAGTGTTTTTCGCTGGCTTTTTATATTGCCTGATATTTGTCACTGTCTGTGGTTAAAAAAAAAAAAAAATAAGTGCAAGAACATTTTTCAGACGTCTGGCAAGACTGGCAACCAGAAACACAACATGACACCCGTGGGACCCCAAGTGGCAAGGCAAGGACGGCCAGTGATCAGTGATATATCACACTCAAAAAAGCTGTTATTACACCCAGGATGGAAGCACTACACTTGCCAGAGTGGGATTATTAGTATAGCACTTTAAAACAAGCTTATAGTGGCTTTTTGTTTTGTTTTTGCATTTTTGTACAATTTATAGTTGCATACATTTATGGACATCTGTCTTTAAAATATCACGTGCATGATTTTTTTTCCATGCAAAACACTTTTTTTTAACGTGTGTCTTTTTACATTTTATCAGAAACTTTAATGTCTGCGTATCGCTTCACCTACTGGGCTCTGGAGTGGCTAATTCAAGGAAACACACAGTTGATGCAGCGTTTATCTTTAAAATCAACTTTTTGAGCAAAACAACAACACCAAAAAAACAAACAAAAAAAACCTCAATGAGACTCAGTGTGAGTAGCGGACTCTCGGG
Source organism: Thamnaconus septentrionalis (assembly GCA_009823395.1). NCBI lineage: Eukaryota > Metazoa > Chordata > Actinopteri > Tetraodontiformes > Monacanthidae > Thamnaconus > Thamnaconus septentrionalis. The sequence goes on along the minus strand of CM020508.1, from coordinate 19,865,407 downwards.
CCCCAGGTGGTTCTCTGCGGACCTACCTCGCCTCTTCCTCTCCTCTTCCTCGCCTCTTCCTGGCCTCTCTGTGGTCATTCTCTGCAAACTGGCGCTGCGACCATGAGAGGGTGGAAAACACACGGCGACAATCACGTCTGTTGGAAACTGTTCGGGCTTTTTACATTTGCAGGCAATTTTAGGGCTGATTATTTCCCCGCTCTGACAGATGGTGCAATAAAAAGGAGCTGAGTAAGAAATCTGGAAAAGTTCCAGGGCTGTTTATGTTTTTCAAGCTGCTGAATATCTCAGTTTGTCTCGCTCCGTCTTCCCACTTGGAAATATGGGACACAGTTAATAAGGATGAGATGAAGACAATTAAAAAGGCTGATTGGAAGTCTCTTTGAACGGTTTGTTGGAAATTTCATTGGTTTTACATCCGTCCAGAGTAAATTTCACTGTGTGTTTCTGTGCGTAAATGTATAGTAGCAGAGGATTAATCGCCCTTCCTCTCCAGCATTAACAAAGAACAATTCCTTCTTTAGCTTTATCGCTTATGATGAAAGACCACCCAGCGCTCTGTTCTTCTGAGTAAGCGGGTCATTTATTTTTTCCTCGGGTGCGTGGCCACTTTATAGCGCTGAATATATTTCACAGATATTTGAACTCAGGTGTTTGCATAAGAGTGTCTATGCAAGTCTGAAAGTGCACGTCTGCGCACCTTCTTGAGTGTACGGTCGACAGGAATACAGATGTATACATTTTTATCTTCTCAATATCGCACATTTAAGGGCCAGCGGGGCGGATGCAAGTCTTATCGACCAAAAAAAAAAACATCTCAAGTGGATTATTTAAATGTAACATTAATAGAAATGAATAATCGGGGATCACATCTCGTGTTGCCCTGCCACTAAAGCCCATCAGTTTGTTTTTTTAGTGGAGTTTGTTTGTGGGTTTTTAGGGAGTTTGGAGGTCATTCTAATGTTTCTGTCATCTTCATCTGACCTAAATAATAATTGTGTAGTTCTACAGTGGAAGCTCCACCTGGGCCACTAGAGTCCCTGGGACTTGTGAGTAAAATGCTGAGATGCGCTTCATGTTTTGTCCGAGCATATATGGGCTGTTTCATTTCCATGTAGCTGAACAGCAGAGCGCTGCAGTAAAATGACAGCAGTTCTTCATTTTAAATTGTGTGCTTGTAATGTTTGGGCTGATTCTGTTTTGCTCTTGCTTGAACCAGATTTGCAAATTAGCTTCTTCACCACGCACCAACACGTTCATCACTTTGATTGGATTGGATATTTAAAATGTTGCACCTCAGCAAAATTCCATGCAACATTAAATGTGATTTTGAGCACAGAGCCCACAAAGATCAAATATTCACTCCTCATTTAGCTCTGTTTTTGTCCCCTTCAGCTCCTCGGGGAAATATGTGGGTCTCCATCAGCCTAATGTCCCCCCCATTTTGGTGCAAAAACACAGAGCATGCAGTACGGCAGATTCGCTGATCCTGAAGTTACTTGGTGTGAGGGAAGAGCGTGCAGAGGATGGGGTGAGATGGGGGCAGATAAGTCACAGTCAGCTTTGAAGAAAAAAAAAAAGGCAAAAACAAAACTAGAAACAGTCTGGAATCGTTACAGTTATTTGTTGTTTTCTGTAAAAGTGTAATAAACATTCTGCAAATGCACAAACTGTAAAGGCAAAACGGAGGTGATTATGAAAACGCTCAGCTGAGTTGGTCCATAGACATCTGCCCACTTGCAAGAAAGATTAAACAGAAGACCTTTGACCTGCAACTCTATCCACCATGAATATACAGGGACTACCCAGAACATTTGAATATCCTGAAAAGGTTGCTGTATTTCTGCAATTCAACTTAAAAGGTGAATTTGACATATTATATAAAGGACTAATATGCAAATCAATATATTTCAAGTTTTTATTTCTTTGGATTTTGCTGATCAGGTCTTGCAGCTTAAAAAAAACCTCAAATTCAAAAACTCAGAAAATTAGTTTGTGGGTTTGTGGTTTTAATAAGCTGAAAATTTTACAACAAGGAACTGCTTGAGATGTCAATTTGCGTGTAATGGCTCAATAAAATTAGTTGGTTTCATCTTTTATGTGAAATTACCAAAATAAAACAACTTTTACTTGATATTCTAATTTTTCGGGTAGTACCTGTACAGCGAATTAAATTTTTGTTTTACTTACATGATGCCAATAGAACACTTTATTTAAGCCTTTTAATGGCTTGCATGACAGACGTGCTGTACTCCTGCATGTTAGTGATTATTCTGATGAGAAAAGCACTACAGGTAAAAATAAGAACCTGACGGTAACGCAACAGAAATTTTCCCCTTTCTTTGAAAATAATTGTTGAGATGCTCAGTGCCACAATAAAAACCTTTCAAACATCTCCAAAGAGCACGACAGGCTACTTTTTTTAATTACTTTGACGAACAAACATCCCAGCGGCTACTTTCTGCTTATTATATTCTGCAGACGTTCTGATGTCGAAAGTGCCCGTAAAATTTAATGAAAAAAAAAAGAAAAAAAAGAAAGCTGTTCCATCCACTAGCTGTGAGCAAACAACTTTTGTCATCAGTGATTTTCTTGGAAACAGCATTTAAGTTTCCCTACTACACCGGCTGCTGCTGCACCTGGTTCCTTGTTAAACCAAAAGTTTAGCTCTGCAGAGCCTTCCTTCCAAGAATGGTCAATAAGAGAAGGCAATCTCCTTTCAAAATGAGTTCCCTTTGATTTTTTTTAATTTATTTAAGCTGCAAAAGCCGCATACGTAAATACGGCCCGCAAGCTATCTGCAACCAAGACCCCCAAAAATGCGGTTAAACTTCTCGGAGCCTCTCGGCTTAATCAAGGCCAAAGTGTTTGACAAGCTATCATCCAGCACCTGGTCCTCTAGCTGCTTTCCAACTGCGTCACACGTACACGTTGAAGGCCAGTCATGTTGAATATCTGCCGCCGCCTCCAAATTCATGATGTGAGGGTGTTGTTAAATCTTTCAATTAGCTTGTAATTAAGACCCACTCCGAGCTGCCAAGGCGGTGTGGGTAGTGGGGGGGATACATCACGCAGCCGCCTGCGGTTTAGTAGATGCAACTCGTCTAGTTTATCAGATCCACTTATGCCCGCCGACTAAGTTTCCTGTAAATGAATAAATCAGTGTGGGAGAGGAGCAGGCGGGTGTTCGGCACATTAGCATATACCTCACGCAGGATCAGAGCCACTTCTGACCCTTTCAGGAGCTCAAAGTGAAACTGCAGAGGAGCCCTCCTACCTCGCTTGTCAGCCCGGCGAAGCTCCTGCCGTGACCTCAGAGCTCCCTCGACACATTAGCCAAAAACACATTTTCCCCTCCATTTCCACAGCCTCTTCTCAATCTGTGCAAAAGGTCCCACTTTCAGCTCCTTGTTTGTCATGGTGGGGCAGCCTCCTTGTGCCACTGATCGTCCCGTCTATCGATCTCAGAATATTCAGCTGTCTGCCAACACGCGTACGGCTTCCTCTGTTCAAGTCCAGAGTCCTGTTCAAGAGGCATTACGCAACGCCTTCACCGTAATTATACGGCTCTGGAGTTGTTGTGAAGGTTAAGTGATGTGTTGCGGGGAGACTGAGCATTGAGCTTTGTGCTTTGTGCACCCCCCCGACCCCCCCCCTCCTTCCACCCATAGTGGCTCCTGGCAGAAAAACCTGCCTTGCAAGATCTGATCACAGGAGAAACTGTGCAAAGCACTGAACTGCTTCACAGCACGATGACACAAACACACAAATGCGGAAAAAAAAAGTCTTTCCATGACACTTTTGCAATGTACTGATTGATTGACATCTTTACTTATGCTCTGTTTGTGACAGTTCTGTATTTATGCCATTTTAACGCTCCCTCCATGTGATGGTGTGTGACGGCCTGTCTGTGGTTCGGCAGCAGCGAGTTTCAGTGAAGACTATTAGGGCTGAGATTTGCAGTTATTTTTAAAGATGTTTGAGGAAATTGACTTGGATAAGCGTTAATGACTTTAGACTTTTTTTTTTTTTTCTGTAATATCTTTTGAGACTACACTAATGTTCACCTCATTAAAGGATGCATAAAGTTATGCACCTCGTTACACATCGTGACACAGATTTACTTCTCATCGGCCTTGATGAAAAAAAAAAAAAAAAAAATGCCACTCATGGCCTGCAGGGAAAGGGTTCGTTGTAAATAAGCTTTTTCAAAGGTGATTGTATAGAAAATAAAAACGCAGACCAAACCAGAAAAAATGTGATAGACTCCCGTTTGAAACTGACGCTTTTCCGAAAGTTTGAAAAAGTGGAGAAACTGGCAGTGGGAAGGCGGTCGCTGAAGGGCAGAACAGAGCTCCTTCCACAACTTTTGCTCCTCTTGCTCTAAGTTTTCTCTTAACATTCATCAGCATTCACCACCTTGGTCATTGATTGACTGTAAGAAGCACATGAGATAAGTGAAAACAAGCATTAGTTTGCACAGGATCTGTGTACCAATTGATTTTACCTGTCATGTAATGAAGGGGTTTAATTACTTTAGTTTTGATACAGTGAAACTGCGACTTCCAAGCATTTCCTTTTCAGCGTGTTTCACATAGAAGCCCTAATTCTTGTGAAGCCCGAAGTCTTGTCACATCAGATCACTTTCAGGAGGAAGGCCGCCCAGAATCTAATACGCTCACTGATGTTGGCAATGTGATTTTAGTTGCATCTACTGCTATTGCCAAAATAAATAAATAAATAAAAAATATTCAAACTAGCCGCTGTAAAACCGAAGGGAAAAGAACTGCATCCGGTGAAGTAGGCCAGCCAATGGGACTTCTTAATGTCCAATGACAGCGTAAAATATATATATACTTTTTGCGAAATGGAAATTGAGTTTTTTTTTTCTAAATTCAGGTGCCAGCTTCCATTACCATTTTATGGCACTATTTTGCATGTATTATAACTCATAGAGTTTTCAGGAGGAGGAGAGTTTTTTTTAATTATTTATTTATTTCCCTGGTCTGGATGAACACAGGTTCATCAGCGTTGAGATCAACGCCGTACGTCCAGTTAATTCAGCTGGTTGATTAATCAATAATCTCTGGCTTTCCTGCTCGCTCTAACCTGCATTACAACTATCTGTACAACAGTCACCCAACATTCCGACCGGATTGATCCTCGTCGAGGTTACAGCTTAAAGATCGACTTTTTGCACATGCTTTAGAATATAAATGCAGGTTCAGGTGCATTGCAGCTCCCTTCGATATTCATCTGCAGATTATAACCACCGCCGCCTGTCCGTGTTTGATCAGCGGTAATTGATTATTCATCATTAACCTTTGTCAGACATGAGGCCTTGCGAAACCTCTGGCGTGCGAGCATCGCTCAGACACGGCAAGGATGGACTGCGCAGCGTTCACAGAATAACCGAACGCAGCAGTTATCTGAAGAGCAGCACAGAGTTTATCTCACAGCCAAGTCATATTTCTGCACCATTTTTTTTTGCTCCACTTCATTCTGTCACCTAAGTGGGATGACTCCCATGTTGGTATTATTCTCACTCTGACAACAGGTAGTTTGGGGCGGCTGGGGATGCGAGGCTTAAAGAAAGGACATAATGAGCCTGTCGTGCTGCCTGGCGGAGAAAAAAAAGTGAAAGTTTAGGTGTTCTTGATTTGACAAGGCTTTTCCCACCTTTCTATTGCCATTCCCAGGTACATTACAAACTGAACGTTGACGTGCGGAGCACAGAGGAGAGCAGAAAGACAAAGGGATACATGTGGCTACCAGTGTGGCATTTCTGATTTTTCAATTCATTTTCACCTCGCCGTCTTTTGTTAGACCTCTGTCTTTGTCAACGGTGGAAAAATGTGTGTGTACCTTTACTCACATTTATTTCATTTTCATCGCAGAGGGACGAGACCGCTCATGTTCTTTACGTGTCTACACAAAGTTATTTGACCCATGCTTTTCCGTGGATGTGTGCTGCATTTCAAGTCCCCCTTCCTTTTCATTCCCTCTCTTTGTCTGCTGTACTTGTTCCATTTTCAAATTGACCTGATGCCTTTATGTGCCTTAATGCTCAGCCGGAGCTGCTCTGTGCATCAGAAGCAATGCATCAGTGCTGCCATTGGCAGAATGTTCATCTGCTTTAAGCATTTGTTTGTATGTTGTTGTTTTTTGTTTTTTTTTTGGGGGGGTTTGTTTGTTTGTTTTTCAATCACGCCATTGTTTCGCTGATGCGACTTACCTCCAATTGTGGGGCTATAATCCCTCCTCTGACTTATTTTTGGCAAATGTTATTATCGTGGATGCGTTTTGCTGATGTTGCAAGGGGATGAGTTGTATTCGTCTCCAAGTCAGTAGATTGCAAAACTTATCGGATACCAATGTTTAGTAGGTTGCCAAACTACCCATAGAGATTCACACAGGGATGAGCCAAATAAATCATTTGAAATGAGAAAAGTCGTGTTCTCAACAAGCAGAGGTGGACCGTGAGAGTCTGAACACTGTGGGGGGGGGGAATCAGGATACAACTACACGCAACCACCCCAAAAAGTAACAGAGCTTTGTTCATTTCTTTTTTTTCTTTGAACATTTTAACATGGAAATGCCTGTTTTACAGCGCAAACACAAATCCCATCATGCATCGCCGACCAGCATATCCTCAAATATGAACAAGAGCGCTGCTGCACAAATCTTGAGTCGCATTCAACCGGCTGTCACATTGTCTCTTGTGCATTTCTGACAGCCAAAAAGCAGGAGAAAAAAACAAAAAAAAAAAAAACATTTTCCCTTGAGCAGTGGTGCATCAGGAATCCATAGCGGCGTGCCGCAGAGCCACAGAGCTGGGATTTGCGTAATGGCTACATCTGTACTGTCAGCTCTTCTATTGAAAATGAAAAAGCATCAATAATCGTGTTTTCTATTTCTGTGGCGTGCGCTGGCAGCGCCAGCTCCTTCCTTTTTGACTCTTTTTCTTTGGGGCGACTGGAGAGAGCAGCCGCCGTAATGCGGGAACTGCGGCGATGTGCTATTGCGCACCTCAGATGGTGCATTGTGTGACGGCGCAAACATCTCGCTACGCCCCGCGCAGCAATATGCAATATGCAGGCTAACAGCGTCTTAACCGAAATGTCAAAATGTTGCAGAAAGATTCATTGCAGGTCACGCTGAAGTGGTGGCCTCTTTTTCCCCCAAAACCCCCCGGCTGGAATGTATATATCACGCCATGATACGCGTTCTGACTCTCATAAATCATTCTCTTTGCGAGACTATTTTCCTTGGAGACTGACACCAGGGTGATTCTCCTCCCTGATGCTGGCGCGCGTCCGCCCACTCTCCCTCGCCAGCTCACGGCGAAGAGCTGAGACTCTGCGAGTTTTTCAGAGACGTGAAGACGGTCAAATGTGAAGCGGACGAGTTGGACGCCGGGCTGAGGTGCCGCGCCTGTTTTAAGCACACAGCTGTGCAGTGCGTCCGTGTGGTGGTTTGTTAATGATTTGAGAAAAGCGAGAGCGCTGTGATGAATGTGCACTAAAAGATTGTTGCAGAGAACCTGACCGGGAGAGCAACAGCCTCAGGGTTGCTGGTTAAAATTGAGTGAGGTGTAAAAAGTAACTGCTGAAAGATTCCAGATCTATAATGAGGCACAATTTCAGGCATATTTATTTGCTTGTGATTTTTTTGATTTCTAGTCTCGTGCATGACTTTATTCATTCACTCAATCCTTTACCTCCAACCAGAACCACAATGTGCATCATCTGAAGAACCTTTTTTGGGATGAGAGGTGAAACATCTTCAAGATAGCCAAAAACCAATCCAGCTGCCTCAACTGAATCGTCAAGCGCCATAATGTGCCTCATTAACCAAACCTCAGTTTCTTTAAAGTCTCTATCTGAAAATATAATTCTTAAAATCAGGAAGAAAACAAAGCCGGACTGTCAAGTCATAGAAATATCTTCACTTTGTTGATTTAAAAATGCATTTGGGTCCTCACAATGTGACATAGCCGCACACGCACACACACACACACACACACACACGCTACTTCAGTGAACATTTTTCAGATACCTACATCTTATTTTCCCTTATGAATTCATATTGTGTCATTCTGTGGCAAGCTGTGCTGCTCTGCAGCATGTGTCAGCACTGAGTATAAATATCTGTAGGAAACCTTGCTATATAAAAGCCATAGGACACACGTATCCATACGTTTAGATGTTACTTCAGAGGCTCTACTGTTTCTCTCAGTAGATGTCCATGTGAGAACATGTTGTGTGTTGACTTGATGGCACCACTGTCGTTCTCTTTCTATTTCACAAGTGCTGTTCCATTTGGGTGGAGGGAACACAGACATGACAACTGATGTCTCGGGAGCCTTTATGTCTCCTGTCGTTGCACTATTCAGCGGTTCTGCGGATGTTTTTTTTTTTTTATTTTTTTTCCTTCTTTCTCTCTGTGTGTGTGTGAATCCTCCTGCTGAGAAGAATTTGAATGTAAAAATCCACCTTCAGTTGTAACGTCTTTCATGCTGTTGCGGTTGCTTCACAGCTGCTGTCGCCACCGAGGGAGTTTTCAGAGGACAACAAATTCAGCAGTTTAAATCATATTGACATATATTGGAACAATTTGATAGGATTGGGATTGGATTGGATTGAGACATACTAATAAATCATTTTTATTTTTTTTTTGCAGTGAGTATTAATATAATTGGTGGCAAAATAAATAAATAAATCAGAATTTCTGATTTATTTATTTGACATTTGATATTTTAAATTTAAGGTTTAGTATAAGTAAGGCCAATGTTCATGACTCATCATTTCTGATGATTAATACAATTACAGAACTTGCTTAAGCTTTTAGAGTGTGGAAATGAAACTAATAACTTCTCTAGAGTGAACCTAAATTTTCAAACTGAAATAAATAAAAATATCTAACAGGTTTATTTCCACTTTAATTAGTTTTTTCTATTATATAATTCCTCATTAGAAAGTTTGTAAAACATGTACCTCATTAAAAATATTAGTTTGTCCTTTCCTTAGTAGAAAACAATGAAGTAACTCAAGGAAACCACTAATTAAATGACTGAATATGAATAAACATGTATTAACTGTAACTGTCAATCTTGCAGAGAAAAGAGTGCAGTTGTTTGAGCTTTAATTTGGCGTGCACTAAATTGTCCCCCCAAACACAAACCCAAATTTAAAAAAAAAAAAACAACGGGAAAGAAAATGTGCATTTGCGCACGTTTCCAAAATCTAATGTTGTGCAAATATTCGAGGTTGGTGAGCTCGAATCCTCTGCTTTAGTTTACTTGCTGCTTGTGGGGGAAAAAAAGCAATTGTGTTTTGCCATTACAAGATGTTTAGGGGAAGAGAAACCAAAACGTTATGCTGGTCTTATTAGTGATACTAATGTTATTCTTCATTTGAATTGTTCTGGGGAAGGACCTGACGCAGGTATAATGTGAGGCTGATAGAGAGCCAACTGAAGGAAGGTTCTCTATCGAAGGTTCAAGACGCGTGAAACAGCATACGTGTTTTCCCTCGACATTCTGTCGTGCTTGAGATGAGTAGATGGAACAGACTGAAAGTGTTCACATTTTAGGGTTTTTAAGCTCTTATTAAAGGCCTCATGCATGCAGCAGTGATCCGCATTTTCAATGACGAATGAGTCGCGCCGTCATGGGAATATCTGATCTGTCTGCATGGGCTACTGACAGATATCTGATTAATATTTAGTTCATTTCCACATATGGAGGAAGCCTGATTCTAATCTGACAACATCCGTATTATTGCACTTTTTCCTGCTTACATGTTTAATGTTACAGATCTCATCTGCGCCACTTGAGAGGTGGAAATTACAATTAGGTCACTTGAAGAACATAATGTACATTCTGCCTGTGATCCATTCTGCATCTTGTCTACCGAGTACAAGACTACAGATTATAGTTAGAGAAGTTTCAAATATATCTTGGACTTAACTTCAGGTTGTTTACGTGCACAAATAAATGTGCACATAAAAAAAAAAAAAAAAACTGCCACTGGAACTACTTAAAAAAAAACCTGGACTAAACCCTGATGTTATGACCAACTTCCGGCCCATTTCCAACCTCCCCTGTCTGTCTAAAATACTGGAACGTGCTGTCGCCGCTCAACTCACAACCCACCTCACTGCAGCCTTCAACACCATCAGCCACACCATTCCTCTCTCCCGCCTGGAATCCTGCCTCAACATCGCTGGGACCGCCCTCTCCTGGTTAGGATCATATCTCACAAACAGACCCCAATTCATCAGCATAAATAACTGCACCTCTTCCACTGCTCCTCTGTCACAAGGTGTCCCCCAAGGCTTGGTGCTTGGTCCTCTACTCTTCATCCTCCACATGCTCCCCCTCGGTAACATCATCAGCCGCCATGGTCTTCACTTTCACTGTTACGCCGATGACATCCAACTTTACATCTCTACCAAATCCATCATCAATACAACTCTCTCCACCCTGACAAACTGCCTCACTGAATTAAAAGCATGGATGCACTCAAATCTCCTCAAACTTAACTGTGACAAATCAGACGGTCCTCGCCAAGTCCCTCACCAAAACAAACTCCTCAAACCCAGTGACAACATCTACAACTCCTTCACAGTCAACAAGTGCAATACCTTTCTGTCATTTTTCCAAAAGAAAATTGACACCATCTACAGTGGTCAGCAGCCACACATTGGTGTATGTGTGTGAATGAGAGGCCATTGTAAAGCTCTTTGGGGTACAGTGAAGGTGCTGGAAAGTGCTATAGTACAGTCCATTTACCATTTACCACCTCTGGTCAGATTAGTGTAGATGTACTTCCAGTGGTGTTAAATCCTGGGAGCGGGTGGGGTCGAGGTCTGACTTGGATCCATTCAAGAGACTTTCTCTGGAGTTTCATTGTTTCTTCACAAACAGGCTACGCTGCTTGGCTCAGCTTGTTTAGCAAATGGCCAACACACAGTGCACAAATTGGGCTAATCCCAGACACAAGCCTTCACTGCGCAGCTTGTTACTGACAGACCCTCCGGCCCACCTCTCTCTCTCCCTCAGATAACAACCGAATCAGGATTTGATAGCAAGCTGGTGCACACGAGAGGAAATAAACACTCATAACAAGCAGCCCTGCTCCCCCACCATACCTTCAGATTTTATTATTCTTTTGAAGACGGGGATTCATTAAGCAAAACGGAAAGCACTCATTGTTTAGCTGTGCATCTGCTTCATTATTATTACCATTAAGACAAACACAGTCCTGAGGAGGCGAGGGGACAGGCTGTTGAGGCACACATGGCAGTTGTGCTTTAGCTGTGAAGTCTCCTGTTGTGCCATTTGGCCTTGGTTTATAACCGCGAGAGTGAAACCACATGGGCCTTTTTTTTCAGAGGCAATAAGACCACCGAAAAGCAAGCAGTCGTTGTGCTTACAGGGAAAATAGTGAGCAGAGGGGAAGGAAAATCCGCTTGGAAATTTTGTCATCTGTGTCCCTATTTTTTGCTCTCTGAATTTTTTGGTTGATAACTTGGAAAGAAATCTTTTGTTGTCATTAAATTGTAAAATAAATAAATAAAATTAAAAGTGAGAGAAGTTAAATTGAAAAATAAAATCTGCATCAGTATCAGCACAGAAGCTGATGGTTACAAATGATTGCATTTTTACATCCTGTTGTGTTGAAATAGTTGTTCTTTTCTATTTATTTATTTATTTTTTCTTTTCCAGCCATGGCACTGAATGTGTAACTGGTATCCGGACAGTTGGAGTGGGAATATTACTGAGGACCCGTAAAAGTGGCTGCGCATGAACTGACATCTAACTTGAGGGAGCAAACTGAAGCTGAAACTGAATTATAAGAAAAAATACAAGTACCTCTATTGTGAAAGAACTCTGAGATATTGGAAGCTTTCTTTTTTCATTTCCCACTATAGTTACTGGAAACCATTGATCCCACTGTGGCCATTGATTTCCAGCAGGAAAGTACAAAAATATCCACCTCTCCGTGAGGAGAACGGGTCGGAGCTGTTGCCAGACTGATTGGATCTAAATTGCTCCCATCCGAATGCTGGATATCAGCAAAGCACCACCTGCCGCTGCTCCGCTGCACGCTTCCGCATCTCCACATAATCAGGAGAGTGGTAATGAGTGGCCCACTGGTTCCCCTTCATTACTTAATCTTTTTAAACTTTCCCTTTGGCGCGCCTTTAGCACAACAGAAAGCCCCTGAAACAGCAGCGGGACCCACCGGACCCACTTAATCAGCCGCCGATATTTGCAGAGGTTAATCCGCATTGTTTGTGACAACATGGGGAGGGTGGGTGGTGGCGGTGGGTTCTGGGTTGCAGGGGAAGGGGAGTGTTGTGCTCTGACCACATACGTGCGCTGATAGAAGTTTCCTATGGGGCGGCAGCAAACATCTCGTGGCACGTCTTGTTTACAGGGGGCCGCTCTGGGAATCTGTTTGTTGAACCCGTATCACGGGCACAGAGATAACCTCACTCCGACGTGGAGTTTAATTGCTTGGCCCCTTGCGCCAGCAGGGCGGTGAGAGAGGAGTTAAGGGAAGGGCCTCTGCAATCTCTCTCAGGGTCTAAATCCATTTGAAAGCGCACTGATACGGCGGCGGTGCAACCGAAGGCTGAATAAGTACTGGGATAATCTTGAGATTAACATGAGTGTGGGGACACCATGGGAAGGCCCCGCAGATGGATAAAGCATTGTTTGATTTAAACAAAGTTTAACATATAGTGCTGTATTAGCTAATATGATTTATAATTTAATCATGTTTTTTTTTTGTTCTAAAATGTACCCAAATACCCAAGAGCAAAGCATTGTGTTTTGTGTAACGTGGCCTTTGGCTTTATATTGTGGTTTGTGCTGATCCAGGACCTTCCATGGCTAAACTCTCATTAAATATAATTACTCTTACCTTTCTGCATTTGTAGTGGAAGGACTAAAAGTGGGTAAAACTCTCGGGTGTAGTCGGAAAACAAAAGAAAAGTAAATAAAAAATTAAGTGAAGTAAATAAGTGTCAAAACAGGTTCCACTTTTTAAGCACAGCTGGAAAGGTATTAGGGTTCACTCACGGCGACTGGAAAAAAGTTTGTTGACGTCTCGTGCAATTTGCATGATATAAACGATCTATTGTATTAAGGCGTTATATACGTATCTTTAAAAAAAGATTTAAAAGTTTTTTTAGTGTCTTGGTTTTTAACCGATTCATTTTCTTGGGCGCAAGTTTAACAATATTTGTAGAATGCCAGCTCACAAGGCACTGAGGACACTGGAGTACAAGAACACAACTGTAAATATAGCTGGAAGAGGTTTACAACTTTATTAGCCGACATGAGGTCAACACACTTTTCTCTTTTGTCGAGCTCCAAATAACAGCTTGAAGGGTGAGGGTGTCTTTCTTTCTTTTCGGCTGAGACGCATCCGGTTGACAGGTGACAGGTGCGCTTCCTTAGAAAAAGAGCAATACACGCACGGACACAGGGTTTCGCTCTATGAGCTCGACACATGCGCCGACGCATGGGTGTTGCCGGACCCATCACTACTTTCCTCTGCTCTTATTTTTACTTTGCATTGTTTTAACTGTCGCAAAACACTTTGTCTTGTATTTTAGTTGTATGAAAAGTGATATATAAATAAAGTTTGATTGATTGATTGACAGGATAAGGATCTAACATCCAACAGGGAGGAAACAGAAAACAAAAGGATAAACTGTGGTCCTTTTGTTGGAGGAAAAAACATTAACTTCCCCCTCTGTTTAAGTTTTCTGAAATTAAACAGAGGAGGATTTTTTCAAAACACGACTTTCCGGTTCATTTTTAGACCTGGCAACACCCTCAGGCAATGACTGGTCTTTCCACAGGAGAAAACACCCCGGCACAAACTGAACAACATGGTCTATGCAGTCAATACAGTGAGGACTGCCCTGAACAGCCACTGCTCAGAGGCGTGGCCCAACACAGAAAGGCCTGCACTTCAGGACAGGACTCAGCCGTGAATCTGCATTAGCAGGTGAAACAACACTGCTTTGACGACTCAAATGTACACATCTTGGACAGATGGTTCTGAGGGAGGCGTGAAACACCACGCAACATAACAAAACACCTCTGCTGATGTGGTTGAGTATGGTGTACAGTACGGCGGCTTCCAAATTTTTCTGGTGGTTAGATACGTGGGATTCTCCAACCAATCTTTTTCAGAACTGAAGAAAACTTTTGAATGAAAGGCAAAACGATGTCAAAACCATTCCAGTTGCCTTGTTGATCTTCAAGTTCTGCAATGACCAGGACGACTGAGAACCTTCACAGAAAAACAAAATGAATAGTTTGTTGTGGATTTTTCCTCCTTTCTCTGGATGGTTTTAGGATTGAAAATGCAGTTTGTGTGTGTGTGTGTGTGTGTGCGTGCATATACATTTATATATATATATATATATATATATATATATATATATATATATATATATATATATATATATATATATATATATATATATATATATATATATATATATATATATATATATATATATATATATATATATATATATATATATATATATATACATATATATATACATATATATATATATATATATATATATATATATATATATATATATATATATATATATATATATATATATATATATATATATATATATATATATATATATATATATATATATATATATATATATATATATACGTAGCTCAGTACACCACCTCATCATTAAAGCGGAAAAAGAAATAAGTAGGATAATTTGCATTAATGCTGTTGAGCAGCAGAACAGAAGAAGGAAGTAAACAGAAATGCAATTTACTTCCTTGAGAGTCTGGACAACGGTTTTTCCTTTTTAATCAAAATTCTTTCAAAGCTGTAATCATCAAAACCAGCACGTACAGCGTGTTCTCAGCGTGTAAAAGTTCTTTTTAAGATCATTCGTTGAATGTCATACGCTAACACCGTTCACCTGCTTGGAAGCGCCCTACATTAATCACGGGTGGTATTTTGTACGGGGGGGCAACCAAGTTCACACCGTTCCCTTCATTACTTCAAAAAAAATTTGAAGCCTTTTTACATTACTGATTAAACTGATCGGGCCTCAAGGAGGTGTTGCCAAGAGATCTAAGCAACAACACTTCCTCATGCTGACAAATGTGTTCAGCTGCACTGCACAATGAGATGAGTGTTATTAAATCACTTTTACAATAGGCATAATCAGAAAGTAAAGCATTGCTTCTGAACTGAATAACATTCATTCTGTGAGACTCTCCAGGGAAAGATAGCAGGGAAGTGGATTTGTCTCCCTGTCTCTTTAGTATTAATTAACATATTGCCTCTGATTACATCACTCCATTTGAAGTTCTTGCTCCTCCGCTGCCTACAGTCTAACATAGTTTTATTGGCTGTATTAGACTCTCACGCATTCCAATACCTTTGATTATATCTAAGATGCTAAGTAATCAGTGCTGTGAGAATTGGATTGTGTAGGTTTTAGAATTACAGATCCTTGAACTCTTAAAACCAAGCATATAACTGTACTGTTCCAAACATTTTATTTAAGGGTACCCTTATTTACATTTGCATCAAAAGAGTGTGAAATTAATATTGTTTTAATAGAAAAATATGATCCATAAGTTCAAGCAACCAAATTCTATTACATTAGGAACATTTTACAGTCCAGAATCAGCCAAATTAAATTTGCAAATCAATAATCCAACTACCAAACTGGATCATTGGAGGCCCAGGCAGGCCATGAGCACCATCAGTGCTGTTCACCTACAGGGCAGAGTGGAAATCAAACTACTGCTGGTGAAAGAAAGAGAGATCCCTTCTCCGGTTCTTTGCAATTACTAATTAAACAGGTTCCAGATAAGATATTAAACGCGGGCCTCAAGGACGTGCTGCCAAAAGATGTAAGAAACAACAGGCATGACCTTAGGATGAACGTCGTGAAAGAGAAGACAATGTTAGTTGGTGTGAGAGAAGTGAATGCAGAGAATGTAGTTAGATAGAGATAGATGATTATCTGTGGAAACGCCTGAAGGAAACAGCCCAGAGGAAAAGATGAAGGACACATTTGCACTACAGTAAAAGAAAATATTAACAAAAAGTAAAAAGAAAAAAAAAAAGTCTAACCATAAATTAAGTGAAGGACATGTGCTGTTTGAATATTTCACAGGCTGGAGTTCTGGTCAACATTATGCACAGAACCTTTGTCAAGGAGCTGTAAATAATCAAATTCCTCATGAAATTAAAATGTTGAATTCTACTGACTGTTGGGCTGTTAATGCCAAGGTAAAACATCTTTAAGTCATAAAAAACTGAAGGTTTTTAAATTGCTGTTGTGGATTCCATGTATTTTACATTTCATTCTACAGTGAGTAATTAAAGTCACACGACTGATTCATAGTTCCTTTTCACATGTATTAAAACTGACTCCAGCATTTATATGATGGTGAATGTTTTAGGGTTGTGTTGGGTTTGAATCTGTGTGGAAATTGTCCGTAGGTGTGCATGTGAGTGTGAATGGTTGTTTGTCTCGATGTGGCTCTGCGATGAACTGGCGACTTGTCCAGGGTGTCACCCTGCCTTCACCTCCGAGCTCGGGAAGAGGCGGGCATTGAAAATGAATGGATATCTATGTGCAAACATTAAATGTACAGATTGGGCCTATCCCCACGACCACCAGCACACAGTGGTGAACAGAGACTGGATGATGTAGCAGTAGTTCGACCTTCAGCGCTCTCAGTGAGGGAGGCTGCTTGTTGAACGTGCCTCGCACAACTGATATTTAGTGATGTTGTTTCTTTAACTTAATCTTTGCAGCACAGACGGTTACTGTTGCCCTGTGATAACGCTGCCAACTTGTAAATGGTGCAACCCCGCCTTTGCCCAAAGACAACTGGGATAGACACCAGTGACACACACGAACCCAGGTGCAGGAGAAGCAGTGATAGAAAATGTATGGATAGATGTTTGCTTGCTTCACTCACTCAAAGAAAAATCAGAATAACTCATTGTGTTTACATACGCAGATGATACTTTGAGGTATTTACCCTAGCCTGCATCGGTCAATCCCACAGTGCCCCAGCCTTAACCCAGTCTTAAAAAGATAAGTAAGCAACAGTGGAAACAAGACAGCACCAACACAGGACAGCAGCAGTTTGGGGTTCAGTGCTTTAACCTAAGATGGTTCATTGTTGAAAAACCCATTTAAAAAATAAATAGACACGGTCAATCTCTCCTGCTGTCTTAGCCTGGTCCTTCAAAATTCAAAAAAACATGTTTTGCCTGTGCTGGTGTCATCCATTGTACTGTTTAACACAATTGACTATGCACTTTGGGTCAACTGAAAGCTTATTGTAGTTGTCAGTGTCATCCCTGGACAAGCTGCCAGTTGATCACAAGGCTAACACACACACACACACACACACCTACCTACATGTTATTTCGGAGTTAGCAACTAACCCAGCCAGCATGCTGTTGGATTGTGGGAGTATGAATGCACAAATTCCACAAATGAGTGGAACCTGGAAGTAGATGTTTGAAGTTTAGTTGTTGGGCTGCGGTACACTCTATTCCATCCATTTTAAAGTCAAGTTTTTCCAAGTTTCATAAAGAAAATTCCTGTGACACTTAGTGTACCCCCGTGTCTAAAAGTACTTTAAGTATTTCACCATGCAACATACGAGCTGCAACCCCCTATTTAATAGATGTCAGGCCATTTAGATCTCAAATAAAATTGCTGCTATGGCTTTTATAGTATAGCAGCCTAATTTCAAAATCGATGCATGAAACTAGTATGCATTAAAGTCACACTAAATTGTCTCGATCCAACCCACTTGGCTTGTAAATCACATCTCACACAAAGTTGACTTTCTGATGTGAATATGTTTCACTCAGGTGGAGGTGGACTCTTCACCAGAGCTTCTGAACAGCGTGGTCACATAGCAAAGCAGAGCTCAAGGATGCCTGAATGCATTTAGTCGTTCAAGCTGCCTTTTAAATAAATACATATATGGTCCATTTGCCACCGATAAAGTGTACATCTTAAGAGGAATGATACAAGCACCACTGAGCAGAAGTAGCTGTTTTTACGGGGTTCCCCTTTTACCACTTGGAACGTCCTATGGCGCTGCAGCCAACTCCTCCTGCACGCTGCAAGAAATCTGCAATATCACTCAGAATCATGAGACATGCACGATTCAGATTGATTGTAGTTAACCTCTACAGTATATGAAATACAAAAAAAATATTAAAATGATTACCGCCCTCTGGTTTTGGCAGGTTGTTGGTATTTACACCTTCAAGTCATTACCCTTTACAGCATTTTCACACTTATAACTGAACTGAGTAGTAGTTAATCAAGCTGAGAATCGCAAAATGTTGTTCAGTCATTTTCTTACAGAAGTAGGATAAGGGGCCTTTTTGTCTCCTCCAAGCTAAATTTTGAGAGCAAGTTGAGGTCTTGCTAAATTGTGTTTAAAATGAATTACCAGCATATCTGTTTCACCCCCACTAAACCCTCAACTCTTCCACCCCGATTGTCCTCACAACAACCAAAAGATAGATTTGTTAGTCTTGTTGTCCAGGATGATTTGCTGTTTGCACCTTCCTGGAATATCAAAGTACTCCTTTTTTTTTCCTTTCTGTTTGACTTAGCAGGCTCGTGCTTTGGGATGTCAGTTATTGATCTGTTGTGTTATCTTTCATTGACTGGACTCAATTCCACACTGATGGACTCTCTGTTTGTATTCCAAGGGATCCAAACAGCATTAAGGAAGCAGGGGGTAATAAAAGAAAACACTGTGATCTGCAAGGGCTTACTCCAAAATGTTCAAAATAACTTTTGAGCTGTTTAGAACCAAAAGCAAAGTTCAGACTTAAATTCAACAAAGAAGGCAGTTCAAATTTGCATTATTCAACATATGTTTTAATCATTTTGAACTTGACAGATGAGCAACACGTTTTGAAATAGATTCAAATATTTCTCCAAATTCAAATCTACAATCTAACCTCGAATAACTTCTCAGATTTCAACCGTGAAATCATATATCCAAACAATGGTTTACAGAAGGAGTCAGTCATTTGCAATTTGTCAGATGTTAAACAAGCTCCTTCACAGACAGGTTTGTGAATGACAAGTTGGGGCTAAAAATGAGACTGCATTGCTCAGTTGAGGACATGATGGCATCTAAATTGAACATTGTTTGCTGTCTGCTTTTGGAAAGACTTTAGTTAAAGTCACTAATGCACCATGAGGCTGTGACATGCAACTTCTTATTTTGGTATTCAACCAACGGATGCCCTCGAGTTCTAGTTACTGGTTGTCCTAGCGATGCCAAATCTGATTGTTCCACCCGAAATTGGCAGGCAGAAGGCCGTCTAACTCGCAAATTTTGCTGGTTTTTTTCTGGGCTTCTTTTTGCATGAGTTTTCAGATAAATCCAAGGATTTTGGAAAAGGTTTCCTCTGGTGTAGCAGGTTAACCGGAGACAGCAAATAGCAGGATTTAAGGAGTGGTTAAAAAAAAAAAAATGTCCCAATCAATAGTAATAGATTAATAGTTTCTGGGTAAACACATACATTAATTATGGTAGTATCATGTTAAGGTGCAAAAGAAGCACTGAAATTAAAAAAGAAAAAAAAAAACGCAAAAAACCTAAATGAAAAAATAACCTAAAAACGCAAGTGGTCTTCCAAAAGTCTGAATAGATGCAAAGCATTCTTCATTTTAAATGATTGTTTTACACACGCTCATAATATCATTTGTGTTTTTAACTTTTAAATGTTGGCTTAGTGTCACTTTAGCTTTGTTTTTGGCGGAATGGCCTGTGGGACATTATGGGCTACTGCAGAGAATATTCATATGCGTTGCTTCAGTTCAATTTGAAAGAAGAATGTGTTATAAATTTCTGTTTTGTATTGTACATATACCAGGTTTAGATTAATGTTGTAATTACAATGAAATTCCACAAAAAAAAATAAAATAAAAGTAGTTCTTGTAAATTGACTTTCATTCAACATGAAAAACTTATTTGGAGATGATAAGGGGATGACTGGTCTCACCAAGGCACAAAAACAACAAAAACTTTCAGGCAACATGAGAACAACAGAAGTTCCCAGTTCTACACACACAGAACTGGGAACGAACTCGAGCTCCCAGGGGGTGGGGCTTACAGCCAGGACGCTTTTATACCCAGAAGGCCACTGCTAACATTCCTCCGTCACATCCAATTATAGCTATTCTCACAGCGACAACAGTAACACCGAAGCCATTACGGATTAACATGTGTTATTTGATTCAGTTAAACCAAAGCCATTACCTCACGTGAGACTCCTGGCGGCTCACCTGTAACTAAATGATTCCCCCACCAGTGATACTGCAAGGGGAGATTAATTGTCGATGACTGACAAATATCCCTCACAGACGTCGTTAGAAATTGTTTGGGTTTATCAGATTTGCCAGCATGACAAACTGACAGCCACTTGACATGCTTATTTATGCCATGAAGAGATTGGAATGTAATGTGAAAGAAAAAAAAAAAATCCTTTACTGGATAAATTAGGCCTAAAAGAATCAAGATAACAAAAGATGAAGAATAAAGTCACCGAGCTCAAGGCAGTTTGAGGCTGAATATGTGCATTTTATTAAGGTTACATTAGAACATTAACATAATCCCAGTTGTAATGCTAATTAAGAGGGTTCACATCAGCACGTTGGAGTGACATCATTGACAGCTGATTGATACTTAGTGTAATCATTTTGACAATGATAACCTGACTTCCATTCATTTGAATGACAAATGAATGGAAGTCGGTGGAAACCCCCTCCACCGATGACGCCAGTTGTGCGATATTAAGATGGACATTCCTGCTTTCACCAGTGTCGACAAAAATCATTTACCACCGTTGCCTGTCTAGTTAGTGAAGCAGTATGAGAAACACAAATAGGACAACGACAGGATGTTTACCGGCGCCAACACTGGCCTCTACATCCACTGTCAACTGTAAACACAGAGGTCAGTGTTGGCTGGATAAAATTAAACAGAACAACACAAACATGCAGCTGACCTTGACCCAGCGCAGCTCATGTAGAGCTTGCTGTTCCATTGTTTCTCAGTGCATATGTTTCACATATTCCCTCGATCAGTGCAGGCGTAATGCAGCTGGTATACCGCCGAGTGGAAGGGATATTTTGGTTTGACCCCTAAGAAAAGAAGTCCAACACCAGAGTCGAGAGGACACTGTCTTAATGGAGGATTCCGTGGAGATGGAATATGAACCCCCTCATTACCTTAACCACTGTTGATTTGGCAGCACTCTCATTAGAATCTGCCACTATAAAAACTATTGTTTAAATCCTCCACACAGAGCTTCATACTAGGCACAGCCAATTATTAGCCAGTCACAGTTTACAATCTTACATATAGTCATAGATTTTCACTTACATTCAGAGGCCATTATAAACAAAACAACTTTTTATTTTCTTAACTGGATTTCAGTTTCGCATCAACAATCATCATACATTTTGGCAACGTGTCGCTTGTTAAAATTCTTCTAAATATGACTGTCTCCTCAATGTATAAGAGCCCATCACTTTGTCACAGTGACAGATCCAAGTCAAGCACCCAACAGTGTTGCAGTGTGTGGTTTTAGAACTGCTGTATAAACTCATGATCAAGTCAGCTGGTCACAACCAAACCGTGGTCTATTATTGTGCTCACTCGCTACAATACTTGTGAGTGTCTTCTGCCAGGGTTATCTATGGAGAATTTTTGAATAGAGATTAATCGAGCACTAGCAAAAAGGTGTTATTTTAGGTGAGTTGCTCTGATAATTTGTATTATCCATCCCGTATGGACTTGCAGATGGTCTGAGAGATGAGGTCATTGTAGCAGGAATTGAAGGTAAAAATGCTGTTTTTGCTATGTTTAACTCAATGGCCAATGATGATTACCTGAAGTACCTCGTTGTCCAGTTGCTATTGGCCAAATGACCGTCATTTTACTGTGGCATATTCCAATGCTTATTTTTATTTCCTGGTTATACTACAGGATGTAATTCTCTGTCTCACAGATATTTAGTGCCATCAGTAAGAAAGGTGGAAGGATTATTGATTTGGCTAATATCTTGATGATCCTCATCAAAATGCTTTGCTTATCACTTAAACAACAAATTTAAATGTTGAATGGCTCAGTAATATTCCAATCAGTCTTGGCTATTTTCTGATTTGAGTGTATTCTTTAATGCTACATCTTAAAAAAAAAACATTATTTATTTTCCCTCTAGTGCGGCTGCCAAGACCATGGATGCTGAACATTACATCTTAAATATCCAATTTTTGTCACACACACACACACACACACACACACACACACACACGTGTGTTTGCCATGACACGTCTTTTACATAATTAGCTGTACCTCATTAACAAAGACGCAGAGAAGCTCAGCACTAAGCACCTAAATGCATGCCAGGCTCCTACCATCAAGGTCAGCTCAGAAATTAGTTTAATCTGTTACGGCCCAAGACATGACAGATACCACGACATCAGGTAATTGCTTTTTTGGAAAAATGGAGGAGTTCTGTGAAGTTAGCCATCCACGAGGATGAATCATATAAATTGCAGAGAGGAACAAATTAGCTTGGTTGATAAATTATATCGCAGGAAGTGTGGGTTTCAGACAGGGCCCTGCACTGTGCCACAGTTCGTGTTCCGTGTGTCTGTTGTGAGTCCATTAGGGCGTTGACGATCTGAGGTTAGCCGCATATTACCAGATCTTGTGATGCCATTTTGAAGCGGCAGCTGCTATTAAAAATAAAAGAGACAACATCAAAACAAACACTTGTCCCACTATGAAAGAGGCCAACTTTGTGTTGCATGTGCTTGTTTTATAGCAGAACAAAAGGGTGGCATGAGGAAAGGCAATAGATAAAACACAGGCCTTGGAAGCTACAAGGACAGTTTGAACAGACTCTGGTAGACTGAAAGGGGCTTCGTTCAAAGCTGAACACTAACTTAGCTGAAGTTAAATGTTCAATGTGGCAGGCCAAACAAAGCAGCTACCAGCCTGCAATAAACTACCTTCCTATACCATACATTATTTTTTCCTGTCTGTCTGTCTCCCTAGTCTTATTTGAAAACTGATTTACCCAGGTGTCACTTTTCAACAACAGACGTCACAGATTGCCAGTCTTGTTTCAATTAACTCAGGAGACAAACACCCTTGTATACAGTCCCGGCTCCAGATCAGTCGTTTTGCATCATGTGCAAAATGAAATTAATTTTTTTTACCCTTTCTCAGATATAAGTTAATAAAAAATGAACGTGAAGCACTTGTGTGTTATTTCATCTGGGGTAGAGTAGCATCTGCATTTTACTGCATGTGAATATCTGCTATGTCCTGCCCATTGGAACAGCTGCCTTATAAAATGAATGAGAAGCAACCGCCCCTACCGTAGGCAAATGCGATGCGGTTTCAGGAAACATGCAAACACTGTAGCTGAAACATGCTCCAAATGAATGCTAATGTTACCTAAAAGTATGCTGGCCATAAGCCTAAATCTGGAAGACTGCCTTCTGTTAGCATAACCATGTTACCAATTTTTGTGTTTCCAAGGGAACAACTATCAATGACGCAGAATTCTGCTGCTTCTGTTGCTGGATTCAACAAACCAGCCAGTGATTCATGGAGTTGTAGTCTGAATTTAATACACAATTATGATCAAAATTACACACAGAAAACCTGACAGGATGTCTTACTCAGCTTCACTTGAAGTATGTTAGATAGTGTAGTTGTTCACTTTTGGAGATTGTCAAATATCCCCTTGCGCTGCCTGAAAGGCTCTAAATCCAGTCCAATGTATTTAGTTATTTTTACACTGAACTCTTGCGTATAATGAACACCATGTAACAAAATAACCCAGGGGAGCTGTGTGCTTGCTGATACACCAAATTAAAGCAGAATCATCAGAATAACTGAAAAGAGGTCTGGAGGAGGGTCAGAACACTTACCCATGGGACACTGAGGATGCTAATCATTTTTTCCTGAGGGTAGGAATTCCAATTTCAAACCGCTGTCCGTCAGGCCGAATGTGAATAATCAGATATGAAGAAGCTTTCATCATCAACATTCTTGTCACAATTTCAACCAATGACCAGAAAATGAATGTCAGAGTGGCCACATGCTTGCCCTGATGGGTGGAGAAGCACTTTAGTGAGGTAACCACAGTATCCTTCATCCCTTGCAGGGCAGAAAAAAAAGTTTCTCCTGCTTCTTAATGATGGACAAGGTCACAATGGTAAATATCCACTCATTACTTCTTCTGAAATTCTTGCAATTCATGTGTTCCAATCTGAAATACCCACACAGATTTGTTTAGTCAGCCTCCCTTTTGGAAATATTAAGTTGCAACAGTGATATCCCTGTCCACACAGAAATGTGAGAATTTTCAATCACGATGATGTCAATTCATTTTTACAGTAAAGGTCGTTACACACCGATGCATTACAAATACAAAACAGAAAGTGCAAATATTTGTGGACTATTATTTTCACTCGCAGATCGGCTGCAATACGATGATTTTGCTTCACTACAGCAGAGGTTTCGCCATGGAAAACTTTCTGCGACAGCATGACACCAATCGCAGGGATGGAGTTTTGTCTCCTTGTAGAAGAACTCACAGTATATCATGATCGTTTTGAATGTAGTTTCAGGTGTCAGGAGGATAATGTGAGGACTTTTTGTGTAATGCTGTACCCCATGTCAGGAAATTGGCGGTAGTCAGTTTCCCCTAAACTGCACCTTCAAGTTTGCCTGAGGTAAATTGTTGCCACATTATAATATATAGCCGTCATGTGAACCGGCAATATGTGACCAAGTCACGTACTGTCTGAGTGCTTTTAGTGCCGATTGGGTGGTGCTTTCACGGAATCGCAAATGCGGTAAAAAATAATCTGTATCAAAGAAAATGTTTAAAATGTGTCGCTTTCTTGCAATAGATCATTTGTTCAGTGTGTAAACACTAATTAAACAAAACACAATTTGCCAAAAAAAAAAACATAAAAGACTTACTTGGATCTTAAATCTTTAAGCACCAGTCTTCAGGGACGGTGTCACAGGTCCACATATTTTTGACAAAGTCTATAAGTATTATTGTTGATGTGACAATGTCACCATTCAGCATCTTGGCTTGGATGGCATCTATGCCACATACCTTTTACCTATATGTACAGTATACCTTAACACTTAGTGTCAAATCTGTTCAGCTGCTGTCATCAGGGATGGCTGGTTCTTCTGGTTCAAGGACGTTCGCCACTTCCAGGAAGTATCAGAAGCACCATGTTCATGCTCTGTTGCACAGATGTTGCCATTTTGCCCCACATTGTTGAGACTGCTTTACTTGTTAGGTATTCAACAAAGACTTTCTTTTACCTTCTGGAATTCCTCTCTACTTCTCTAACCTTGTCTTTCAGAGGACAGCTTTGCTTTGTTGAGGTGTTATTGACACCTCATGTTGAGTGCCTTTGCCTTCATCCTTTTCAGTCTAAAAGTTCTTCTAGGTGTTACTGGTTCTTTGACCCCTATCTTTTTGAACACTCGTATTTTTGTGTTTGTCACTGTGAACGGTTGTTATTGCTTGTTCATGATGGATGAATTCAGATACAAATCCTTTGCTTTCTTGGGGCACTGGAGTCCAGAGCTCTTTCTGTCATTGTTTGGGTTTTGAGGGGGTGAATGTTTCGGCTGAAGTTTGATGGAGCTATTCACTTGAAGACCAATGTTTTGAGGTCGGTGCACTCTTGACTCAATACTCAATACCAAAACCTTCCAAACTTAACAGCTTTCCTAGTAAATTGTGCTGTACAAAACTTGCTTAGAGGAGCTTGAAAACATTTGGAATCACCTTAGAATTAAGAATAAACAGCGCTCAAAAGAAATACTTTGTAGTAGCAGTGAATTTATGACCCATTGTGTTCAGAAATTTGATGTAAAAACTAAAACATATTATCCCCAATACTATTATTGAGAACAAGTCATGCATTTGCATTGCCAATTAACTTGAAGGGCTGAAATGCACCTAGTAATTCTTTCACTAACACTGGGAGAGGGCATTATGAGAAAGTACTCTCCTGGCATGAGGACTCTTACCTTGACAGGAAGTAATTAGCTATCCGACCATATTGATAATTTATTTATGCTAATACCTTGGCAAGGCATTCTTCTGAAGAAAAAAAGTGGAAAAAACACCTCCATCCTTGGTCCTGGATAAAAGCAAAAGTTTGTAATGGATGCATGCATAAACCATTTAGAGAAAAAGCAGTGGGCTATCCTCTAATGACTGTATCTATCTGCGAAGGGGAGCATACCTGCTTTATTCCTGTTTGACAGATTAAAGGAACACTGATTAATTGGTCTCTGTGATGCTACTTCTAATGAACAGTGAGGTCGGGCCGTTGGGGGCAAATTAGCCTGATCCTCTTTTTACGGAACAAAACTAATGAAACCCCTATGGATTGAGCTGAAGTGTGCCGTGGATCCTTGTTCCTGCCCATTTAGAATCCCTCAACCTGGCTGCAACTGTTCTAATATTTGCCCAAACAAAGATTGTTAAGGTTCAGTAGTCAGCTCCTGTGCTACAGAACATCTCCCACTTATGAAACTTTAGTGTCCAACTACATCTTATTATTTTTCCCCCCTTTGAATCACATTATTCACAAATGCGCTACAGCCTGCTATGCCTGAAACTATGGCTATTATTACAGCATAATGAGAGCTACAGCGAGTCATATCGCTGTGTCAAGTTAATCCCTTTCACCTCATGACCAAAGTGTGTTGACATCTTTCAAAAAAAAAAAAGCCAGAGGAAGTGAAAGATTGATGCGATGCTCCAAGAACTGCGTGTATTCGCACCACAGGCCTACAGAGAACAGTGAGACTGCAGCTGTTAATCGCTCGAATGGCAACAACAACATGTTTTCAGTTGCACCAGCAGCCTCCAGCCCATTCTCATAGCAACTCATCAGCGCATGGGCATTTTGTCACGACATAAACAAGTCAACCTTTGGGCCTGCGTTCATTTGTGAAAGACGATAATGCAGCAGTGTATTGTAACTTAGTATTGAAACGTAGAGACGGAAAAATGAATTTTAGCCTCCACTCCCAGCTGCATTTTAGAGATAGGATGAAAAAGGGTTTCAGCCTTTCCAACCACTTCAAGTACAGTATGTTTTTACACACGCACACACACACACACACACACATAAGGTCGGACAAGTGTCAAGTTTTGAGTTATCGTGTCAACCACAGTATAAATGGAATACTTGACACTTAACAGACCAGTGTAAATTCACAGACGGGCGGCAACAACTTGTTTGTTACTGCTGACAGAAAAAGAGTTCTAATGCCCAGAAGTCATAATGAAATACACTGTGAAGAATTTTCAACAGTCTTTCTGTGGTCTCTATAGCCATGTGGGTGGAGGTGTGGAAGAGGTTCACTCGTGTTGCGTTCTGCTCGGTGGGAGGATGATGGAGCCACCTCGCAAATGTGGATCCATCTTCCCTTGTAGATGAAAGTTGTTGCTGCTTGAACTCACTGCTTAGCTTGTTACAGTTTCCACAGATTGTTTCTTTATGGCCATTAAAGGTCAAATTCAGTATATTATTTTCCTATTTTCCAAGTAAAACTTGCCAGGAATGTCTTCACCTCTATTTGATTTCCCTGTGTTGCTGGTTTGCAGCTTTTCTAATCTCTCTTAGTGATTGTTTCACAATATTCTACCTCTTGAATTTAAAAGGATTTCATGAATTAATTATTATATATACAACAAAAAAATCTTAATCTATTGGTATTGAAATCCTGCTAAATTAATCCTCACTTTCTGCTCATGTTTCAATTAGTCTGCTATGTCCATGTCTGCGTCGTGGGTCCTCATTTAAAAACCTGTGATCTTCACTGTGTCAAATATGGGTAATTAGCAAGAACACAGTGGCGCTAAGATCATAATGTAAATCAAAATGTGGTTATTAAAGAGGAGCGCTCGGAAATCTACAACGAATTTCATATATATATATATATATATATATATATATATATATATATATATATATATATATATATATATATATATATATATATATATATATATATATATATGTATATATATATATATATATATATATATATATATATATATATGTATATAATTTGTTTTTTGACTAGTCTTGCACACCCTTGGTAGTAATCAAAACACATTTTATCCATGAGTAGCAAGTGTCCTATCACAACTCGCAGCATATGCTCGTCCTTTTTCTCTCCAGTGTACATTTAGTATCATGACTAGAGTGCCCTTCACTGCAGCATGCGATGTCTTGAACATGACATTGCGTGTGTGGGGGGGGTGGAGGGTTCACGCTGAGGACTGTCATAAGGCGTGTGGCTAGGGCATCCATAACCCCCCCCCCCCGGGGCACGGCAATGATACGACCCCGTTTTGTTGTTTTGAAAGAGAGGAACTCTCCCTCATTAACTTCTGTTTGATTGCACATAAACTCGGCTCGCCGGCAGCGCAGCGCTTGTTTCCAGAAAATCCCCCGGCTGAGCGCTGCTCTCGCGGCTGCCAAGCGAGGTAGGTTACATGGCTGGAGGGCGGCGGCCCCTCATCCGTGGACAGCGGCCTGCAAAGATCACTGCGTGGTGTCGGCCGTCGCATCCAGAGGCCCTCTTCCTCGGCAGCCCGCTGTGATCGGCGGCTGGGCCGGCGTTCTCGGGGCCCCCGTCCATCTTCCTATTTGGATGGGGGCAGCCGCTCCCAACGCCTTTCAACCACTTTCCCCGTTATCGCACTGATGCACTCGCTCGACCGACCCCTCGCAAAGCGCGCCGGCTCACTCGCCGCACATTTACAAACGCACCGTCTTCAATCCATCCCAGTGGTGTCAGGACAAATCAACAGTTGGAAGCAGGAGCTTTCTGCCCATCTGGTCGGCCGGGCACCAAATGTAAAGAGAGAGAGAGAGAGAGAGAGAGAGAGAGAGAGAGAGAGAGAGAGAGAGAGATACAAGGGAAGAGGCATCTAATTTCCACCATGCTGAAAATACTAAAGGTATCCGACTGCAGCCACCAATCACAGTCAAGATTTGTGACTCCAGCTGCGCCACAGGACGCCAAGGTCACTGAACTATTTCTCCTCTGCATCCTCCTTTCGTTTCTCTTCCTCCGACTCGCACTCACTCCTCTTGTTTTCCCCTATTTCTCACTGAGTGCACATCCTGCGGAGGTCTGATTATACGGAAACCAGCGGGGTTGGCCCAGTTTGCAGATACAGAAGCTGCTGTACTGTACTCCACGGTGATTAGCGTGAGGCCGGCTCTCAACAACTGTCAAGCCACAGGCAGAGAGGCATGGGAAGTGCGCGTAGCCTCACATTTTGGCTCAGATTGCAAAGTTAACTTTCAAGTGTTTTTCCATTGTCGCTGGAGGTTTTTTTTTGGTTCTGGTTGGAAGTTGGAACTGTAGCTGTGGTTCCGCTCACTGTTTGTGTAAAATCCTGTTATTTGCTGGTTGGTATAGCCTTTTTTTTAAATCAAGAAACTCAAGATGCATGTGGTTACTACTTGTGGCCTGCACACATTAGAAAAATGCACAGAAAATCAAAATGGGCACTGATGAATTGATTGTCAAGAAGCAAGAGCTATTGCCTCAGATCAGATGTGCTGCTGCTGCAGCAGAGAAACAACAACACAGCAGTTGCCATTCATTGTCACTGAAACCTCGCATGCCATATTTCCTGCAACCACTGGCCAATGATGCCGAAGTAGCAGGTTGGCTTTACCGAGGAAAGCACCCTCATTCATATCCAGTGCACACAGAGATCACACCTGGGACTGCACAAAAGAACCATTGTTTTCGATAGCTGGCCAATGAGCAGCTCCACTGGAGCAGTAGGGAAATTAATGCTTAGCTTAAGGGCACCTCCATCTTGTTTGACATTGGAGCACTGGTACACATTCTCAGCGCTGGTTTTTAAGCATTGACTTTCTCTTGAGCGCAGGTCTGTATGTCAGGCAGGGTGCTTTTGATGCCATTTCCAGGACCCTGAACATATTTATGTAGGGTCTCTATATCCCATCAGACAACGGTCGATTCCCATGATATAAAACATATAATGTGTAACGTGGGTAAACCATAACATAACAGCGGAAAATAACCAGCGGGAGTGAAAAAATAAACATAGTGTTGTTTCCTGTTGTTTCTGCACTGTTCAGGGAAAATCATCCATGCTGTAATGCATTTCCCTTTCGGACAAAGAAATCTGTCAAGCAAAGTGTAAACGCATGCAGCTGGCATTTTGCCTAGCAGAGCCTTCTGTGTATGACTGGTCATGAAATAGATGAGGAGGCATTGCTTCCACATAGAACAAAACACAGTCTACGGAGAGCAATTCAATGCCTCGCACTTTACTGAAATATGCATCTTTGAGCGAGTGGGGATGAAGGACTGTACACTCTGAGCGGGCACTAACACCGAACACCTTCCAGCACTTTCAGTGTTGTACAATTTTGACCACAATGCCTACGCTTGACACCTCTTTAAAAGCCTCCTCCATAGCCTTTGGCACCAAAACACTCCGTTCTTTTCAGGTGGATTTGTGGTTCCACATAACTAGACCTATGGGTGCACTGTGGAGCACACTCCAGCTTACTGTGGTGTGAAATTGCATACACAACCTTGAAATGATTCCCACAATAGGAGATGGTCTTGGCGACGGAGGAAGAAAAAAAAAAAATGTACTTGCCTGTCTAAAAAAAGGAAGGAGGCTGTAAATGGAATGAAATAACAAAACACCTTGGGGGCCTTATGACATTTACAACTGAGGGAATATCTTCAAATGCTGTGTGTGTGTGCGTGCGTCTGTGTGTGTATTGCAGGGGTGGATATATGCAAATAGGTTATGAAACTATGACCTTTTTGTTTATCTTGGCTTTTATAGGTGAACTGCACGGTGGCTGCGTGTTTGAAATGGAAGACGATTTTGTGACATTGCACACACTTGGCCAGCTCATCCATTTTTGGACAGATGGACTGAGCCAATTTGATGAGAAAATAGTTCTTATTTAGTGGTATCAGCGCTTTGGTGTTAGGTAATTCTCGTGAAATCTCATCCCGCGAGACCCCACTTTGAGGAGGATAGAGCTGCAAAACATTTTGCGTTTTCACTTGAAGTGAACTGGTCATGTGACCCCGTCCATCACGTCCGCTGACGAGTACATGCGAAAAAAAAAGTGTTTCCATGACACTTTTGCGATATACCTCTATATGGATGCGTCTGAAAAACCACCTCATGAGAGCATCAAAACCTTTCCGCCATATATGAGAGGTTTTTTCAAAGTTTAAGTGTTTCCATTACCAGTTTTTTCTTGCGATATTTAGGTTTTGCACAATTCTAGGAGTATTGGAAACGCAGCTATTATTTCACCTCTGCAATAGACCTAGTAGCCATCTTCCCGCTAGCTAGCGCTAGCAGCGAGCGGCTAGCCAATCACAAGGGAGTGAGCTATTCCGAAGAAGGGCGGCTTGTTTAGTAAGGCCTGTGCAGCTCAAAGTAGGAGTTGTTTTTTTTTTTTTTTTGTTGTTTTTACCAAACCTTGCTTATTATAGTCCGCCAAAATGAACTTATTAAATCTGGAAATTACCATAATTAACCTTTATTATTTCCCTGGCGTAAATACAAAGCTGAGTCCAATCAATATTAGCGAAGCTTACTTCCAGACGTTAAGTTTCATGGTGCACTTAAAAGTAGAAGCTTCTGGAATGGGCTAACAGCGTTGAAAGAAAGCCGAATTATCAAAAGGCAGCCTGAGGGGCGCAGGTACATTAAAGTCAGAGTTGGTTTGGCGACTGTGGCAATGATTTATGAGGCAAAATCAGATGGAACCATTTTCTCATTAGAGAGGGGGACATGGAAGCAAGTTGCTCTCGTGCAGCGTAGTGAACTAAATGCTGATGATTGATGCTGATGCTGATGTGCTTACTGCACATTCAGATGAGCCAATCCAGACGGCGGATGTCAGAGCGAGCGTGGCGTCCCTCCGCCGCACTCTTTTAAATTCAGGCAACACGGTGGAAGAATTAGTCGCCTCAGTGGGGGCAATGCACCCGCATCATTTGTACGTGTTGATTTATTCACTCAAAGCAAATATTGTGTGTAGATGGACTTTCAATTGACCAGTGCTTTCTCCTGCTTTCTGATGTTCTTTTTTTCCTTTCATCCTTCATGCTATTACCCTCTGTGCACCTCTTCACTGGATACTGAAGTGTTTGGCGCGACCTGATCATGTAATCTAGTCCATTCATCTTGGGGCTACGAACACAGCTGAGATCTAGATGGCCATTAAGCACTTTCATCATTCATTTAGCAAATCACATTTGCGAACATCCCCCACTGAAGGAGCTTTGTTTTTCCCCTTCCCAGGAAAGTGTCAAAATTGACAGTAATATATCAGGAGGCACTCAAACTTTCCATTTCTCGCTGACGTATTTAAACTTGAATATGGATCAAACATTTCCTCTCTGTTTGATTACCAAGTCAATATAGTCAATATATATATATATATATATATATATATATATATATAGTATATGAAGTGTAATACAACATATGTGCTTTTGTTGTGGCAAAAGTGTAGCACAAAAGGACGACATGAGATAATCTGAGCTTTATTTGTAGTTCATAGTGTCACATGATCACATGTCACCGTTATTCTCTCTGCAAGATCATCCATCTCAACCACAAACTGTTTCAATCAGAGTTAGAGTTGTTGTGAAAGCAGTGCAGACTCTCACTGTGGCCTGACAATTGAATGTGAATTTAAATTTGAATTCAATTAAAATGAAATTTAATAAAAAAAAACATTTGAGCTGTCAACATTTGTACTTGTTAATTGAATATTCGGACTCCCGGTGTGGTGTTCTAAAGTTTCTATTTGCACTTTAAATATTCAATGTCAGGGTTTTGGAGTTTCAGAAATGAATTGAATGAAGTTTCTCACGTTGCAATGTTTGAATTCAGATGGCATAAAACGAGGGATTGATTTGATGCATTTATGTTTTCAATGTTCGACAGGCCACATTTGACAGCCAAAATATGGGATGCAAAATTCAGATTAAGGTTGAAATTGGGGTTAGGGTTCCTCATGAGCTAGAAGCCCCAAATTTGGGGTGGGTGTGTCTTCACACAGGGGGCTCCTGATCATAAAGCAAGTGGCCCCATGCCCATTGGACAAAGCTGACTTTTGACCCTCATATACTTGCAATGCATTAGGGTTAGGGTTACTGCTGGAATTAGGGTTAGGGTTTCGGGGTTCCTCATGTGCTAGAAGCCCCAAATTTGGCGTGGGTGTTTCTTGGGGGCTCCTGATTATAAAGCAAGTGGCCCCATGTCTCTCGGACAAAGCTGACTTTTGACCCTCATAGATTGGCATGGCATTAGGGTTAGTGATAAGGCTGGAATTAGGGATAGGGTTAGGGTTAAGGCTAAAATTAGGGTTAGAGTTACTGTTAGACTTGTAAGAATCCAGTCAGATCAAATGATCAGTGCAAAAGTGAATTGATGAAATTGAAGAGTTGACTTTAATGTCTAAATTTTTACTTTATCCTCTACAGTTCAGCTTTAATATGACAATGATGACTTTATTTCCAAAATTGCAATTTCAACTTTAATTTGTTTGACTTTAATCCCAAAATGGAAATCTTCCTGTAATCATTTATCTTCTCTTCTTGTGGCCCTAATCCTCTTTCGTATTTTTCCGACTACAGCTTTAAAAGTCTTGCACTTCTAACTTCTTTTCTTTGTTTATTGCCTCTCTTTTGATGCTATCAAACGCTTCCCTCTGTAAGCTCCTCTTGGTGCGAGCGTGCGTACAGTGTGATTGGCCAGGCCAGATCTAATGATCATTAGCGACGGAGGGAAGGTAACACTTGGGAGTGAAGCGCCACAAAGCCCCACTATTTATAGCAGATTGGGTCTTGAGGCACAATGCCCTCTGGGAGAGCAAGGGGGGGGGCGAGGGGCTAACAAAAAAAGAAAAAAAAAAAAAAACAATTTCGTGGATCAGCCCGGGGTGAAGTAATTAGGACAGATATTTAAACTGAATAATGCAGGCGCGCTGAAATATTGAAACCACCTAAAGTTTATTAATGAAGCGTTAATCTGGTGTGTGGACTCGCTGCGCGTCTCGCTTCTTCCGCGCCGGCCTGAATTATTCAGGGACACGGAGGCATACAGGACAGAGAAGACTGCGCGGTACATGTCATCAGCGCTCTTGTTAAAGAGATGATTAAAGGCAACGCTGCGGCCCGGGCGTCCGCTCGCTCGCTCTGCCGTTCCAGTCGGTACGGCTGGAACGCCCCCCCCACCCACCCTCAAACGGGAGCCACTTCCACACGGGCAGCCACGTACGCAGCCACGTTGCTTATTAATTCAGCCGGCGAGGCCCCCCCCCCCCGACTGTACTCACTGGGGGTCAATAAGCAGTTCCACTTGAATAATAACATTGTCAGGTAAATAAATAGCGCACTTAAGTCGCTCCCCTCGCAGTCCCACGATTGGGTCCGAGAGTGTGTGATATAGCTTTGCACCCCTCCCCTTGCCTCTGATGACACCCTCCCTCCCTCTCCCCACTCTGCTACACTCACATTTCTCTTATCTATCCACTCGCTCGACTCACCCCACCACACCCGGTTTTCTTATTTCACTGTCCCCTCCTCACCCCCCCCTCCCGTCTCTCTCTCTCCCTTTTCTTCATGCCGCTTGAGTCTCACAGATGGAATGACTTGCAGCGATAGCGGTTATGCAAAACACAGTTCAAATGAATGCAGGGCTGCCACAATGAGAGCGGCACAAAAGACGCACGCTCAAAAAAAACACTTTTTTTTTTTTTGTTTTTTTTTACACTTTTGGGGTATGAAAAAAAAATATCTTGTGGCAGAGGCAGAAAAGTGCATTTAGGATTTCATTATTATGAGGAAAAAAAAAAAAAAAAAACGGGGAGATTTCTTTTCTGCCGGCGCGTGGCGAGAATGAACAAGGGGATGGAAATATACACGAGATAGTTTTTTGCGCGTCTGTCTGCGCGTCGATGCGTGACGTCGCTTCTCAGTCCACGTGCCGTCAGCAAAGAAGCGCATTAGCTCCTCGTCTAAAGACCAGCAGATGTTCCACTTCGTCCACTGACACAGCACGGACTCCCTCGCGGTTGAGCATGGTCTCGTTTTAAAGGGGCAATGCACGATTTTCATTATTGTCAGATATAAGGTGGTAAAATAATGGTATGTAAAGCTCTAGCAGTGTTGTGTCACATCACGTGCCCTCTCGGTCGGTTCATATGGAGCCCTTTTCGATCCTCTTGCCTAGAAAGCCGTGCGTGCCCAATTCGAAATGCTGCCCCACCGTCGTTAAAAACAGCAAAACAAACAACTTCAGAAAACACGTGTAAATTGCATGAGACGTGCGCCGGATGAATGCTGATGTTAGTTCAAATTATGCTGGATAAAACCTGAAATCTGGTGCCGAAACTGTGACAATGTTGTGTTTCCAAGGGGAACATTTTCAACGATGATCCTAAAATGAGGTTTGGGGAAAAAAAAAAAAAAAAAAAGTGTTTTCGTTCTATTTTAAATGGCTTTGGATGAATAAAATTGAACCAAAAATCGTACAAGTTAGCAGAATGCTGTGTCGGAGGCAGTTCAATCACTGTGGTTCTGTTGGAAATGGTGGCGTGATTCTGGTAACAGGATTGGGGTTAGAGTCCTGTGAACACAAAGCTTTTTTGTTTTGGTTGACATGCCCTCTTTCACAGTGGGAAAAAAAAATCCACTCTTAGTTTGTTGTGCATTGTCTTCTGCACATATGGACGCTGTTTTCATCAGATGCTGAAGATGCAGCACTCCCCCAACCGTTTTCTAAATGACTATTTCGCTTAAATCTCAATCAGCTTTATGTTTCACATAAGAGCCGCTCTCTTTGAACTTAGCACCAGACAAACAGCAGTGGTTCAGCGGAAGCTCATTGGTTTTGCACATATTGAGCCTTGGGAGATTGTCATTACACCAGACGATGACGCTACCGAAATCCACTTTTCTCCTTGGTGCATATTAACTCTGCTGGAAGACGATGTCTTTTTTTTAGTCGGAACAAAAAGTAATTTCGGTGAAGTCAGAGATGGTGATACACTGAAGTTTTCCACTTTGCTCTAATCAACTCAATCAAACTTTGCCGTTGATGGCGCAGTCTAGGCTAGGCTAGGCTAGGCTAGGCTAGAACACATCTACACAATTTCACCAACAAGGTATTTTGGCTTCTTCCATTAGTAAACTGACTATAGGCACGGCCCCACCCAGGATATTTTTCACCAGGCACCACTATCAATAATTTATGACAACGCTTCAGAATAATAATACCCCAATGCAAACATTAGCATTGATCACCAGGGTATTATTTTGCATATTGTTGTTCGGTTGTATTGTAGTTTGATTTCCTTTAAGGGACATTGACAAAATAAAACTAATGTGAGAAACATATGGGAGGAGTAGCCTCCTCCCATATGAGGCATTTTAAATGCCATGAATTTCATAGTCGGGAGGCAGATTGCAGAGTGTAATTCCAGTCCATGTCACACAAGCAGAGCGATGCAGCAAATAGCGTGTTCCTCGTACATTAAGAGTAATCATGCCATTTGGAGGAATCTCCCTCAGCACGTCCCTGCCTTCATTTTCCACTGCAGCTTCAGGGGCCTAATTTGAATACTGCTTACTCAGTAATTGCTGCCTCTTTATTGTCAAGATTTTATGTTGTGAGATGGGCCCGGCCTTGACCACTGTACACCACTTAACATTATTCCAGGGGTGCAGGGTCAATCAATAAGCTGCACCTGTCCTTTAGGAAAATGCAGATATGTTGAGAATCAATACTCCTGTGTCATCACCTCTCATTTCATTCAGGCTGGCTGAGATATGATGCCGTGGCAGCTCTCCAGGGAACCATACTGTGAATTTTAATAGCTTTGTATGACTTGTATCTACTCTCTGGTCCAAGCCTTGCATCCTCACTGTGATCACTGTACCCAACCTCACTCTTTTTTCCCCTCTATTTGGAGAAAGTGCTGCGCTCCATCAGTGAGAGTTTTCTTGTGCTGCCTGCGTTTTCAATTCTCTAACCTTTCCTTTTATGGTCTGAACCGAGCACAAAGTCATGGACCTTCTGTGTCTCTCACGCACACAAAAGAGCTACATTAATATGGCCAGGCATCATCAGACATTAATGGCCGGAGACACTTGGCAACGTGTTACTGTAACTTTCCCAAAGTGATATTAAAAAGCTCTATGCAGCAAACGCATCAAACGTTGGAGTGACCTTGCCTGCCATCCAAAGGTAACCTCGACTCCTAGATGAAATGAAAAGGGCCGCAACCAAACATTGGAACCCGATGAGATGGACGTGAGGAGAGTCGATTGATCTGTAGTTTCCTTGGCTTCGATCGACTCTTCAGTAGAATTTTTCCACGACAATATTTTTAGGATAATCAAACAACAGATTCTAATTTGAGTTGATAGTATCCTTCTGTCATAGAGCACTTAAAAAGAATGAGAAACACCTTGACAATTACCCACAAAAATTGAAAATTCATTAGTTTGTATGTGACATCGCTTCCCTCTGATGCACAAAACACAGATAGAGGGCAGAGATAGTAATTTCCAAATGGAAATTAGTTATTTATATGAATGCTCTACACCCTTTGTGTGCAGCCAGAAGTGCAGTCAGATTATACCTGTTTAGCATTTTGTCGAACATGCTGAAGTGGCTTTTTTTGTGTAACGCTACAAATATATGTCACCTTACTTTTTACTGAAATCCAGGTAAGTTAGTTAAGTTATAAATGGCAAACTGATGAGCCATAGGAAAGTTTCCTTAACCCACTTGTCAGATTGATGGCCATCCCTCAAATACATCTTTACAAATGGTTACGAACAGAAATAATGAATTTTAAAGACACAGTGATGACTTGAAGCTCTACTCCAAATGTACCCTCGTTATGAAGAGTAGCGACCAATCAAGCTTGCATGTTTAAGTGAAATTAAAAAGAAAAAAAAAAACCCGTGGGGCAAGCCTCTTCAGCGTTCTTATTGGCTCATGCTGGTTTTCCCTCAGACTGTAATTTCAGATCAGTGGAGCGGAGGATGGTGTTAGTTAGTAATATGCAGGTTGAACATCCGGCACCAATGAACAGCAACGGAACGAGGCTCATTGCAAGAGTCCCAGATTTTCTCTTCGTGGTTCACTTGGTGTTAAAAACATGTTTTTCTTTGAGCTGATCACCTGTTGTCACGGGTCAGTGCATTTTTTTTTTTTTTTTCCTGGTCTCAGCTTCCTGTTCCACTTCCTGCACGACTCAGGTGCCACTCCAGCAGGCGCGTCTGTGAGCAAGGATTGGCAGCTACCTGCTCTAGTATCCAAGTTTTTGTTTTGGTTTTTCACTCGTGCTGCCATTTGGGATGGAAAATAAATGCAGCTTGAAAAGAACAGAAGGCGATTTTCAGTGTCACAGTCAAGGTCAATAAACAGAATAAATTTGCAAGCACATTCTGGGACACACTTGCTTGCTCTGGAACAAATACACCAATTAAAACCTGGCAAGGTAAGATATAATACATTTTGAGTCTCAGATTAAACTGGATCAGGCAGATGTTAA
Source organism: Thamnaconus septentrionalis (assembly GCA_009823395.1). Taxonomy (NCBI): domain Eukaryota; kingdom Metazoa; phylum Chordata; class Actinopteri; order Tetraodontiformes; family Monacanthidae; genus Thamnaconus; species Thamnaconus septentrionalis. Next base: position 19,826,629 of record CM020508.1, on the reverse strand, counting down.
TTTATGACCATTTGTTAAAAATGTCCAAGACATAAGAAGGTTGAAAAAATGTCTTAATATGAAAACAAATCACATTTTATTCTATTTTAATTATTCCATTGCGAATCAGACTCTATTCATCTTCAGCCACATGTATCTTTGTGTGATTGTGAGCTTTTTGTGATTTCCTTAGCATGTGCTGTTGTCCTATTTCCATTATTTCCTCAACTTGACAAAGTGCCTGGCATATGCAACACAACATCTCCTTGTAGTCCGACTGCATAAATCCCATCGCCGAACGTTTGGAGATTTCTCAATCATCTGCTTGTGTTGTGTGTTTATTATTAGTTTACATACAAGCAATAACAAGCTTCCTGCTGCTGATTCAGTTATCAGTATTAAAAAAAAAAAAAAAAAAAAATAACACTGCTGACAGTTTTTCCTTTCTTTTTTTTCTGTTTACAGAGGCAACAAGGACATTTGGGAGTCCATGATTAAAAGTCTGTCATCTAAGTGGAATCCAATCAAATGACCGAAAATGTGGGGAGGAGGACTCCTGATGCCAGCTCACAGAGGGAATATAACTGAGCTAGGCGTGGATGTTGACTCAGACACATTACATGGGTCTTCTGGATTGAGCTGAGCCTGGCTCAAACACTGTCACACAGCCAGGACAAACATCAAATGATGCCATTTCATTTTCTCTAGTTTTGAACCCTAAACCCCATTAGTTCTGCAAACTGACCACAAAACAAGCAGACAACATCAATAACCCCGGGCCATAATATATTGTTTCTGCTCAAATAATGCCATCCCAAGCCTCCAGGAGCCTTGCAAAGGTGATTGTTAGTGGACCCTCCTGGGATCAGATTATTGATCCCCCTTTATTTGTGGCTCTGACATCAGGTCTCAGTGTTTGAGAAATTTCTTTCTTTCTTCAGCTTTGCTGACACTTCCTCTCAATTTTGGGGATCCTGAGGCCACCGTGATATTTCTTGGATCGATTTGTTTGATCAGAGTCAGTCGGATGGATGCAGACAATTTGTCAACCGCTCGCCATGCTGGGCTTTGTGTCTTCGGTCTGATGTGGTGAGTCATTTGGTGGCCATTGCCAAATTAACCAATGCCCAACTCAATTGCTGATGACATGCCTGATCCTCTGCAGGCCTTGATTTATTACTTGAATTACTTGACCTTTCTTCGACTTAATATAATTGTCCTGTTTCTCATCTTTCATATTTGTGTTGTATGTTTTATTTTGAAAAGAAACTGGGCCAAAAGCTAATTAATCTTGGCCCACTTAGTTATCTATTGAATAGGCAGATTAGGCAGTCAAATAATTGGCTCAGAAGAGCCAAGCGATGTCGTTTTGAGGCAACATTTCCAAGTTCAAAATAATTAGATTTCAGAATTTATCAGGTAAGTGACATTAGGAAATCAAATAGGAGAGAGAACACCTTCCGTTCCTGTGATGCTGAATGTCAACCCGAGCACCTCAACTGCTGCATTCTGCAATTTAGACCCAGTCCTCTGTCATTCTTACCCACGAATCATTACGCGGCTGCTTACATTTGCATCCGCAGTAATGAATACGCAACCTATCTGTGATGAGCTAAATACTGATTGGCTTTGAGTGACAGCGCTGAGACAGTGTGTCTCCTCGCACTGCTTTGCTGTGGGGGTTTTAGCCTGGCTTTCGTCTTTCCTCGAGGCTTACCCAAAACAAACATGATCCAATAACAGCCTAATAGGATGGCGGCTGATCATGAAACGTTCACTGTCATCGCGCTCATTATCCGGCGAAGGCACTAAATAGTAAGAAGGAGGCAGACAGTGAGGCGAGAGGATACAGCAGCCGCTGTGAGCATCGCAGAAAGGAAGAGAGGATGATGAATTTGGAAGAGGGATAAAAAGAGTGCTTATTCAGTTGGGGAAGATTTATGGCCAAATGCGGATATGGCAGTGAACTCTTTAGTGCTTTGCCGCTCTCTCTAAATTTCCCCATCGCAGAGCTGAGAAACTTTGCAATCCAGCAATCAACAGCCTGTCTACATGTAAAATGTGCCTAAACGGCTCCCTATGCAATGAATTTTATGGGCCAGACAACACACCCTGAGATTTAGGTTCAGGCATTGTGCTCTTGTATTGATTTACACTTCAGCAGGGTTACAAGGCATTCAATCTTACACACACTTTTTTTTTTTTATGCATCCAACTCTAAAGACATTAAAATGGTTACTGCTAGTAAACGTGGAATGTGACCATTTATCATAAGTAGGCAAACTATGTGTTTATCCATTAAGCCCTCCTGTGTTGCTGGCTGATTATTTAAAATGTATATATTATATATATATATATATATTTTTTTTTTTTTTTACAATAATAAGCCATAAAGCAAAGATGGGAAAAAGCCAGAAATAAAGATTTTCATTTCATAATTTTGACAGAAGGATTTCTGGTTTCAGATTTAAGGGTGAGTTTGCATTTCCTGCCTATCTCAGTTTGGGTTCCTTCAGAAGCTTCCTCTCAGCACGTGGAAACATCCAGGCTAAGCTTCTGAATGATTCTCAAGGGTCTTTGGTTCAGGATTTGAGTGTGCAGTCTGGACAGACAGTCAATTTGTTCAGTGCCCTCAGCAACAGGACAAATAAAAACATGTTTTCCTTATTGTCTGTGTTTAACTTTAACAAGGTAAAGAGGAAATGCAAAAGAGAAAATAAGAGTGATGAAGTGACATTATTCAAATTAAACCAAAAAAATAAGCAACAATTTGTCTGAATTTGTCTTTCTCAGTTCAATTCTTAGTGTCATTTCCTATCCCTGTGTTTGTCAACAGCACATAACTCTGTCATTTGCTGTGGCAGTAAAATAAATACATTAATACATTAATAAAATGCACTAACAGACATTTAATGTGTCTTAAGTTTGCCAACCTGCAGGTTTTAGACTTAAGTCAAACTTTGTGAAATATCCACTGCAATTCAGACAACTCAGTAACAGGCTTTGGGTAAATGCACTCGCCAGAACAGGCAGCTGCTAAGTTGACAACTGCATTTGGAAAAGACTGCACAGTCTAAAAATATGCAAGACGAGTTATTTCTTTTTTCCTTTTCTTTTCCCAAGGACCCCAAATCTAGGTCACATTTTCCCTGCTAATCAGCAGTATTGGCCACACCTGTGAAAGGCTCCTCAGCTGCTGGCAATCAGCCTCAGTGGGAGGTGATATAGGGAGGTCGCTCACTCGAATGGACTTCTCCAGAAAATCAACACCTTCAGTCGACTGTTTGGTTTGAATGGAAAGACTGCGTTCAGCACTTCACCCTTGTTATGCAATTCCCTTATAGAGAGCTTGGCTAGGATATATAGGGATATATATTGAAATCCTGAGGATTTCCTCAGCTCAGAGCCTGACTTTAACCACTGATGAACAAGATGAGACACATTTGTTCACTTCTTGCTACTACAGACCATTTGATTTTTTTTGATTTCTTTATTAAGGAAATCATTTTTTTGGTTGTTGGTTGCTTGTCTATCTTCTCAGTTGAATTAACACTGGAAAGGTGGCAGAGATGGAGCCATAAGAAATGAATGCAACTGATTTTATTTATTTATTTATTTATTTATTGTTACATGTATAAAAGCAGTGATAGGTGAGGATCACAAAGCAGCAAACTGAGTTTAAAGTGAGTGATCCCGCTAATCAGATACAACATTCATAGAACACATTAAATCCTAACTCACTCTCATAGATCAAACCACATCAAACAAAACTGATTTTAAACCAAAATCAAAACCATTAAACACGAGCAACAAAAAAACTGACAAAATACTGAAACATTTATCCACACTTGAAGAAAAATTAACTCTTGTAAAAAAAATGTAATTCATGACAACAGGGATATCAGTTGGTGGAAGCTTTTCGACATTAAGCTTTTCAATATTTAACTATATTACTGGATAAGAGGGCTGCACCATCCCTAGTGTCATGGATGCTGTTCCTCCTAACTAGACCAGACTTTCCCCAGAAAAGGCTTCAGAATATTCAGCCTACTGAGCTACTGGGACGGCACTCTGGCAATAAGAAGTAAAAGTGAAAAATTTGTGATGGGGTCAGAAAAGCTACTTTGACTTATAATTTGCCTAAATCTCCGCTTATCCTCAGCCGTTAGTTTTAAACACCCTTCAACATCGCCACCTTGAGCAAATGTCCTTGTCTGAGAACACAAAAGTAAATTATCATTTGTAGAAGGTAAAACCCCAAAGTCCAGTTTAGGGTTTGCTGTGATAGTGTGAGTTTTATTAAAGAATGCCGGTGAACTGACAGCGTGACAGCAACCGACAGGAAGGAAGGCTTGGAATAAAAAAAGATCAACAGGTGCAGCTCTGTCCTGGGATGCACTGTGGAGTGTGCAGGTGGTGGGAGAGAGGTGGATGTCAGCCAGGCTGTCCTCCGTCATGAACCTCTTCCATCCACACCACTCACATCATCGCTGACAATGCTCTACCCAGAGCAGAGTGTGTGAAGGGGAGGAGGCGTCACAGGTCCTTCCTGCAGCTGTGCTTCTCCATGACAAACACTGCTTGCAGTTACCGGCTGCACCGGACTCAATAAAAGTGCATGTATGAGTAGCGCTATGAGTATAGTTTAGTCTGTTTTGTTTTTGTGTGTTTTTTTTTAACTTTTATTTCTGATTTATTCTTTCCATATGTCCGCCTGTAATTGACGCTGCTGTTGTAACAGGCAATTTCCCCACACAGGACTAAAGGAGGTCTATGTTGTTCTATTTCTTTTCCTCTATTCTCACCCTATCTCTCAGGCTGAATGCCAGAGAAAGTCATTGCGGGCTCTTGCATTCATGAGACGCAAACCCTCCACAATTCTTCCTGCTTTTCCTGACCAGCCACTCGTGTTTGGTTTCATTATGACTCATAATAAGATTGCCTCCTGTCTTGGAATTCAATCCTTGCAGCCATCCAGGGATTTTGTGGTGACTTGCCAGGTTTGTTACCAGGACAACTTGTTATATTCAGCCATCCTTGTTTTTATAGCTACGTCTGAGCCGTATGTGTCAGTCAAAACAATCAAACAGTATTGTAGTGGTGATGAATTATTCAAGATAAATTGGCTTTATCTTTGAAAACACAAATAAGTGTTTTGTTTGGCGTTATTGTACTTGTCGTGCCAGCTGCAATATGTCCTAAATGCTGAGAACAAATGGTTGGAAGAGCCTAGTCTTGCGAGCTCACGAGCTAAAGTGCCCTATTCAAATTTTAATGATAAATTGTCAGTAGAGTGACTTTCATCTTTAGATTTGCAAGTAATATTTTCTCCTCTCCAATCAATGCACTCTAAAGTTTGTTTCTTGTTTGTTTTTTGTTTTTCTAACTAAGTTGTCGAGGGTTTGTTTCCACCCTGAGGAACATCGCTGGGACCCACACGGCTTCTGTTTTATGTTTCCCAAAGTCAAACAGTGTATTTTACAAAGGAAACTAAGAGTAAGCATGAGCTAAAATAAGTGCAACTTGTTTTGATGACATTTATATTGTTTAAAGTTCAACACTGTTTCAGCAAATGACAAAATAAAGGTGAAATGCATATCTTTCTATAATTTATTATATCACTTTAATGATGAAGACAATTTTACCTACAGTAGTTTTCTTTTGGGTTTTTTTTTTTTCTCCAAGAAATCAGTTATTTTGTGATGTTCTGCCTATTTTAAGACAGTCGAAAACTTTTTGGCATTTCCGGCAGACATCTGTCACTGTATAAGCTGGTTACAGGGTCTCGAGCTCTGAGACGTCCCTCATTGATCTTTTCCCCTAATTAATCACCAAACATGGTGAGGTGTGGCAGTGGTCGGGCACCTCTTCCCTCCCGTAGCTGCAGTGAGGCTGAGACATTAGGATGCTTAAGACCTAAATTCTAGGTCAACTTTTGTCCTTTTTATTTTTTATATTTTAAACTCTAAGGCTAAGTACCTCTTTTCCTTCACAGAGCTCTTTCAGGACTTTTTCCATGTCCCTGGCGTGTAGCCAATGTCTCTTAGGAGGCACTTTGTTGCAAGGCTGACTGAGCTGCGGCAGCTGGTTTTTGGTAGACAGATGGCTGATCCTCAGCCTTCTCTGCCACAAGACATGCCACAGATTTTTACATATTTATTTCTTTTTCCTAGGTACTCTTTCGTTTCTGTCAGACGTGTTTTGGTAGCCGGCTATTGCAGGATATTCTGGGATGTTGTCAGGTGGAGAGGCTGGCGGTTAATGCAAGTCTGTTTGTTCTTTCTTTCATTTTGCACCTGAACCTTCATGTATGTGGAAATAATAATAATTTTTATTTAACATACTTTGATGGTGGGGAAAGGACACTGGCTTTGATAATTCGCCACTTCTCCCCTAAATTCTCAAACCAGAGCTACTAAAATAGTTGCATCATTGAACAACCCTTGTCACAAATCCCTGTGAGAATTTTATAACAAGGAGGCCCATACAGCCGTATTTTGCCTAAATGAAGCATAAACACTGATAAAATGATGAGCTGGACTCACCCTTGAATTTACATTTCTATACATTTATTATATTGAAGGCTTGAAACACAAAACAAGATTCAAGCATGTGTAGTGTGAACTTACATTCATTCATTCATTCATCTTCTATACCCGCTTATTCCTGTTCAGGGTCACGGGGGTCTGCTGGAGCCTATCCCAGCTGTCTTAGGGCGAAGGCAGGGTGACACCCTGGACAAGTCGCCAGTTCATCGCAGGTGAACTTGCATGCTTGAACAAAAACAAAAGTTTGGTCATCGTGAGGAAGGATGCCACGAAACAACTCGGGGCACAACAGAATTCAGTTTTATGTCTCCATTCTTGCAGAGGATGAAGGTTTGGAGGGACGCAGCAGTGTTGTATTGATGCACAGTGAATGCGTGATGTTGGACAGCAACAACGGCCACAAGAGTGGCACTGTTGGTTTAATAATGAAACCTGTCCATCACAAAAAAATAAGCCTGTAATATAAAAATGTGTGTGTGTGTGTGTGTGTGTGTGTGTGTGTGTGTCCCTCTCCCTTGATATTTACCAACATCTTCCCTGAGCGGCATGTGCCAGTCAGCACCTATTCATCCTCAGGTTTAAACAGCATCACAGAGAATGGAGACAGACTTGATTTCAGCTCCTGTGCCAGGTGTGTTTCCTCTTTCTCCCATCTGGCGAAATTTGCAATCCACCTCCTCCTTTGGCATTCCAAGTAAGACTTTTTTTTCTTCTTCTTCTTCTCACAGGTAGTTGTGCCAAGCTCAGCTTCTTACTGGGGCAGCCTTTGAAGGCACAAGCAAATATGCCATGTTCACCTAACCAGCTCCAAAAGGGAAGAGCAAGTCAATGTATAAATTAGAGGAATGAAAGTGAGAATTATTACCTATGATGATTTTGATGACCTGAACTTATCTCTGCCCTTTCCTGACATTTTGCATTCATATCTAATTCCGCAAAAGGGTTGTGACTGCTATGAATAATTCATTGATCTGCTGGGTTGTGCTTTGTTTTGTTTTACCTACCAGCACTTTTATCAAGGTGTCAACCCTTTGATTTGGCACTTTAAGAGAGCTTTTACCTCTTGCTCTTTTCCTGCTCGACGTTCCGGTTAGCTTTGTGTGTTGGAAATTAAAAGAGCAACCACAGTTTATCAGATCATTTTTTCCATGGCACTTTTTTGTTGCTGCAGCTGTGTATTTTTAACAAAATGTTCAAATTGACTGGATGAGCATATTAAATATTTTTTTCCCAGCCTGCCGAAGTACATCGACTTCACCTTGTTGACAGTTGCCATGGTGACTCAAGGTATTGTTGCTCCATTGACGGTGGCTTTTCATTGTGGATGTTCAGGTGCTTTACTCAAGCTGCACATACTGAGAGTTAATTGAAATAATTCAAAGCAGTAGTTCTGGAACAAGACACTCACAGAGTAAGTGAACTCTGAGCTAGCATTCAGAGTTGGAGTTTGTGGAACCCTAACCCTACCTGAAATACCCCTCAGATCCAGTGTTTTATTGAAACAGATTTTTTTTTTCTTCTTCCTACCGTGTCTAGTCGGGCAGTACTGACCAGCAGGATTGGCTCTGAATGTTTTTCTGATGCCTGACAGATTTGGTTTCAAAGGCGTTGGTCCAAGATCCACCTGTTGAGTTTTTTTGTTGTTTTTTTGTGATGGAGGATTGTTGGGTCAGCAGACCTGATGGAGGGACAGAGAGTTACAGAAGAGAGAAATGGGACATAGATGGAGGGGATGGGGTGAGAGAGAGACGGAGAGAGAGAACAGTGGCAACCTGACATAACACAGTAATGTGGCATTTGGAATGCAAATATGTGGTTGTAGAATGTAGTGAGGCATTTTACTCCTTTGGAAGGAGATGTTCTACACGGTGTCTGTTGGGAACTTCATAATGCTTTATAGTGCTTTGCAATGAGGAACCTCTCCTGCCTGTTTGAGAAATCTTCATAAAAGATGCTCCTCATGCTGCCGGCTTGAAGATCTCATATTGTTTCTTTCAAGCTTTTAGGTTTTTGTTTGCACATTTTCAAAAATCCAAGTTGTAAGAATACTTCATACAATCATTTACTTTTTTATTTATTTATTTATTTTTGTTTAGTTTTTGGTTCAGCAAGCAGCAGTTGCTCTTTGGTTCAGGGAGGACTGCAGTACTTTGGTGAGTGACTCAGTGTTTGTTATGGATGAGTTGTACGTTCTCACCAGACTTTGTGTTAAAAGTTGTACAAGAGAAGACATTCATTTCTTCAGTTATAAAAATGTACTTGCATAGACATTGTGATTCTTTCAGCCCAGGTAGTGTGCACCACCTGCAGAATACATTGATTAATACACAGGAAATTTCCTGTTGGTTGACGTGCATGTAAATGCCTTGAAATATTCTCATCAGAATACGGAGCTACATTGAAGCACTGCTGTGCATTTAAACATTATCAGTGAAGCTTTGCATGGGCGAAGGCAGGAAACGGAGGCAAAAAGACTGTCCTGGGTGGAGGAGGCATATATATATGTATATATATATATACATATATATATACATTTTAGTACAAACTGATTCAGAGAAAACATTGTGGATATGAAATTAAACAGATTTTACGATAAGAAAGAGGATCTGACTGGAGTTCCACATTTTTATGAAACCATTTGAAGCACTCCTGTGAATATTGTTTTGATGACTTTTGTTCTTGTCATTTGTTGCCTGCTGGACTGAACTTTGTGTTTTTTCTTGGGGCAAACTCTGGACAAAAGCGATATGACCTCCACCACCTCAAGGTCTTTCTTGTTCTGGCCGCTTGTGTCTGACGACTCACAGTGCACTCTAGAACAAAACAAAACACATTTTACATATCTGGCAATTAAAGGAGCCCCTTTTTTCACTAAATGAGTTTGCAAAGATGATTGAGTCATGGATCCAGTGACGCTAAAAGTCCTGTTTGTCCTCTATTTTTACTGTTCTCTATTCAGTATTGGTCTTTTCTCCTGAGACAAACTCTCAGCCCTACTGTTCAAAGCATCTTAAAGAAATCTCAAGCAGGCTATGGCAACACAAAACCATTGCTTTTTATTTGTACAAATATCCCAGTTGGCCACAGCACGAAAAAGGGGCAATTTCATAACCAGTTGAGAGCTGCAGCAGGACTGAAAAATATTGTTGTAAACAGAATTCCACAATTTGGGAAAGATGATGCTTTCGCCAGATCTTGAGGCCTATTTGTCCAAATAGCCAGGAGTATATTGCACTCAGACAGCTACCACTGCTAAAAATACATGAGTACAGAAACAGCTTCAAGGTAAAACCATGCCAGTCGACGAGGAAGGGCTTTAAAAAAATGATGTTTACGTGTCCTCACACCCAAGAAGAAGTTTTCAACTCCTAAAGAAACATCCTCTCCTGCGGTGTTCTAATCTGTGTTGTGGACAAGTCATGAGGCAGACAGCATGTTGTACAGCTGGTGGTACTCTGGGGGGTTTGTCACCACCGTATGCACAACAAGCATCCTGCATAATACAAATGAGGCCATCGAACCGCGCATGCAGGGAAAACTGGCAATACGGAGACATCGCTGATGCGTCATCCGTTTTCCTCGTTCCAGAATGCTGGCAGTATCAGCAGGTGTCGGTTGTCTTTGACGTGCCAACTGGAGTGTAAGCCTTTATGAATATATACTGATGGCAACTGTTTTTTTTGTTTTTTTTATGAAGTCACATTAATGCAGGCCAAATCTAAATGCCAGTACACAAGGTGAGATTTGATTAGAAACTGTCCCCGTGTTCTCCAAACCCTCCACTTCATTCTTGCTGTCTGCCTTTTTACCGTTCGTCCGTCTTCCTCAGTTATTTCTTGATGGCAACGATTCATGGGCCAACATGAGATTATGCAGGCAGAGATTTTTGGTAGCCCAAAAGCCGAATTTTTTATGTAGGCTTTGTCTTGATAAATCAACTGTAGAGTTGAGGTTTTACCTCCAACATTCACAGCTAGAAAACAAAATGTTTAGTGCTTTTTGTTGGATAATTTTTCTGTTATCTCCACTGATAGAAAGGAAATACATTGTGGGTCATGCGCTTTCCCAAGACGGCAGAGTCTGCTCTCGATATAAACCTGATTAGGTCATCGTGGTGGGATCACTTCCAGCACTTCCAAATCTTCCAGATCTACTGAGATATGAACATGGAATTGGAACACAACTTGAACGGCCTGAGGTCCCCGAGATCACAAAGTCCAGACAGGTTTGCATAGTGAGAAACAGCCAAAGTCATTTTTAACCTCTGAGACTACAGAAGCAGAAGTGTGGCCTGGTAGTCTAGAAGGAAAAACGAGTCTTGAACAGTGCCTGAAGCTGTGTCCATCACTGGACAGTTCACCGTGCCCAGACGTGATGTGTCCTTCTTGCCAGCTTTGGTATCGACCCAATATTCATTCCAGCTTAATAACAATATTGGGCAGAGCACTGGCAGTTTATTCCCACGTGGGAGGGTTTCAGCTGACTAGAGTGTGTGTTGTTTTTTTATTATTATTATGTTTTTATGTTATTTTGGTATTCTATAATGTTCTTGACATTTTGGAACCAGAAAAATATCCAATTAATAAAGAGCTTCTTCCTTCTTTTTTTTTTTTTTTTAAAGGAAAATCAAACCACACACTTGCACTTTGACTTTGAGTTAATTGGAGACACTGACACTATAGTATCTTTGTGTCAGAACAGATTTGTTTGTTCATCTAGCATTGTTGCGCCTTTGGTGTGATTGACTCTTCGAAAGGATTCAGGGTAAAAAGTAATTAGTGTGTTGGCCTTCTGCTCAATCTTTTTTTTTTTTTTTGTCATTGCTACAATTGAAATTCTAATCTGCTACAAAGCTGCTTTGGATTTTTGTGTTGCAGCTTCTTTGTTTGTGGAGGAAGACCTGGCTGCTTAAAGTCACGTTTGCCTGATTCCGTGTTCCACATTTTGCATTCCCACTAACTGAAGTCGAGGTGCAGGCTTAGCTCTGTTTAACAGCTCATCTGTCTCATCCAGAGACACGATTCTATTACTCAAGCCAAAGTCATCGTCTTCTCAGGACGGCAATGTGAGTGAATTTCAAATCTACGAGAAAACTTCTAGACCAAAGTATCTGTACTTTTCAGACATTTTCTGCCTCAGAAGGTGGAAGGCATCCTGTAACGCAAAATTTAATGCCTGACACGATGGACACTTTTGCAAGATTAGCTCTTCCTGAAGCACTACCAGGTTTAATTATACTTTACTTAAAAAAAAAAATATATAGCTTCAGTGAGCCTTTTTTGGCAGGAATGGCACCAGCAGTGGAGGGTTCTGTTGATGTGGGCCACTCAGTCTGTTTTGTGTTCAGACGGTCTTTGAGTGCCTCTGTTGTTACAAGTATTAACTGGAGTTCCGCTTCCCTTTCTGGCATCAGGGACCTGTCTTGCCATTCACCTCTAACCTCTGGCATCAACAAAGCATTTTCACCCAGAGAACTAACCCTCTGTGGATATTTTGTCTTATTTTCTGATCACTCTCTGTAAACCTGTGACGTGTTAGTGGATTAAAAGATGAGTAGATTTTCAACAGCGTATTTAGCAGTTAGTCTAATACTTACATTTAAGGTAACTTGAACCTGAAAATGGTTTAAGAGTGGTGACAGTTGAACCTGACGAGCTACAGTTGAGAATAAGCTGTTTCATTAAAACTCTCACTGCAGCACCTCAGACTATGCAGCAATGAGGATGATTTACAGCATGCAGAGACTGACCGCCTGCAGCAGCTTGCTTCCGTAGCCAACAAGACTTTATTCTAGGCTGGTCCCTCAGTAATGTTTTGTGTAAAATAATTTTCTGGAAGGTTAAGCTGCATACTAAGTTTGGGATTAGACATACAAAACAGCCTGTGAGTAAACTAACTTAATCCTCTCGGAGTTTCTTTGTTGCATCGTCTAAGCTTTCACAGGGTTCACGCCACATTTAGTTTCTTCTGTTTCAACCTGCAATAGCATTTCATGTAACTTAGCAGTTTTATTTCCCTATAAAAGCGAGATTTGTCAGAATAATTTATGAATGTAATGAGCAGTCGAGAGTGAAAATGTTTAGAAACTTTGTGTTCTCTTTTGCATTAATAATGCTCTTCCTAAATGGAAACTCATCCAACCTGATCGAGATGACTTTGCAAATGTGTTGTCTGTTGGCTCCAACGTTATGTGGAATTAAACACAGATTCTCTATCAAGTCTGAGTTTATCCAACTCTGTGTCGAAGACAAAACGGGAGTAGCTACTGTAAAGTGTATATGGCCACTTTGTGCAGCAGGTGTCATATCATTGTGATTTCTCTTTAAATCTGAATTGCATTTCTGTTTTTGTTTTTCAGACAATCTAATGTGGAGAAATCACTCTCACCTGCTGCACAGCGCTGTTCTCATGGTTAAACAGAATACTTTGGGAGAGTGAATGACCAAACATTCTGACTGGAAACTGTGGGTTACTCTGACGTTTATTCATGTAGCAGTTACTGCGAGTAGCTGGGGTTGGGGGGGGGGGAATCAAAAACATTCAAAAACTTGCATGGGTCTGCTTTGCACGCAGCAACACCTCTGAACTTCAGGTGTAAGAAGCTCAATTTTAATTAGAACAAAGTTTCACAGCACAGCACAGCTGGAAAATATTTGACGTCTCTCACTTATGGCCTTAAAAAAAAAAAAAAACAAGACATGCATGACATCAATGCTACTTGACATGTGCAGTGTTAAGGTTAGTCACGCTGCAGACCACAAAGAATCAGCACTGGAGACAGTGGTGTGTGAACAGTGTGTCGAGGTGAGTCAATTACATGGCGTAAACACTAGAAATCAGAGTGCATTTCAAAGTCTTTTTGGTTTTGTAAACAAAAGTCTCAATGAAACTCAATGATAACAATGTGAGTTTCTGCCAGGCGGACAAGTGGAGTGCAAATTTGCAAGTTGGCTTTGGACCCATGTGGCCTCAAACTGTTATTTTCTCCCCTCCCCCTAAGCTTTACCAAGAGCCATTTAAGGCCAGGCTGCTGCATTAAAGTGAGGACTGTCACAAGTTCTCTGTTCTGGTCTCCTTGTCTCACTGGAGGGTTTGCGTTGCATGTGTGATGAGGTCTCCTTTGTGCAGCGGAACCCTGGCTACTTACTTTCCTTCCCGGTTCTGAAGGTTTGACGGTCCCATTAGCACTGGATGAGGGGGAGCCTGCCTCACCTTGGCGAATGCTCTTTTATAGCCGCTGACAGCTATGGCAGCCTGTCATGGCAGCTGGCTGATGAGAATCCCAGGCCTTCCTGCCTCTACCAGTGTTGCCGTGCCCCTCAGCACCTGATCGCTGCTTCACGTGGAGAACTTGGAATCCCCGAGAACCTTTCTTTTTGTGATGTCTTGACTTCGGAACAATGCAGTGGTAAACTAAACCACCAATGCCTTTTTGGTGCAAAGGAGGGAGAGAGAGAGAGAGACTCCTTCCATTATAAGTGTGAAGTGGGATGAGTGACAGGAGGGAGTTTGGGGGCAAACAAGGCGATTTCTACATTTCTATTCCATCGCATTCCTTGTCGAAAATCCAGACCGCAGTCCTGGCATCCAATATTTCTGGCTGACAAGCCATGGATCAATATAAACTAAGTTGTCAACAGGAGGGGACAGATGGACAGAAAGCTTTATATGCCCGACAACCAGAAACCTTACAGGGGTTTATAGTTTACAAGTTCTACTTCAAATGTGTCGACGACTCCTGCAAAACTGACCGCAAGTAAACAAGCTGCAATCACTGGAGTGCAGTCGAGTGGGAATACTTGTGTTGTAGACAACTGCACTAATAGTGTGTGTTAAAACTAAACTGTGGAAGGAGAAGGAATGTGAAGTATGTAAGCCTCTGCTGCATGAAGAATTCCTGTTTACTGCTATAAAGTGAACAAAGCAAAGAACAAAAGAATGAATGAATTAAGCTTTTATTCACATGCTAAAAAAAAAACACACAGGTTGCTCATTTAGACAATCAACACATTAGAAAATGTAAAAAAAAAAAAAAAGTAATTTCAGTTCAAACTGAATCATAGCAAATATTAGCCTAAAATGAATGCCGTTCCCATTGCTCTACTCCTACTTACTTCAATAAGCAATCGCTAAGTCCCGCTAACAGGCTACCTTTATCGTAGACCACTGTTTAACCTCACCCACCCGACTAGCCAAGACTAGTCGGGATGCTTATGAGACGTCCCGAGTGTAAACACACAAGCAACGGCAACGCCACAAGATGACAATATACACAAATACATATACATACATATGTATACACAGAGCATACATACATATAGATACATAATAAAGTCGCTCAGTACATAGAGATACACACACAAAGAGTTTGTTGGATTCGTCTATGATGGTTAATCAGTTACCACTTTGTAAAGTCTGCTTTGCTTTGGTTAAATTATGCAGTCTGCAGTCATTTTTGTCAGTGCCGATGACAGAACTGTGTGTCACCCAAGCCAAGAAAAAGTCACCCTTTGACCGCCACGGGTTCAGACTGCAGAGACAGCCCCCATGAATCACCAGGAAGTGAAACACAAGGGAAGACCCTGCCAAGTACGAATTGGTTGCACCATCTGGCAGTGATGTGCAGGCGGCCCCTTCCCCTCCGCAGCTCATCGAATGGGACCAGTGAAGACGGTGATCAGTCAGATGAAACTGATGTGGACATCAGGTGCAAGATTCGCTTACAGCCCGACTCGCATGAGCTCCCTTTGACTGCCGGTACGCCTCGGAAAAAAGGATCGAGGGAAAAAAAGAGCTGTCTTACCACTCTCCTCTCCCTCTCACCCTCTCCCTTTCTTACTACCTCTTAAAAGCATTCACCGGTGACAAAAGAGTCCCGAATGACCTTATCAATTGTTTTATTATTTCAGTCATGGGGGTTTGGTGGCGGTGGTGGTGGCAGGAACACATTTTCAGCTCTGAGATTAGGTGAGAATCCCTCCCACCCCCCGGGAGTTTTTAAGCTCAGTGATTATGCAAAACCTCGGGAGATGTGTCTGACTCAGGAGAACGTGAACAAGGGGTTCTTTGAACGCGCCACTTGGGTTACCTTCACTTCAAGGTCACTCTTTTAATACACACCCTTCCCTTCTTTTTTCATTCAGCGCTTGTAGGCACTGTAATATTCTGAGTGGATTATCACAGGATGTTCACTGGAGGGACAGGACCCCAGAGAGGCAGGATGCATCAGACTCACCTGTTAAGTTGCATATGACACCAGTTTGTTGCCATTTTAGATTTTTCAGCAGTTAGTTCTTATTAAAAAAAAAACAATGCCAAAAATTAGCTTTTATTTTAGCTACCATACATTTGACTTATGAGAGTATGAATAGTGTGGGTGTATATCTCACTAATTCATCACTTATGAGGTATGAATACACAATCAATAAACACATAATAGTAATAGCACTATTATAATAATAGCACTTACTAATCAACTGGTAAAAACATTTCAAATTTGTGAAAGTCTATTATTATATAAAGTGTGACCACCTTAACCATTCGGAGGTCCGCTATTGCAGCTGCAAATTTAACCTGCGGTCATGTGACCAATGACATGTAAACTAACACTGTTGGCTGCCATGTAAAATCAACAACTACGCCCCATCTGCGTGGCAGACAGCACACGCAAGTTAATGAGACATCCATGTAAATTCTTTTCATCAGCAGTAATTGATGTGCGACGTGAAAAGCGAAAGGTTAAGCGAAACACACTCCTGCTAGAAAAATAAATAAAAAATTGACATCAAATATTAATGAATAGCAGCTTGGGTGATTTTCGCTCTGTTTTATTAATGATGACATTGGCTGGGTAGAACCATGTGAAGGACAGCGACTGTGGATACAGCATTGTTTGAAGACAAAAATAAAATAAAATCCATGCCAAATGATAATGATAATTTATGCATTCATATATTCCCTTAATACGGCAAAAAGGGAAGTCCAATTAATGTTGGCAAATAATTTTAATAATGTATGGAGGTATAAATACCATGCACCTATGAGTTATGTTTCGACGTTAGATATGAAGTCTGGTGCCACTCTGCAGAACAACAGCCTGAAAGCCAACAGGTGGCCGGGAGATAATGCGGAAGGATTTGCTCGCATCTCTTCTGGTACATTTAATTTTTTAGAACTAATACCACACATATTACAGAAGAACAAATCGGTATTGTTGGAGCAACATCAAACACCACAGATTACAGAAATATGAGATGGGTTTTATTTGGCTTTTAGGATTGATCGCAGCCCACCTGCCAAATTACTTGTGAAAACTGAATGTGGTGTGTGTGTGTGTGTGTTGTTGTTGCAACCAAGGGTTGTGTGAAGTTTGTACTTTTGTTATTACTACTACTATCATTTCATAAAGTCTCAGGTACATTGAAATCCTCCCTTAGGTGGAGGAAGGTGAAGTACGTACAGTATATGTGGTTATGATCTAATAGTGTAAAGCCTGGCCTGCACTGTTTCAGATTATGAGTTTGTCTCTTGATGATGCTTTCATGACTGGCTGCTTAAGATTCATCCACATATTATTTTAAAGGCCACACTGAATTTCTGCATTTGGATGAGTCCCAGATGGGCTTAAAAACAGTGGCGACTGTGTCCTGTCCAATCAATCCTCTGCTTACGCTATTAATTTCCCACTTAACGACAAATATATTGATGCATGTCTGCTTCAAACCAATTCAATTATCTCTGTAATCTAACAAGATGGAGGAGAAATCAATTGGATGGCATTACTGCAAACCAAGCAGAGGGGAGATGCTTGGATTTCTGCACAAACATGAAAAACCAATTAAGTTCTTTCTTTTGTATTATGTTCTTCTTTTTTTTTTTTTAATAACCTGTCTGCACCCGTTCAATAGCAAAAAAAAAAAACCTTTGTTGTGTTGACATGTTCATTTGCTTTAAATATAGCATCTATTCAGTGTGTGCAACCCTCTCTCACTCACTCTCTTGTCATAGAGATTTTGCCAAAAGGTAGTAATTGTTCAAGAGTGATTTTTCAGTTTTCTAATTGGCACAATCGAAAGGTAGTCCTGGACATTTAACAGCAATAGAATTACAAACAAAAAAGAATTAAACTAATAATGGCCACCAATGATAAGGCTTTAAAAATGAAAGCTTTTAACAAAACTACATAGCAAAACTGGAACCGCCTCCACGCCTCCATGCATTATGTAACAGTGCGACTTTTGTCTATAATTATATAAGATACTGCTATTTTGGGCCTTTTCCCCCATCCTCCCCAAAGATTACACTTCAGTGCATTATGTATTTATTGAAGTAGGCAGGCTCTGCCTCTACCACCTCCTAATGGTGTTTGCACCCCAATTCATTCTGGCGTTCTGCCACAATTCGGCTGACTTTCATTCATCTTGGGGCCTGTCTGCGCATGCTGCACAATCTGAGCAATAACTTCTTATTGTGACCCAAATATTGTAGCACCAGGTTCACTTCCAACGTTTTACTAAACCAGAAGTGACTGGCAGTGTTTCTGTGAGATGATTTTATCATGGGAGGAAACCCTTGTGTTGCAGAAGAGGAAACGCCTTTGAAAACGTCTTCCCTAAAGAGACCTCAGATTATTCTCTACACAAGTGTGTACCCGTTTGACATTAAAAATAAATGGCCAAAGTTAAGATAGGGAAAGTGTTTTATGTGTGAGGTCTTTCTTTCTTTCATCATCTAAAAATGTATCAGTCATAGTGTTACAGCTTTGATTGAAGACGGCCCTTAGACTAATTTGTTGCCAATTAGTTGTTCCTAAATGTGGAAAAGCAGGTAGTACGGAGATAGAGAATTAATTGATTTTCATTTTGTGCTCCCTAACGACGAGGATGAAAAACATTAGCAAGCTGTAATGAGGTGTTTTGGAAAAGAGCCATCCGTCATCTCCTTAGACCTCAATCCCCTGATCACTGTTTTCAATTTGTGCGTCAATAAAAGCGAACAAGCTTAATGCGAGGACTAGACAAATTCCTACAGGGGTCACGATGAAAATGCAAGGTGTGGTTCACGTCTCAAGCGCCCTGACTGGATGCTGTCCAGATATAATAATGCACCCCCACAGCACTTCTAGGGATTGCTGGATGGGCGGCGAGTGTGAGGAAATGAACTCAGGATCAATGTCTGCACTTAACAGGATATAAGTGACTCGGCCAAAGTTCAAGGAGACGTCTGGAATCTTTCTGGGCCTGGAGGCAAACAATGCCAGTCTCACTCTACTTTTCAGCCTACTCAGTTCTACCTTTTACCATCGCAACTGTCCATTTTGTTTATTTTTTTTCTTGAAATGACAGCACTTCATCGGCAAACTTTTTTACAGGGCATCATCATTCCTCGTCGGTAGCCCTTTTTGCAAGAAGCACTTTTGTCATCCACTCCTAAATTATTCTCTGGCAGACACAGGTACTTTGATACAATCTGTTTTTCAAAGTCAACGGGTGATGAATATCTTGAATTTAATTCTACTGGCACTTTATGCAGCTCAGCTCATATTCCCAGCACTGGTATCTGCCTTGCATTTTAAATGGACAAAAAGCTTTGATCGTTTGAGTCTGATGATGACAAAAAAATAAAATAATTAAATACCAATTCTGATTGGCACAGAGCCATATTGAGTCTCCTGACATAAGGTTTCCACCCAAAAGTTTTAATCATAACAGCTATTGTCGACCCGAGGGGTGCTGGCAGTTGTTAAGGATCTTTAAACACACCTCTCAATCTAGATCAGGCTCGTACATTGTGATGGAAATTAGCAAATGAGTTTCAGGTTTTCAGATGGGTGAGTAAGAGTTCCGCTGCTCGAAATTATGTGTCAGGCCTTTCTAATGGTAGCTCATAATTTCACAGATCAATGAGCATTATCTATAGAAGGAGGAAGGAAAAAAGGTGATTTTATAATGGGCCAAACTCAATACTCTCCACCCTTTATTCAACAGGGAGATGGCCTTTTGAATCCCAATGCACTGCCAACTTACGTGTTGTGTCTTAAATTTAGTGTGTTATACTCCGGATGAACTGCGATGCTGCTCTCCTATTCAGCGTTATTTAGACTGCACTGAAAAGAATAAGGAACCAGCCACTCAGCCCTGACCTTAAAGGCCTCATGAGGGGTGAAACATGACTCAATTCTGACTATTTTTTCAAAAATATAGACCAGAGCAAAACACCCAGGCACTTAGGAAGACTCAAGCTGAATCGTCCCTTTGCATGCCCTACAGACTCTTATCTCCTGTTCATTTCTGAAAATAAGATATGTAACGTATGAAGCCAAAAAAAACCCCAATCAAATACAAGGTCAAGGTCACTACAATTTGCCATGGTAATAATAATAATAATAATGATGATAATAACTTCTTAACAATCTCAACAATTTTCAAGTGTCATACCCATCCCTTTGTTTAATCAACCAATCACAGGAGAATGTCAGAATATTTTTGCACCCACTCAATGACATTCTGATGACCCACGAGGTTCAGCTTATGACATCATTACTTTTATTACCTTATCACACTCGGCTGAGTGGGCTTGGGTTTTATTCATGTACATCAAGTTCTCCTGTGCAGTGTGATGATCTTAGGTTCCAGTCTATAATTCAAAACAATCCACCATAAAGACTGGCTCCTTACTTTGCCACAATTGTAATAACAAAAGAAATGGAGGGTAAAGGCATAAATACCTCAGGCGGTGAAAAGCTGTGGAATTTATCTTTTTTTTTTTAATATTTCTCACGGAGTAATTCCAGAACGATCCTTTCAAGTGTAGGAAACTGTAAAATCAAGCAAACCAATCCAGTGATCAATAACAATGAGATTGTATTGCTTAACGTCTTCAGCTTTAATACAAGCGTTCCTTCACTGCTGCTCTCCCACTGGCCGCTAAGTGCCACCAGCCATCGCAGGGTATCAGTCCGCATTCACTCCTTTATTTGCCTCCAGACTCAGAGCTTCATTCACTCCAATTCCAACACAGGCAGCTGAAGTCTAGCGTATAATTATACAGTTTAGTAATGTAGAGGTGGCCTTCATTTGCCTCTATGCCGAAGGCCGTTGGATGCTCATGCCATAATATAGCAGAAACAAGAAGTGGCAATGGGGTCTGCGAGGTGAAGAAAGTGGAATGGAAGTGTGCGTGTGGAGGTGTTTGCCCAGAAGTAATGAATGAGTCAAGCTACTATGATCTGCACGGGGCAGATAAGTTCAAGCTTTGCTTGGGAGAAGGGGGTGGAGCGGGTGGTGGGCCTCTACTGAAGATTAGTTTACTACACCTTTAGGGCCAGCATACATTATGTGGGAGTAATTGAATTAATGCATTGCTTAACAACCGGCCTCAAAGAAAAAGGAGCTGTTTACTGTGTTAAGAGACGTTGTTTATTAAAGTGATGGGCCTACGGGGCTGAAGGCTCGCACAGACACAACTAGGACAAAGTTACAAAGACAAACTAAATATTGATTTGACTCTGAAAATCTAGATTTATAGACACACTTGGAGAAATAGCGGACCTTGACACGACATCCATCAGCGGCAGCTCCGTGGCATTGATAGCCTGTGAATGTGAGGCAGTTTTATGGCGGCATTATGAGCCAGCTGTTGGAGTATCTTTAACGCCGCATCACTCAGGGTGACAAGCAAAATTCAAAGGCTCTGACCAAGTAAAGTAATAATAATAAATTCAATTTGTAATGTACAGCTTCCTCTGAATACGGAGTTTAACATGGAATGCCTCTCCATTATCTTTCCTCCTCAATGAGCCGACGACCCCTGAAAATGGTCTTTGTTAGTCAAAAGTCACAAAGATGTGGATTGGAGAGAGACTTCAAAAAAAGGCCAATTATCATGGTAGATGTTTGCAAAGCCCTCTTGGCAAAAAAAAGAAGAAGACCCCTACACTTTGCTTGCTTGCGCCCACACAGCCTCAGACAAACAGCTTCAGTAATTGTACTGGGGCTATTGTTTTTCTGAGCAGTAGAAATAATTGTGTTTACAAATGGCCGCTGGAAAGTGGAGCCTCGGATAAAGACCCACAGTCAGATGAGGAATGACAGCCACGGAATTCATGTTTGTTTTTGTGGTTCTCCATTCAACAATGTTTGGTAAGTTAAGCTCATAAAAACTCCAACTGGTACTTCTCAACACTAAGTAAGAAGGCTCACTTAAATAAATTCCCATCAAAGCTACACTGATTCCAACAGTGAAATATTGAAGTATCATCGACATACGGTCACACTTTGGTGCAGTGTAATAATAATCAAAATGGGAAGGAGCATTCCAAGCAAAAAATAAACGACCTATAACCAATCACAGCAGGGGACTTTGCAGATGTGAATATGAACTCATGATTCCTTCTGTTGGCATGATTTCTAGAGCTTGCAAAAAATAAACATGCATAATGTCTGACTGGTAATTGGAGAGATGCACCACGGCAGAGTGCAAAACAGATCTTTGTGACCTTTGCAGTTGAGTTTGCAGCTGAGATACACAGTAGACTTCCTTTATCACTGCAGGTCAGTTCGGATGTTTCAAAGGCTAATGAAGGGCAGCCACTGACACCGGAAACATAGAACTTATCAAAAAACCTGATTCTCTTGTTTCATAAGGGTTTTAATTTGAAAATAGATTTTCCAATATTTTGTCATTTCAAATTTGATTGAAAAGTGAACGTTAGTAATGATGCTGTTGACTTGATGACCGTCACGGTCTGGTTTAGCGTTTCCTGATTTATTTTGAAAGTCCCGTCCCTTCATGCAAGATGCATGATTTTCACGTGTGTCATTGTCATTCCTGCCCTTGATTGTTCTCACCTGTGTAACCCCCAGCCTTCCGATATCCCCATACTCCTCGTCTCCCTTTGTCTGTGGTTGGTCATTGTTTCCTCTCATCTGCCTTATCTGGTTCATCATGGTTGTTTCTTCTTTTTTGGCTTTTCTGTGTCGTCTCAGTTGCCTGCATCTTCAGGTCTCTAAGTTTGTTTCAATTTGTTCCCTTTTTAGTCTTAGTCTCACATTTTGTTTAGGTTTCTTTTTTGTTTGTTCGTTTTCTTCTCCTTGAGGACACCTTTAGTGGAGTTTTTATTATTTGTTTATTTTTATTATATTTTTAGAATTTGTTTTCCGTTCCTAACACCTGCAATCGCCTGCATTTGAGTCCTGCCCACACTGCCCCCATGACAATGATGAAGACTATGTTCCACCTACAGATATGGATATAAAATAAGGGACATGTGAAAAGATACAGCCGTAGGGGTCTAGAAGTATGATTCTCATTTCAACAAGCCCTAATTATATTACATCCCAGCTTGTGATGGGGAAGGGAAGCAATATTAAACCCAGGATAGTTTTACGTGGTTAGAAACAGTTTTAATATTTCCAATATTCAAACAAATGGAGGGGAGGCAAAAACTGTGAGGTGCTGAGAAGTGAAAGACAAATAAAACAAATGTTGACAGTAAGAGCTGGATATTAAATATTTAGGCGACACGCGTAGAGTTGATCTGAAAATAAATAAGTGAACGATCAACCTCTTTACAAAGCTTTGTAAACTAGATGTACCTTCAGTAGCAATGTTTACGAATAGACAAGAACAAGTTTCTGTGACAATATTACTATCACAGTGCTGAAAGAAGCTGGTGGCCTGCAGTGAAGGTATGAACTAGGCTAAAAGAATATCAGCGTATAATACTTCATGTTTACCTGGTTCATTCGGCACTTTAACCTTCTTCCTCTTCCACAATAAACTGCATGTCATAAACAAACTAAATTACCTCATCACTGTGCCGTCGGGATAGCAGCTGAACATGGAAAAAAAACAATACATTTGTTATTGAAGTATGGTTCAGGGGGGGGGGGGGGGCTGGGACAAGCAGGAAGAGAGATGGTGGACAGCACTGCTTTTTTGCAGACAGGTGCCAAAATCAACTTTGACTGGAACTTGCTTGTGGTAACTTTAAGGCAAACATGCTAAACAAACGGAGCAGTTAAACACTGGTTGCTGTGCTCATTTGAGAGAGACAATACCCAGGTGGCATTGTTAGTGGATCAGGCTCCTGTGTGTGATGTGTCTGAAGTTTACACATGCTTTTTCAAACAGAAACCTTATCATAATTAGGCCCTAGTGTTATGAACGTACCTTCTGGCTGTCAGAGTACACAAATATTCACTTAAATGTACTTAAATACAAACCATGCAGGCTTGACATATCTTATTTCATTATGATCTGCTGATATATTCTATTTGCATTTAACACTGATTTCATTAAGAAGTCACTTTTGTCAAGTGATGACGTTTGTGTGGGTGCAGAGAGCAGCAGCTAACCATGATGTTCAAATGACTGAACAATTGAGTGAAACTTCCTTGGAAACTGTCTCAGGTCTAATGAAACACCAGTCAACAACATCAATTGCTTCCTGCAGTGCACAAAGCAGGCAAGGCTGTTAAAGGTCTGTGGCGCTGTCCTTGGTGCTGAATATGTTCTCAGCCAGTTGAATTGGAAGTCCAGTAGCAATGTGACTGTTTCAGCGCTAAGATCTGCAGCATTTAGAATCCTAAACAAAGAACCATTGCGAAAGCAATGACGTCTACTGTATGACCTCCTCATTTGTCAAGAAGCTCTCACTCACCGGCTCAAAGCATGGCCGGGATTCGTTCGCAAACGTGATCTGGCCGGCAGATTCGTTCGTTCCTGATTCATTGGCGATTCATTCGAACAAATCTCTGCCACAAGCTTGCAGCACGGTCACAGTACAGCACAGGTGCATGCAGGTCCACTCTAAATCTGCAGGCTTGCTGTCGAGCTGAACTGAGAAAGGAACACATTAGTTCAGGAAGTAATCCCATTCAGTTTGTTCACTAGAAAGATTTGTTCTTTTCAAATGAATCTTTCACGAATGATACAACACTGCAGTCTTGGAGCTGAAAACTAATCTGTAATAACAAGGAAGCAAACTCAAACACAACTCACCTATTTTTATCTGGAAAATCAGAGGAGAAAAGGGAATGAAAGCAAATGGCAGCCCACCCTAGACAAATAATGTCAGTACAAAAGAGCCGAGTTGCAGTCATTTGGAGCTGCGCCTCTGCATGTGAACTTGAGAGTGAGCAGCCTTTTACTCCTGTTTGCTGGAGCATTCATTGACATAGCACCACTTTAATATGCATCCAATCCGACCTGAGCTACGGCAAGCGCCAATCTGCACAGGGAACAAGCTTGACAGAAAAACAACTGCACAACAAATAATCTCTGTTTAATTGAACAATTAGCTTTATGAAATAAAATTGTGCTTGTAATTTTTTTCATTTCTTCTGAAGGTAGTTTTTCTAAATCTTAGATGTTCTCTAAAGTATGTTGTTCTTCTGTTATGGTTTTTAAATCATTGTGCCAGAGTAAATAAAATGCTGATTTTTTTTTTTTCCAGTCACATACTGGGCCTTATTTTCTTTAGGTGATCACGGTCCGCCTGGAAATTCGACCCTAACACTTAATAATCAACATTCACACATATCGGGGTTATGATCTGTCCAACTAACCACACGTAGTAGGTGGCAAACATTCTTGGCATCCCTACTCACAGGGAGTTTATTTGTTTTAATATCAGTGTTTCCTTTCCTTTTTTTTTATCACAGCAAATACACGAAGCGTTCAGAACTCAACCTATTGCCCTTTCACAATTTGCTCTTATACCGCAGTGGCTCGGACTGAAATCTCAGTGTGTTGCAAGATCTTAGGAGGCTTGTTAGCGAAACTGACCAATATTCATGCGATGGGTTGCTTTGCTTTGGGGTATGTAAATGTGCTTTTAACAGCACTTTAACACTGCATATATTTTAACTGCCCTCGGAAGAAATGTTCTCAGAGGGGGAGTGTGAGTAAGCGCACAAAACATGAGAGAGAAGTGAACATTTATGATTAATATAATGTTACAATTAAAACAATAGAAAGTATAAAATTAGCTACAGGCTGATACGTTATGTTTTACCTGTGGGTGGTGGTGGTGGTGGTGGGAGGTATATTGTTCTGTGGCTCTAAAGTGACGCAGGGAACCAACAGCAGCTACTTGTTTTACAGGCAGCTCACCAATTGCATTGAAATTTCACCATTTTGCTGTCCTTTTATGAATCATCTATGTGTGTATACATGTATATATATCTCATATGGGATATATCTCATATAAGCAGCGTTGAAGGGGCTGAGCCAGTCACAGACTCCATATACACCCGCTGATGCCCTTTGAAACCTGCTGACCCCTCCTGATGCCCTTTGACCCCCTCTGAAGCGTGTGGACCTCTGTTGAGGTGTCCCTCGATGATGATGTCGTCATACCAGGCATTTCTTCCATGTATTCTGTTTTTAAGGAGGAGGAGCCGACTGCCGGAGCTGTGGTGCGAGTGGTGGTCCTGGTCGGAGAGAGGCAGTCATGAAGTCATTGGAGCAAGAAGCAAGTAGACGAGCTATTCAAGCAGTGCAGCATCAAACAAAACTTGACCTCTGTCCTGAATCCTGAAAAACAAAAATTCTGTAAATGACAAAATTGATTACAACTTCAAATATTTCTGTCCTATTTATATAAACCTCTTCAACTCTACACTTTTGACTTGACTTTCTCTTGATACAAAATTGTGAGGAACTCCAACATCACTATGAATTTTCCACACCTGCGCTGCTATCTACAATCTTAATAACTACTTAAAAAGCACATAGCGTGCTGATGCAGCCTTGCTTCGGTTACTGAGTCCCTTGCCATTGACAGACAATCTACTTTACATGCTGTGTTATTGAGAGTGCAGTGACGTGTTAAAATAAAACCTTTTTAAAAAGGAAGGAATTTTCCAAGTCAGTGGGTAGTGCCACACATTGACCAAGGAAGGAAGGAGAGCTTGATTTATTTCCTTTAATCAGGCTGCCGCACCTCCCCACTAAGTCAATTCTCCTCCCTCCTCCTTCCACCCCTCTTTCCCCCCTCTTTTATCGTGGTTCTCATCCTGTAAAACAAACCGATAACTTCAATTCCTCCTCATATCGGCTGCAAAGCATTTCCATCTCCGCAGCTTTGTTCCAGATTTTATGGAACAGCGTTGCACTGAACTCCCCCTGCCGCTCCGTCTTCATTCTGCTGTGAAGAGTCCATCCATTAGCCTTGCACCTCATTGCTCTGAGCACCTGACCCAGAAACCAGCGGAGAGGCACACATCACATCATGCACCTTTGGTCATCCATTCATTGCACAGACAGGGCTGTGCTGGGCTGGCACCAGATATTGGCTTTAAGGCTGATGTACCTGTGCCGCTCTGTTATTGATGAGATTTAAACATTACCCTGGAACATTTGTTTTAAGAGTGCGTGCAGTAAGTTTGCTGTGAAGCTGTGGGCAATGTGAAGCCACTTTGCCAAGATTAGAAGTCACGGTATCCTTAAAAAAAAAAAAAAAAAAGGTTTGACTTAGAACCATTCTAACAATGCTTTGATTTCCGATCCAATTTCTAACCAGTGAGCCAGAAATGAAGCCAGTCGTAATATATACTTATTCAAATACTGTCACTGAGAAAGTTTACCACAGGACTTCCCAAAGTTTTTCAGCTTTAGACCAATAAACTATGAAATGCTCATCAAGGGATTTTAATGATAACAGTATTGATAACAGTTCTTTAAAATTTCTTGTGACCAGAAATACAAATGAATACATCAGTATTGTTGCTACTCATTTTCTGCCAATTAGTCAGCCAATTAGAATTAATAGGACAACCGTTTTGAGGGGTTTTGGATCCCAAGCCCAAGTTGGGGAAGGAAGAAGGTTTAGCCAGCTGTGAAATCGCACTTTTCAATACTGAGTGACTGATTTTTTTTTCCTTTACCCACAAAAAGAAAGATAAAGGAAAAAAAAAAACAAAGACCCAACTTTGTTAACATACCACTTTGATTCTACTTCAAACTGCCGTACATCCTAAAGCATGTGTACACTGGAAGTCTTCTTCACTCATGGTTTTCTGACATGTGCTTTATTTAAAAACTAAATAAGTATTTTACTTTATTGTTTTAACTTTAAACCCTTGGAGTGCAGGCTGTAATCCTGCCTTTGCCCATTGACCACTGGGATAGGTTTCAGCAACACCTGTGACCCTGAGTGCAGCAGAAGCAGTCATGGGAAAAGGCTGGATTAATGGAAAAGTGTTTTTAAAATAACAATAAAAAGACTGATTATCATGACAGAAAAAACTTGTGTGAAAATATCTGCTCGTTTCTTTTACAGTCACAAGCGCCTCCTCTCCCAATAAAATGAAGTCAACTCTTACTGTTTCATACACATTCACACAATAAGGTGTGCAAGATGAGGCAGTGGGAAATATATTGCTGCATCCTTGATATGTCTGGCCAAGGCATGGGTGGCTGTGGCTGCGTGTGACCTCAAACAATGCTGACAGAGAATATCAGGCACACTCACAAAGCAAACAGACACCTGGAGTTTGCACTGTTATATTGAATATGGATATAAAAATAGATATGTTCTGTACTGTGTAGTCCTGTGCTCAAATCGTCTACTGAAAGGTATGAAGGACAAAGTGCTGTTCCCTATTATGGCTCACCAAAGTGGCTCCGTTAGTAATATCCAGGTGAAGATGAGAGGTTGAGGGGGAAAGAGGAAAATAAAAGGCAATCTGACCACTTTTAACACACAAAGGGAAAGGGAGGAAAGCCCAAACATAATTTGCTCCATTACGAAATGTTCCGTCTCAACACTGTGTACTCGCAATACAGGCTCTAGTTTCTCAAGGTTTAATAGTGCTTATATGAATCTCAAGTTTTGGAATGAACATACTGAATATATGAATGTAAAACTAAGTACATTTCATTTGCATTTTTCTCTCACAAAACAAATTAGCATTCACCTTGTTGGTCCAAATATACTACAGTCCTAGCCCCAGAGCCCCTGACCAGGTGCAGAGGGCTAAGTTTGTCTTTTTACCTTTTTATAATCACCAAATACTCTATTCCAAGCTCCATTATCTGGTTTATTACAGAAGAGGCCTCTAGCTGGTCGCCATCATAGGGCATGATCACCTTCAGGAGTCCTCATCTGTGCAATCTGAATAACACTGTACTTAAGGTGTATTAACTTTGTAGTCCTTTAATAGAGCTGCTTGGCAGATTTTAATGGGCAAGAGGTAGAATCAGAATACACATATTAAACTCAGAAACATTTGGTAAGAAGAGAAGAGGGAATAGAGGTTGTTTTTTTTTTTTTTTTTTTTTAGCACTGCCCCAAATAAACAAGTAGCTGCGTACTTTTATTTTCAAAAGTGACATTTGCAACAATTGTTTTTCTTTCTTTCTTTCAGTTCAGAGTTGTTAATATTGAAGGTTGAATGGAAATATAAAATATAAAATTGCGTTGTTCAGAATAAAATCTTGTGTTAAACTGTTTTCTGTGTCAATATAGTCGGTAATTTTTTTGGGAATGCAGATTGTCAGCATACTTTAGGTTTCTGGTCATATTTTTGTTGGTTATTTGAAGCTTTTTGCTGTCAATGTTTCATATATCAACACAAAAATAGCTCAAGCCAGAGTTTCAAAAAGTCAGTGGGTCTTTTTTTTTTCTTTTTCCCCCAAGAAAATGATGACTACTTGCTTATACTTTATACTCCAGAGGTCAACAACTGAGAGCAAGAGCCTGATTGGATGGTGGCTTAACAGGAGTACAATCTGGATTGGTATTTAAAAGATAATAGCGAGGCAAAAACCAATTAGCTTCATGCTCTGTGGCTGTCTGACGCTCACAGCCGTTGTCCCTCCAATTACGGGTCAAACCTGCTGCCAGGTATGAGACCTTGTATCACAGGGTAATTTTGCTCCAAAGGTAATTATGGAGATAAATATAAGTGAGCATTTCATGACATCTACTTAACTGAAGAAATGATAGTTGTCATTTCATAGTTGTTTTATTTCTGTCAAAATTTCAAAATGCAGCCATTTTATGTTTTTGTCAACTTTTTGTAGGTTCTCATACAATGGATTTTTAAAAAGGCGGCAAGAATCAAGCGTCTCCATCCCTTCCTGTAGCAGCTATTGTAGTCATCACTTCCTCACTGGGCTGACATATAGTGACAGATGAGCATTTACACTGGCATTCACATCTGCGATCCTTTAAGAGTTGCTGATTAGCCCATCTTGGTACCTTGAGAGAGAACTGAAATAACTGCAGAGCATTCACCCAGGCACTGGGAGAGCATGGAACCTCCTCAGGGACTGGAATGAACCATTTTGAACTTTGGTCACCTTACCTGTCCCATCTGGCATCATGGCAAACTGTCGTATGCCAATAATGTCACCAAAATGGTTTTCCCTGAAGATGAACGCTTCAGTATATTCCTCCTTTAATCTGTTTTCTGCGATTGTGTGGTTGCTTGTTTTTTTGGAGGTTTACACAGAAAGCACAAACAATTTTAAGATGACCACACTGAAGGGCCACTTAATGCTTCCGTGGGGCTTCGAACTTTCCATGGCCACCAAGTGGTAATTAAAACAGACATTTAGTCAAATAGAAATGAGGCTTCAAAGCAGAAGCCGCTGCTTGCAGGCCTGTCAGACTGGAAGATTATCAGCAGGACAGTTCATCATTAACCAGTGGACAGCGTAATTAAAGGAATCAGATTGCTAGAATGCAGCTTGACATTTTAACTGCTCTTTATTAGAGGCATCATTATGAGAGGAACTAAAGTTATTACTCGGTCATTATGAAGGATAAAAGGGCAAATGAGTCCTTCTCAGCTGGCATCTCCTCCTCCAGCGCTTTCAAGCGTGTCTGAGCCCAGCCGACATTTGAAGTGACCCTGGGATGAAAAGGTAACTCTAACCTATGCTGATCTCACGCTTGTCCTGAATGATGTTAAAAAGGCAAAACGCATTCATGTCATTGCGTCAAAGTTCTTTTTTTTTTCAGCCAAACCACATAAATTGTAGGGATATATGACACTTAAATCCAATTCTGAGAGACTTGTTCATGCCCCCCCCAAACTCTATCGTTAGACATACATTATACAACAGAAGAAGAAAAAACAGAATTACTAATGTTTTCCCTAATTAATTTCCATCAGCATCTATTGACACAAATAAACGTCATTTGAATAATACATGCAAGCACATCGTGCAAATGTATGCACCTAAAAGCTCTTTTTCATTATTTCCAAAACCTCAAGGCGTTTGGGTTTCAGCCTAGTATATTCCTTCCTCATACTGACCATGTTCTGCATCCTCCTTTGCTAGATGCACACACCCAGGCAGGCGCAGCAGGGCCAGCGGGCCGTTAACTGTGGCATTGCTGCCCATAATGATTCCACCTGTCAGGACTGATCCGGTTGCATGAAACTGCATCGAGTGCAATGGCCACCGGGAGTTTCGAGTCAGCTCTGACAAATGGCCCGGACCTGGCAGTGGATCAGCGGACTCTGGGGCTGTTTGACTTATCACTCCAGCTGCAGACACCAACACAGCCACTGGCTTTGTCTGCAGGCTCCTACACTACCCTCAGTTTCTCCAACATGCTCATATTATGTTCCTGCTCTCTTTATCTGCCGTAATTTCAAACCAAAGTGAAGGGCCTTTTTCTTTTGAAGGTTTAACACGTAATTTTCACCCAGCTAACATGTCTAAATGTTAATGTCACCCATATCCTACTTGCATTTCCTTGCATCTTCATTTATTTATGTATTTATTTAGTTGTTAGCAGATACCAAATGCCCAGTCTTAACTGCGCCAATGCCCACCTGCACCCAAAAATAGCACACTGTACATCTAACAAGACCACCCGAAGATGTCAGCTTTTAACAAATGGTCCGTGGGGAGTATGAGCATGCCTGCTTTTTTACCAGTGACACCCCGCTGCACATTTATGCCTCAGCTCAAGTGTAACAAGAGCTTGTTTTCCTCCCACAATCCCCAAATTGTTCTCAACAAGACCCAATGATGTCAATTTTTTTTTCTTATCTGTTTTCCAAAACAAGGTTTTGCATGAACTCATTTTAATATTTACATGATTACTTTTTGTGGTTCTGCATCCACTCGATGCTGTAGTTGTGCACTGCGTGTTACCCAGAGACACATCCTCAGCCCCTTCAGCACAAAAATGAACGCCACACTTGTTTTTCTTTTTAATTGGTTGGTTGGTTTCATGTAGCTGTCGTTCGCGCTACCATTTAGCAGCCCGTGTGATAAACAGTGTTGAGTGGGTTCTGTTGCTTTGCTGGACAAGCATGGCACTTTGCAGCAAGTGGACACAAAGCAGGAAAACAACACACTTGAGTTGTCCGCTTGCTACGTTTCTGAAGTAGAGATACAATCATCTTTCTTTAGTCTAATGAGTCTGAATTTTGTATACATGGTGCTAAAAAATATTATTCCCAATTCAGAAAAAAAACCCACAATTGCCCACATTTAGGTTCACTTTATTTTCCTGATCATTTATAAAGGGCCCAGAAAAGATGCATCAAATGAGTTAAATACCAAGCACCACCCTGCATTGTCAACAAATGTCTAAGCTGTATGTTGGTATTTGTTTGTTTGTTTGTTTGTTTGTTTGTTTGTTTGTTTGTTTGTTTGGTCCCAAAACTAGAGTGAAAGCATGCAACACGTTAGAAACACTGATAAGACGACAGTAATAAATGTTATTTTACAGGAAGTCACTTCTTTAAAAATGACAGGAAGTCGTTTCGATAAGTGTTGCAGCAAACGACAAAACAGATTGAACATTATTCATACATTTGGTCTCTGTGGCTTCCAAATCAACACTGAACAGTTCTTGCCCTCTGGTCGGAAAAAACACGCAGACGTTAAATTGGAGCGTTTTCCAGGCTCAGCCGTTCAGTTTATTGACACATAAATATGCATAAAAGTTCTTTCCGCCCCTAA
The DNA here is from genome assembly GCA_009823395.1 of Thamnaconus septentrionalis. Taxonomy (NCBI): domain Eukaryota; kingdom Metazoa; phylum Chordata; class Actinopteri; order Tetraodontiformes; family Monacanthidae; genus Thamnaconus; species Thamnaconus septentrionalis. Next base: position 19,794,164 of record CM020508.1, on the reverse strand, counting down.
ACTTTTACTGGCTTGTGTTGGAACATTGTTTAACTGACTTCCTTCTCCTACAGAAGGCCATATAGAGAACACAGTGACTGCCCATGACTTACCCAGATTACATTCATCCCAACAGAGCGGTTGAATTATCAACCCGTGACCTGCGTGTGGGAGGAGAACACGCATGAACGTGAGCGCCAACATCAGTGCAGCGAAATGATGCACAAAAGGTCAGCGTGGAGAAGCACCTCTCAGTGGGAAACTCGCCACAGCTGCACAGCAAAGAGTCATTAGCTCATTAATTTCCAGACTCAAATCAGTACAACAAACAGACGAGTCCGCTTCCGAGAGGATTAACCGCCTCTCGCTCGCTGCCTCTTCACTTTGCATTGTGTGCCACCCGAGCGGGCAGGAAAGTTACTTGCCTGTCTAATGAACATGGATTGCTTTAGGGCAGAGGATGAAAAAAAAAAAAAAAAAGAAAAACCAAAAGAAAACCTCCCAAAAAAAACTCACTAGCAAGAGTTGCTAGCCAACCAGCGTGAATGCCGTTTTTGTGGTTTTGTGCAAGTGAAAAGTAAAAAGAAGGTGGGCACCAAAGAGTCAGAGGATGTGAAGGTGCCTGGAGGTAAATGTGTTCACCTGCGTGATGACATTAATCATACATACCAGTACATACATTCCCTGTATTTCTTATGTATTTCCTTCTGTTCTTTGAGCTTTTATCTGCCTGTTTGATCTGCTGCTTCTCTCCGTGCCAGGTCGAGGATGGCACAGGTTCCATGTTAGATCCTAATATAGATTTGATGTATCTGATGCTTTATTATCACCTCTGGCTGTATATTTCTCTGTACCTACAGTTTTCTTTTTTTTGTTACATTCAGAACCAGAAGTGTGTAACTTACTAAAAATAGCCTGGTAGGCCGATGATGGAACATTTAAAAATCATAATAGATTTGATGTGTTTTATCTGATATTCCTATGTTTTATTGTAAAGCACTTTCAACTGCATTTTGTGTATGAAAGGCGCTATATAAAACAATTACTTACTTATTATTATTTAGTCTATGGATCATAATCATCAGAAACATTAGAACAGACTGAACTTCATCCAACTGTTGCTTCACATTAAGAAGATTATGGGCTCCCAGCATGCAGTTTACATGTCCTCCCTGTGTGACCCTGGGGTCTCACCCACAATCACCTATCGTGACCTTGTGTCCTGCTGTTAACATGCAGTGCATGTTGGAGACGGATGGACTGATGAAGATCTGGGACTGGTTCCCGTCCGCAGGGCAGCAGCAGACTGCTAATAAGACGAGGACGAGTCAAATGCAGAGAGGCAGTTTGACTGTGGATCTGATCTTCTGCAAATCTGCTATTCCACGATGCAGGGGGGGGGTTAGCTCGAGCAGTGGGGGTGTTAGGTCAAGATTGTGCGCAGTTTATAAGATTCACTGCCGATGTTTTAAATATTTGGATAATGCATGTTTGAGATTTTAAGCAGAAGGTCCTGGGTTTGACTCCAGCCAGTTGTTGTCTTTTTTCTTTGCATCTCTTTGGTTCCTTCCTGCTTCTCTGGCCACAGACATGCACTTTAAATCAACTGGTGACTCTAAATTGTCCCCCAGTGTCAGAGGCCAGCTTTGTCTCTGGATGATCTGGCTGCAGCGCAGGACACGTGGTGATGGGAAATATATGGATGTTGCAGGTTTTGATCATGGAAACATAACATGGCTGCGCTCACTCATGTTTTTCACTTTTTAAGAAAGTACTTTTTTTTTGTTTCGTCCTTTTACTTAGGACTCCATGTTAAACGGTTGCATAATATAAGTTGTGTCAAGTACATTGTGTCCTCATTGCTTAAGAAGGAAATGCACAAGCTTCCAAAGACACTGTGTAGAAATCAGCTCCTCTTCCAAATGTCTTGGTTCTGTTTTTAGGAAATATAGAATCTCATTTCACTTCTCCACTGATGACTGCCAGATCTATGTCGCATTGGTCCAAAACAATGCACAGCCAGTCCACCCACTCATAGACTGTCTCGATGACATTAACGCTAGACTCTCATTGCAATGACGGAGTCTCAGTGAGAGCGAGACTGAAGTAACGATGTTCGTATGAACTATTCCCCAGTGATTGTGTCGCTGCATTTGGGGATAAAGTTTGATTCTGATTTTTAATTTGAGAAACAGATCAGCCGTGTCGTACAAAAAGATTTATTTTTTTTGATCAAGTATGACAAATATTAACCAAAGATAGACTTGGAGAAATGAATTCACACCTTGATCATGACTCATCTTGATCATTGGAATTCTTTCTTTGTCAGATTCACCATGCTTCCCTCCCACTTGTGCAGCTTGTATATCTACATGTTTTTAACTTAATTGTAAATTTACTTTATGTTTCAATGCACAGATCTTTGGCAACCCCCTGCAGTTTCTTTTTTAAACACACTATATCAATAACGCTGATTGATTGACACAATTTATTGTCACGTCTGAACTCAACATTTTGCTGTCTTGTGCGCTGGGTTTTCCTGGCTTGGGTGTAGCGCTACAGGTTTTGACAAGGGTGCTGCCATTTCATTTCAGGAGACACAATGGCTTCCTAGGCAGATTTGATATTTGTGGAACACGCCCCCCTATTTCCTCTGTCAATTATTCATTTGTCAGCATGCAAGTGTGTGAGAACAAAGGACTTTTTATTGGCTGCTCAGGATGCCTAAAAACCAAAGGCATTCATTGGCGTTTGATTTGCTTGTCCATTTTTATCTCCAACCCGACAGATGTAAACGTTTATTTTTACAACCGCCTGCCTCGCATCCAGATGTCCAAGTTTTAAAGGCCCCTTCGAAATAAGGCTCGCAAAATGTTTAGTGTGGCATCCTGGCTGGGATGCCTCAGAGGGATGACACGTGAAACTAAATGTCACCTTCTAAACCTCCCCAAGTGTCTTAACGTAAGAGAGGCTCAGCCGTCGTACTTCACACCTTGTCGTGTGTGTGTGTGTGTGTGAGGGTCACCCTAGCATGTGAGCAGAGCTGAGCTTCAGCTCAGAGCAGAGAGAGAGAGAGAAAAAAAAAAGGTGGATTTCAGACGGAGTTCAGAACCGCTTCTTTTTTTATTGAATCGTCACCACTGTATGTCTCACTGTGCCGCTCGTGTGCAGCTATACATGACCGGCATCCAAAGCCTTTTGTTCTCGTGGTGAACTGGGAACAAGAGGCTTTCAGTTACCGGGAACGTAAATGTAAAGTTTGAGTGCGTGACATGAAAAAAAAAAAAAAAAGAAGATCCATCCATCTATTTTCCATACCTGCTGCTTCCCGAGCTCCAGTGCATTTTTACATGCATCACCTCAGTGATGATTGGAGTTTAAAAACAACCAAGGGGGCAAAATAAGACCTGAAAGAACAAAAACATCTCATTTGGATTTTCCACCGTTCTGTTAGAAATCCAATAAAAAGAAGAAAAAAAAAGAAAAAAAAAACTTTGGCCGACGATTAGCTAAAGATAAGCCATTAGAGATGTGTTGAATAATGCTATTACGGCTTAATGACGGGGAGTCTTTATTCAGCCCCTTCAAATCACCTTCGCCGGGCCTCCTTTTACGGTAATTGCAGCCTTGAGTCTGCGTCTGTCACATCCTATCAGCTTTGTACATCTGGTCGGTGCACTTTGTCCCCCATCCTTCTCTCGCTCTCTATAAAAATGGATTCACTCCAGAGACAGACTCGGGATGCCTGTCTTCTTTCGATAGCAGATCTAAAAGCCTTTATAAGGACATGAAAAGACTGAGCTGAAGTCCCGTGGCCGTCGATCTCCGAGAGCGAGACAAAGGAGTCCAAGGTCAAGGTAGATCTGATGAGGAGCGCCGGCCGGGACGGACCAGCTGTGATACAAGTCGCACCTGTAAAAGCCTGGAAAGCCGTCAGAGGCGAGAGCGGCAACAAGACCTGAAAGCAACATCTGGCATTAGCAGAAAACCCAGAGGGAAGTAACACGCAGTTTGAAAATAAATAAATAAATAAAAGGAGTTCATGCTTTTTGATGCTGACCTGGAAGTCTCTGTCTACTTTATACTTATACTATGTTGTAAACAAAACGCATTTCATGTTTTAATTTCTTCAAAATCGCCAACCTTCATATAAAACATGAGTTTTTTACCAATGTTTGCTTTGCTGCAGAATTTCATATATATTTCTGAGTTGCGTAAAAATCCAGAAGTGTCTTATTAGCCAGCAGTTGAAATGAGAGCGCAGCACTACCTACCACTGTGGAGTATGTTTAATGGTGCAATGCCGACTTTATAGGTATTTCATTCATTTCATTAATAGGTTTTTCAAAAGCCAATTCAACAACAACAACAACAACAACAACTGAAACCTCTCTCGTCTGTCACAGCTGCATATTTGATTTGACTAAACGTGTTGGCATATAAAAGTAAACATTGGGAGTTGTACTTGGGCCTGAACGTGATGTAGTGTGAATGATTTATAGGATGCTGCTAAGTGCTAAATGAATGACCCATTTTTTTCTCCTCTTTGAACCTTGATTACTTCAGATTGCAACCCCAGCTGGGTGACGTGGGCGATGAGCAGTGAAAACCAAGCCTAGCGCAACTGCACCAAATATCGCACTAGGAGTTTGTAAATTCCTCTTTGCAGCGAGCTGCTGCGGGAAAAACAATCCCAGCAGATGTTTTCTTTGTATGCAGAGTTCAGCTTCAGCTTCAGCTTCTAACTCTTTTGCAAACTTTGCTTTTTTTTTTCCTTCACGGTTGTTTTATAATTTTATACATCTTTATCATTTATTACATATTTCAAGTGTAAAACTCGATGCTGTTCTTTGCTCTGGTTGAATTAGAGCAATACAAAACACAATATTATATCACTTTTGAAATATGTGGGGAAAAAAATGTGGTTAGACAAAAACAATTGTTAAACTTCAACAGAACAAAGTGCATGTTATTTGTGAAGCACAAGAACAGATGCTTGAATAAATATTTATATTCTGGAACGATATGGATTCTAAAATTAGCATGCTTATTGCCCAAACACTAAACAATGAAAGAGATGTTGTTATGTAAAGTCAGCAGAAGATAAAGATGCAGTCAGTTTATGAAATGAATTGTTTCAGTTCTCTTTCACATGCCAGAGCTTTCTTCCTTTGGACCACTCGAACAGGTGCAGAATCACAGCAGTCATTATGATTATTAATTATTATTAGTTATCGTGGGAGTATGAACTTCACAAATCATAGTGAGGTTTTTAATTTCTTTGTAATTTTCTTTTCAAAACATTTTAAAATCAGCTGATCACAGATGACAAAATTTCTAACACATACACACACATAATGTAAAGACATGTTGTCTCTTCTGTTATTGCCAAGAATGGATTAAAGCCGCCTGTGGTTAAATAAAATTGGCCCTTTAGTTTCCAACACATCAAGAATTTATGTACCTGAATTTGTCCTCTTCAGCCCAATAGCACATCTTTATAATATAATATAACATTTTAATATTATTTGATTGGTCACAACACTCTAGCACTTGCATTCTCAAGTTATTATCTAATTTATTGTCCTGAGGGAGGAAGTGAAGTGCTCTATTTTTAATAGACAGTGTTTGAGAGGACCTGGGACCTGTGCGCTGGTGGCAAAGAAGCAACAATTATAAAGTGAACAGAATGTCCTTTGACTTTTTTTTTTCTCTCTCTAATGTCTTAAACACTAAAGACCAAACATTTTAGAACACAATTGTCTTGAATGCTGATACCTCTCAAGGTCAGCGCTCAGTTTAACTCCACTCAGAGACAATTTTCTCCCTCTAATTTATGTTCTGACTCCAGGGAATGATGCGTAATGACTGCAGATGTTCTCTCTGTGCATGTGGACAATGCAGCATTGTCTCACTGGTTGTCTGAACATCACACGTAGCGTTAGCCTGACGCCTCCTGTTTCTATTTCAGACTGTGTATTTTGCTATAAGTACCACAATAATGAGACATCTTCATTTCAGTTTTTGGTTTTTTTTGCTGATATCAGTGGAGAAGCCCAATCCATCCAGCTTCTATACCCGCTTCTCCCTGCAGGGTCAATACCTGGCTGGACATGCTTCATTTGGAAAGATTGTGAAATGTACTTAATGAACAAGCTACACTGTAAGATCCATCCTGACTTCAGGATTTTGCCATGTCTGGTGACCCAACCGGGCCAATCAGAGGTGTCTTGGAAGCAAGCAAGCCATCAGGTGTCCATTGCGATCACTACTTTCCAGCGCAAACACCATCTGGAACAGGACAATATCAGCCACTTTAGTGTTTGGCAGAACATGTTGACAGTGTGGCCCATCAACTTCAGATGGAGTTAATGGAGCGTCAAAGCACCAGCAGCGAGAAGCAAAGTTCCAGGATGCTGCTGCCAAGGACTTTGACTGTCTTTCGTCCCTTGACTTGATGCCACAGTTCTTACTTAATACTGCCTGTCCTCTGGTTGTTAGGAAGCACTTGTCTGTGCAATTACATGTTCTCAATAATTAATCCAAACAAGACCAGATGCAGGTTAAGCGTCCCTGTTACAACTTTCACCCTTTTCTGCGGTTTGTAAGACACAAGACCTGAAGCAAGACATCGATACATTGACCAGGAACATATTGGATGTTGGACATCCAGCCAAAAAACAGACAGGTGGGTATTATTAAAACCTATATGCATGTCGTGCATGACAAAAAAGTACAGTTTAAAATATGTGTGTTATTTATTTAACTTCTATTCTGAATAAAATGTGTATAAATACATCTCATGTATTGGCCTTGTGTGAAATGCAGCAGCTTTGGTGCAAATGAACGAATCACTCAGGTGTTCACAGTACAAACAAACACCCAAGAAGAAATGAACACTCACTTGGGAAAGATAAAAAAGCAATCATCTCAAATCCTTATTTCCACATATGTGCACATATGGATTTCTGTCTACCAAAGTCGCTCATTCAAAAGACTACAAAATTCAATTTTTATTTGGTGAGTTGAATTTCCATCACTACCTTACGCTCAGTCTCTTCATCATTTTTGCTTCACTGGCTCACCTGCCAAGCTGCCTGGTTCTGCATCAACCTCAGTTTTGGAAATGACTGACTGATTAAAACTCAGCCCACTACAACCCTGTTTTCCGCTTTATGAGTCTGGGTATTTGGGGAACTTTGCACTCTCTTCTCATTCTCTTGAGCTCCTTCCACGACTTCATTTCATTTTATATTTCTTTATAATAGAGAGCTACAGGTTATTGAGCCGATGAGAATAAAAGTGAGTTGATTTTACCCACGTTAGCCCTGCAATTAGCCAGCATGGTGTTTAAGATTCACCTCACGTCCCCTCATGAAACATCTCCGGGAGCTGCGCAAGAGGCGATAAAACAGTGGATGGATGAGTGGAAAAATATATAAATATAAAAATGAAACCGTGATTTGATTTCCATGCTTATCTCGGTCTGATTAAATGCATTTCACCATTTGAGATAAAAACTGCTGTTCTACTTCGTCAGCACGAATGCGTGTTGTCGAGACTCCAGGCGTCATTGAGCATGCTCCTCCGAGGCTCCTGTGTTCGGCGCCGGCGGTGATTTATTCTGGGGGCCGGCCCCCTGTTCATCAGGGCTTCACACTTTGTAAAACTTTGCAGCAGGTCACGGGCAGTGACTGGCCCACTTACAGCGAACAGGGAAGTTCACGGAGCGAAGGGGAGCCAGACTGGATGGCACAGTAGGAATTGTTGTCATCGTGATCATAACTAGGCTTCACCGCATCGGTCGGGCCAATTAGCGGAGACCCTTCCTTAACAAAGCATCATGGTAACAGTCTCAGCTGTACTGTTGTGCCAAAAAAAACAAAAAAAAAACCTTTCTCATCATGTTTATAAAGCAGTAAATGAGGAATGAAATGCAGCAATAAATACTTTGGGAAAAAGGTTTGATTGAGTTGCTGCGGCGGTGAAAAGGCAGAGCGACAATCAGTGAGTCAGCCATCCAAAGAAGATGTTTATCTGTCCCGGAAACCCAGACAGAATTCACAAAGACTGTACGCCACTGTAGAGATTTTTGAATCCCAATGACGACATGTTTGTCCTCACAGGTATCCTAAAAAACTGCCGTCATATTCTTTTTAAATGTTCATTAACGTTGGCATTTGGTCCAAGGGTGGGATTTACAGAAACCAACCTTAAAAACAGAATCCAACGTATGTATTTCAAGATAAATATCGGAGCACAACGTGCCCTGAAGCAACCTCAGTCAGGCTCAATTATTTTCTTTTTATTCTCCACCTTCGTTTTTGTGTCTCTCTCTCAGCGGTTTGTTTTGCCTTCCAGGTTTGAGAGTGGAATGTTTTGTTTAGCGTTGATTCACTGTTTGTGCCCTTTACGTTTAAATACTCAGTGTGTGACTCAGAGCTGAGAACAGTGGTGGGCAGGCAACTTGGAAGATGTAGTAAGTTAAGCTACAAATTACTCTTGATTAAATATAGATTAGCTACAGCAGACGCTATCCCCAGAGAAATGTAGCAAACTACACGACAAGCTACATGGCAACAGTACCTAGCTACATCAACGCTACTGGTTTTTTTTTTTGTATCAACTTCATGATCAAGAATGACTTTCCACCAAACAAATAGGCAGGCAAAAAGTACTCAGTTTAATTGTTTAGCCCAGTGATTTACACGAGACTACGTCCTGAAGCGCAACACAATATGAACAAAATACATTAAAAAAAAAAAAGTGGTTTGTTATCACAGTAATGCCTTGTTTGTTTCTACTATAGTCTAAACAGAAAAGAAACACACAACTGTCTGAAAACTTTCTCCTTTTGTTTCATCTGGGAGCTTCTTAACTAGACAAGTTTTCCTTTACCTTCCACTGGCCTACACTTGCTTTTTATTTATTCAGTTGTCTTCACTTCGCAGTTTTAGAATCAAAGGAACTTTCTTCTCGGCCGTTAGGCGACTGTCCAACCTCGCATAGTGACGTCCCCTTTGGTTGCGGACACGTCCAAGCCCGCTTTGCTGGGCAGCTCTGCTGCTGTGATTTTCTAAACTGAGAGGTGTGGACTTTAAAGGCTGTTAGATGAGGCAGCAAAGGGATACATTTGATTTGACAGCGCCGATGTGAAAAGAGAAAGAACCTCTTGCCTGGCGCAGGGCTGCATGTGGTTTACAAAAATCTGAGGCTTTGCTGGGGATTTGGCAAAGATGTGATGGGATCAGCAAGAGAATTGACTTTTTAAATAAAAAAAAAAAAGCAACAAAGGAATATAAATAGTCAACATTTAATTCAATGACGCCAAAAAGGTTGTACTTTATACGAGCTGTGAGATGTTTATCAAATAAACCATCAACAAGCGCACAGCACTGCTGAGACTAAAATGACAATGTATGCTCTGACCTTTGTCAACAAAACACAAAGAGGATGTAAATGGATGGTAATGGCTGCCTTTCACCATAGAGGAGATGACAAACCCCGCATAAGGCTCCTCAAGCAAAAGTGTGATTGTGCCAAATAATGTGCAATCATGCCAAGCTCCTCTGTCCAGACCCCTTGAAAACATCCCTCAAACACTTTTCTATGCATATGGAGTGACTCTTTTCACTCCACAAATTGTTGTCCTTGTTTAACTGAGATTTGACATCTCAAGACCTGTGTGTGTGTGTGTGTGCTTTAGCCAGATATCAGTTAGTATTTATTATTGTTACAAGTGACATTGCTATGTCACCAAGCACACAGTCGTGTTCTATTTCATTTGCAGATATCACACATCAAAATTGACACGAACTGCAAAACAACCCCAAAATGATTTGTTTTTACATGAGGTTGAGACTTTATTCTTTTTTTTAAATAATAAGCAGTTCCTGTTTGGTGATCTTGCGCCTCCACTAGCAGGACATATATAATTTTTCCCAATTTTGTGTTGCAATAACTTGCAGAAAACCTCTTTTCATCCCTTTTATTTCTCTCTCTCTCTCTCTCTGTCTATACAGTTTAAATATTGCAATTTTCTGATACCGTCACATTGTGCATTAAAGACCCTGACAAGAATGACGAAAGCAACATGAGTGAACGTCTTTGTTTGATAAAGTGCACGCTGAAGCTCTGCTGAGGAGATGTCATGAGGAATCTCAGATAACAGGGTCTTATCGGGACACAATCTGTCAGAACCTCCTGAAAAGATGTGACGGGAGGGAAAAAGAGCCCAGAAGTGACATCACTCAAATAAAGCAAAATGAAATCCTGTCGTGCATCTGCCTCAGCCTTGTCCTTTGATGTAGGCAAAACAATAAAAGTCAACGATTAAAAAACAGAAAACAACAGAGCCCTCTGGGCTTTGTGTTGCTCCTGGTTGGAGAACAAAAATATGTCACATTTTGAAATCTGTTGTTCTTCACCAGACACATGCTCAGTGTGATGTTTTAATAAAACGGTTGTGCCGTGTCAAATATTTATTCTTTGGATACCTTTAGAACGCTCTCAGTGCCGCCAGCATGTGGAGCATTTATGTATTAACTCAACACAGTTGCCACTCACTTCTGTATACTGTTTATAAATGGACTAGGGCTGTCCCGATCCGATATTGATATCGGATATTGGTCCGATATCAGCCAAAAAAAGGAATATCGGATTATATCAGACGTCATCTTAAGTCTCCGATATTAACACTCCGATAGAAAGCAGTCCATTCTACTCCGGCGAAAAAAGAATCTCCACATCATGCTGGGACAGCAGAAAGTGGAGATGGAGGAGTCAGGGTCATCACGAGTTTAGTTAACTGACAATATTGTTTGGTTGTTTTTTTTTGTTCCTGCTCTCAGTTGTTTTCAGAATATACGAGCAGTAAACTTGTTAATTTGTTTTGAATTGTTTGCACTATAAGTTATTTGGGTCATTGTTCACGGCCTCCTGATTTATTTTTTAATTTATTTTTTCCATTCCGCAGTTTTTTGTAATAATTGTTAATAATAAGTGGTATGTTCTCCACTGTTTTTGACTCTTATTCTCTGTTTGAGTAATATCACTTGATGCTGCCTTTTTGAAACACTCTACACTACAGAATAAATAATGAAAGCATGTTTCATTTGTAGCATGCTGATATCGGATTGATATCGGTATCGGCCGATATTCAAGGTTGAAATATCGGTATCGCATCGGAAGTGAAAATATAGCATCGGGACAGCCCTAAAGTAGACACCTAAGCACATAATTAAAGGTTTTGACCATCTTAAGACTTGACCATCTTAAGAAATGACATTTAACATGTTCCGTGTGTATTTAATGAATGTGTACCGTGAGCTTAGGTTGTACAGCGTCTAAGGCAGTGGGGCACACGTAGACACACACCCCCAAACACGACATGCTTTAATACCATCTGGCAATCTTGGCAAATGTCAAATGGTTTTAGTCAGAGCTTCCCAGGGCTCAAAGAAAGACTCTTGGCCAAGAGAAAAATCAACAAAAATATCTGAGAAAGAAAATTAAAGCTGCAGGTCAGAGACATCCACTGGCTGCCCCAATCATCAAACCCGCAGTTCAATGAAACCAATTTAGCGCAGCCAAGGAATAATCAATGTTTTAGTGATGGACTATTAGGTACATAAGTGGGAAATGGTTCCAACGACTCAGAGAAAGTGACACTGTTGGAAATGACCTGAGCAGTTTGGAGGTGGCCCCACTTGGCCACACGAGTGCTTTGATGTGTCTGAAGGAGTCGCAGTGGGGAAAAAGTTGAAGTTGTAGCTCAGTTCTTGGTGTCATTGACTTCCTCTGCCTTCCATGACCCGGACTGAGCCCCTTTATTCATCAGATATTAAACATGCTTATCTTAAACAACTGCACGGAACATGAAGTTATACTTTATGACTTCATGATTCCATGTGTTGTTGTGAAACTTTAAAGCTGATCTACATCTACAGGCCAAGATGATTGTGACAGTGGTCCAAATGCCTAAATCATCTTTGTTGTTGGTGTTTCTCCAAACACACACCTTTCATTAATTGCAACGCAATGCAGCAACACACGTCTGCTTATTGGCAGCAAACCCTCTGGGTGGTCTCCTTTTGCTTCATTGTGTTTACATCAATGTTCTCATGGACAGTGACGTGGTGTGATGATAGAGATGTTCAGTGTGTATTTTTACTCCACTTGGGCAATTAACGTTCGTCGGCTCCTTGGGGTGAAATAGTTAAAATGTTGCTTAATATTTACAATGGTAATTAGCTTTCTATGAATAATAGATTATATTTTTTTTTCCTGCATTTGCTTCTGGTCTTAAAGCAAAACTTTTTATTTATTTATTTTTTTAATTTAAATTTCATACTGAAAAAACCAAGGATTGCATAGTTGCACGAGCGACAGTAAGTGAGGACCAGACGGGGAGTCGAGACTTCCTGTTTATTTAACGTGCACCGGCAGGTAAGTCTTGCAAGACAACTGAGCTGAAGCTTTGTTTTTTTTTGTTTTTTGGTTTGTTTGTTTTTTTTTTTAATGTAGAAATAGTAACAGTTGTGTGTTGCTAAACATTCCTTCCTGATGCCTGGGGACGCTGCAGAGGCGTTACAACGATTTGCAGCAGAGACAGGAAATTGATTGTGGATTCATATTTTCATCTGTTCAGTGACTGTGTGAGTCAGAATTCATCCCTCTTTAAGTTTGAAGAAAGTGGAAGAAAGAAAATTAAAGCGGGAGACCGAGAAAGACAAAATATTGCATCTGTCTTCCCCGGTGGGCAAGAAAAAAATTGATTGCATGGCTGTCGGCAGTCAATACAATATAATGCTACAAAGCAGAACACAGCCACAGGAGCTGCGGGGAGCTTATGCATCACACCGGCATAGTTTATGGTAATCAATTTGAAAAGAACTTACACATTGATGAACCATTTGTCCTCCACCAAGCCTCCCACCATCACAGAAATGACAGAGAAGCAGCAAGTCTGCCAAAAAATAGAACGATAACTCATGGTTGTTTTCTGTAGCTGTCTAATGCAGACAGACAACACCACTGGGCCATTATAGCAAAGCATGTTGCAGTTTAGGCTAAAAATCTATAACAATCATTTCTAATTAATATGGCAACATTTTAAACATTACTTTAAAAAACTACAGTCATTTCTCTTTAAAAAGAGAAATTAAAGAGAAAAACACACACCCAGATTTGACATGCACCTGCTGTATTAAAGTAGACACACACATTTTATATATGATATATAAAATAAATCACTTGATAAATGTACAAAGACCCCGCTGACCTCAAGGTTAGTAAAAATTAAAAATTGTAATACTTTTAAATTGAGAATAAAAGGAGCAACCCTCACACCTCTTTGCAATGAAGACACATTTTTGAATTAAATAAGCTCCTCTCAGTTTAAGTTGGCAAAAACTTTTTCAACACAGTTAAAGGAGAAATATGCATCAGCTGAAATGCCGACAGTTAAACATCTGTCTGGATGGACACATGTTGCCCTGACAATTTCACTCAAATTAAGGAAAAACATCAAAATGGGTGTGAGTTTTTTTTTTTTTTTTTCTTTCCTCCTCCTCCTCCATGTTGCAGGGACCGTGACTGAGGGGAGCATCATCATAAACCCTAATGGCACTGAAGCCTAAATGAATTGCTGTGTTTATGGGCAGTCTCTCGATGTGCAGGCATTATCACAAACAATTCTCTTTGCCAACAGACTTTAAATTAGCTTGTGAAGGGTTATAAACTGAGCCATAGTTTAGCTTCTCATTACCTAACCCTGTGTCGCGATCACCAAAGGCCCCTGATATAAAGCAATGAAAAGAAGCCCAGCGCTGGTGATGATCCATGCATGCTGAGATATCCATTAAAAAAAACCCTTGGTTGTGGAGCGAGGTTTGTTTTAAAATGACATTTAAATATATCCAGTTGGCCGTTATCATGTATGGTTAATGTATAATGATCTCTTTAAATCAAGGTATGAAGTTAACTGGCCTGAGGTTAAATCTTCAGTATGCGTTTACACGAACATCACCATTCAACATAGTTGCAAAACAGAATAAAGTCACAACAGACAATAGATTTTTATTTTTCTCTTTTCTACCCTCACATGCTTAGACCGATGTCTTCCAGCCACTTTCTATGAACGTCATTGTAAAGCTTTGAAGGCTTGATGAAACCCACAAATCAGTAGCCATGTTTACATGCGGACATTTGTCCAATCCGATGTAAACCTTGGATGATCGGAAAATCTAAATCAACTGTTGACATGGACATTAAATAAAATGATCCGATCGTGACGTGCGTATACATGCACACAGCGTTTAATCGGGAAAAAAAAAAAAAGTTTGGGCATGCGTGGAATGGTCCAATTTTCCGGAAATAGTAGAAGAAGCCGTACTTCCTCCTCCGTTGTAAACAAACACCGCGTGTCTGTGCGATCTTTGCGCTTTCACTTGTTGCGTCCTGTGCACTGTATTTCCCTTCAATCTGGCGCATGTTAATTTGATTTTTATTTTTTAGAATATGAACATTCATTTTTTTGTTTGAATGGATCATTTTTAGGGGTGTGAATCTTTCACTCACAAAACGATCCGATTCAAATCTCGATTCACAAGCTACGATCCGATTCAGGGACGATTCATAAACAATAGTTAATAATTTGGTATGATTCGAGCCGATTCGGTTCAGTGCGATTTCAATACAAATGGACAATTTAACCCCAAGTGCTTATTTGTACTTCACCGACGCAGGGCTCCGTCAACCTGATGCACTCGGATCTCATGCGTCACAGACCGATAACCGATTCAAATCGGTTTCATCTTTACACCACTGTCATCTGCCAACAAACACAAGCGGAAAGAGCAAGTAAAGCAGTTTCCTGGTGTGTTGCACGACAGTGGAGGCAAATTGATTTATTTTATTACACAAGGTCTAAAATAAAGCACTTTACTGCGATGTAGTATCCCTGCTTATCATAGGGAAGTCATGAGAAATCACTCTAAACATTAAGCTAGTCATCCAATGGGAGCAAGGTGTTGGGGGAATCACTGTGTGCTTTCATTAACTTACAGTTTTTTTTTTTTGCAAATTCTTCCAATTTTATAGATATCCTGAATATGCCATAGCATTTTGGAGAAAACGTGCCACATAGTGATGGGTTTCTGCCACCAACAGTCGCAATAAAAACACTATTTTCTGGAAGCACTGACATTTGCATGTTTACAATATTTTCGACCTTGGCTGCTGGTATTGTCAAACAAAATGGAATGTTTAGAGGGGTGATCAGTCCCCTGGCTTCGCTCCCACTAGAAACCCACTACTGCCGTCATCCCATGACTATATCACACCCTATTAACCAGAATGACCCAGAACCCAGGTGGTGGGCCACTTATTCATCTCGCTGCTTCTTATGCGGCGTGCTGTAAACTCGGAGGGGGGAAGAAAAAAAAAAAAAAAAAAAAAAACCTGTTATTAAAACACCTCCTCGGGACATAATTTAACACGCACGCCGGTGAGCGTGCAGAAAGGCCAACGCAGTTAGAATCCATTTCGCCGCTCACAAGCCAGTGGAAAAAGAAGGGGAAAAAGCAACGGTGGGTCGGTGGTAATTGCTACACCAACCTATGAACCTCTTTAATTTCCTTACATCCTGAAGGGATCACATGATCGGGCTAAAGCACTGCCTCAGTGCCGGCTTTGTGTGTGTGTGTGTGTGTGTGTGTGTTTGTGTCGAGCAGGCCGAGCCCCCTGTGTTTGTTCCCGACTGGTGATGATGAGGACCCGCCGCTGTGCAAACACGGGCCCCCGGGAGCCGGGACCAGACTGGGGCGGGATGCAGGAGGTGTCGTCGATGAAATATGATTTGAATGTTCACGCCGAAATGGGAAAAATCACATTAGTGGGGTGTACAGTATGTCCCCGCGCCCTCAAGACACAGGGGCTCATTACGCCCGGGCTTTGATGTATCTGGGAAAATTTCAATGTTTATCGTCCCCGGACTCTCCCGCCATGACGTCCGCGTTAATATTGCGCTGCCTCCTCGCTGTTGTTTTCCCGCGGAATTGATAATCGCCGCCTGATTCGCTCGACTCGGCTGCTTCCGGGGTCAACGGCGTATAACAGCTGGCCAGCTGTGTCAAGTCTGCTCTGTCGGGGTTTTTGTCCAATTGTTGTTGTTGTTTTCTACGATAAAAAGCCGTAAAATCCTCCTTTTTTTTTTTTTTTTTCGTCCCCATTCATGAGGAGTCTGTCATTAAAAGTGGCAACAAAAGATTAGCTGTGCGCTTCTCACCTCGTGTATTTTCTCAGACTGCGATAAGTCCAATCACTCGCAGCTTTGGGGAGCTTTTAACGCATCATTGGTATCCCATCAGCGATGAGGAGATGCACACGGGAGTTGCACAATGGCCTTTTAAAATTGCTTAAGAAGCAGGTCCCCCCCCATCCCCCCCAGCATGCTGATGGCTGGCGGAAGAAAAAGCGGCTTTCAGCCGTTTGATGGTGCGGAGCACGGCCGGGGTTGAGCGACGCCCCCACATCCAATTACACTCACATCTGACTTTTTGGACAGATTTTACATTTAAAAACCATCGGACGCCTTCACCTGCTGGCAGCTGGCTTTCAAAGCAGGTGTCCTGGATGTATTATGATCTGCAGCGCTGAATCTTTATAGCATCTTTAAAAAGGGCGCAGCCGGCTGTCACTTTTTTTTTTTTTTTTCGTTTTTTTGCCGTTGCTTTTGCTTTGGTCAGCATTACCATTTCCAAAGGTGACAGTCTGGCTCCCCCCCGCCACCCCGCAGCTCTTTCCGTGCACACCAATGTCCCGCGGCCGCTGAAAGATCTCCCCCGCACCTCATTTTGTGATGAATGTGAATCTGTGTGTATCATCCATCCGCACAGCGCTCCAAAAATGTTTCGCTGTTCACTCCAAAACTTCCCTGAAGCCTGCGGGAGGTTGCCATTAGTGCCGTTTGATAATCAAAGTCATCAAGCGGGTCTGGAAAGTCACCAGGTCCATCAATCACATAGCTGGCAGCGGTATTCACCTTCTCTATTTAAGTGGAAGTATGGATATTTGTGTAAAAGATTTTTTTTTCGCTGCAATTATTGAAATATCACATCCGTTGACCATTTTATTAACAACAACAATGTAGTTTTCCCATATTTATTATTTATCTGTGTTGAAAACTGAACAGTGACCCCTAAGCCGAGGTACTAATAATCTCCTTGAGAAATATGATGAACGAAAATAGCGACAAAATATTTGCACTTCATTAGTTCATCAGACTGTCTAAGAAAATATGTGTTTAAAGAAACACAGATGCGTATATGATTAGACAAGCGATGCTGCAGTAATTGCTGTTTGCAGGAGCAGCGAGCCTCCCTGTGCGTCACGGCTATAAATATGATCCGAATTTATCGCCTCATATGAGGTGTGCGCAGTGTTACCGGCCTCTTGTGTAGCTTGTTACTTGAAAATGAGATCCTGTCCACACAAACACGCCTGCACTAACGCGCTTCGAAACGCGCACTTTATTTCCATTAATGAGGACAGCGGGGTTGTCGGGGTTGGTGGGGGGGGGTGAGCGTTAGCAAACATATAGCCAATGCAACTGGCGGGGGAGGGGGGTTAGCAATCACTCTCCTATCAAGGCGGGGCGGGGGGGCCGATCTCACCACTGTGACCAGATTGCATTGGAGGGAACCCAAGAGGCTGCCTTTATAATTACTTGGCTGATTGGAAAAATAAAAGCCCTCCAATAAGCTCTGTCAATCAAGCGGGCGCTGTACTCCCGCTGCCGCTGCCGCGACTTTCCGCCGGCGTTGCTGCACGGCCAGCGGCTCCCGAGGAACGCCTGCAGCTCGCCAAAAACTCACCGCTTCCGCTAACACAACCACGCAACCGAACGTTCCGGCATCAGTGAGTTCATCCGTACGCAAGCGCATTGCTGCCACCATAGAAAAACAAAAAAAAACCCCGGGGACTCCGTATCAATTCATAAGGTGAAACTAGCACGTTAAAAATTAGCTCTCATTATGCTCTGTACAGTATGCTCGATATGCATGATACTGCCGCAGTCTCTGTGTCCCCGGCAGGTGATGACCACTGCACCAGGAGCTGGATTGTGCTGCCCTGGGGGTCTTGGTGTCATCGCTTCGTCCCACCACCACGCCAAGGACCTGGACTTGTCCTATCGGCAGATTGTTCATCGAGCTCGGCTCTTGCCTTCCAAAGCGTGGACACTTACAGCCTACGCGGACAGCAGCCTTGAATTATTTTCCTATTCTTTGTGTCTACATCCATTTTGTGAATGCCTGGTTGGTGTATCTGTTTTCACTCTGTCCTGTCTGCCACCCTGGCTCACTCTGCTCCTTTCTCTCTTTCTCTATTATTGTATTTCACCCCAACTAGTCACAGGCAGATGATGGCCCTCTGGAGTCTGGTTCTGCCCTCGGTTTCTTCCCACTGGGGAGTTTTTCCCAGCCACTGTTGCTTCTTGCTTGCTCCGGGGGCCCGGTTGGCTCTCTCTGATTGTGTAAAGCGCTTTGAGACGCCTTTGGTTGTGATTTAGTGCTGTACAAATAAAGTTTTATTTTATTATTATTATTAAAAATGATGACGTAAAAATGTGATAAAAATAGCTTCATGTTTTATCGTGATACTGAGCCCTGTTTCTATTTTCTAGCGAGGCATCAATGCGCTTCGTGCATCCATCAGCGCACACATTATGAAAAAAAAGTGTGCGCTTGTGTGTGTGTGTGTCTGTGTGGATAAGTGTATGGATGGGAATTTGCGTGTTGGGGTTTTTGTTTCTGTTTTTTTTACAGCCAGTATGTCAAATGCGGCAAATCCAAGACAAAGTGTTTGTGTTTACACCCAGTGTGCTTTCGCTCCCCGTGCTAATCCCCGTCGGAAGACTTATTCTGCTCCGCCGTTCAGGGTTGAGAGTCCGACTTGAGCGCGGCTTGGCAGGCGGGAAGGAGGGAAGGAAGGAAGGAGGGAGGAAGGAAGGAAGGAAGGAGGGAAGGAAGCCTCCCGCTCTGCTGCCAGCGTGTCACTGATGTCCGCTGTTAGTCGCCATGTGTCACAATCTGCAACCAGCACAAGCCGGCTTTTCCTGGGCGTGTGTGTATGGTGGTGGTGGTGGGGGGGGTGGGGATCCAAACAATACAGTGCAAACGAGGGGCCAACGCCGAGAACGGCGGCGGAAGGATAATAAGCAACACCCGGTGCTCAGCAGTCAAGCGACTGAGGGGGAAAATTTGGCGGAAAGCTTAAAGCGGTCATTTCTTCTTCTTCTCCTCTCCGCCTCCGCCCACCTATCCGTCGTCGCACGCCAGCGCCAAACATCTAATTTGTCAAACAAGGGTCCGTCCCTGTAATTGCGCGGATGTGGTGGCGAAGTGAAGATTAGAAGGCTGAAGGAAAAAAAACAACAAGAAAAAACAAAAGAAAACGCTGCCTTTATTGACATTCTACACGTGCGAAAATGAGAATGCCTGAGCAGCAAACCATGAGCGCACATTAGTGCACTAAATCATGTTCCCCTTGGCGTGGCACGGTGTGGTTAAAAATAGCAGCGCAAGAAGGGCCTCACCTTGAAAGAAGGAATTTTTTTTTCTTTTCTCAACAGCAGAAGCGACAAAAAAAATATAATAAGAAGCGAACTGGTGGCATCTCCCAACGTTGAGGGAGAGCGTTGCAGGCGATGCCGTCCCTCTTGTAGGCGTCGCATTGTTTTGCGTGAGGCTGCCTGGAAAATAAACACATTGAAAGGGGACAAAACAAGCGTCTGTGATGAAACTGGCCTGCAATGACATGTAATTTAGCGCGCTGTAAGATGTGGAAGGGACTGGCGGTCTCTACATCTTTATCCTCCGAGACAGCCGCTGCTGCTGCTGCTGCTGCTGCTGCTGCTGCTGCTGTAGGAGGATGGGGCAGCTATAGGGGGGCAAAACAAATAGCTTCGACAAAGAAAGAGAGAAAGACAGACAGACTCGGGGTCTTTACTTATTCATGGACAGCTCCGAGTTGTTCCAAGCCGCCAGTACAATTTCAGCCTGTTAAGAGAGAGAGCTGTATATGTACAAGACAAATGATCCTGGTTTGGAGTTAAAGCCCCTTTCTCTTCTTTCTTTGCGTTCAAACAATAGTTGCAGTGTGAGGTCTGGGCGGCAGGTGTGGAGATGTTCACCCCACAGCGCCGTCTCTTTTCGCCAGGACTTTGATGCGAGCGGCCTTAAAGAGAACGTCAATGCGCACCGGGGGGGATTCAAAGCGAATAAAAAGTCGAATGCGACCATTAAAAGCCCAAAACGAAGCAGCGGAGCAGAGGGAGCGTTAATAATGTTTTTATTTCCTGGAATGATAAAGTCGAGAGTGACATCAGCAGTAAACAGCATCGCAGGGCTGCCGAGAGGAAAAACAACCATTTAAAGTCACACTTACACCTACAGACGAGTTACAGCTGCCAATTAGCCAGAGCACCCGGAGAGAACCCACACAGAAACAGGGATGTTTGACAGGAGAAAGGAAATAAAAAGGCGCAAAAGAAGTGTATATATATATACATAGATAGATAGATAGATACTGGGTGTGAGGAGAAAAACTTTAAAAACTTTTTTTGTCTCATCAGGTGACCAATTTCTTTGTTTAGACTACGCCAGAATGATGGTGTATCTGTGACACTTTTCACACTGCGTGTATCACAGTTGATTGGCCAATGAGCTGCTGGTCTATTTTCGCCAGTCGCTGCTTTTCCTCCTCGTTTTTAAATCCTCCTGTGGTGGCAGGTCGCCGGCTCGCAGCGTCATGGGAACTTCACACCTCCAGCCTCGCAAAATCAGAGCGATGGCAGCTCACCTCTGATACACCGACCACACAGTTACTCTATGGCCGGCTGATTGGCGTAGCAACTCCTACAACCTCGCAACCCCAAAACCTTCCTCGGTGGCATTCGCACAGAACAGCGAGGCGGCTGAAAGGGGCAGGAGAGCCGCCTCGCGCCGCCTGGGTGAAAAAGAGGCCAGAAGTTTAATGCACATGGTTTAATATGTAGCACGGAAGAAGCAAAATGTGAGGCAATAAGTACTGACTCTGTTGCTATTTAAAAAATGTAGCAGGTACAGAAGCTCGAGTGAAGGCTACAAGGTCAAGAAAGAAAGAAACAGACAGAAAACACACAGCAGGCTGATGATGGGCCAGGTGTGAAAGACGCTCGTCAGGCGGGTGTTGAGAAAAAAGGTGTGAAGGCAGCAGAAGTCTTGCGTGGAAGTCAAGTGTGAGAAGCAACATAAACTCACGCACACTGAAAACCAGTCACGACGCGACACATTGAGGCCCTGTCCACACGGGACCGTTGGCGTTTTCTTTCTTTCCCGGGGTCGAAAAAAGTGGCGTCCACACGCTGGCAGATGGAAACGGAACGGTGGGTGACAACGATGTAATGCGTATGCCACACCCAAACGTGGCGCTGTTAACAGACGCTGACACAGCCACCGGACCCAAGATTTAGAAAGAGGGCATTTCCGCTACACACTAAACACACAGAAAACAAAAATGGCGAGTAGTAGGAAAAAAAAGTGAGTGTGAGGTTTTGTGAGGTTTTGTAGTAATATTGCCAACAAATCTTGAAGCGCCTGCGATACAAAGACAACTCCGCTCGCCGCTATCGTTGTTGTTTGTGCCACTGCATGCCTTGTTTTTTCCGGTCACATGACAGTGGCGGTGCGATGACGTCATCGTTTTACAAGGAAAAGCCGTTTTCACTGTCCAGACGGCAACAATGTGACAACTGCGAAACGGCGTTGTCAGATTTTCCGACTCTGGGACCCGTTTTCCAAAAATAGCGTTTCGGGAGGACCCAAAACGCCGTAACGGTTGAATACTTTACTGTTTTCACCAAAAAACCTTCCCGTGTGGACAGGACCTTAATCAACAGACAAGCGCCACCATTGACCAACACAACCACTTTCAACCTAGCAACCTTCTCTCCACTGCAAACACAGGATTTAAATGTCTGAAACAATTTGTCCAGAATATTTCCATTTATTTCCTGATGTGACTTTTTTTGTCTGCAAGCTCCCATTTGGGTTTTGCATGAATCAGGAACCACTGAGGAGCGTCATTTGTTTAACATTGTTATTTACTGTGTTGCTGATTCCATTAAAAAAAAAAAAAAAAAAAAACCTAGCGCCAACACTTTCCACCTTTCGGGGATTTGCATTTATATACATTTGTCCAAGTATTACAAATTGTGTGTGTCGCGGAACTGAAGCCGGAGCAGATACGCAGTGACTGAGTGAATGCAGCCGGGGAAACAAGTCGATAACAAACAGCAAAAGAGGCCATTTATTGCGCGGCGCGGTGTGCGTCACTAATGGAAGCAGCTGAAGGCGGTGCGCTCCAAATTAAACCCCGCACAACATTTCACAATATGTGAACATACGTTTGTCAATTTTTAATGAGCCAGCCTGGGATTTTAATACAGTTAACAGTTCTGAGCTCTTCATTCGTCTGCATGACCTCCATTACAAGGAAGGACTTTACTGCATAGTAATGAACACATCTGCAATTCTTTATCTATTTTTTTTGGCTTTACGTTTTATCACCAAGACAAAAATTAATATTGGAAAACAGATGATGAATTAATTCTGCATTTTTTTAAAAAACAAAACAAAACATAATCTCCAATAGAGATTTGAGATGATTTCGGATGTTTTTTCTTTATCGTTCTTCGTCACTCTTTACTTCTTTTCTGTCAACTGTTGTCACCCTCACGTTTATTCCCCAGCGCGTCCTGCACTGCTACATCCTTGATGCATCTGAAGGCGCAAACGCAGCGTGCTTTAATCTGTCACCAAAGGGAGGAGTTGGTTTCTTGAGAGTTCTGAACGTCGACGCTCAACGCTCAGAGTTTCTTCACAGTTACCGGAGTTCTCGTCCCCTGCAGAACCAAACGTTCCCGAGCAGCTTCATCAACCATTCCGAGTTGTTTTTCTAACTCAAAAACAAAACAAGACCAAAAAAAAAAACACCCCAAGCTGTGTTTGTTTGCTCCTGTGCCAAAAAGTAAAAGCACGGTATGTTACAAACAGACGCCAGAGGTCTGGATGAGATACTTGGCGATGTAGCAGCCAACCGATATACCAAGTTATATTTGATAATAATAATGAAAATATAATTTGAGATGCGTTTGCATTTTGTTTCTTCCTTCCAGTTTTGTCCGACCCCCCTGATGCCCCTTGGTGCCCCTCCTGGAGGCCGCGGCCCCCACTTTGAAAACCACTGTTTGAGAATATTGCCACTTTCCCGGCTTCCAGTTTCGCCAATGGTGCATGGAGATGCTTCCCATGTTGAACCTGTGAACTAAGGCGACAAATGAGAAATGGGACCACCTTTTATTCCCAGAAGGTGTGTGCCACTGCTAGGTGATGAAGTGTGCACAGCTGGAATCACACATTGTCTCTATGCAACAGAAAAGAGAGAGAGAGAGAGAGAGAGAGTGCGCGGCGCTGGCTAATTCAGGTTCCAGCGTTCTCTGCAATCTGTAGCGCCCTCTTCTAATTTATTGCAAAACCAAGATTTTTCTTCTTTTTTTTTTCAAATCAGAATTTATTTTCTCTCATTTTCTAACCACATCCACTGAAGAAAGTTGAAACTTGGAGGAGTTGTAGCACGGCAGGTTTTCAACCAGGGTGTTGTAGATCATCAATACAGTAGATATTCAGAGGACGCACTGAGGGTCTCCAGTGGTGAAATGTGAGTGAGTGGTAGCAGCACGTAAACAACGTTACCACTGATACGATTTCTGCTGAAAATAAAATGGGAATATTCATTTTATTTTTGAGTGTAAATTTCAGTGCCAATGTGTTTTCAACACGCTCACAAACAGGTGTGTCGATTGAAAACAGCTTTTTTTTTTTTTTTTTTATCCGAAGACATTTGTATTCAGACTCTCTTTTCTACACTAAGTCCACCTCGTGCCTCTGAATCCAGATGACGGAATGTTTGTTTCATAAAAACCTTTAAGAATGAATAATTTTGCAAATCAAACTTCAAAGTCCAAAGCTTTGCAACTGTAATGGTTTCAAAGAGGCTTTTAAAAAGACAAGATTTGGGACTTTCAAGGGCCCGCTGAACAAAATGCGCAAAACCTCAATCAATGCTTCCCTCCATGGTTTTTTTTTTTTTGCATCACCATTCAAGTGGCTGCTAATGGAATTAGCTTCCTTTATACACAGTCAGCCGCCTTCTTTCTTTCACTCTCAGACGTCCATCAATCCTTCGCCGACGATGAGTAGGACAAATGGATACGCTTTCATTAACTACACGTAGACACTTTGGGCTAATATTTACACGTGGCGCCGCTAGATAAACAGTTGCGTAATTGCACGATTGCACAGCTCATAAAGACGCTCGGTATCCATTTGCGTGAGGCAATTAGTCCTAATTTGCATCATTAAAGACAAAACAATAGCATAATCGTTTATGAATACTCAATCAGAGGATAATTACCTAGTCTTGATCTGCATCTTCAGGCTGAGGAGAAGCAAAAAAAAAAAAAAAAAACAAACAAAAAAACCCCGGCAAGTAGGGGAGTCTTTGTTGTTTGGCTGCAAAACAAGGGGCCGCCTCTGCTTCCTGCCCGGCTCCCCCATGAACGCGCCGCTCCAACACTAACAGACCCTGAAATTTGGCTTCTTAATTGCTTCTGGCCCAATTGTTGTTTTCCCCGTCTTTGCCGTTCCCGTTCCTTTTGTTTCTCCCACATCAGAGTCCATGTTTGCGTCTGGTGTTTTTGTTTGCGACAATGCCTGCAGAGCACAAATGGCTTTCGTCGCTGGGCGCGGGAAGTGGAGATTGTGTGCCACTTAGACATGCAACGCAAGCCGTCCGTGAATGTGTGTCCGTGCAATGTTGTTAGACATTCAGTTGATATTTGGAGAATCAATGCATAGTGCTGGTGTCCGACACACTGACGGGTCAATTATGATTTGTCGTCCGAGGGCGTCTCAGTTTGTTGTTAAAGACGAGCATGTTCTAAATATTTGAAAGCTTCTTTTTGTATTAGAATGAAGGGCACATTAACATCTTGTCTCCTTCAGTAAACAACTAAGGAGTGTTCTGTTGCTTGAGTTCAAGGTCTCGCTTGAGTTCAAGGTCTCATGTGGCTGTGGGTTTTTCCGTGGAAGCGAAAGAGAGCGATTAAGAAAAAGGGATTTTCATTTTATTCTTAGTAAAAATTATACGTTTTACTTTCTGTACACAGTATGTTGGCTCAAGTGCTTGAAAGTACCCTGTGCTCTCTTAAATCACTGTTAGAGCAGAACTAGCTACACTTATCTTTTTTTAATGAGAATCTCCTGAACCAGTTTTTCCAAGGAAAATAATTCAACTGAAATAAACATATAAAAGTTTGCTTTTTTTTTTCATTTTGTTTTTTTTTGTTTTAGGTAGCTGCTGAATGAAATATTAGTCAATATTTCAGGTTAAACAAAAAAATAAAAAAAACTGAATAAAATGTGGTGAATTGGTCCAAATTCAAACGGAAACCTGTTATACAGCATGCAATAAAAAAAACAACAACAGCGCAGACTCAGATAAGAACTGGAAAGGAAAAAAAGACGCCACAAGATTTCAGTCTTGGAATGTCTGGGCGTTCTACATATTAGTGCAATGGCGGATCAAGCGCGGACCCCCTCCAGCTGAGCAGAGCTGAGCTGAGCTGGCTGGGCTGCAGTGCAGAGCCTCCAGGGCTCGGGCTGTCCGGCCCTGGAGGTTTGTGCTGATCTGTTAATATCCTGGCTTTTGCATTTTGGATTTAAAGTGGTCACCCGTTAAGGAGCACCGCAGGTCCAGCTCGCCACTTCCCTCCTGCCTGTGTGAGAGAAGTGCTGCGGAACCAAAAAAATGAAGCACACCTGCTTTGTTCCCGGCACAGTGCAGCAGTTTATAATCATATTGTGTTTCTCAGTGCTTTACCACTCTCGGTGACTGCGCTCATCAAAGGGCCCATTTTCACCGTCTTCAGCAGAATTCCCCTTCAAAAGTTCCACTGTATGAGAAGTGGACGCTTTTCTCTCTCACAGAACTGGAAACACTTTCCCAGTGTTTTGCAGCAGCGTTGTCCCTCTTCCTTTTGATTACGCCACTTTTTAGAAAACCTGCGCTAAAGCCATGCAGTTCCAACCCCCTGTGACATCACAAAGGGCACTTCACCTTCTCCATCTTCTCGATACCATCCCCAGCAAGGCGCTCTTCTTACCCTCTGACGACCTTGTTTTCGAGTACGTGGAGGTGACAACAAAGGCTTTGTTTCAGCGGAACGCCACCAAACAGGGTTCAACGTGCTGTTTAATGGCGAGCTGGAGAATTTAATGGGAGGATTAATCATGCGAGCCTGCTCCACTGGAGTCTGGGATGATAATAATAATAATAATAAAGAATAAAAAAGATTTTTTCAAACTGACAAAAGCATGAGAGCTTTAATTTCTCACCCAGACACAGTGAGGTAAGACTCCACATGGCACCATTGGCTCCATTTGAATGGAATAATAAGACAATAAGCTGTTCAGCCACTGCTACATGGGAGGATTTCCTTGAAATCTTTACATGCAAATAACTGCTAACTAGAAAGAACAATATTAGAAACAATCCTGTTTTTTGTGCGTATATATAAATATATATATATATATATATATATATATATATATATATACACAGTTGATGTTTGATGTTGACTACAGCCACCATTTACAGAAATACTATATTACCTGCAATGGGAAAACCACTTCCTGTCCCTCACATATTCAGCCATCCCTCTTCCTCCAATGGATAAAACCTCCTTCGCCCAAAGAGTTAATTAATTTGGAGTTAATTTAGACACCAATTCGTGAATCCCTGGAGGAGAGAATTAGGCTCATCGCATGCAGCTCAACAGAAAGATTAGTGCCTCTCGCTCTCTCACACGCAGACACACACACACGCACACACACACACACACACACACACACAGATCTTTCTCTTAACAAACAATGCATGCCGATTTTTTTTTTTTTTGACAAATACACATGACGTGTGTGCACTGTGCAGTCCTAGACTAGTGAGAGCACCACACAGCACATATACCACATGAACCCTCACATCACCAACGTCCCCCTGCCGGGACCAGATGGTTGGTCGGAGCCACGGAGCTGCGGAACACTGAGGCCACAGATCATCGTCCAAGGGATTCTGACTTCCCAGCTGAGCTTTTAGCATGCACAACAAGGGCTCCCAGGCAGCCCCAGCATATGAGGCCATGTGTGAGGTGGACTCCGAGAGCCAGGCAGATGTACAGGAAGTCAGTGAGAACACAGAGAAACAGCTCCCCACAGTGGAGACGCACTGTAAAAGGAGAGGGAAATGGAATAGGAAACGTGAGGAGTTGTTTGGTGGGGTTTTATTTCTTTCTCCGGAAATTCCCGCTTTTCCCCCTCTTCTGCCCCTCGCAGCAGCATCTTGAGCTCAGCTTGCTCCTGCGCAGTGCCCAGCCAGATTAAACTCACTGCGTTGCAACGCGTCAGCAGTGTAATGGGCGTGGGGTGACTTGGCGGGTTCTGCTGGATGGGAAGCGTTCAAAAAATTTGATTCGCTTAAAAATACCGTTTCCGTCGGAGAACCTTGCGTCCCTTTGGTATCGGCTCCAGATTTAATTTTAATCCGGTGTGTGTGGCAAATTTGCAATTCAGCTGTGACTAGGGCATGGCCCGTGTGCTCTGTGTCAGGCGTAATGTAATTAGAGAATAGGGTCGCCACAGTCAAACAGGGGTGAAGAAGGCTAATCAAGTCTCTGAGTCACTCTCTGCCTGTAATCAGAGGGAGAGCTGTAGGGAGACGGAGCCAGGCAGGCGCAGATACAGAGATTAAATTGATTAGAAATTGAAATCCCGGCCCAAACATGTTCTAAGAGGAGTTAATTCCAACTAAATCTATCCTTTTTTCTTTTTTTTTTAATTCAAATTTTGAATTGATTTCCCCTGGTTCCTCCTGTCCCTCATAAATTCGCCCTGACCCTCGTGATGGCAAACTTTGCCAAAAGTTCAGTTCAATAGAATAGAATAGAATAAAACAGAATAGAATAGCCTTTTATTGTTTAGGCAGCAACAACAGCATTGCAGTTTGAACTACTGCACCCTGTTTGAAAGAGAAGGTTTGTCCAGGGTTCCTCCCTAAGTGAATGGAAAGCTTTTCCTCCCCGTTGTTTCTGAGCGGGAGTATTGTTACTATTGTTAACAGTTGCAAAAGGATGTGTCTGAATGTAAGCTACTGCGAACAGCCTTGCAACGGCGGGAAGCCACGAGGGCAACTGCTGCGGTGTACAGCAAGGTAAGCGAGGGCGTGCCGGCGCTCACCGCTGACTGCTGTGCCACTGAGACTTCACAAAGAACATTCTCTAGAGTTCATAGAGGAGAGCGTCTCCAGTGAGCTGCAGTTGTATTGACCTAAAATGCCTTGTTGCTGTCAGAGGTCAGAGGTCACAATGGGCAGACTGGTTCGAGACTGCAGAAAGGCAAATAATTGGTGGAAACAACCGAGATTTGCCAAACAAGACCCTTGAACACGCAAGCGGCCACTTCATTAGTTGCTCCATGGAGAGTCTGGTGAACACGGCCGCTGATGTCCTTTCAGTGATAGATGTGATAGTTTGCCATAAATCTGCACCGCAATAAAGCGGCTCCCTGCAGGTGACCTCCGACGTGGCGAGCACTGAACCTCCACTTAGCAAACAAGGACGTAAAGATGCGGTCATATAAGGAACGCCACCATTACTGCTTTGTGGGGTCGTGTCGAGGGACGAGGCGGCAAGACAGAACTGCAAATGAGTGACGTCCCTCCTGACGTCCCCTCCGTTCTTTTGCAGACCTCTACATTCCAACTGAGGCTCTATCGAGGGTGTCAGTTTGCCAATATTCATTGTTTATTCAATGGTTCCAAAGGCAGCAGGTGTGGGGGACAGGAAGTCATGACACTGTAAAGTCTGTTCCTGTTTTTCTGCAGCTGGGTTTTGCAGGCAGCACGCACAACTTTTCAGAATGCTTGTTTTCCCCGACTGCAGCAGTGCGTTGCCTCGTAAATGGGTCAGAAACAACACAGAATTGCAGTGCATTAGCACCTGTTTATAAAACACTGCCATCAGTTTTATTTATTTTTTTCGCACTTGTACAGACGCTGAGCCTCGCTGTAGTTTTACACTAAACCTTGTGCCTTTTTAACGTGAAACTCTGCGACTTCATTCATTCATTCATTCATCTTCTATACCCGCTTATTCCAATTCAGGGTCACGGGGGTCTGCTGGAGCCTATCCCAGCTGTCTTAGGGCGAAGGCAGGGTGACACCCTGGACAAGTCGCCAGTTCATCGCAGGGCCACATAGAGACAAACAACCATTCACACTCACATGCACACCTACCTAATTTAGAATGTTCAATTGACCTCACATGCATGTTTTTGGAGTGTGGGAGGAAGCCGCAGAACCAGGAGAGAACCCACGCAGACACGGGGAGAACATGCAAACTCCACACAGAAAGGTCCCAGGCCCGGGCCCCGGAATCGAACCCACGACCTTCTTGCTGTGAGGCGGCAGCGCTAACCACTGCGCCACCGTGTCGCCCTCTCTGCGACTTCAATCAGCAAAATAAGTGCAGTCATTCTTCACTCTCCCGTGTGTGACTGACTGTAATTACAGATAAGTGGGATGTCTGATGTAGTGTGAAATGTTCAAAATCTGCTCTAATGCAAGAAGGCAATGGCAACACTGAGCCAAACACGAGCCTAAAGATGTAAAGGTCTCTTGCAAAATATGAACGAACACTGAGAACTTTTTATTCACCTGATTTTTGTGTTTTTCTCCACATTTCTATATAAGACGCATCTACTAAGTTAATCATTGAGTTAAAAATAAATGATTACTAATTATACTATTATTATAATAGATAATAATATTTAACATCATTATTACACTAATTAGGGTGAATTCCAATTCCTCCCTTAACCCTCAATCTCAACCCTCAATCTCAAAAATGCGCGCTCCCGCGAAGTGCAGGTGCTGTCCCGATTCTCAGAAGGTCAAGTTGAGGGACAAGTTTAAGGGCTGTATCGCCCTCAGTATTGAGATTCCCCGGCACCACCCTTGGCAGTCAGGGCTACCCAGAAGGCATTGTGTATTTTCGCCAAGACATCTTCGAAAAATGGCGATGAAAAAAGCGAGCTACAAATGGAAGTATTTTCTTAGTTAATCAAGATGTAAATAGTCTGAAGACGTAACTGCACTTAAGGGGTGTCCCATTTCTAGGTCACAAGATTACGGTGGCCGTGAAGTGCAAAACACCCGCAAAGGAGAAAACAACCGCAACATGTCGACTATCACGTCGTATTTGTGTCCTGCTTCAAAATATTGCCTGATTAGTGAAAGTACTTGTTCACTTTCGGCATTCATCTTTGTCGCCTTCTCCTTTACTTTGTATTTTCGTTACCTACACCAACAGCGTGAGCGGAGATCATTTTAGTCTCTCGGGCTAAGGTATCACTGTTTCTGGTTAGTCTCCGTTTTCTGACTTAAGTTGTTTTTTCTTTTGCGGGTGTTTACGCTTTCGGTTGTGTTTCTGGTTGATGTGTTGTGTTTTTGTTAATGTGTTGTGTTTTTGACTAATGTGTTGTGTTTTTTAATGTTTGTTTTTGGTTAATGTGTTGTGTTTTCTGATTTACGGTTGTTTTCTCTTTTGCGTGTGTTTTGCACTTCCCGGCCACCGTACAAGATAGCCCTTACACTTATTTTTGAGGGCCAAGATTGAGGGCCAAAGATTGAGGGTTAAGGGCGAGGGTTGAGATCGAGGAGTTCAGGGAGGAACTGGAATTGGTCCTTATTACAATTCCCACTGTCACTTCCACTTGTTAGCTGCTTAGAATAAAAAGCGTGCAAACAGCAAAACAAACATCCTTCATATTGACACATTAAAACCAGATAGCACAAGTGTGGTGGCAGTTGCCAAGTTTGTATTCCCTGCAAAGCTGAACGAGTGTGCAGAGAAACGTCAGTCATCTGGGCCTCATTAGTATAAAACAGCATTGGAACAGAAGTCGGTGAAAATGCATGGAGAAAATGAATATATTAAGATCCGTATGTTTAATTGAACTAATTAAAAATGCTGCCTCGCTGATGACTGATGGTGGGAAGTTGTATTCATGGAAATAGAAAAGTTTGAGATCTTCCAGTTGTGTTTTCATAAAGCTGATGACCTGGCCATTAATTAGCCAAGCGTCACTGGCGGGTAGGTGTGTGAGATGAGTTTTCCCACAGAGAGCCACCGTCCCCTGACAGTTCCCAGTCTGAGTACTCTTCAAATGACAGTGTGTGTGTGTGTGTGTGTGTGTGTGTGTGTGTGTGTGTGTGTGTGTGTGTGTTTCCCAACAGGCTGCTGGAATTATTGACCCCACCACATTCCAACACCGTGCAGCAAATGGACTCTAGATATTAATGATACACCACCAATATCAATACTTGTAGCTGGTGTATTATGCAGCAGCATCTACAGCATCTGACAACCTATTGCACGCCAACAGCTCACGGTTGCATGTGCAACTGCTACACAGTTTTGGCACAGAACTGCGAAGGGAAAGCAGTCCCACCGCCGAGAGAGGTTTCCACTTTGAAGACAAACCAATCCGACTCAAATCCAGCCATCGCAAACTGCAATGACAGTTTGGGATGGATGGTGTTTATGTTGTGGATAATGGGTATCTGACCTCAAAGTCCTCCAGCTGAAAGCCTGCTTCCGTTGTTGTGACTGTTTGTGCACGTCGATATGTGTGACCCCGCTGCCCTGAGTTATGTTTCCTCGAATGTTTCTTTGATTCAGAATTTTAAAGACTAACGGCTAAGGAGATGCTTCAGAAATAGCAGTAATTTGAATAAACCTCCCCCAAAGTGGCAGCACACTTTGTCTGCTCACTCAAAGTGTTTTTCGCTCAATTTGATGAATAGATGATGCACATCTCAGCTAAAGAAAATAGCTTTGTAGCATGAAAAAAAAAAATAAAATAAAGATAACTGATGTGTCCACTGCTGCTCAATTATGTATGAAGCCTTTCACATTCTGAGATGTTGTTTCTGGACTAGCATTAACATTAAGGATGTTTCTGTCATCTCTGGAAAATCCTACAATCCCCAAGAGTTGTCGTGACAGATAAAAGATTAACTGGTCAAGAGAAACACGTCAATCCAACTCCCCGAATTCGTTTCTTTCTTTCTTTTTTTGTTCATCATAATGCAATATGTTTGACAGCCTGACGCTGTGTTAGCATGTAGCCATCATCCAGAAACCTCTCCAGCAAATGACAGACTATGTGAAATCATTTTTTTTTTTGTTTTGGGCCATTCATGAGTTACATGTATCACATTATCTTAAAAGGGTGGTTCAGAATGTTAGACATAGGACATAAAGTTTCCAAGTTAGCCAGTGTGCTATTTATCAGCGGAAAGACCAATTCAACAAACTTCCCGGCCCAAACACGTTCAAAGAGAAGTTAATTACACCTAAATCTATTCTTTTTAATTCAAATTTTGCATTAATTTCCCCTGTAGTCCCTCATCATTTGACCCCTATGTTAGCAAACATTGCCAGAAGTACCTGAGGTGGAATGGAAAACTATTCCTCCCTGTTGTACGAGTTACACGCGTCATAATATTGGCAGATTGAAATTCTGCAAATCAAACCCGCTGATACTTGAGCGTGACGAGCGCTCGACGCGTTGGAACAGTGGCTGAGGCAACGTCAACACTTGGTTTGCAGAATCAGCAGTAACCTTTTACGCCTCGCCATCAACTTTTAAACTGACATCAAAGCAGCAGCAGCAGCAGCAGCAGCAGGCGGTGGGAGCAACAGACACAGTGTGTCAGACACAGTGTGTATCTGATCCATGATGTGTGCGTTAACAAGGGAAACATCATGTGCAGGCTTTAAAGCAGACGCACACGTTCTGCACATATATTTTAAAAAGTGTCTGCGTGCGATGAGTCAGACTCAAGCATGCAACATTCCACTTCATCTCGGCGAGACTCTCGGCCCTCATGGGCTCATCTGTGATCTCCCTTCAACTAAAGGACTCACTTAGCAACCTGCTGACGTCCGCTCATAAATGAAACATGTGTGATGGTATCAGGGCAGCTCGGATGTTGGAGCATCCAAGTCCTGCTACTGTTTGAACTGATAAACCCTTCCACACACAGAGGCCTTCTCCAACTCTACCCACCCAGCATGCTGATCAGGTGGGTTCTATGGTGCAAGAGTCAGAGGTGGGACGTAACAAAGTACAGATACTGTACTTCAGAAGATTTTTCTACTGTACTTTACTTGAGTATTTCTTTTTCTGCAGACTTTTACTCCCTAAATTTGTACTCAAAATATCGTTTTTTTTTTCTACTCTGGAAAAACGAGCGTGTTAATTTTGTGTTTGAAAGAGCTGAAAAGATTCTTTTAAAAGTAATTCACTTATTTCTATGGTTGTTGCTTGAAGTGGAGCTATTTGAACGATGCCGTTGTGTAGTTCAATATAAGGTTGGATCATCTAGAGCATAGGTGTCAAACTTTGGCCCAAAGTGTCAGTATATTTGGCCCGCGAGGCAATACAAAATCAGGACAGGACGTTCATGGAAGGATATTATTATGACTTAATTGGTTTATTGTTGTTACTTTATTTTTAAATTCAAGATTTGCATTTTCGAAAATATTAGAAAAGGTTACTTCTGAAATTTAAATCAGAAGAAAAACAGAAAAAACAGGCATAGGATTTTTATTTATTATTTATTTTGATGAGTTTTTTTCAATTTCAACAATATTGCATTGTGCAATATTAAGTTATTATTTGTATAGTTTTCCGTTCATTTTTACCTTGTTCTTCATTACATTTCAGAACCTGTACTTTGTTACTTTTACTTGGGTAAAGGAGTTGAATCCATACTTTTACTTTTACTTCAGTGTTTTTTGTATCTATACTTTTAATCAATTACAGAATGTGAATACTTTTGCCACCTCTGCTAAGAGTTCCATCCATTCGTTTTCAACACCTGCTTCTTCCTGAGCTCAGGGTCACGGGGCTGCTAAGAGTTGTGCCTACCAAATCATTGCAAATTGATGCCGAGAGAGAAATGCGCAGAGACAAACAGCATGCTGCTGCGTTGAGGAGCCAAAAAAAAGGAAAAAAGAAGAATCTGTCTTCTATCTTGGCTGTAAAGAGACGGCGTAGAGGTCGCAGCTGAGCCGCTGATGAACACCACCGGCGGCGCGCACCTGACAGCTTGCTGTTGCAAACATCATACTCGCCGCATCTCCGCCGGGGTCGTTCCAGATGCAAATCCCAGTCGCAGCGGTGTTGTTGTTTTTTTTCCACGACACCTGTTCTTATTTTCCGGGACGGCCTCGGCGAGCGTCCCGGCGAGGACTTGCAAATCAAGACGGTGGAAGCGAGCGATGGGCGGACAGGTAGGCTCCCGCTCAGCTGTCAGCGCCGCCCCCCCGTCTTCCTCCGCCGCACCCCCCCCCCCCGCTTTCCTCTCATGTTTACAGCTCTGCCACTTCCGCTCCCATCATTCATTTTCATCGCTCCATCCCTCTCCTCTTCTGGCTGTCAGGGCCGGAGACAAGGACACCTCCGCCATCGCCCAGCTCCATAGCGCAGCGTCTGCCTCTCAGCCAGCCGTGCAGTGCAGCGAGTTTGAAGCGGAGGGCTGCTGTGGATAATCTGGGTCAAGAAGCCTCCTCGTGCCTGTGGAGAACAGACAGATCGATGGCCGGCTCCAGCAACAGATACAATTCAATTCAAACAACTTCATTTATTTGTCCCCAGGGGGCAATTTAGTTTAGTTTAGATACAGGTACCATACTAATACTACTGCTTGTTTTGATCACCGCAAACTATGACCTCCTCTGTGTGGAGAGGAAAGTGTTCTATATTAAACATACATGTCTTATATAAGATCTGAGAGTTAGGCTTCTCAGAGTTTTACTCAACGTGTTTTAATATGCATAAAATAACGCTTCTGCAACATTCAGTGGTGCAAAAGACTTTTTAAATCTCTGAAATTAGGTAGTAAAAAAAATAACATCTCTTCCGAAATAGAAAAATCAGTCTCTAACAAAGCAGCAGCTCTCTTCAAATGCGCTGGAAAAATATAGAATTCAAATTTGAATGATCTGAAAATTAAAGAAATGAATTCACAAGATGCGTTATTTTAAATAATACCCAAGCAAGTACAACAAAATAGCTCTCACACTCTTTTAGTGTAATGATGTGAGTACAAGATATTACTTCTTCCAGGAGAAACAATGACAACAAGGGCATTTTCATGACTTCAAGAAAAAACAGAACCAAACAGGAAGCCCAGGTCAGGAAGTGACAGCAGGACGCGTCCTGGGAAAACAGGAAGTGCGGTCACCAGACGACTGCTGACAGAGTGGGTAGGACAACGGCCGACTGTGAGAGTGCAATGCAATCATTTGTTTCCGTTGGAAAAAAAATAAATAAAAAACATCCATGTCATTGATTTCATCACAAAACAGTTGAATCAAGTCTGTATCTGTGTACAGAAAAGCTTCAAAGACAGGACATTATTATTGCTTCATAGTGAGAAACAAACCAACTGGGTCCAGAGCAGCATGGCAGTTATGTAAAGCCATCTTGAACATCTATACAGTATTTCAGCTGAAAGAAGTCTTTACTTCTTTTCAAGTCGCTTTGTGTTGTGATCAATCCATCTGTCTGTCTGTCTGTCTGTCTGTCATTGGGGCGCTAATATTTGGAGTTGGTCCATCCAGCTAAACAGCAGGTGGCGCTTTCTTCGTTTCAGTACAAGTCATCAGACCAGTGAAGAAGAGGAGTGTGCAGGAAGGAAGGAAGGAAGGAAGGAAGGCAGGCAGTGCCCTGTGGTGTTCAGTGCTGCTTCCCATCTAACCAGGCATTTATTTACCTTTGGGGTTTTTTTCTTTGTTGTTTTTTTCCTGATTCCTGGAACGTGGCTGTAGCTCAGTGCAGGCCTTGTTTTGCTAATCCAGTTTGTGCACTTACATGCTACCAAAAAAAAAAAAAAAAAAAAAAAAAAAAGCCCTGAGAGTTGCACCTCTCCACCCAACCAGCGGCATGATGAGGGCAGGCTATTATTTCTGCTTCCACTTTTTCACGTCACAGATCTGCTTGTTTTGTCAACTTGGATGTTGTGTGTGCGTCTTTCTGGAGATTCAACTCTATAAAAAGTCCCAAAGTCTTGCACAGTCCAGTGCTAAAGGTCCCAGTGTGTTTCATGGGTTTGAAGAGTGACGAGAGAGAGAGAGAGAGAGAGAGAGAGAGAGAGAGAGAGAGAGAGAGAGAGGGGGTTGACATTTGTGTTGAAGCCCAGGCCTGCGTGCGGCTCCAGGCCGACATGCTGGGGCTTGTACCTGCAGGGTTGGTCAGGTAGTGAAGGAAGGTGCCTGGCTGGTTCAGAAGCAGGAGCGCTGTGTGCACGGGGCTGTGTTTTCTCTCTCCCTCTCTTTTTCCTAAAAGAACTGCTAAAGCAAGTCATACTTCGGTCCGCTCTGCCAACTGAGGACACGCGTCGTAAGTATGGCCTCCAAATTGGCTTGAAGCTTTTTAGACTTTTAGACAAACTAAGCAGAGGATTTTCAGTTCTACTGTGAAGGCACTTTAAAATGTTTTACTTCTCCCCCACCCTGCGCCCGGCCACCCCCTCCCGGTCCGCCTTGTTCTTCGGTAATGATTGGCTCCCTCTGATCTCGCAGCCAAAAACCATGTAGCTAAAATATAACTGGGACATGCCTCGTGGATCGCTCTCTTGTCTTGCGAGTGTTTCTGATGGGGCCTCTGTGATCTGCAGCGTTTTATTGGAAGTTTCTCCCTCCGTGTTGCCTTGTTCTGCTGCGCCTCTCAGTCTGCCTGCAGCTCCCCCTTCTCCTTCCCTCTGTCTTCCCGAGCAAACGTGGGGGGGTGGGGGGCCTGAATTTTTTTTTTTTTTTTTTCTTCACGTTTTGCCTCTGCTGCAGCCGGCTTTCCTAATGTAATCTAGAAAACGGGATGGCAGCATTAGGACACGCGGCTGTTCCTCTGATGTCTTGCCCCTTATTTCCAAGAAACTTTCAGGAGAAGGCGTTGGGGCATTTCCAAGCTTCAGTCTGAACTTTATTGCTCAATACTTTTGTGCAACTTTTTGGGATCAACTGCTATCATTTGTAGTTTTCTGTTGTTGTTGTTGTTGTTGTTGTTGTTGTTTTAACTTAACTGTCCATTTCTATGGCGTTGAGTATATCTGTGATGTCCTACAGAGCAGTAAGAGAAAGAAGTGCTTTGAAACATTTGCACTTTTACTTTGGTTGCAATTGTAAGAGTAACTGTAGTATATATACTATATGTAGTGCAGACTACCATTCAAAAGTTTGGGGTCATTTGTGTCCATTTTAACCAGCTTTATGCAGCTCTTAATCCAACTGTCCATAAGATGGAAAATCTTGTTGTTGTTTTTTTCTTTTATACCAGACAAATATTTTATTATTATATCGTGCATATAATTTGCACTATATCATTGCTGTGCAAATTCCCCCACCATGGGATTAATAAAGGCGGTCTTTTTTTATTCTATTCCAGTCATGAAATAATCTACTGGAATGCTCTAAGAACATTACGAGTGCAGGGGACTCAGTCAGGATGTAATTGACTGTGATTCCAGAGCCATCACTACAGAAGCTGAAGGCTTCAACGTTGTGAAAAAAATGTAAACATTTCTGAAACAAAGCTTTGTGTTATAATCACAGCCAGTTGTGTGTGCTAAAACTGGATTTTACTCAATCACTTTTAATTAGACGTTGGAAATGGTTTTCATTAACACTGAAATGGTCCCATACTTGTTCAGCCCACTTTCACTTATTTTTATGCACTCATAATGATGGCAGTGCATTGAAGATCATTCGTTCATAAAGCTGCTTATAATGGAGTTCAATGCAGAAATGAGTCAGTGACCCCAAACTTTGGAACACTAGCACATACTATATATATATATATATGTATAGCTTATATTGGACCATCTGTGCCGTTATATTTGCAGTCATAACACGACCTGATCATCATTGACAATCACTTCCTATTGGTTTGTCATCGTCAAGAGTCCAGTTTGAAAGAAAGAAAATCAAACGCACTCTGCTGATCTATTGCCTCTTTCATCTTCAGGTTACCGTAAATGGGCGTTCACTGCCTGCCAAGAGTCATTAGCGGTGTACAGTGTTCATATAGTGTGTGGCTTAATATGAAAGTGTTGGCTGCCTACGATACTTTGATGGAGATGTGTTTGACCAGGCTGTTCTCATCTCTACCTTTAACATTTCGATGGTCCCTGAGGCTCATCGACGAGATAATAAGTTTCACAAGCGGCGGGTTTGAGAAGAGCTGCACACAAAAAAGGAGGCACGAGCTTAATATTAGTGACTTGACTTGTTTCCGTTGTTAGTTTTTTTGTCTTCTAATTGTCAGCGGATGTTTGGGCCTCCGCCCTGCCCACTTGCGCACGCCGAGATAGTCGCACGCGGCAGCTCCGGTCCATTTTTCAACCCGTCGGACAGCTTGTCAGTAACCAGACGCCTTGTGTGACAGTCAGCTGTGTTCATCAGAGGAGGCGGGCCGCTGGAAGCACGTAGCCGGGCGGCCATCTCCTCTCTGAGACGGAAAACCGACCCAGTGACTGTACCAGCGAGCGTGCCAGGCTACCTCTCGCAGCGCCACCTTGTGGAGGATGCTGCATTTCTCTCTCGCTCTGTTTCTTTTCTGACAAGTTTTGCCGAGCTGCACCCACGGCCACGCCCCCCTCTGCGTATTGGACTAGGCAGCGGGGGGGGGGATTAGTTGTTTAGTTCACCGGCACGGCTCTCCATATAAGTGACGTTTGCCTCAGACTGCATGAAATGCGGGAATTAAAAATTCAAACCTTTTCAGAACAACTATTTTTGTTCGCTGGCTTGCGCATCCCTGCGTTTGATTCACTGCTCCGGCTTATTCTTAACTGACTCCCTGCTGCCGAGGCTGCAACGACCCAGTTTCCCCACCGAGATCATTAAATTTTCATCTCATTCTGAATTTTACCAAAACTGGTAAACAAACTACAAAAGAATGCTGCTAGCTTAGATGTCGGCCGCAGCGGCGATAGAATTATAGAAACAACTCGCTGAAAACTGAAACTTTTGTCTTCTGTGATTTAAGATTAGTCCTCCGTTGTGGTTCGCTGTCCTGCTGCTGGTGACACAAAGGTTATTCAACCTCATGTAAAATATTTCAAATAAAACATTTAGCTTATGCCTGAATGTTTGAATGCCGCATCATCTGATTGTCTATAACGGTTGTGCAAAGGATTCAAAATTGATTCTTCACAATTAGCCTACGTCTTGTTTTAGCTGCGGTCCGTGCAACTGACTCCTTGCTTGATTTTGCCTGAATGTTGACCTCTTTAATCTTCTGCTTAATGTTTAAATTTTAATGAAACCCATTTATCATCACGCATTAAAACTACAGAAAACACAGCTAGCTATCCACTAAAAGCTGCAGACATCAAATCAAAGCTACCAATTGACGCGCTCCCATTAAAATTCCTCTTCTGTGCTTACTGTCAAAGCAAACATCACTTTCTATCTGACCTCTATATTTTCAGGCAGCTGGACCGGACCTCCCTCTCCATCACACAGACACGTGGCTCTCCATCAATCGTCACTCCCAGTTAATATGTGAGTTGCCATAAATATTGTCTTCCTGATATAAAATCCCACCGCGAGGACGTGGTCTCGCATCGCACCAGTGATGCAACACCACGCTATTGTTTTTACACTTCATTGTGAAAAATGAAAATGGCTAAAACTTTAACCAATGCGAATGAACAAAAGTCATCTCTGATGTGCGTAGGGGGGGAG
Source organism: Thamnaconus septentrionalis (assembly GCA_009823395.1). Lineage (NCBI taxonomy): Eukaryota > Metazoa > Chordata > Actinopteri > Tetraodontiformes > Monacanthidae > Thamnaconus > Thamnaconus septentrionalis. The sequence continues at coordinate 19,754,212 of CM020508.1, read as the reverse complement.
TTCCTGACGTGAAATTTGAAGACTTGCAGGCCACTTTTTAGACATTTTCCGAAACGTCTTTTCTGCAGGGCTCCTGTTGTTGATGTGTTGGCGTGGGGAGAGTCGCTCGACCATCTGTTGGAGTGTAAAAGTGAGTGCACTCATGGATTTTTTTACTCCTCTCGCTCTTTTGAAATCCTCCTCCACCTCCTCCTCCTCCTCCTCCCTCTCCCTGTTCTCTCTCCACCCTCGCTGTTCCCCGCTGCTCAGCCCCCTATTTCACCTTGAATAGCCCACAGGCTCCTCGAGCAGCGCCGAGGACAGATTCTTCCTTTAAGTTCATCAAATCCCTTTGGCAGATAGAGGCCGAGGTGGACGACGGTGGCAGAGATAAGGCTGCGATTCGGAGCTGCCGTTGTTAGATTGGATGATTTCAGTCTGCTCTTATTCATTTATGATGCCGGCGCCGGCTGATGGCTTTTCATCTGACCGTTCGGCAGGCCCTCTATTTGAAGATGACTTAAAGGGGACGGACGGGTTATTCCTCTCTGTCTTTGCTCTCATTGCTCCACTGAAATGAATATAGCTGATCTGTAATATTTCAGCCGCTTGTCTCCTGCGTCGAGACCAACTGTCCTCCACGAGATGGATTTTTTTTGCATCCCGCGCAGTTGCTCCATTTCCCCCTTTTTGACGAAAGGCAGCCACTCGCGTGACTCGCAAATTGGCCAAGGGTGGTGAAGAATTAATAATGGCTGCAAACTGATGACATTCATGAAGCTTTACATCCAGCGAGCCGAGTTGATTGAAGGCTTTCAAGTGGGCCTGGAGCCATTGGTATATGGGAGCAGGCGGCCTCTGGACAATATTTTGTTTCCTGTCAATTACTGTCAGGGCTCCAGCTGCGATTTATGCACAGCTATTTGTGTGAATAACACTGATGTTCTCAGTTAGCGGTATTTGTCGCTGCTCCCTGCGGATAAGTCTGGGGTTTTTTTTTCATGGCTGCATCAAAATCTGAGCTTTGTGAATACACCCCCCCCCCCCCCCAACAAAAGGTAATGGGTGTGAGGAGAAGATAAGCAGTGTGGCACCATTACACGACACTGAGGCAGCGTGCCATTTGGATGCAGGACTTGCTTTCCGATGTTTCGAGGTTTAAAGGCGCCTCCTCCGTGTACGCGGCAGAAAACCAGTCTGGCAGTTTGCCGCCTCGCCTCTTTGTTCACCGATACCTTTGAGGTTGGAGGGAATCTGTCGACGGAAAGAAAGTGAGTGTGGAAAATATCAAAAACTATTTAACCTTCACCAAAAGCTTGAGACCCAGTCGTATCTCCCTTCAACCCTTTCATATCTCTTATTTTGAAGAAAAATGTGGTCAAAAGAAATGTTGTTTTTTCAACAATTCGCAAAAACTTTAAGAATTCACTTTTACTTCACTCTTTACTTTACCTCTTTTTTACCCTTAACCATGATATACTGTACAAATATGTATATATACACACATATATACTGTGTACATATATATATATATATATATATGGCTATTAAAAATGCATTTATTAAGCCACTTCACATGATCAAAAACACAGATCAGTGCTGAGAAAGATGGAAAAAATTGAACTCAGTTTTATTATTGGATATATACATATTTTTTATTGTTATTTTTTTTTTTTTTTTAGAACAACTCAACATTTCTTCTGTAAAGAAAGAGCAGTGAAGGACACTGAAGGCTTTGCTTTGGCAAGACTCGAGTGAAACAAAGCAGCGCATCAGTTTCGGCTACGGTGGTGATGTGTCCTTCTTTGCACAAACAACTCCTTTAGCTGCAAGGGAAGCACTCTGTTTGGCTCACTTTGATTGCATGAGACAGAAGGTTTGCCCAGCCACCTTTTAATTTTCTTACTTAAAGCGCTTCCATTTCTGAAGGAGACAAAGGCACGATGGGGTAGCCGCGCATCTGATAAAAGCAGACGGGCCACATCTTTAAGGACTCGGAACATTTGAAGTACCGGTACAAGTGCTTTGGATTCACAGTGTGTGTGTGTGTGTGTGTGTGTGTGTCCATCTGTGCAGCAGGCCAGCTGGTGTTTGAGAACTTCTTAAGGACGGAGTACAGCGAGGAGAACCTCTTGTTTTGGCTGGCCTGCCAGAAATACAAGAAAAGGACCATCGAGACAGAAATGGCTGAAGCGGCCAAGATGATCTTTGAAGAGTTTGTTCAAGTTGACGCCCCCAGACAGGTACAGTACGTCTTTGGAGAAAAGTACTCCAGACTTAAAGGAGGGCTACGTGGGTTTCACTGCACCACTAGGTGTCGTAGTTTCGCACCGCTTGTGCAGCAGAACAGCCGTCCTGCGGTGGCGTCCAGTATGTAACTCTATGGTCAATAACCAGAGGACATGGCGACTGGACTGCGCTGATATCGTGCTTTTCAGCACTTTGCAAAGCCACTCATACACTCACACACACACACACACACACCAATGCAAGGCCCTGCCAGGCCCACTGGGAGCAATTTAGGATTCAGTGTCTTGCCCAAGGACACTTCAAACCGCTGACCCTTCAGTCTTTATACAACCTGCACCTGCAGCTGAGCCACAGCTGCCCTGCATGTCAGTCATAAAGTGATCCGGACTGTTTTTCAGACAATATCAAGTAAAGCGAGTACTCATGAATTGCAGAATGGGCAAAAAGGTTCATTGGGAATTATTCAGTGTTGTAGGCGACAATGTATAAGATATAATAATATATAATATAACAACATTGCGCAGTATGTCACATGTAGCTTGTTTATGTGAAAATCTTCAACAACAACTCCCAACTGTTAGAATAAAACCGTCACGGCTTCACCCACCGTTACAAAATCGTGTTTGCATTTCCATAATTCATCCATTTCCCCTAATTGCCTTCTCTCTTTCTTAGAACACAAATAACTTTGAGGCATTTTGCATTCCAATGAACAATTTCAACAGGACGTACAGCTCGAATGTGCTGCTTTCTTAACAGATAAACATTGACTGCGTGACGAGAGAGGAAATCAGCGAAAACATCTCTCATCCGGCGCCAAATTGCTTCGACAGGGCGCAGAAGCTGATATATGGACTGATGGAAAATGACTGTTACCCTCGCTTTCTTAAATCAGAGGTCTACCAGGCTCTGCTGGAACAACAATGAAAGAACGCGGGGAGGAAAAAAATATATAAAATAAGTAAAAGCTTGCCCGACGCCTCCGCAAGTGATTGATTCTACTCCTCGGCCGCCTCTCCTTAGAACCAACAAAACAAGCGCTGTTTGCAGTGGCAAGAGGACACACGGAGCTGGTAGCTACGGTGCTGGCAGCCAAACATGATCCAAATAATGCATTAAGCTGCATTTGAACTCCGAGGCTCGGCTCCGATCGCTTTAAGGCACAAAGAGCTGACATCCTCTTCCAAGAGGCTGAGAAAACTCTTCTGTCTAATCTGCGGGGGCACTTTTTGATTGTTTACACAAGTTGTAAAGTGTCAGTTGTCTATCTCAAGGTTTGTGTGCTTATCGCTTGCTGTTCACAGCCGGGGTATTAGAGAGCGCGCGGTATGGAGCAAGACTTGGTCCTTTGCTTGCAGCAGACTGTTTGATTCCATCCTGCGCCCTTCATCTCTCTGTCTTTGTTTTCCCGTTTCTAACTTTGTCCCCAGATAAAAGACTTTAAAAAAAGAAAGAAAAAAAAGAATGCTCTTAGCAGGCGACCAGATACAACTATTATAAAACTATTGTGTTGTTGTGGAAAGTTAACTCTGAGTCATCTCTGTCTCAAACTCTATTAGCCTGTATTCTTCTGATTCTTTTGCAGACACTATGTGTTGTTGGTTTTTTTTTAATTATTATTTACTGCACAATAATCACCAGCTGTTAAAAGTTAAGTTAAAAAAAAGTGTGTGATACGTGCATGGGAAATATGGAGCATCGCTGCTATGTCAATGACTATTTTTTTACTTCTGTGTGCAAATAAAGGCAAAACTCTGTAAAGCGTGGATATTTTCAACTAATGTCATATTTTGGTTCTTTCCACCCAAATTCCTGCTGCCGAATCTGGAAGACGTTGTAGAAATCATTGCCGCTTCGCCACTTTGTTTGTAACAAATGTAATATGAATGCAAATCAATTGTGTTTGCAGGAGATTATTTTGCAGTTAAAGATGTTTTTAATCCACCTAGTTTGTTTTTTGTCTTACTGCTTTTGTTCCACATGAAGAAAATATGACAAAATTGAGATTGCTAGACTTTAACTAACTTAGGCAATATAACCTACATTAGATTTACATTAGATCCTTCCCAAGTCTGAAAGCTTGAAAATGCTCAACATGTTCTTTATGAAAGATAAGAAATGACAGAGATTTTAGATTTTGTGGGTTAAATTTGAGTGCTGTAGAATAAATGTGGCTCGTGACTTCACGATAAGGAAATCAATGTGGCTCCTGAGACTCAACCGGGTTTACAACCACCGCTTATCAGTGGTCAGGTATCGTTTGTCTATACGTTATATTGTGCAGTTTTCCATCTTCACAGTTGTACAAAGCCAGAAAACAGAAACACCCTGGGAATCAGAAACCAGGTGTTATTAACTCGCCTCAATGTCAAGAAGCTTAAAACATGATCGGCGCCACAATCCTTCCTGTGTCAACGCAAGCAAGGAGGCAGGTTGCAAAATGTCAGCCAGGCCCTCTGGTTAAATATGAAGATGATTTATGAGAGGCGTGTCGAAACACGTCAAGCACGTCAAGCAACGCTAAATGAAGATGTAGCAGGCAGAGGTTTGAGGCAGCTGAGCAGGCCGTAAACACTGAGCGGCATAATGAGATGCAGGTGTGTGAACAGACGGGAACAGGTGAGCCCAGGTGGGCGGGAGCGTCCGAGGACATCTGGTGGCCAGGTGGTGAATGGCACCTCTTGACAGCGCACGCGTGCGAGTTGGGGAGGGGGGGGGCTGCAGGTGGAGAAGAATAGACAGGCAGACTCTGCACATGAAAGAGGAATAAGCAGACAGAAGTAGTTTGGCATCGGCGCTGTGGGAATGCGGCACCGCAAAACGAGCGGCCCCACAAGTGTGTGGGAGGCTCTCTTCACAGAGGGGGAGGAATAATAACAGCCATAAAAAAAAAAGGTCATTTGCATGATATTGTGAATCCTAACAGATGGCGGTAATCAAGTTGACTGTGCGCACTTAAAGCCATCAGGGCCACACGACTTCAAATGCTGTGATAAAAAGAAGGGACGTTAAATGACAGATAATGTCTCAACAATGTACACAAACAATATTCTCCACAAATCTTTCCGTTAGAAATTCGCTTTCGTGCTCTTTGAGCGTCTACGCAAACTTGCCTTCACAGGCTGCCGTCGCCCATTTTTCCAGCAGGTGATCCCAGTTGGATCTGAGCACACATCTGCTTCCCATTAGCCTCCTTAGTCTCAGCTGATTTGTGCGTAAGCCACTGTGATGATTCACAAGCAAGCACAGAAAGAATCATAGTCATACATTTAAAAAAAAAAAAAAAAAAAGATTTTATTCTCTACGCTCCTTGGTTTTCTTGCCCATCAAAGAAAGTTTCTATTCAATCATACTGTTGTCGTCATTTTATCATGAGTATCGAACCTGGTATCATTTTGTAAGCTTCTTCCATTTCTAAAGAAGTCAAATCAGCCACCTCAATGAATTTGTGATGCCCTGCACACCTGCTGGTGATGACTTGTTGATTTGTTGAGGCTCTGGCTAATTAGTACCTGGTTGACGTCACCTGTTGACTGTATGGAATCCCAAGTATCACCAATGGAGTGACAGCGTTTGGTGGAGACAGGAGGTTGTAGTTTAGGGCAGCATTTCCCTCACTGGCGGCCGCCAGTGGTTTGTCACCACTGAAGATTCTTCCCCTGCTGTGACCTGGAATTCTGCTGCCAGTGGCAGAATTTAGGGCGCTAGAACTTCCCTCTAAGAAGACAGTTTCTGCCCTCAAAGTGCTGCAAATGACCTGTAGAAGACTCGGCCTCAACCAAACAAAACACTTGTTTGGTGACAGCGTGAACATCCCATCAGTGACTAATAAGTTTATTGCCTCATGGAAAAAAAAAACAGAGCTGTGTTCGCCACCACATACATTAGACCAAACACAAACATCAGCCCTGGTCACTCTATTCATAGCTGTTCCTTCCTTCTGTTTGCCACTTCCTGCTTCCGTCAGCATTACGAGAACAATGCTGCCTTAGTCTGATGCCCACACGTGGCTTTTGAGAGTGTATCTCAGTCAGTGTTTTAAGCACACTGTAGCAGGAAAGATAAAGCGATGCCTTGCTCAGGGTGTAACCCCCACTTCTTCCTCAGACAGCTGGGACAGGCTGCAGGACCCAGTGACCCTGAGTGCAGGACAAGTGCTGATAAGAGTGAGTGGATTGATAGCAGGGTAGCAAGCATAATGCAGCAAAAAGCATTTCATACCTCTGCTTCACAAAGGTTTAGTTTGTGTAGCAGGTGCATAAATGAGCAACATGATAATAGTGGAGAGTTTTGACACTTGGCAGAGTTGTGTTGTTGATCTCAACCTCAGCTTCCGAGACAATCGGTGTAAATGATAGCACCCCTCATGGTGTCATAGCATCCCATTTTGTTTCGTAAGCAGATGTTTCCAGTTCGGCATGCTGGTACCATGACAGGTGGAATCCGACAGTCAGTCACTGCTATATTCCAACAATTTTCATGAGCTTCTAATTATGGAGGTGAAAACCATCACAAAACAAAGAAAATGTTTTTTTTTTTTTTTTTTTTTAAAAAGTCATATTCTTCTTTCATAGCAACAGACCAATGCCATCTGTGCAATACTAAGGAACCAAAATGATATTTTAAAAAACGGCAGGAACATTGAATTCCATTAGTTTTTCTCTTTTTGTGTCGCAGCGCCTCAGCTCTGCAGGTGCTCTGCTTAAAATCCTTCATGCACCTACGCGTGCATCTCCACGGGGCAGCCGCACTGCCTGCCATTCCTCAGGAAACCTTCTGCCAGCATGATTGGAGGTCCAGCATTATCAGATTGTATTTCTTTGCCTTGCTGGAACCCAGCATGGGTTTAATACCTGGGAGAGATGGGACAGGGATTGGAGGGGTTGAGTGTGAGGGTCGTAAGGGAATAAGAAATCTGTCATTTGTGATGGAGGAGTGCAGGGGTTGGATGGAAAGGATGGGTGAGGCGATGAAGAGGGTATCGGATGGAAGTTGGGAAGAAAATTGAGGACAAATGTAGGATTAATTCAAAAGAGGAGCCAGTGATGTGAGAAAAATGAGTTGGAGGGAGGCAAGACGATCAAGGCGGGGATGAAAGAATGCGATCAGTTGATTCGCTAGGGCCGATTTGAAAAATTCTAAATAAGAAACACGGCAAAGACGCCGTGAAGGATGGATGACAGTCTGGCAGGAGGAAGGAAGGAGGGAAGGGAAGGAAACTATGCAGAGGCCCCAGCAGGACCACCTCCTGTCAGCGGCACAGTTTTAGATAAAGCCCCAGGACTTCGGACTGGAGGAAACACTGGTGTCAGACTTCGCAGTTGGTGGGAGATAAGGAAAACACGTCGCTGCTGACTGGCCCCAAACTCTCCCTTCTTCCCAACAGGGGAGACGGACACCACACTGTGCCGGCGCTGCAGACTCCCAGAGATTAACAACTCCTGCGGCAAACCGCCGCTACTTTATGGAAGGAGTGGCGAGTCTGTGCCCTCTTCAATCTTTTCCATCGAAGGATCCGGCAGTGTTTCCTCAACAGCCGAGTCACTGTGGTGGCACTGGGATGACTTGCAGACTTTTCTGTCATAAAAGTGCTCTCATTTATTGGGCCGGAACATTTACAGTGAAATATCTATTTGGGGGTAAAAAAAAAAAAAAAAAAAGGAAAATCAAGCTCATCCTGCACATTGACATAATGTCCACTTTGTTTTTAGAATCTGTAAAACACAGAATTCTGTTTTACATGCGGACACCTACGTTTTCATATTTTTTTTTGGTCTACTTAAAGCACCAGCTTTGGGATTGAAAGCTATTTTTTGTGCTTAAGGTAGTTATTCGTTGTGCATAATTTACATAATTTTTCTTTCTGATATTTTATCAACCACATAATAACAGCTTCAACAGATCAATCATCAAGAAAACAGTTTGCATTTGTTTTTTGTTTTTTTGTTTTTTTAAACAAAAACCAAAATAAACCATCCACTGCTTAGCATATATGTATGTATTTTTAAAACAAAGTGATTTATGATGTGATTGTAAAACTATGAGTCCAGGCATTTGGTGGCTCGTACATTTGTTATGGTTGCTGCCAATTTAAGACAATATTCAAGTAAAAATCATCCAAACTACAACCTTCGGGTTTAGCTGACAGACACACTGCCAATCTCGATGGGATGGCTGCGTATCAAATGTTCTTCAGCCAGTGTTTGATGTTGGCCACTAGATGGAGACGTGCTCCTGCTTTTATCAAAGCGCACTGAGCCGCCGTCACTTTGAACCGAGCGTTTGAACTCGAGTTTAGAAAAAAAATGATATCCGTTTGCACACCAAAATCTCCAGTGCGTCAATATGAAGCATTGATCCCTCAGTATTAATTGTGACTGTTTCATTTCATTGCATTTGACCGCTTCTCCTCCACTGTGCTGTGGAGGTGCTGGAGTCTCTTCCACGTGTCTGTGGGCAAAGGCAGGTTCACATCCTGGACGAGCGGCCAGTTTATCGCAGGGCCACAGAGCAAGACAAACAGCAACACACCTACGACCAATTCAGCCCGACGAGCTCTCAGTCCTCAGCCTCACGTGCACGATTTTGGACTGTGGACCTTATTGCTGTGAGTGCAAACCACTATCGCCATGTGACTAATGCTGCCATACTTCAACTGCTTGACTTTTATTTTATTGCACTGTCATTATTATTAGTTTCTTAAAATATGGGACCCCAACATTTGCTGGACTCCAGTGAGATGATGTCATTGTTTCGCATCAGTTTTCTGTTATCTGAGTTCTTGTTGTTTTTTGGTTTTTTGTTTTTGTTTTTGTTTTTTAAGCCAATGGAAACCATAAAATCAAGGTGGGTGAGATGTGAGCGGTGCAGTGTGGAGGATCCCTGCTGACAGTCAGATCAGTCGGTAGCATCAGGAACTGAAGTGTGACGCTTGGCTGCAGGGTCTTCAGTCTGGGGACCCTGAACGGTATAATAGGAACCTGTCAGTCTGACTTCCCCTGAATTCGCCCCGGGCCTCGTGTCCCCTGACAGTCCAACGTTGTTTCACTTCCACACTTTCTACTGGAGAAAAATCTTGCGACACTGATTTCCCACCGTGTCAGACGGAGGCGACAAGCAGCGGCTTGCAACATCGGCGACAGCTGACCAGCGCTGAAAGAAAAAAAGAAAGGAAAGTTGCAAAAAGTCAAGAAAAAAAGTTTTTGCTAACACAATTTTGTTAATACAAATTGTTTTTGGTATGGAAAAATGAAACAAAATGATATTCAAGAAGGAGAAACATGGAAACCTTTCATCGTGAGAAGATACGTGACGTCAAGCTTGACAGTTCTCTGTACGACGAAGAAGAAGAAGAAGAAGAAGAAGAAGAAGAAGAAGAAGAAGCAGACAGAGTTTGTATCCTGTCACTGGTACAGTCTGATCACCAGCCAATAGGAAAAAGAAACTGAGACATCAACTTCCTTTTGACATGTGATTCATCTGCTAGTTCCCTACCAGGCGTTTGCCGTCTGCATGGCATATGTCACATATTTGCCGCGAGTCAAGTTTTAAGACACTTCCCCCCCAAAAAAATACAGAAACAGCATTGATGAAGTGGAAATGTGGCGTCAATTCTCACGTGAAGGTTCATGTTGCCTTCTCCAATTCAGCAGTTCTGTGCTCTTTATTCACACGAGGTGAAGTGATGTCCATCGCTGTCCGCAAAATCTTGCGTCCAGGGACCATCGCTGGTTAGCCACGTAGCTGCTAATGCAAACTCAGAGGCTAAACTGCAAATTGCTTCCACTCAGATTCCCACCAGGCCCCCAGAGTCTAAGACTGCGGCCCATTCATTTCGATGGAGTCGCTCACCCAGCTCATACAGTGAAAAGGTTTTTGACTTCCGCATTAATGGGCCCAAAGAGCGTGCGCAGTAGTGTCTCTTCCCAACATGCCTCTGTAACTCACATGATCTATTTGGCCAATCAGAACGATTCTGGAGAACGTCACCTACAGACACGTCAGGCTGCAGCCAATCAGAACGAGCTGAGACACAGCAGCACGTACGACGATGTGACGTCACGCTGGGAATAAAATCTTTTCTAGTGATTTTCTGGCCTTCATCAATTTTTTAAACCACTAAAAGACCATAACTGAATTTCAGGTCACAGTCGTCTTCTCAGCCGTTTTAAAGGCCTTTATTTTTGTATTGCGATCTATGGGAAAAATGCTTTTTGGACCCATGGGATTTTTTTTTTTGCTGCAGTACCTGAAGTGGCCACTGGGAAATAAAGTGCAGTATCCAGTTCTTATAATACATCCATGATTTCTACTCTCACAGCATGATGGGATCTCAATTTGCTTTGCTTGTCACCCCTCAGGAAAACTAAAACAACAAAAAAAAGTTCCTCTGGCTAGCAGTGGCTCAGCCGAGGCCTGCAGTGCACTGCACTGCACTGCACTGCTCTGCACTGCACTGCACTGCTCTGCACTGCACTGCACTGCTCTGCTCTGCTGTGCTCTGCCCTGCGTGCGACGCCTCAGATAGAAGGACGTCTCGCCTTGACGCGAAGGCGCACATTGTCCGGTTCCCCTTTTGGTGTCTGCGATAAATCGGTCCGCCTCGTTACGTAAGGCCCGCGCACCGCGCCAAAGAAGTTTGGATCACGCGCAGGCGGCAATGCAAACATTTACAAACGTGGAGCGGGAGCAAAAAAAAAAAAAAAAAAAACGCCCTCCGTTATCTCGAGTGACCGTTGAATAATCGGCACGTAATAATGCAAAGCGTAGTGTAAACAGAGCCCGGTGGAAGGACTACGCCTCTCCGCCTTCCATGTGCAGAGCAGTCGTGAGCCACAGAGCAAACTTCCTGCCAACCTCGGGCCTGGCATGATGACATACTTGAAGAAATTTCCATTATTATGCCAAGGAAATGTCTTAATAGTGATTGTGACACCTACGCAAAAGTCCTGTTGAGCTAAACGCTTCCGCTTTACTGCTTCATCTGTCGTACTGGCAAAACAAAAAAAACAACAGGATTTTTGTCCTGCAGGTAACATAAATTAAAGTTTCTTCCTGTATTTCTAATATCTTTGATTATGTGAGACAGCCTGACATGGTAAAAGTAATAATGTCAGTGAATGGTGAAAGACTGAGTGCCTGCCACAGCGTCTTTGGCACACTACAGTTTTCTCTACTGAAAGGTCCCACGCCCCCGGCCCTCATGAGGTGCAGTACGGCAGCAAGCAAAGAGGCTGAAAATAAAGGAGTGACTCCTCCATTGGAAAATATCTGTTGATGACAGTTTTACTTACTTTTTTTTCCCTCAGGCCCAGACAATGGCTGCAGCTGGATGGTGAGTGAGAGCCTTGAATGACAGGAAACAGTCAGCAAACCTAGTTTCCTTTCTTATTTCTGGAGAGAACCCTACAGTAAGAATGTTGTGAGGGGAATTTTGTTTCTCACGAGTTTGATGCAGGGAAAAGGAAAATCGAAGACTAGGATCCTGTCCTCTGTTTTTTTATTCTGAAAGTAACAAAACGAGCGAACAAAATCAGAAAATGTTCAGAAAATCGATGGCGGAGATCGCATGAAAGCGTTGGCCACTGTTGTTGCACTTATTGTGCAAGCTGTTCATTCATTTTAAAGGATAGTTGCATATATAAAAAAACAAAAGCGTCAACTCTGACTCTTAATGCTATGATATTAAAGCATGCGTTGCTAATATTAAATCCAATCCAATGTGTTCCATTCATCTTGACCAGTTTGTGAAACCTTTCCAATACGTGTGCCAGCCTTTCCTGCAATGGAAGTTTTGCAAAATCACATTTTTGATTGATGCATAAGTCCAAATTTCTTTCCAAATTACGAGACCTGTAATTTAATCTCTCTCAGTCATTATTGCAAACACGAAGCAGGCCTTTCCTGAGCTGGTGCTGTGAAAACCTTTCACGTGCACAACACAGAAGTCCAGTTCATTTTGTCTCCTTTTTTTCACTTCTCTCCAACTTCCTTTTTTTTTTTAACTGCTGCGCTCAAGGCTCGGCTGTCTTCAGAGTGACAGCGCAGCACAGCGTCTGACATTTTAAGTTTGATGGGATCTTAAGAGAATCGCGGGCGACCAGAACAAAATGTTCTCTGTGAACTGTTGCAATAATTCAGCTCTCCAAAGTTCACGCAGGTTTGGATGAACCGCGAATGTTTGTTGACATCAGCGCGTTGAGCACTGAGTCCTTCTTTGAAACACGATGGAGATACAGTATACAGTACATCCTCCTACATATAAGGCATTGCTGTGTGATGATCTAGCCTATCGAAGAGGTGTTATTTCTCTTTGGTCTTGAAAAATGATTCGTCCTACTTCAGGCGGACAGTGCTCGAACTCTAGAAAGCTAACGGTAGCATCAGCGGTTAGCAATGTAGCTTCTCAGCGAGAAGCCAGCAGGTTTGATTTACTGACCCAGACGCCTTCATGCATGGAGTTTTTCCCCACTTTTCCTCCTGTTTGCCCTAAATTGGATGTACAAGATTTGGAATCTGCACTCTCACACTGGTGGAGCACATCAGGCATTAACTACAGGTGAAACTAATCAGGGAACGGGAAGCAAAACCAGACAACAGGAAAACAGATTTCAAAATAAAAAAGGAAATACAAGAGACAAAAGACACACAACACAGAAGCGTACAGTCACACATTACTCTGTGAACTTAGTTCACTTTAAAATATGTGAACTAATACACACTTCATACACTATTTGGTGGATGGGATATTTAGAGGCGTCACAATGGCAGGTTTGATTGTTGAATTTGTCAAATAAAAGTTCAAAATACTTAGAAATAGAGAATGTTTACAATTTGTACTACAACCGCATCTTAACGGCTCCTGTTTTTTTTTTTTTTTACTTTATCCTCTCTATCAATGTTCCTTTGTCTTATCTATGTCGCAATCTTTCTTTTATTAGCCGGACATTTTCCAGTTGTCTTTTGTGTTCCATGTGAGGATGTAGTGGCTGGTGAGAACAAAGCGTCTTTCAGTTCTGTTTCCACATGGACTGATACGCTTCCTTGATGCCGCATATTGAACCTTTATCTATCACACTCATGCAAAAGAGGAAAAGAAAAAAAATGCCTGATGTCAGCGTGAAGCTTTCCACATGTACAAGATGGAAATTATCTGTGACACACTTCACACAGTATTGTCAGAAATACACATTTCGGTGATTACTAATGGATTTCCAGGAACAGAAGTTGGATTATTTTTCATTGTTTTTACACGTGGTGTACACGGATGCTAACACGCCTTCTACTGAGACGCTGAGAGTCGAGAGAGAGCAAAAAGAACACAAACGATTTGGACGCACAATATGCTATCTTTAATTCTGAGTATGTATGAGTCCATCTGCAGAAATGAGTTGCATGGATTTAAATGGTTCGCAAGAGTCCTGAAAACCCCACGATGAATAAAATCTGTTTTAGCATCTAAAAGCATTGAGAAAACGTATAAGCAAACAACTTCCTCCGCAAAACTTTATTGGCAAGATCATCTTGGTGAGCGGATGCGGCTTAGTGGACACTGCTCTGCATGTGCTGCTCATTTCCACCTCCAGACAAGATTCTATCAGGCTGGGAAATCTTCCATATTTTAAATGATGTTGTTTTACATTTATTTTGCAGAGGCTACATCAGAAAAAGAAACTTGAAGGGCACTGACCCCAACTACATGGATTGAAAAAAAAAAAAAGAAATCAAACAGCGAAACGATGTGCGTTGCATGCAAAAATGTTCTTAAAACTTGTAGAACATTTACATTTCTGACTCGACCGCAATTACGCATGTTCCATTTGCATTTTCACAACTACCCTGTGACTCTCAATCAAGCATGCAGTATGAAGGGTGTTGCTACGTGTGAAGGCAACTCCCTGACTTTGTACTTGTGCCCACCAAACTGCACTTCTCGTTGGGAAATTCTGAAATGAACCCAACCCACTGCGTTTCTTTAACCACAAACTTGGGGCTCAACGTGATATTTTCTTCCCATTGGGCCACTGGAAACCACCACTGTAATGCCCCTCATTCTAGACCTTGTGCAGAACACCAGCAATTTATTTTCCCACAACCATTACCAATAAGTTGTCACATAAAACAACAGCAATTTGTGTGTAATGTACACTATAGCATTCAAAAGTTTGGACACCCTATGAATTGAATGTCTTTTCTCTCATTCTCATGACTGTTGGCATTGCAGTTTCTCACTGAAGGCATCAAAACTACGCATGAACACACATGGAATTGCGTAATAACTCAAACACGTTTCATATTTAAATTCTTCAGAATATATCACCTTTCATAAAAAACATATTTACAGTTGTTTATCGTCCTTTCTTTGCTGCATAATGATATATATTTTGCTCATATATTTGAAGTCTTCAGTATCTACTGCATGGGATCGTGTGTCCAAACTTTTGACTGGCAGTGAATATGTGACAGTGACTGTGTGCTTATGGCATTTGTCATAGCCGAAGTTGTGTATTTTCAGAACAGAAATTGTTCTGTCATTTGCCTGGATTGCATTTGTTGTAGTTTGATTATTTGCAGACTCTTCCAAGACAACCTTCTGTCTGTTTGTTGCGCTTCTTTTATGCGACCCAGGGCACGCTTCACATCCAAGATTATAAATTTCACTCATCCATGGCGTTCTTTCTAAGAACATCACTTTTCCAGCATCTGTCTGTCTGCCTCTATAATTAGCAGAATACAAATAAATAATGCCTCCAATGTGGAGTCACACCTAGATACTGTACGACAGTAACAGTTGTGTCAATTTTAAATGGCAGCATTTTTTTTTTCCTCTAACCTGTTGTTACTGTAATCCTCCTTTGCTACAATAGAACACTTCATACTTTAAACAATACGTTCCACCCACCTTCCACTTTTCATTGTCTCGTACCAGAGTTGTTTCCAGCCTGTGGGAATATTAAATATTTTGTTGAGAGAAGCGTATGACTGAAACTGAAACCACCACAGGCTTTTCCACTGAGGAGTTGAAACACTGCTCGCCTTTGTCCCCCATCTGACCAGGGGGAAGCCGTGATTGTTTCACTTTACTCAACTCTTAAGAAACACGGTTGGCCTGCTCAGACAGACAGGAGTCTTCAATGTCCCCTTGGGGCAGTTTGGCCACAGCACAGCAGCACATACACGTGCAAGCCTGTGTCATAATCCAACAGCTCAAAGTGTGAAGGATCCAAAGAATGCTTTCAATTCAAGAAGGTGAACCCAGTCACTTTTTTGAAGTGGGTTTAGTTCATGAGGTGTTTCAAAGAAGAGCTCTGCCTCACTTTCACTGAGATTGTGAGAACTCCAGGGATGCTGTGATGGTTAGATGATGTCTTACGTGCAGAATGAGGCTGGTTGGACATCCGTCATGGCCTCGCCTTGCTGAAAAACCAGCCATACACGTTCTGGAACAACGACCCAGTGTCCCAGATCTCGTCTCACGAGAAACTATGAGAAATATTGTATATGAGACTGTATATGAGCTGTAGGTTTTACTACACTGATCAGCAACAGAAGCATTTACATGGTTTTGGGGTTGGAGTCATGTTAAAAGAACAAACTTGTTGAGTTGACTTTTCATCTGACGGGAAATGGGAAACTGTATTTTTTGTTTTGTTTTTTTCACTTTGCTGATGTCACTACATGTTAGTGCGATGTCGCAGCACAGTATGCTATTTGTCACCATTGAAGAATTTCTGTTCCCACCACCTCTGGGCATTTTAAAAGCCACTTGGAGCGTCTACCCAATTCAAGCAAGATGTCTCAGAGTCTAAGAGGCCTCAGAAAAATCTGATCCTACTGGAATTTTACAGCTCTGAGTCAAAGACACCAGCAGCTGAATCTACAGCAGCCTACGTGTACCAGCAGGCCCACGGCGTCATAGGTATTACACCTTTCCCAGATCAGGGCGAGTGCAGGAGGGAACATTAGAAGACTATTCGTAGACTCGGCAACACTGGACTGTTGGAGCTCCACAGAGGACAAATACAGGGATGTTAAAATGCCCAAACTTCTGTTTTCCAAAGTACGTTTCAGTGAACTTAAGGATCTGATGCAAAATGTGAAGCGGCCCAAAAGGTAAGACAAGACTGACCCGAACTATGTCATTTGAAAAGGGCAATAGAATTCCTGTGTACGTCGTTAAAGTAAATTTCATCTGCTTTCTTTTCTTAGATTCGATATCGTTCTGAGTCGAAAAACCCGCAAAGACGCCATGGTCCAAAAAATATCAAACGAGAAGCATCGTTCAAAACTCAGGTAACAGCACCACACCAGGAGCGCACCATTTAGTTTCTGGTACTTGTACAAGCTATATGGAACAAAAACCCCTTGACCTTAATAACTAAATGATGATGTATTATGAAGAGAAAACACAAACTTTCTCTATCATTGTAGAAGTTCCCAATCATTAGTCATTATCAGGGAAACTCTGACTTCTCTTGCAGTCGGTGGTCAGACCACAAGCTCCACCCAACACTGGAAAAACTGCTACACAATGAAAGTAAGAAACCCCCTAAAAAAAAAAAAAAAAAAAAGAGGAGAAGGAGAGGCTACTTGCTGGCATGTTTTCTCACCACAAAATACACAAGATAAACAAATCGGCAATGTGATGATTTAGTGTCAGCAAACATTTTCTTTTCTCTTGACTCAGGATATCTCACAGCTTTCCAAGGCTTCCTGAGATCTGAGTTCAGCGATGAAAACATCGAGTTCTGGCTGGAATGCGAAGACTTCAAGTCGGCCTCAGCGGATGACCTTCCCTGGAAAGCTGAGCGGATCTATCAGAGGTTCATCCAGCCAGCAGCCTGCAGGGAGGTCAGTTCATGAAGAGCTTCTGAGGACAAGACTCCACCTTGCTTGCTTGCTGTGGATGGTCACAAAGCAACTTTGACCACCTACTGCTATGTTTTCTTTCTCCAGGTGCAATGAAATATTCTGCTATACTTGAGTAGACATTGGAAGAAGAAAAAAATGTTTCTGTAATGTTAGTGTGGTAACAGGTGGTAGCTCAAAATGAAATTATATTTTAAACTTTCAAAGTAATTACTATTGTTATCAATCAAAACATGTTTAAAAAGCACAAAAAACAAATTTCTCAATCAATATATAGAACTATAATCAAGATATCAAATTGTCTTCATTCAGTTGTACTCTTGAGTAGAAAAAAATGTTTTAGTGGTGAACATTAAAGACAAATTTCTGATCCACATGCTGCAGAAAGAATTGAACACTGGCCGTCACTTGCATGGCCATTTTTAATTCACTAAAATTAAAAAAAAAAAGTACATTAGCTTTCACACCTACTTCCAAGGGTTATTTCCTTCTTAAGGAGGAAGACGTGAACAGTATCTCCTCCTTCCAGCCATTCTTGACCAGCTTTTGTTGTTTTGTATCCTATGTACAATATTCATGCCTACATGCAACGTGGATATGATTACAATAGAGCCTCGACATTTTGAAGAAACGTGAGTATGATGTACCATAATAGGGTCCTTGCTAACCCAGATCCTGATGGTGTCTGAACCTTAACGGTTGCCTCACATGATTAAGATAAAAAAAAAAAAAAACAGACGCATCACCGCGATTTCTATTGATTTTTGATGTGAAAGGGCAAATTGGCTCAAGCTCTATACGTCCATATGAGGCGTGACCTCGAGCTCCTTTTACGTGCAGCAATGACCTGTGCAGTCTGAGTCTGAAGTGTGACTCATCTGTCGGCGGAAACATGCAGCGGGTATGTCGTCAGTGGGTACAAGAGGAACTTGCATCACTTGAGGAGAAAAAAACAGCTGTTGGATGCTAAACTATTGCTTAGTTGACAAAAGTCATGAGATTCTTTGATTGATTAATTGTTGAAGCAATAATGCGGGGGATGGAGGAAGTCATCAAATGTCACACACACACACACACACACATACATAAACACCTTCAGCTGAGCTAACCTGTGGAATAATTTCCTTCATGAAGTGTGACACAGTGTATTTATACTCTTTCTTGGTTTGTCTCTCGTCCAGATTAACGTTGACCACCACATAAGGGAAGAGATAAAGAAGTCCCTGAAGCAGCCGAGCATCTCCTGCTTCAATGAGGCCCAAAAACAAGTTTACCTGCTGATGGAAAGAGACTCTTGGCCCAGATTCCTCCTCTCTGACGCCTACCTGTGCCTGAAGTTCAAGTCAAAGAGCCTTTGGTACATTTAAGCGAGAAACGAGGTGATCGCCACACGGTGATCCTATCCTAATCCTCGCGATCGGTCTCGAACCCTATTTGGCCAAATGGAAAGATGTTTCACACCAGCCCAGCTGGAGGTGAAGTCGTGGAGAGATGTTGAAAATAAAGCAGCGGAAAATGGATAGAAGAAGATGCATGCAGGAGAAGGGTTGTTAGTACATGAGATGAGTGCAGATGACTGGATGTAATACTGTATGTGACTGAAGGTCTGAGTAAGTGGCAAATGACCCAGTTTTCATAAACGAGGAATGAGATCATTGAATAAATTTTTACTGAACTCTTCACCAACTTTGACTTTATTTCTGATATTTATTTGCAGACCCCCACACTTAACATACTGTACTACTTCCATAAATGTGATCTGGATACAGGTTTTAAATTTATCCGTCTGACTGTCCAGGAAGAGGCGTGAGGATGGGTATGAGTAAGTGAAGAAGAAGAAGAAGAAGAAGAAGAAGAAGAAGAAGTTTCCACTGCTCACCCAGCAAGAAGATTCTGTTTTTGGTCACATGTTCTGCTCTGTCCTCTAATTAGGTGCAGAGATGACTCAACACACCAGCAACAGAGTTTACCAAACTGGAAAAAAGTAACCCCGCCGTAACCCTTGATCCCTCTCGGCTCTGTAAATGGCCTTATTCCTAAAAGCTGTGCCTTAAAAAGGAGTAGCGAGGCAGCTAATAATAACCCAGGAGCTTAAACGACAACACTGGAGTCATCGGACGACCTGGTGCGGAACAGATCAGAGCGAAGGGGCTGCCTTGTTAGGGGAGTAATCTCATCATCCGCAGACAATAACGGTCGAGCACTTCACTTAATGGCCATGTTTTACTTTGGAGGGAGAAACACCGAATGAAACACATCAAAAACAGCACATTTCTAAACACATACAGGAAAAAAGAGCATACATAATAGAAATAACCATTTTTTTTTATTACTGAGGCCTGTGTGTTTTTTGTTTTTTTTTTGGTTTGTGTTTTTTTAAGCACACCAGATGGCAAGTTACCAAAAAGAAAATGCCAATTATAAAGTAAGTTTAAGTCTTGGAGAATTCTCATTGTCTGTTAGGGAAACCTGGCTGGTCAGAAAAGAAAGACGCTACAGGCAAAAGTCTCTTTTTCTGTACTTTTTTACTGTCTTCTGGCAAAGCAGCAGCTGCAGCACAGTGATTGAAAACATCTCATCCCAACGGTCTCCCCAGCTGGCTCCAGCATTTGCTAACTGCCAGAGACTTGCTTCAGCTTTGACGTGATGACTCAGGGCCGTACATGGCAGAAGGGACTGGAAGCCCTGGCCATGTTAGTTAAAGTGTTTTGACAAAAATACTGTCATCAAGGTGGAGGATCGCCTTGACCTCCTTATTGTTTATGTCAGGCGTCACACTTTCAGACCAACCTGGACAGGAGAGTGTTCATAAAAACATGGGGTGTGGCTCACATGCTGAAAAAAGAAATTCTTTGCCAACAGCAGAAAAGAGAAAAGTCACTGTGCTACTCAGTTTATGATAATGTTATAACTATGCAAACAAAAGTTTTTTTTTTACTGTTATTTTGTACGTTTTTTAGCCGGTTAACAGTTTGCCACTACGAAGTTCCCTGATTTTTATATCCTCCATGATTATCCCTCAAGTGTCAGTAACGCTGAGTATATGGGGACGTCGGGAGTTGTTCCTGATAGATGACAAAAGTGTCATCTGCCGTATCATATGGCATGTTATTCTTCACATCCAATCTGTCGCTCGCCGCTTTCTCACAGCCCGCCGAGGTTGCCATGGCAGCCTTCAGGGTAGAAGGAAGTGAGCCCTGTCAATGGCACGCTGTTAGTCAAGTGTGTCACATTTGCGGAACTTGTCCAGAGTTGTAAGGCAGTGTGTTGGCCAATGCAAGACGTCGCCGCCGAGTGCTGCAATTCTCTGAATGGTGGCTGTAAAGAGGGTAAAAGATGATGCGGCGTGCTTTTAATTGAGAGTCTTTGGAGACTGCTGATGGCGACGGCTGAGTGATTGTAACCGTGTTTGGGCAAAAGAGGGTGAGGGAGAGTGGTATCAGTGGAGCTTGGCCGAAAGGCAGAGAGTAAGAGAATAGTCGGGGCATCAGAGAGTGAGCTGGAGTGACAGGCTGATATCTTTCTTTTATCCAGTGCGAGCTCCTGGGAAGTGCTCCTAATTACAGTCTTAACTGTCCTTTTGCTACTCCTTGGGTTTTCTACTGGGAAACTGAATAACAGAACTCTAGTTGTAATCATTAGTTCCCCTCCCTTGTATTTTTGAAATTTAGTTTCTACTTAAAGGAGTTTTTTTTTTTTTTTAAACCACTGAGAAACCTATTCAAATCTCACTGCACAATTGCCTAAGCCCTCTTTTCATTACATCTGCACTGAACCTGCAAACATCTGACGTAACTTGTTTCGTTATGTGACTTTTTTTTCATCAACCTGAAATATTTTCCTTTCATCTCTCACTAGCTGCGTTTTCATTACCTCTAGAATTGCGCAAAAAAAACCCTAAATATCGCAATAAAAAGACTGGTGATGAAAACACCTGAAGTTTGAGAAACCTCCCAAATATCGCTGAAAGGTTTTGACGCTCTCATGAGGTGTTTTTCAGATGTGTCGATATAGAGCTATATTGCAAAAGTGTCATGGAAACACTTTTTTTTATATTTACACGTCAACAGATGTGACATACGGCGTGACATTTTGGAGGATGTACTTTGTCGAAATCTTAGAAATATCGCTTTTTTTTTTTTTTTTTTTGCAAAAAACTAATGGAAACACAGCTACTCTCCCCCTGCTAAAAGCAACCAGCATAAAACATGCACCTCACAGCCAAACGTGCTCTGACCCGGCTGATCAATTTGCAATGAGGGACAGATGGAGTGACTCCTCCATCACACTTCCTGCCAGAGTCTGGGATCAAGCGAAGCGACTGTTTGAACGCAATAGAGCTGAAAGTCCCTGCATTGAGGGTTAAAGCTGCTGCATACACTATTTTAATTATTCAATAGGGTGAAAATAAAACAGCACAGAGCTGGGTACCTGTTTTATTAAAATGCATAATTAAAAGGACAAAAAAATTTGAGATGTCTTTGTAACAACAGTGTCATTGTGTTTTGCTTCATGTTTTTGAATCCAGGGCTTTTGTGGGTGTGGCTTTTCATGGGTGCAGAGTGAGAGGCGTTTGAGTAACAAAATAGCCAAAGTCCAGTTGCCCCCAACTCAACCCTCAATGACTACGACGACCTGGACGACTGAGAAGCTCCACAGATGATGTTCTGCTCTTTTAATGTTGATGCTATTTTACACAATGTTGCAGTGTGGTAAATTTAAAGAACAGAATAGAAGAATTGGTTCAGGTTCTGATCTGCTTGGTTTTGTTGTAGCAGACAAAGCTTTTAAACCCCTTCTGGATGTGTTGTTCGGAGCATTAATCAGGTCGCCGCAAACAGAACCAGAGTCGCTCCCAGATGTGTCCTTGAAAGGAACCGCACACGCTCACAAAGACATTTGCAAAACGAGCTGGTTGCACTTTTTAGTTCCATGTTGCTCAACGAATATTTTAGCTTTGACTTCAGCAGTGTTAAAACCAGAAACCATACTACGATTTGTGCTGTAAGGAGTACGTCTTTTGCTTAAAATTAAAATAAGCTGACAGTGAAATTATAGCGCACCCCACAGGCATCACAAGGACTTTATAGATCAAGAGACGGGTTTTAAAAGTGATTGTAACATGAAGTTTGAAGTTGAATGGGAGTGTACGCGGTGAAGTGGACTTTATTTTTAGATCACTGAAATGTAGATAATGAAGGAAGCAATTTGAAAACTGCCCACAGTGTTCACATGAGCCCATAAAGCAGACGTAGAAAATAGTAAGAAAAAAAGTAGGACACAACTTTTATAGGGACAAAAAAAGCCATTGAACAAAAGAGAAGAACAGATAAAATGAAGTTATGAAAACAAGCCATCTAACAAAGAGAGAAGTACAAAGAATGACAACTTGCACATTTCTAAATGGGACAACTTTTTTCTGTGTTAATGTGCTGAAAAAAGCTGTCTGGATTTTGCTCAACTTTCTGTCGCAAGTTGAGCTGATTCTGTGGCTTTTTTGTTCGTTCGTTTGTTTGTTTTAAATTTGGGTGCAGCTTCACTCAATGAGCGCTAGTAGCTATCTTCCCGCTTGCTAGCGCTAGCAGTGAGCGGCTTGCCAATCACAGTGGAGTGAGCTGTTCCAAGACAGAGCCACAGATGGAGCAGGTAGGGGAGGGCGGACGAGAGCCAAAACAGCCTCTTCAGACTCAGTCAGAGACATGCTTGTTTCGTGAGGCCAGGAAAGCTCAAACAAAAGTTTTTTGAGCAAACACAACATGTTTGTTGTTGGACATAGACCGCTAAATGGATTGATTAAATCTGGAAATAGCAATAATAGCGTCAGATAAGATGAAAACTTTGGGATTGCAACTTAAACCCTCTAAATTCCCAACGTTCTCTCTCTGCTACTCCAGTCCACTCTCAATCTCGAGCTCCGCAGTATCACTGTCATCAGCGCGACTCACACTAATTTCAACTGAAGCAGAACCATTTGCCAAACGCCTGACCAGTCACAACAAGCTCAACTTCTGGCCAAGCCAAGTTTTCCTCCCCACCCTCAGTCTGTTTGCTGTGCCTGCCAACACAAGTGTGAGTGCCATGCTAAACTCACAATTTTTCTATGTTTCTCTATTACTATTTATCTATTACTACTACTATTAAACTCAGAATTAATATTATTAAATTCTGCACTGTCAGACAGCTGACGATGGAATATGTTCTTTTTATAATAAATTGTGTTTCTGTAGTGATGGTATTTTTATTCACTATTATCAATCAATGCTTAAGTTACTTCTCATAATGATCAAAAAGACAA
This sequence comes from Thamnaconus septentrionalis, assembly GCA_009823395.1. Taxonomy (NCBI): domain Eukaryota; kingdom Metazoa; phylum Chordata; class Actinopteri; order Tetraodontiformes; family Monacanthidae; genus Thamnaconus; species Thamnaconus septentrionalis. The sequence continues at coordinate 19,730,820 of CM020508.1, read as the reverse complement.
ACTGAAACACATTCGCAAAACAAGCTGGAAACTTTTTTTTTATACTTGAGCCTCACCAAAAAATAACCCTGAGCTCAGCAATATATGAAGCACATTTTGAAGACAGATTTGAAAGTCCCTCAGAAGGGGTTCAGTCTAAACTTTGGCCACATTATGTGTTACAATCTTTTGACTTCCTGTCGTCTCTCTCACTCCCTCTGTTGCAATCCATTGGTTGCTTCCTGTTTTCAGAATGTGTCTTTGGTCTCGTGTTGTGTGAATTTTACCCCACAGTTTTACATTTCCATGGCAGAGTGAGAGAATTTGAAATTTGACGGACATTCTGCAGAGAGCAATATCACACGTAGTGTCTTCAGAGATAAAGGTCGTAATTTGCCTGTCACATTCACATTTGCATCGGGCAAAAGATAACGTTAACACAGCCCCAGAGACTCCCGACTGTTTCAATATAAACGATGAGACGTGGAGAAGGAGTCAAATAAACAAACAAACAAACGAGCAAAAGTCAGGGATATGCATCAAGAGAAGGGAAGCGTGCATGCAGTACAGTGTGAGTATGTGTTGTTTTTAACAGTGAGGTAGGAGGAGAGGAGGAACAGGAGAAGGAGGAGGAAGGGGTGCTTCCTCTTCAGTCTGCGCTGAGCTGCTGATGTATCCCAGCAGCCCCGGTCCATAGCAACAGAAACCCTTGGTATAAAAAGCTCGGTAGCAGGGGAAGCCCTCCTAAGTGTCTCATAGCTGCAGCATGACCAGGACCAGGAGCCTGAGAGTGCGGACTTAGCAAAACAATGCCCAGCCTAATCGACGAACCACCCAACACACAGCACTTCATCATGGACCGCGATGACAGGAAGAGAAACAAGAACATGTGAGTAAAAATTTAAAAAAAATCTACTTTCCTTTAGATCATGGACGACATCGGTCGAGCCCACATTTCTCATAGTTTTTGCAGAAAATTAATCCATAGTTGATCAAATTTGCAAAGCAAAGTTTTGCCTTATTTAATTCCCAACAAACACCATCAGAATGAAGTTATAAAAACAGTGTGGATGCTTGATGGAATCAGTTGGAAAAGGTCACTGCTTGAATAGTTTACGTGACTGCACAGTCTGTCTTTTCTACTCACGTACTTGCCGCACGGACGCTAAGACAGCTTTGAACAACTCACTTGAGGTTCATTTAATGCAATACAGTGATGTATGACCACATTTCTTATCTCAACACAGCGGAAAGAACTTCATGTGCCGACTCCAGTGTATGTTCTCACACTCGTCAAGCTCTGAGAGGTAAGGAGACGAGTGTTGTGCATACATTTTGGTTCTAAAATAGCCAGCCGGCTCCCCTCATGTCCATCTATGGCATCATGAAATGATTCAAATGAACTGGAGACATCATGTTTGCCTTGGCACGGCACGCACGCATGCCAACATATCCCATGGCTTTGACATTTTTCTTCTTTTTTGTATGAATTTGATAAGCACATCTGCTGTGCTTTCTTGTTTACACTGCTTCTGAGGCCTTGCAGTTCAAGCCCAGCCTTATTTTACCCCAAATTTGATTCTGGTTGAGTAATCTTACTTGCGTTCTCTTCCAGCAGGCTAAGTTTAGAAGATACCCAACAATGGTCACAGTCACTGGAAAGGCTTCTCGACTCTAAATGTAGGTTTGCTGTTCCTCTGGGATGGGGTTTTAATTGACAAATTTGATTGGGGAAAAAATGTGTTTAAAGTACAATAATGGTTGTCGCTGTTCCAGATGGACTGGCTACTTTTCGCACCTTTCTCAAGTCAGAGTACAGCGATGAGAACATTGAATTCTGGCTCACCTGTGAGGATTACAAGAAGATCAAGTCTTCATTCAGAATGTCCTCGAGAGCCAAGAAGATTTATGAGCAGTTCATCAAGGCTGAATCGCCTAAAGAGGTAAATCCAAGACCTCCTTACACCGGGACACTACCCCTCTTAAAACCCACACTTGTTCAGTGTGAAAGAAAATCAATTTGTGTCAAAGTTCACAATCTGTAACCTGGATTCCTTGTAATTTGCTGAAGTAGCCTAATTGCCCTTCCTTTCCCTCTGCCTCATTCCAGATTAACATTGACTATCACACCCGAGAGCAGATCAAAAGGAACGTCAAGACTCCCACCCTGCACTGCTTTGATGACGCTCAGAAGATCGTCTACGGCCTAATGGAGAGAGACTCGTACCCGCGCTTCCTGCGCTCTGACATTTACAGAATTCTCCTGGAAAACCTCACCGCCGACGCCGCCAAAGGATGAGGACGCCTTGGTGGGGAAGGGATAGAACGGACGTAAGCCCCATGACTGGAACGCTTGGGCTCTTTCAGGAGGAAGGGCTGAAAACAAAGGAGGAAGCAGGGTCCACCCCGCATGCCATAGAGACACAAAAAGAGGCCTCGCAACTTGTTGTCGTCAGTAGGTCCAGAAGGGAACTGAGCCTTAGTCACATCCTGGGGGGATCCCCGCGCTTCGCACTTCAGCCCGAGGACTACAAAAGAAAGACTCAACATTATCTGCTATTCTGCCCTGTAGCAACTAATTGGAATGGATGATCACTCCCTATACTGTACATACCGCTCATTTTAAAGACTTTAACCCAGTGAACTAATGAAGGCTGAGTGGTATGGGGGTGAGTCAGGGGGGAGGTGAAGCACACTTCTTTTTTGGCTAAATTTTTGCAGAGGTGCTTCCTGTACACACAAAGATAGACAATGCAAGATGTTGCGGTCACATTTGGCAAGCTGTTTGTGTGTGTGTGTGTGTGTGTGTGTGTGTGTGTGTGTGTGTGTGTGTATATGTGCAGGGTGGTGATTTACCTATCCATATGAAAAATATTGGCCCTTTACACAGTGATAGCTCTAAAGAAGCCATCGAATTTATTGGAGACTATGTCCTCCTGACTAAAATGACACCACTTAGTTCTGCTAGAGGCAATTAGTGGCACTTTATCGCAGATGTAACTATTTTCTGCCCCCACAGACTGAAGTGAGATGGGGTTATCAAAGCAAATGTATTTTTTCTGATTAGGGGGGATTTTGTGCCAACATTGGTGTATCTTAAGCTAATGACTTTCAAATTAATGGTGAAAACAGTTTATATTTTTATTTTACAATAAAAAAAAAAGGGGGGGGGGGCATTTCATGTTAGCAACACGTAATTATACATGTTTGATAGAAGGGCATCTGATCTGGACAGAGGTTTGAAAACTGCCTCCGTTCCGCAGCATCTGAATCAAAATCCTGGGCTCAGGACTGAAAGTTCCACAGATCCACAGGATTAATTTCGCAAGTCCATCTGACGAAGAGACTTTAGAAAATTGGACGGCTGTTTTGAAATGCCTTGGACTATGAATTGATGAACCCTTGCCACCAGGGGTGGTAACAGCACAAGGCTTTTCATCTGTGCGTGGAGGAGACACCTGAAGTCACTGTCCAGAGCCAGTCCAAAGTAACAGGAAGCCTTCGCTTTTCTTCTGCGATGTGGAAATGCCAACCGATTGTATAAAACTGCTGCTGTTGCGGAACGTGCATTGCGCCTCATGCAAGCTAAAGACTCAGAGAAGCTACACGTTGCACTTGTATCAGCTAAACTCAACTCGGAGGTGCAACGTCTTTTTCCTGAAAGGACTCTAATCGGTCTGGTTCTACTCCAACTGACTGCAAAACTTTAAGATGGGTTTTTTTTTTGTTTTTTCCAGATGGATCCGTGACAGTCTGGACCTGAAATTTTCGCATTACAGTTGCTGTTCTTGCATCAGTCTTCACCAGATTCTTACAGCAGAAGCTTAAGGGATTGCAATTTGCATTGATGGAGTGAAATCTAGGGTTAGAATGTTTCACATTGCATGGTAGGAGAAACAGAACTCCTTGTATACGCTGATGATATACCTAGTTTGTGCTTTACAGAGCTTGCCGTTTGTATGTGTTCTTAGGAGTTAACTTAAAGTTTAAACAAGGTGTTATTTATTGCTGTTGTCACAACTTGAGTTTGTTGCAGTGTTGAAGTGTGTGTTCAAATGTTAGCAATTTAAATTACATTAAATTATTTGTATTGCCTACTTGGAGCAAAAGAAAATTATTCAAACACACACACACACGTGGCTTTGGATAATGAATGAGATGTTTGCATAATGACTGTCTGTTATATGTTTAAAGCAATACTCCACCACATGCACATGGAAACACAAGGACTGTGCCAAGCTCTTGTAAGCCTTTGGCTTATGGAGAAGCAACTATAGCGTTGTTGTTGCCAAGACTTAGCACTTCATCTCACTCTGCGACAGAGAACATATACACAGAGTTTTTAAAAATAGAGCTCCTGGATTTTCATGCTGAAATATCCCAGTATTTTGAAAGTCGGTTTGTTATCACCATGGTGAAATTTACCCCCGATGCACGTGCATCTGCGTCCACGCTCCAGAGCAGCTGTTGATGGAGGGTGCTTGTCAAGTAGTTTGATCATCCCACTTGCTTTTAGTGAGCCAGGTCATTTGGCTCAGGTCACCGATAGGAGCTGCATCTTTTGACTCCCAAACAGCTCTTCTTCTACTGTATTTATTTAAAACATCATCTGAACTGAAGTATTAAAAGATTTAAAAAAAAAAAAAAAAATCAGTTTTTAGTTTTTAGTTTTTACATTGCATTTACAGACAGCTGAAAACACTCAATCAATGCATTTTTGAAACCACTTGAAACCATCTGAATTATTTTTCATTTGATTAAATTAAGATTAAATGGTAAAAGTTCAATGTGTGCCTCTCAGTTATCCAGAGCTGCTTACTTCTGCCTTGTAGCCGTAAAAATGAATTGATTGTTTCTTTTTGGCACTGCAGACAGAAGACGCATGTGGAAAGAAGAGTAAGAACCATGATTAAAATTAGAATTTTAGAAATGTGTACTCACTGGACTAAAGAAAGACAATTAAAAAGTTTTTTTTTAAAATAGTACTGTATGTGTTTAGTTTATTAATTGATGAATTTGTTTATATCTTTGACTGACATTTAATTGTTTATGTAAGAATGTACTCATTTATTTAATTTTGGCAGTCTTAGTACTACACAGCCTGCATTAAATAAATACACTTTGATGTGATCATGACAAAACTTTGTCAAGACAAATGGCTGAGGGATATGGAAGGCTGCCTAGAGTGTAGGAGGATATTACTCAAGATAAGAGGGAAGTTGGGCTGAGTCTGTACTACACGATACACATGGATAAAATTAGATATGAATAATATTAATAAATATATAAATAAATGTCATCAGTTTAGTGGAAATAATTGCACAATTTAGTGTCTACAGTAAAAACACTTCAACTTGATCAATAATACACAATTGGTCTCCTTGCATCCTTCCTCGCTTCCTCTGATGTCTTCTAGTTAAAATTGCCATTTCGAAGCATTTTCAGCAGGGTTTTAAAAAAAATCTTCAGTGCTTTAACCTGTAGTAGCAGTAGTAGTAGTAGTAGCAGTAGTACTTTTAGTGATCCCTTTCGGTGTCCGTCAGGGAAATTGACATAAAAAAAATATAAAAATACAAAAAAATATAGAAATATGACAGATATAAGAAATATAAAAATATACAAAATAAATAAGATAAATGCAAATGTTCTTATTTAAAGATGTATTGCACGTGACATCTATTCTTACCTTATCTTCGTACAGGGAAAAATCAGCAAGAACTTCATTAGCAATCAAACCCCCTGCTCTTCAAGGAAATGCACCTCTGGTGAATGTCTCTCTGCTTTCCTTAATGTGGGTCACTGTGATATGAGCAACAGACTTTTGTGAGTGACAAAAACAACAAAGGGAAAACTAAAATAAAAAACAGCTTAGGCAAAGTCTCTGTTTCAACAAGGAGACATCAGAGGAAGGTATGTCATTCATTAAATGACTAAATACATCATTAATCAGTTTGAAGTAAAAAAAAATAAATAAAAAAAAAGCAGCAATGTATTTGGTTGCAATGCCGTCATTGCCATTATCACAATGGGCTGTCTTGCAAACAAGGACAAAGACCTGCTGCTGCCATGTTATCATTTGATATATATGGCTGGATTCAAAGAGGCATTTCACTGAACTGGCTCGGTCGAAACCATTCATTCATTCATTCATTCATTCATTCATTCATCTTCTATACCCGCTTATTCCTTGTCAGGGTCAACACGTCACAAAACTTATTATTATTATTATTATTTTTTTTCACGTGGATCCATGACACACACGTGTCAATTTTCACATTACAGTTGCTGTTCTTGCATCAGTCTTCACCAGATTCTTACAGCAGAAGCTTAAAGGATTGCAATTTTGCATTGATGGAGTGAAATGTAGGGTTAGAGTGTTTCACACTGCATGGTAGGAGAAACACAACTCCCTGTATACGCTGATGATATACCTAGTTCGTGCTTTACAGATCTTGCCGTTTGTATGTGTTCCTAGGAGTTAACTCAAAGTTTAAACTTGCTGTTATTCATTGCTGTTGTCACAACTTGAGTGCTGAGTTTGTTGCAGTGTTGAAATGTGTTAGCCATTTAAATGACATTAAATTATTTGTATTGCCTATACTTGGAGCAAAAGACAATTATTCACACGCGTGCGCACACACACACACACATACCACCACTAACTAAAAAAAAAAAAAAATCACTTCTGATAATTCACACTATTTGTTCCAAGGAGAACGATATTAAAAAGGAACATGAGTCCTTCTTCTGGTCTGAGAATTAACAGTTGCCTTCTTTTGGGTTTGTGGTAATCTTTATGATATAAACTGTATTATGATGTGTCACAACATTACGCTCATTTTATGTTTTTTTTTTTTTTTTTACCATCAGAATTTTAACCTCAACATGCTACTGTGTATCAAAACCAGATTTAGCTGGTTGTTGACATGTGGCAGAGTGCACAGCTGACACGTGGATATGTGGAATGCAAGGTTTTGCCATAGAGGAACTAAATCTCGGTTCTGGGATGTAAGAAATACACGTGTCAGTTTGTTCCAGTGTTTCAAGTTCATGTTGAGTCTGAACTGTGAATCCTCGCTATTACAACACATGAGTGGATCTTGCCTTCATAAATGACAAAAAAAAAAAAAGCATCAAAAATCTTTTTCTTGTTTGGGGTTTTGGATCATATCCCAGCTGTCTGGATGAGTTGAATGAGTTTCAATACAGGAAAAACAAACAAACATCCATCCATACTGAGGCATGTTTGCAGATTGTTAGAGGAAATGGTGGAAAACCACAAAGAAAAAACACAAGAGCAGGGACAGTACGAAGAGTTCACACAGAACTTCTTCCTCACTTCCTTTCTGTAAACTCCACAGAGATGCACCGTACAACACAACCTTTTCAGCAGCACGACACAAACACCACACTCGAACATTGTGTTAGCGTTGACGTTGTGCATGATGGGGGACTTCTCCTCACTCGCTCCAAAAAAACTCTTTTTTGGTTGCCTTTCGAATAACTTGACAATCATACAGCGATGGACTGTGGGAGAACAACAGCGGCCGCGTTGCCGTAAATCCTCGTCAAACCTCACGGGCCAAGGTTTGACGAGAATTACGACTTTTGCAATTTACACCGTTCAACGGAAACACCTGCAAATCGCTTTTATTTTGCAAAAAGCTGCAATGGAAACGCAGCTATTGACTTAACGACATGGGCATTTGCGCACATGCAGGATGAGGTCGGGCTCAGTTCTCTGCCAGCACAAGCGCAGGAAACTCACAGGTGTGTAAGGCTGGTCGTGAATTCCGTGCACATCGCAGGATGCTTTGCTCGAGTCCCATGAAAACATCCTGGTGGTGCTGTGTGTTCTACCAACAGGCAGGTGTTCTGTGGGTTTGTTCCTCGTGGGGTGTGGCCTGCACTCCGATAAAACCACCAGTCCAAATATGTTCCTTTCATTGGCTCGGGTACGCCATAAGCAATCTGAGTAAGAGATAGCGACAATGTGTCCCTGCGTGCACCTTCTTTGATCACACTCAACTGGTTCCAAGCGCACGTGTCTCTTCAAATGGTTGGCAGCTTTATGGTTGGCAGCTTCATGAGTTGGCAGCTTTATTAGTTTTTTTGTTGTTTTTTTTTTTCATTTTTAGAGTTTACCTTTTGTGGCACTGAGCTGTTCTTATCAGTTGAAATGACTGATAATGAGGTTTTATTCTGCTGCACACAAGTTGAGTGTCGGTGAAATTCATGGACGTGCTGCCATTAAAAATGTGAGAGAAATAAAAGTGACATTTGAAAGTAGCACATATGGGATATTGCCTGGAAAGAGAGGCATTGAGCAATATACTTTAGAAGATAATAACTGAGATGATATGAATACTAAATGAATGCCCTGGTATACAAATGACTTGCATATCTGGTGGAGAATTGATGATGCATTTCTGGATGTTGTGTTAACTGTTGTAATACAGTTACTGTAACTTTTGTTTCCTGATTTTAGGATTCCTTATTTTGCAGCGTCTTGCTTGAGAGTAGACTGGGAACTTATCAATGATCCAAAGTTTTACACAATTTATTATCATGTATAAGAATTATTTTTATAATAATTCAGCAACATTGCCGAGAGAGAAACGAGTACAAAACTTTCTGTTTGCCATTTTATTTGGGCGGTGTCTAAATATACCCTTGTAATGTCACTTGGATGTCAAGTACAAAATCGACCTAAATCCATTCAGTGACCTTCAATCTAAAATATTTTTGAATGATTAAAGTCGTAACTGTGAGTACTTAACGATAGAGCAGACTGGCAGCTAACCTCGCCAGTGGGCTAACATTACGCACAGTAAAAAGCAAACTACTCTATGCTGATGTTTGTTTGTTTTTTTAAACGCTGTTTACCACATGACACTTTGGTGGCTGATGTGGGATTTTCATTCATCAAGTCACCAGTTCATCGCAGGGTCCCATTGAAAGGCTAACAACCCGTCTGGAGGTGAGGCAATGGTGCTAATTGCAGCACTGTGCACTCACACGGACACAGGATCTTGACTGACAGGAGAGACTCAGTTTGTTGAACATCAAGAAAAACAAATGTCGCTGTGTGCAGAACTAGTGGCGTCATGACATCCCTGGTAGAAAGTAACATTACTCGCCACGTGTCCCCTGCTCTCTGTCACGCTGCCAGTCACATAGTGTTCTTAATGAGTCTTCCGTTCCACTCTCTGTGCCACACTGGTAGACAACAACAAACGTTTTGCAGACAGTGAAGGGGAACCGTGCTCTGGGAAACAGTTGCATTTCCCTTCAAGACATTCGGAAGTCCGTCTTTTACTGCTAATTCTTCACACTAGCGCTTGTGATCATCAGTCTTGGGTCGACCAGGAAAACCGCAGCAGGTAATCCAATAGCGTAATTAGCAAACTTGGTTGTACGCCAAGTACACAGGATGCCCGAGCAGCAGTTTCGAGTTCTCGAATCAAGACATTCCTTGTTGATCCTGGCATTGAGTCTTAATGGTAGTCCCCTAGAACACGTGTAAACCTCACTTGGGGTTTACACGTGAGAGAGACAATCAATCACAACACCAGGAAAGGAAGTTCCAAATTGAGCGAATAGATCTAATCTCGAATCACAGTTCAATGTGCATTAGCACTGCCGCACATCTTCTCATCCACAACCGCTCTTGTGAACACAATGCCCCTGTCCTCCAATATCTCCACTGCTTCCCCCATCAAACACCGGCTAGATGTTCAAATCCTTCTCCTCACTCACTGAGCCACAGGTGGGCAAAACTTTTTGCCTGTTGGGACACATAATAGGTTCTAAAAAATTGACAGGAGCAACAGCAGATGGATGGAGTGTTTTGGTGACCCACCTCACATGAGGAAAAATATATCATGGGATGTGTAGAAAACATGCTTTAATGTCGATTGAAAATGAACAAAAGCGTTATAACGTTTATGAAGCCACACAATTTGGAAGTACACAACCCATGTTAATATTATAGCACGCCTTGTGAGTGCATTTGTTTATATTTTTCATGGCAGTTTGTGTTTTATACCACTACAAAGGAGGAAATAGACAGAGTCAAATAAAAATTTCAAATGGCAAGTTATTCAAAAGAAGAAAAACAACTCATGGCTGCAACTATCAGACTTCCTGTTTTTGAATTATGTGGGAGGATTGTTGCCTCTCTGCATATTCAGTTTTCCTTTTATTTTTCAATCATCAGAACAAGATGGGGAATTGAGAGCAAGCAGTTTGAGTTTCTTCATGTTTCCTCTCTTGAGAAAATAATTTTATATCCTCAGTAACAATTGAAACGCTGGGCAGGTCACTTTACATGGATCAGGTCAAGATCGCGTCCTTCTAGCCAAGTGTCCTCACTAACCAGCACTGTGGCCACAGTGGCAGGAGAAGATTGCTTTTTCAAAGGCGGACGCATTAGCGGATCCTGAGTCCTGAATTAAAGGTGGGAGTTCAGCTGTTGGAACCAGAAAAAAGCAAAGAATGAAGCAGCTGAAAGACCTGCCACCAGTTTGGCCTACATTTTGGGACCATAATGTTTTGGCTGAATAATATTAGCCCTCTGAATTAAGATGATGCCTGATTATTTCAGGCGATACATGTGAGGAGACATTTATATTTGATTTTGTATTTTAAATGAGACCAAATCGACATTTTTTAAGAGGTAACTGGACCTTTACAGGTCAACACAAGATTTACACAAAGGCGAAGCAACAGATTCCTGCACTGTAATGCGATGAGAAAAACACCCACATCAAAGGTTGGTGATCACAAGACAGTCGGAGAAGAAGACAAAAGAGGTCACGGGAGGTTTACCAAAGTTTATACACAGTTTGATTTCTTACTGCTGGACTGTGTTGATTAATTGCAAATGACTGAGAACTATTCCAAGCTACTGGAAGGAGGAGGATCTTTTTTTTTTTCTACAAGGTTGTGTTGCCCTAGTTAGTGTGGGTTAAAGTTTAAAGTTTGGTTTACCAAGGTGTGCTGGCACTTGACGCATCTCACCCAGATTCCACATGAGGTCTGGCTGGAGCAGCTGCTCTTGTTGGAGTTTCATCCCACAGTTGCAGGTTGACCTGTAAACAGAGGTCGCTGATTCTGTGACCACAGGGCAAAGGCCAGTCAGCTGGGTTTATTGACCAATTTCCTGCATTATTTGGACACTCGTATTTGTTTTGGGGCTCGGTGCACAACAAGCTGCGTGTGTTATTAACCTCCAGGAGAGAGAGAACAAACATCCCAGGCTAGTCTTAGAACAGGCGTGGGCAAACTATGACCTGGGGTCCCGATGCGGTCCGTGAAGCTTTTTTAATCCGGCCTGTCGAATTTGAAGAAATTACATTAATAGTAAATAAGTAATGAAATAGCTGTTGTTCATCTATTTTTTTTTTTTTTGTGTGTGTGTTTTGAGAGTCGTTTCAATAAAGAGCTAAATACCATGGGGCTTCAAAAAATATGTTGTTGTAATGCTTTTGCTCATTTTCAATACACATTAAAGTACGTGTTTTCTACATATCCCATGATATATTTTTTTCTTTCCTATGAGGTGGCTCATCAAAACACTGCATCCATCTGCTGCTGCTGCGGCCCCTCTGTCCAAATTTCCGAATCAGAATCAGAATCAGAATCAGAATCAGAAACACGTTTATTGCCAAGTAGGTTTAGCACTTACAAGGAATTAAAAATAAAAAATGTTTAAAAAATATACAGAAGGAAGTCAGCTATACAGTATATACACTTCGGATAAGTTACAATTGGAATTAACAAAATTAACAATGAACAACAAGTATGTAGTGCAAGAGTGAGTGCAGGGTAGAGAGTTGATGGAGTGCATATTGTCTATGGGTGGAGGGGTGGGGGGGGGGCACGAGAACTGTTAATCAGAGCAGTTGCGGATGGAGAAAAGCTGTTCTTGAGGCGGGAGGTTCTGGTCCTGATAGACCTCAGCCTTCTGCCAGAGCGAAGGGGCACAAACAGTCCATGAGCCGGATGGGAGGGATCTGCTATTACGCTGCCTGCGCGTCCCACTGTCCGGGAGGTGCACAGGTCACGTAGGGGTGGGAGGTTGCATCCAATCACCTTCTCAGCTGAGCGGATGATACGCTGCAGTCTGCACTTGTCCTAGGCAGTGGCTGCGGCGTACCACTGCACCCGTTGTGACGCCACCAGTGGAAGAGTTTGCCCACCCCTGGCCCTAGACGCACCATTCCACAGTGAAAAGCTCCGCCTGGTTTTCCAAATACCGACTTTTCCCAACAGGAGAAAGGCACAGTTCCTACGAGCCGATGCTGGGAATCACCTCCGTGCGTGAGGCGCCCGGGACGAACCTCGTCCGTCGCCTCAGTGGAAACTTGGCTCTGCTCTTCGTCCACTGTCAAACAGACGGCTGCTTACACACACACACACAGCCGGCGCACCATAATAAACACACGCGGGGCGGACGCAGCATTTTTCACCCCCGGCGCAGCAGCAAACTGGTTCAGCGGTTCGACGGGGGAGCGATTATCACAACGCGACGCGCCAGGTGACGCAGACGCGTTGCAGCCCAGATAGTCCGGGACAAACTGCGTGCATTCCACATGTGTCCAGTTCCACCCCAGATAAAAGGTCCCTGCTGGCGGGTTTTTGCGGAGATGATGTCAAAGTCAGGTGGTGTTCTTCCTGGAATGGGGAGTTTTCAGTTTTTAACATGGCCATGCTGTCAGGTCGAGTTGATGGGAAACAACCCTGAGATGATCTGCTGATTGTTAAAGGCCAGTCAGAGCGTGCACGCCGCATTCTTATCCCTCATGTTTGCACATCTGCTGTTCGTTGTTTTTTTCTGATTAAAATCTCAGCAGGCCTGCGAGTTTTAAAACGACGAAGCGTGCGACTAATTTGCGAAATTGCACCGCTAATTACGATAAAACACAAAGGCGGACCAAATATGGGGATGACAGACGCTTCAATGACCACGGTTTTGTGTGTAAACAGTGAGTGGATGGAAACATGGCAGCGATGATGCCATCATGAGTGAGCAATGTTGACTGAAAAAACACGTCTGTCAAAACTGGCCCTGCAGTTTCAGCTCAGCAACAATCACAGCTTTTTTTTCTCTTTCTTACAAATACAATATCCAAAGAAAGATGGATGTGTGTCTTTTAATCAAGAAAAGGCATTTTTCAACAGTCTGTCAATGTCAGATGGATGTCCAATATCAAAGAACGACATTCCGACAGCTGCTCTTTTGTTTGTTTTTTCTTCTGACAAGGCGTTTTGCCAAAAAACTATCTGCTTGATTTTGGTTATTTATGGTAGTGGCAACTTTCATTCTTTTTGCGTAAAAACTAAACGAATGAATCATTTCTTTGGTCCATTCTGTGTGGAGTTTGCATGTTCTCCCGGTGTTTGCGTGGGTTCTCTCAGATGGCTGTTTGCCTCTGTGGCCCTGCGATGAACTGGCGACTGGTCCAAGGTGTCAGCCTGCCTTCACGCTATGACAGCCGGGAGAGGCTCCAGCAGACCCCCGTCACCCCAAGTGCAGGACAAAGCGGGTATTGAAAATGGATGGATGGATGGATAAACTGTTGGAAAATGTATAATTATGAATGCAATATTGCAAAAGCAAAATCATACCTGTACAACAAATGGTGCTTTTTGGAGAATCTGAAGACTTATATATTTCTCCATGTGTATTTGTGTAAGTGTGTGTGTGTGTGTGTGTGTGTGTCGCCTGCAAATATCTCCTATTTGCAGGCGACATAAGTCAAACAGGCAATTGGCACTCAAGTCAAACAAAGCGTGTTGAGTAACGCGGCTTGGGAAAGGTTTGCGAGCGAAAGCATGACGTCACTCGCGACCTTGACAAACTCCAAGTGGGATCTTCACAGCAGCGTCTGATCTGCCTCCTCACTCACTCTGAGTGAGCGGTCTAGACAAGCAAGAGTAAAAGGTCCCAACAGGCCAAACAGTCTCGGACCCCCCTGTCAAATGTCCACACTTCACCGCTGAATCGAGCCAGGATGTCTCAGATACCAGCAAGGAGATTTTTACTCTGATTGTGGCATTCAGAGTGAGAGTCATCCGGTCAACGGAAGCAAAGTATCAACTTCCCCATCACCAGGCCTCGGCTGTCAGGCGTGAATTTGAAATGCGGCTGCTCAGCTGTATGGCTTCAGGGAACACAAAGCCAAAGTGGATTCAAAAACAAATGATGATGATATTGTTTTCTAGTATTATTATTTATTCTTATGATTATATTTTGGTTGAAAGTTGTACTTGTACCTTGACTTTTAACTATCCATCTGACCTGTACTGATGTCTGACAACATGGAGGGAAGTCATTCAAAACTGGTGGGAAAAACCAACGTGAAGACTTCATGCCGCACCTCAATCAATTCTGCAAAAACAACAACAGAAAAGGAAACAAAGCAAGGAAACACTATTTACTTTGGTGTAACATGCAGACACATTACGTAACATGAAGACGCCTTTGTCTGCCAGTGTCGGATATTTTGTGGTTTCAGAGCAGAAGTGATGTCGATGTGTCAGGGTTAAAACTGAAACCCTGGTCGACGGTCCCATTTTCTGGATGCCTCTGTTATGTAAAGGTGAGCGACGCTTCGCTTTGACTCATCCGTCAACCAGCCACCAACTTGTTGGTCAACAGCTCGACTCTTCGGCTGCTTTCACCCTCAACCATGCCCTCAGTGTGGGCGCCGCCACCACCTCCCCATATGGCGCTGAGGGCCCGCAGCCCTGTTGACTTTAATAAGATTTTATGTCCGACTATGTGTTTGTTGACGAGGGATCAGTTCCCCTGGCAGCAACGGATTCTTTAAGCTCCCTAAAAGAGGAGAGGGTTTTTTTTTTTTCTCTTCCCCGTCAACCAAATGTAACTTATAAGTCCTTGCTATAAATGGTCAGATTTTTGGCAGAGCGCGCATGCCTTTAACTTGGTTACCAAGGTGCTTTCACAGCAAGCTGACAGCTACACCTTCAAACAGGCTTAAAGTTCAGGGGGCGTTTCCAGAGAGCCTGGAGGCCCACGGAGGAAGAGAGTTACCTGTCGCGTACTACACATAGATAGACAGACAGATAGATAGATAGATAGATAGATAGATAGATAGATAGATAGATAGATAGATAGATAGATAGATACCTCACCTGACTGGGACACATGTTGTTGTCTTTGCACTTGGTCTCAAGTGATTACTGAAGCATTCACAAAATAAACACAACTTTATGGGCAACAGTGTGTAAATATAGTCTATATTTTAGTTGAATAACTGCCACCTTCTGACCCCTGGGCACTGACCATCATCAGTCATAGATCCATGCAAGCTGATGGATCTTTAAACAAATGATTTGTTTTCAGCAAAAATGTTTTCCAGGAAAATCATTTCAAGAGCACTTTGCTAAAAGTACAACTGGGTGCAGTGGTGGTGGAGATTGTGTGTGTGTGTGTGGGAAGAGGGGTGGGGAAGGGGGGTGGGGGGGTCCAGATGTGGCATTTCACTGTGTTGTGGAGGAGGAGTCGTGCCACTCTGGCAGCAGAGCAGCTTCATCCTCTGCTCTTCTATGTTTTGGGAGCTCAAGGATATTTGTGTTTTTTTCCCAGCTCTGTTTGCGTTGCCCCCGCTGGACGTTAACGCAAATAAACATAGACATCTCCTCTGAGTACACACAAACAGATTGCTGCTATTTTCTTTTAATCTAAATATACACGCCAAGCCATACCCACATTTTTCTGATTCCTTATCAAAGCACACGGATGCCACTTCGTCATCTGTGTGCCAAGCAGTCATCCGGCTTACGACAAAACTCCGTAATTACTGGTGCCGCACCCTCTGCTGTGATTCAGTGAATGTGAACACTGCCGCCAGTGTTTGAGAGCAGCGATGAATCACCTGTGCAACACACAAATATGACCACACACAAGCAGCAACAGGCTCAAGGTTGCGCATTACAAAGAATTCACACCGCCAGTGTTGTGGGACGATAGTTTTAAGTCCGAACTGCCAGTGAACTCGACAAAAAAAGCACAATGTCTGCTTCCTTTTCGTTGCCTCAACTTCTCGGGGGGGGTCAGACACAGAATTTTGAGTCTCCGCCCTTTTTGATGTCACAACAGGCACTGATGGCTTGCTGCTACGGCTCCCGGTTAGTGCAACCTCCCACCAGGTGTTTGCGACACCCGCTGGCACCACTTCGCACTCGCCCTGTTTTCATGTGGGCGCTACAGCAACGCATCAGGTTCAGCAGGAAGCTAAATATGAGCGTTTTTGATCGAGGCCGTAAACCGAGCCATGAAAACTGCATGCTGTTTTCCGGAGCACCACATTTTTTTTTTTTTTTTTTAATTAACTATTAATCTTGCAAGAATGCTCCACGGGAGTCTGGCTAAACAGTGACAGCGATCTAAGAAAAGCCACAATATGGGACCATTAAAAGAAAAAAAGCCCAATTTGGAAAGTGCACACTGGGTGGAAAATTGAAAAAGCATTGACAGTTCAGGGGCTTTGTGTAGAAGAATCAGAAAGCAGCAGCTTAGTGATTGCAGTACAATATTTAAAAAAAAATAAACAAACTTAAACTTAAACAAATTTAATTTAAAAAAAATGAACAAAGAAAGTGGATAGAAAATTGTATCCAGAAATGGAAAGAAAGCTAGACTAAAATAGAGCCTAAGATACAAGCCAATAGCATGAAATTCATTTGTATTAAACACAATTAGAAGCTGCACATGAGCAGACAAATGTTTGAACCTGCATTTAAAGATGCTTACAGTTGTGGCTGATTTCACTTCTGCTAGCAGTTTGAGAGAAACCCTATGCAAGATGTGTAAGACCCCCAAAAGAAAAAGAAAACCAAAAAAAAAAACTCCAAGTCACAACTTTATTTTGGGAATACGGCTGTTGAGTCTGGGGTGCACGTCATGTTTTGACCCGAGGCTTATAAATGGAAGCCTGCAGCAAACACAGGGAGGGAATGTTTATGCAGAGGCAGCCTATCATTGCCAGAGGCCCTCGAGAGCCATACCAGGGCAAGTCGTTGTTTACACAGCGGGGACCAATCACTTTAAAGACCTGTCCCTCGCGCTCCGCCCACCTCCCCAGCGGCCTGCGGAGCGACTATAAAGCAAGTGTGACAGGTGAAGGAGCCACAACGAGAGGAAGCCGAAACATGAGAGAGAACCTTGTGGGTGTGTTGCAAAAAAACATGGCCTTCACTGACTGCATGAAACCTGCCGACCTGTCCGCCGAGAACAAGTAAGTTCACACGCTGTTTGTTGGTGGGGGTGTTTGGTGACGGTGACGTGGGGGGGAAAACAAAATCAGGTTTTTTTAAGCTTTGCATCAGGAGACTCAAGAGTTGCTTCTTTGACAGGTGGAGAGACTGGAGAAACAGATTAGGGATGTTTCTGAAGACAAACTCCCGTCTCATCAAACACAGAACCTACAGGTGAGACATGTAGGCATTGTCATGCAATACTGAATTATTATTATTATTATTATTATTATTATTATATTATTATTATTATTATTATTATTATCATTATTAATAAATGCTTCGTTAAAAAGGATAAGAACATTTGCCAGCCAATAGAACAAAGGGCTTTGAGACGCCTTTGGCTGTGATTTAGCGCTTTATAAATGAGAATTGATTGATTGATTGATTGATTGATTGATTGGTTAATTGAAGAGCACTGCAAATATTCCATCAAGCTTGCATCCATAATCGCCACTCATGCATTGCTTCTGCTCTCCCCTCAGGCCGACGGCTGATGACGTGAATGCCATGTCCCAGTCACTTGACACACTGCTCTGCAATAAATGTAAGAACCAGACCGAGTCTCTCTCTTTTTTTTCTTTTTTTTTTTTTCGCCTGCACAATTACATAAGCAACATCAAAGGTCAGGCTGTATCTGTGCGGTGTATGCGGTATGTTTAATGGTCGCAATAAAACCCCATGCTTTTACGGCTTTGCCCTCCCATGATATGAATAAGCAAACAGCAATGTCCCCCCGCCCCCGTCTCATCTCATATCTGTATTTGTCCCCACAGATGGCAAAACGGCCTTTTGCGTCTTTCTGAAGTCCGAGTTCTGCGAGGAGAACATCGAGTTCTGGTTGGCCTGCGAGGACTTCAAGACGAAAACGTCACACGACGCCATGGTGTCCAAGGCCAACAGCATTTACGAAGAGTTCATCAGAAGCGAAGCCCCCAAAGAGGTAAAAAAAAAAAGGCCGAGTGTTTCAAATCAGAGTTGATACGAATTATTGATGGACGGTGACATTTGCCATTCCAAAAAAAATTCCCAAGGCTGACAATGCTTGATTGATGTCACCCCAGATTAACCTGGACTTCCAGACCAAAAACGCCATCGTCCAGAGCCTCCAGGAGCCCACGGCCACCTGCTTCTTGGCAGCGCAGCGGAAAGTTTACAGCCTGATGGAGAACAACTCCTATCCCAGGTTCATCCACTCCGACCTCTTCAGAGATCTGTGCGCGGCTGCTGGCGGTGACAGCAGGCGCGTTAAGGCCTAGTCGAGGCCAAACAGCCAGTCCGGGAGTCATTTGTTTACCGATGGGCCTGTGTGAATGGACCACTGATGCTGTTCCTCCCAATGCTCGCCTCGGGCAGCGCGCCCGCATGCAAATTCTGCACACAAAGAAAGTCACGGAAAAAAAAGGAAGTTTTTTTTTTGTTTGTTTGTTTTTACATCATCATTATTATTATTATTGCTACTATTTCCGTCCTGCTGAAAGCTTTCCACAGTGGTGCTGGGATGATGCTGTATGCCGCTGCAGGCAGTAGTGCACCGTGCATTTCAAGCCAATGGATTTAAGGTCACGTTTTCTTCGTGGGACCGATGACTTGCATTTTGTGTACTTCAGCTATCGGAACTCCGCATTCTGAGCAATGATGCAGCTCAATTGTGTTGTCGAGCTTGTGCGTTCCAAGCTGAAAAGCCTACTGAAGTCGTTTAGAGCACTTTTCTCACTGGCAATGCTGTTAGAATGTATTGTCCCATCGCCATGTACATTATTTCCTGTGTTAACTTAATTTTCACTTTGCTTAAAAGATGTATATATGTGTGTGCGCGTGTGTGTGTGTGTGTGTGTGTGTGCTTATGTATGTGCAATCGCGCATAAATAATTTAATGTGATAATTTATGTGTCAGCGTCAGAATGTGAAATTGCGTGTGTTGATGTTGACTTTAGTTTTCGGGCAGCTGGACTGACTACCCATCTAATAAAAATGCCCTTTCAACACTGAAGCCTCCTTTATGTGCCTGTTTATTATCTTGTTAAGACATGACACTAATGTCAACATAGACATCCTTTATTTATGGTGTTATCACACCTTCTCACTGTCCAAATATATGTGTCACTGTGGCAAGCTCCAGACAGATACAGTCTTAGTGTCCAACACAATTCGCAATGAACACAAGATATGGAAGGCTATGACGCACCATTGTCACGTCCCAGTCATATTGTTCCGCTATCAGCTCCCTACAACCCTCGAGCTGTTTGCTAACTGTAACCGGTGTGAAGGTTGTGATAGCGTCAAAATTATTTGCACTCATCGGCCACTTAATTAAACACAAAAAAATCTATTGCTTTGTAACCCAAATAGCCAATTAACCAATCGCATCACAACGACTCGACTGGATGTAACTTGAATGGAGTCGGAAGTTCAAAGTCAAAGTCCCAGTGACTGCAAACTGAAGTCAGAAATTGGGGAGAAGTCAGATTTAAGTGACCTGGTTGGAGCCGGGCGGGGTCGGACCCAACCCAGCAACATTACTGTAACTTCTGTGTTGCCCAATGTCTATGTGTGAGTCAAAAGGCGGAGCCAAATCAAACAAAATGACACACTCAAACCATGCAGGGTGACAATTCCAATGCGTAAAGTCTCTTTGTTGTATTACAATGTTTTAAAAACATATGGAACTCCCTAACAGCAGAGCTCATTATTGTTCTTAGGGACTGAGCTCCAGTGATAGACCAGCTCTGGAACAAATCTAGTCTTGAAACTACTAGGTCATGACCAGGGTGAAGATCTCAATCAAAATTTTATTTCTTATTTTACTTCCACCACCTGTTTCCGGCAACATTTGACGGCCTGAACATGATCTAAAACTCAAAAATCTTCATAAAATGAGGGGGGAAATGGCTCGGTTCTATAGCACCCCCTATAGACACTCCAAAACACTTGAATGGCCGTAGCTGGCACTAGGGAGGGAGTAGAGACACGGGACTAAAACCCACGTGTTTGTCTCATCAAGATTTAGTAAAAAAAAAAAAATCAGTAAAAATCAACACTTTAAAAAAAAAAAAAAAAGTCCACAACAATCCAACATGCCATAGTGAACAGTTTAACATGAGACAGAGTGATAGAAGTGAAAAATGTCAACATGTCAGAAAACTGAAAAATCTGTTTTTTCAGAAGCAAATATATAAATATATATATATATATATATATATATATATATATATATATATATATATATATATATATATATATATATATATATATATATATATATATATATATATATATATATATATATATATATATATATATATATACATATATATATATATATATATATATATATATATATATATACATAAATATATATATATAAATATATATACTTGAAGCAGCTCGAAACTCACCGAAATGACCGTCCTATAGATAGTTGAGCACTGTGTCAGACACAGAATGCAAAATACCAGCCATGTCCACTATTTAACAGGAGAACACCTGTGGCACATGCTGCTTGGCAGCAGCCTCCAACGTACACATAAATGGCTCACATAAACATTTCACAAACGTGAGGAATGAACCCGCTTGGCTCTACGGTGCCACCTACAAAACCAAAAGCAGATATCTAGATGTGATTGTTTTCCAGTGATGCAAAGATAAATCAGTTGTTTGTCTCACTGGGGCCGCGGAATCATAGTCATGCCGCAAAAGCTTGCGGTGGGGTTTTGTCGCAACGACGGCAGCAATATCAGCAGTCAGCGGGTGTCGGAACTGTTTAAATGAATAATAATTTAAAGAGCTTGTGTGTGTGTTCCTTCTTGCTGTGAAGCCATAGCGCTAACTGCTGCACCACCGCATGGTGAAATCCCTTTCCTGACATTTTCTAACGATAATGGCTGTCTCTAGCCTGACTAACAGTTCATCCTTTGCTTCTTTTGTTTTCTCCCTCTGAGACCGGCCCGAGACATCCGTTTTAAGCAGAATACCTAATCTGAAAAACAAGAATTTCCACAGTAAGTTGAAGCAGAGAGCTGCGTGTGCTGACTTCTGCAGATCTTCTGCAGCTCAGCGGGAACCTCTCACAAAGTGCTTGATATCTACGCTAAATGCGCACATCTTTCACTTTGGCCGAACCCTCAGATTCTGCACTCCGAGACACAGGCGTACTTTCGCAAGGAATGTTGCCAAGTGTTGGGTTTCATCACAGAGCGGCATTCCTCATCTTTCTGGAACATTTCATCCCCTTGTTGGGCAGAAGTCAGGGGCTGCGTCATGACTGCGCTGTAGCATGTTGGCCAGCAGCAGCAGCAGTCTATTCAGTCCTCTACTCTACAATAGTGAAGCTGCTTCCAGCAGGGAGCTGCGGTGTTGATAGCAGCTGACAGTGGCCAGACACTTGACAGGCAGAGGGGGCCTGCTGTCTCCACAGACACTGAGGTCTATTGCTGAAGATCGATGACATCGTCGCCTGCAGCCCACCAGAGCGCTGTGCCCTGCAGACCCTGAACTCAGACGTTGTGATTTAAAGATAAACTTATTCCAAAATACCAGAATTCTCATTACCTGTGAAGCCGCAAGGGGGCCACAGATAGGCCTGTCGGTCATTCTAATCTTGGCCATAATTCAAAAACACAATTAAGTGGGGCTGTAATGTCACTTTACATTAATGTGATGATGAGGACCAGAATGAATTGACAGTTTATACTTATACTAAAATTACAGTTTTATCGGCCATGACTTCAGTGGCCCAGCTTCATATTATTAATTATCCATAAAACTGCAGAAAAAAAGCACAGGTGCCAATGCGCCACATTATTTACATTATGAACTGCAGATGAACATGACGGGTTTGTCGTGCCAGCGAATGAATCGTAGGGTTAGTTCAGTCTTTCAGGCTCTCAGTGCTTATCCAATCACATGACACGTCCAGTTCAATGGAAGACCCTCTAGCCGGTCTTGGTGCCGCATATTCAAGATCTGACTGGCTATCGCAACTGACTGTGTCTGCTCTCTGACAGAATACAGCAGCCCGCAATGTTGATTCTGAAGGCAGAACACAAGCCAGCTGAAATACGATTGGCTAAAAACACAAACCATAATATACAACACTGGAAGCAGTACAATAAAATATGACTTGAGCAAACCTTTGACTGGTAGTGTATATATTTACAAACAAACTTTTCTAAGTGTCTTTAGGCGAACAGAGAAGGCCTTGCTGGCCCTGATGGCCCTGATGGCCCCACCACTGCTTGGTGACACATCATGGACGTAGCAAAGTGGATCTTGAATGACATGGAGGAGTTACACCTTCCAAAGCCTTTATGGCTTCCACTTCTCTGCTGTGCCCACCGACTGAACCAGTTTTTTTCTCATTTGGCTACGTTATCACTTTTACGAGTGTCCAAAGTCTCTTTCCTTAAAATGAGCTCTGCCAGGAAACTTTTTTCCCTGACCTTTAAAGTAGGCCCACACAGCACACATTCCATTGCGCAGTCTGACTATTTTGAATACTTCATCATTGCTTGTTGCGTTTGCCTCATTGTTGTCGGAGTGCTTTGTGCTCAGCCGGCGTCACAGAAGAAGAAAGGGCAGATATGCGATGAAAAGACTTGCGATTCGCGGCCAGGAACAGCAAGTGCAGTGGGTTAATGGCAGCCAGAGCGGAGCAGGACAAGTGGAAAATTTGCCAAACGACTGGCGCCGCCCCACCCGAGATGGAATCGATTAAAGTGAGCTGCAGTTCCTGCTCTCCCTCTCTGGGTTACAGAGGTGGGAAGTAACAAAGTACAATGACTTTGTTATCTGTACTTTATACCTGAGTATTTCTTTTTCTGACAACTTTTTACTTCTACTCCCCACATTTGTACACAAATATCTGTGCTTTCTACTTGTTACTGAAATGAATACTGGCAAAAACATGCTGATTACTCTTGTGTTTAAAGGATACAAATTCTGTTCACAGTCATTTTAAAAAAAAAAAAACTTTTGTTGAAGTGTAGCTATTTGAACTATGCTCTTGTGTAGTGAAATATAAAAGTCCATTCTATTTTAGAAGGAGGTTATTTTAGAGTACCTCGGCTGTTGTTATTTAAATTGTAAACATCCAATAATGGCTCACTGGTCTTAACTGTTCATGATTACAGTTTGGTGCTGCAGATGAAAAGGAAAACAAACTGTATTGTTGAGAGGACCAAAGCTATTTGAGACGATCCAGATGCACATGCAAGACCTCTGGTTAGTTTAATCCAGATTGTTCTGTCACAACTTTTTCATTTTTGCAAAATTATTATCAGATGTATTGTTTCATTAATGGATTTGTTTGTTTATTTATTTATTGTAACTGAGGTACATTCCCTAACCTGTACTTTCTTTCTTCAACGATGCAAGGAACTTTATTGTCTTACCACTGTAAGCCGGGATAAATAAAAATGTTAAAAACTAAAAATGCAAAAAAAAAAAAGCAAAATTTTTTTTTTTTTTTTTTAAAGTAGGTATTTACACAAATAAGTGTACTTTTACTTGAGCAAATGAGTTGAATCAGTACTTTTTACTTTAACTTAAGTATAGAATGCTAAACTGAAATACTTTTTCCACCTCTGGCTAACAGCGGTGGGTCTCGTGCAGCTGGCAGTGGAGCCCATCACTTCTCACATGTTGCCACGAAGCTTCTTGGCAACAAAAAAGTTCGGGGATCCGATGCAGCGAGTACTTGAGGTGTGTGTACCGTATGTAAACACTGGAGCCATAAATAGCACAAGAAGAAAGAGAGGAAGGAAAAAAAAAAAAACCGGCCACGCTGTACTTTGTCTGACAGAATGCAGATGCGTCACACTCCAGTGCACTCTCGGAGTGCTCGCTGCGTCACACTACAGCGGATCGAGGCACAGCACGTTCCCGGCGTGAAGTCAAGCGCGACTCTCCCGCCCGGCGCTTCCGCACATGCAAGGCACTGAAAGTGGATTTACCTGATCTGCCACAGTGGCCAATAACATTCCCGTGTTCAATGATCAACAACGGTGCTGTGAGAAAATGTCCCAACAATGCACATGACGTTGTTTTTGTTGTTGTTTTTTAAGCGATGCATTCAGAGGGAACTAGCACAGCTTCATGGCGTGCAATAAGCAAGGCCTGGGGAACGCGGGAAGTGCGTGCTGGTTGATTGGGTGGAACGAATGAGGTCGAATGTGACGTCAAAAGTGTTTGGCCAAAAAAGGCCTAGCAGCAGCTGTCCTTCACCTCCCAGTGGAGCACCATGTTGTTCCTAAACTTGACCAGTAGGTGGAAGCAAACTTCCACTTCGCTGTCTTCAGTATGGCCTGATTTTCCTCACTATGACAAATAAACTTGAGAAGATGAATGATATCCCTGTCAACTCACGAGGTCATTCATTCACTTGAAAATGTAGGTACGTAATGGATGTGTTTTCAAAAGTATCTACACTGCCAGTCAAAAGTTTGGACACACCCAATGAACTGAATTTCTTTTCTTTCATTCTCATGACTATTGGCATTGCAGTTTCTCACTGAAGGCATCAAAACTACGGATGAACACACCTGGAATTATGTAGGAAACAATAAAAGTTCATTAAAAAAAAATCTCAATTCTTCAAAATAGACACCTTTCATTAAAAGCATATTATAATTGCATATATCTCTACCATTGTATTTGTACTAATAGAGAAAACTGTGAAATGAGCAGGCTTGGCATAAAACATGCCCATGAGTGCACATGACAACATTTAACATTGAAAAAGCAACTTAACATCAGCTTCACAAAACAACCTTTCCAACTTAGAATTCTTAGTGTTTTTTGGGGTGACTGTGGTTTGAAAGCAAAATAAGGCCCAGCAATAATTATATGGAGAAAAGGGGGCAAAGGAGGAGATTATAAAATACAGAAAACAAGTTACTTCAGTTCACACCTCTGACTGACCCCAGTTGTGTAACACAACCAACACTCCCCAGTGTTTATTGTGGCCCTGACATACAAAAAAAAAAAATGTTTATTCCATGATGCAGGCCTCCAACTAGGATTGCATAACCCACTTCCTCAGTAATGCTTGGACAGGCTTCGCCATCCTAACTGACGGCACCACTGTGTGATGTGCTTTGCTTCCATGGAATCTGGATGCCACCTGCTCTAAACGCTGTCACTCCACATTGAAGTTGGCTCTGTTACAAACAGGCGCATTTGGACAAACCTTTATATGGGGCAACGGTGTGTATCTAACTTACAAACACACACACACACACACACACACACACACACACACACACACACACACACATATATATATATATATATATATATATATATATATATATATATATATATATGTCCGTCATTTTGAAATGAATACGCTGCAAATGGGCAACAACAAAATGGTAAATGTCCTCTCTTGCAAATCTGGAAAAAGAATGAATAGAATGTATCTCTGGAGGCATATATCTATTTTTTCATGAACATAAAACTTAGCCTAGTATTACAAGGATTTTCAGAGTAATTGCTATGTTCACATGGGCAAATTAACTAAATGTTCAGGGCATCAAAAGGCACCAACGCTGAATCCGACAGTCCCATAATTTCCCTGTTGGGTGTTCAGTGTTCACTAGATTTGCAGCCGCTGAGGACATGCATGTTAATGTGTTTCAGTATGCATGCAGTACACTACCACAACATCCAGGGGTGAACATTTTGTGCATGCAGCTCATGTCATGCTTAGATTGCACTGGTCAGTAAGTAACCTTTATAAAGGTAGGGATACTAAACTTTCTGGTGAAATTTATGAAAAATGGAAAGAGAAAAAGTCCATGTGACGGTGAGATATCGTGAAAGTAGGACATTTAGTTACAGTTATTTTAATAATTGAATTTCTTCAAGTTCGGCACGCCGGATTCAAATTATCCCTCGAATTGCGCAAAACCTAAATATCGCAGCAACAAACTGGTAATGGAAACACAAACTTGGAAAAACAAATATGGCTAAAAGGTTTTGACGTTCTCATGAGGTGGTTTTTCAGACGTATCCATATAGAGGTATATCGCCAAAGTGTCATGGAAACACTGTTTCGCATTTATACATCACTGGACGTGACGTACGGGGTCACATGACCAGTTCACTTCAAGCGAAAACACAAAATGTTTTGTTCCTCCATCCTCCTCAAAGCGGAGTCCCGCAGGACGAGATTTTAGGAGAATTACGGCTCAAGCATTTCACACCATTCAATGGAAACCTGCAAGACGCACTTGTACTTTGTTGAAATTTTAGAAATATTGCTTTTATTTGGTGAAAAACTGTCATGGAAACGCAGCTAGTGACTGCTGTCAAGGCCAGACTTTTTGTGAAATGATTTAAGAGCCGTCGACAAACATCTAGGCAATTTTATTATGAAAATAAGACAGAACATTGATTGAGCACATCGTTCCTTCCTATCATGCATTAAAGCGGATGGACACACATGGAGAGAGAGCGCGTGGCCGGACAGTCTCTCTGCTACAGCTGCAGCGCAGTTCTTCAAATGTCTGGGTGCTTCACGGGACGCCACGGTAGGGAAGTGCTGCAGACCGTCCATGGTCGTTTGCGTGAAATCTGACGGATGATGCGCCGGCTCTGCGTTGTGGCTCAGTGATGGAAGTGTGACTTGATCTGAATTCTGAATGTTTGCGTGCTGCCGTTGGGTGTTCACTTGGCCTCCTGGGCTTTCTTGGCACTTTGTTTCTCTTTTGCCTGTTGAACACAAAACAACCATCATATATATATATATATATATATATATATATATATATATATATATATGTGTGTGTGTGTGTGTGTGTGTGTGTGTGTGTGTGTGTGTGTGTGTGTGTGTGTGTACACACGCCAGCACATACCTTCTCCACCAAAGGTATCAACTGCTGGTACTCTGCCAGCGTCTTCAGTAGCTCCATGATGAAAGGAAGGTAGTTGTGCTTTCGCCGGATGTTTTCAATCTGCGGGAAGATTTAAAACAAACCGAATGTGAAGTCTCAGAAGGAGATGACAAGATGGGAGGTATGTGCTGCAAAATAACAAAAAAACAACAACAAAAAACTCTGTATTCATGAAGCATAACATACAATGTTTTTTTTATAGGACATTAAAAAAAAAGTCCTGCTGCAGCCTGATGAGCCATTTTCCTTTTATTATCAGGTCATTTTCTTGAGTTCCCATCCATCACATGATGACAGCATGTGGCTGCAGAGAATGCTAGGCTGGCCAGAGACCCACCTTATATCTTTTGAGTTTCTGATTTTCCTCGTCAATGAGGAGCTGGTACTTGGCGATCTCGGACTGGATGGAGCTGAGAAACGTGCTGCTCTGGTCTGTGTCCATTGGTTCGTCCTGGAAACAGAGCACAATGACTGTATTCAACAATGATACAACATGCAACCCTGACCTAAAAAACTAAACATGGGTGTTGCATAACAAGAGATAAACAATAATTTAACTATTCCTCATCGTAACACTGAATTGCATTGATTCTGAGCGTCGTCCTGTTCCATTCCGTCGTGCGTTAAGCTGCCTCGCAGTTGCTGCCATCTAGTGGTCATATATTTTAAAATAAAAATAAATGCAATCCACCACAAGGTAAGATTTGCATTTATTGCTGAAATTCCCTGGTATTTGCATCTCTGGCCGGACTCAAAGGCAGCGAGTCAATGCAGTGTCGCTGCAAACCAGCAGCCAATACAACAAGCACCATCTGTCAAATGTGACAACGCAGATTAGCGGATGGGCTCGGAAATAAGCTGCTCTTGACATTTCAGGATCAAACTCACCATCACGCTGTGAAGTCTGACATGTGGTGGTCTTCACGTATGAAGCTTGTCAGGCAGAAGGTGAAAAAAAACAAAAAAAGCGTGGCGCTGCGCAAGAATCGGCTCCTTTTGCTGCCACTCACCTCAGTAAGCTGGGTCTGCAGCTCGGCAATTTTTCGCTCGTATATCATCTTTCTGTCTGACACGATGGCCATTAGGTTGAAGCGGATCTCTCCTTCGCTGTACCTGCAGATGAGGGGGGGGGAGATAATCTTTCAATGAAGGAGAGAAAACTGACAGCAGCAGCAGCATCAGCAAAGTGAACAGTATAGTGCTCTGATAGTAACAGCTGAACAGGAACTGAAACAAGCTTGTGGGACACATTGGCTTCACTGCTGCTGTCTTTACAATCTAGTGTGTGGCGCCCCCTGTTGCGTCCTTTAATAAATTAGGAACACATAAAATCAGTTTCAAGATGATGAAAAAAAAAGAAAAAAATCAGATTTACTTCTGTATCCTTTTCTCAATGACTGGACGGACGGCGCTGATCCAGTCATCCTGGTTGCATGTACCTGTTGAAAAAGAACAGGTGCGAATAAATGAAATGTTGCAGGGTCAATATACACACAGGGATGCACTGATAGTACAGTATATGTACTTGCCTGTCAGTACTCAGTGATACCAAATACGTAATAAAGCCATCAGACATTATAGAATTACTTTGATTTTTCCCCCCTCACAGACGTTCAGAACAACATTTCTCTGCACTTACATTTCATAAAGGTGCAATAAAACACTTATTTCTATGTAACTTTAACTTGTAAAATTTAAACAAATTTAACAAAATCATCATATATATGCACATACAACTGGTATCGGGTTTGTTGTATCGCCACATATTTTACGTGTACAAGTAGAGTACTACTCAACCCCGGTATCGGTACCGATACCCAATACTGGCATCAGTACCTGTGCGTCCCTACCTACCACAGTAACCGGAACAGGGACTTTATAAAGTGAAAAATCACCTCCAGCTTGCACTGAGGAAAATCACAGAAACAAAACCAAATGACGTCTTGCTCCTCACCCAGATCGATGGGTCCTTCTCGGAGTCCGTCCAGCTCGTACAGACGGCCGTCGACGGGGACGTAGCTCACAAAGTGAAAGGCGTCTTCGTCCTTTGCTGAGGACTTTGCATCAAATTCAAACATCTGCTGTCTGCAGGGACCAAAACCCACAAAACAATTAGAATCATATTAGCCAAAAAAAAGTCTGTGCATGTGTGTGTGTGTGTGTGTGTGTGCGTGTCTGTGTGTGCGTGCGTGCGTGTGGGTGTGGGAGATCAATTTTCTCAGTCGCTGTCGATTTTGAAGAGACGGGGTGCACACTGACAGGCTTCAGCAGCATTTTTTTTTTTTTTAAATGATGACTGAGAGACTGCCGAGTGCTTAACGACTGCACCAGATGAGGGATCGCCAGCGACACAGTTTGACAAGCCCACTCAGTGCAGCCAACCCTCATGAAAAGTCTCACGAGTTTCAGGAGTTTCAAAATGTCAAACACGGGCGACATTTTGCTCGCTGCCGCTGTTTGTGCATCTTTCTGCTGCGAGAAATCCATTAAAAAACAGAAACAAACAAAAATGTATAGCGGACGCAAACTCAACCATATACTCATGCAGCGGTTTGATCATTGTGACTAATTCCCTTCATCTTTCTATTGTGATGCTATTTCATGCTTACCCAACTATTTTTTTTTTTTATTATTATTATTATTATTATTACTGGCAACATGTATTTTTATTGCAGCAATAAGTACATTTTATCCAATTGCGTCCAGTCTGCCGGCACATAAAACACAAATATGTCTTAATTCAGTATTTTTCACAACTGGTGGGTCGCGACCCAAAAAGTGGTCGTGGAGCTGTTTTGATTGGGTCGCAGCTTTGTGGGGATAAAATTTACACTACCAGTCAAAAGCTTCTCACTCAAGGCATCAAAACTATGTATGAACACACATGGAATTATGGTGGAAACAAAAAAAGTGTCAAATAACTCAAACACGTTTTATATTTCAATTCTTCAAAATAGCCACCTTTCATAGACAGCATGCTTAGCGTTATTTAATGTTTTTCTTTGCTGCACAATTACATATATCTTGCTCATATATTTGGAGTATTCAGTATCTATCTGCAGTGTAGAAAGTCGTAAAGATAAAATAAATGCATTAGAAGGTGCGTCTAAACTTTATATAGAGGTTATATCGCATAGAGGTGTATTGCAAAAGTGTCATGGAAACACTTTTTTCATACTTACACGTCAGCGGACGTGACGTACGGGGTCACATGACCAGTTCACCTCAAGTAAAAATGAGAGTGGCCGGACAGTAATCAAAGAGAAAAATATCACAACCGTTCTTAACAGCAAACAAACGTAAACGAACAAAAGCAAACGTAACGCTCTGCAACTCTCATCCTGAGAGATTTGACAAGAATTAGCTCATGGCTTATGCGCTTCGCACCATTCAGTGGAAACACCTGAAAATCGCAATTGTATTTGTATTGTGTCGAAATTTTAGAAATATCGCTTTCATTTAGTGAAAAACTGTCATGGAAACACAGCAACTGACAGGTTTCTTCACCAAACGTTAAATACTGGCTGTCCTCAGTTAGTGCTGACTGGTGAGGACGAAGCCCCGCTGAATCGGTTTAAAAAAAAAAAAAAAAAAGGGAGCGTATCGAGTCCTTAGGCAATTGCAGTAGTAAACAAAAAAAAAAAAAAACAACAAATGGGCCCACTGGAGAGTTGGAGTGGAGCTAAAAAAAATAACAGGGAGCCAATCAAACAGAGATTCTCCGGCCAGCGAATGAGCAGAGACTTACCTGGCAAAGCCGTTGTGAACTTGTCGGATGACTTCAGAGTTGCTAAGAGCCAAACCTTTCATCTGCAGAGAGCGAGACATCGAGGATTATAGGAAGGAGCGCAGAACCGTCACTTCAAACATACATCAGTGCTATAAATAGGGGCAATGTGGGGCACATTTATGTGTGTAAGAAATGGGCCAAAGATGGACTGGGGGGTTTAATTTCAGTCACATTAAGGATACAGAAATCTAAAGAATACTGCATTGCACTGTGTCAAATAAACTTATGCCACGGTGATTTTACCGAGTGTGACGATCACAAATACAACAACAAATGGCTTTGACGAAGCAGGGGAGTTCTCCCGCTTACTTTCTAAATGCCGAGCAGCATAGATCAGCTCAGCCTGGGCTCTCCTGAATAATCATTATGGGACAGACAAACTGACTCATCGTGGTGTCAAAGGCAAGAGGATAAAACTGTCACTGCTCAAAATGGGAGGGGAGGCAACTGAACTCACTCTGCTCCCAAAAGAAAACACTTGGGTACAGTACTGAATAATGCACTGCTGCGTTCCAATGGCTGACAACTTTCAAACTGAACAGCACTGCACACATGTCTGTATTGACAACAAAACCACAACTATTTTAAATAACAATGCAATTCTGCTATTAAAACAATTATTTACCAATTTGCTCATCAAAATAATTATTCACTAGTACTTTTTGCTTCCGTTGGACAAAAACAGAGCACTACTGGAGTGAAAATGAAAAAACATTCATAAAAACAAGTTATTGACGGACACTGGAATTCCACTGCGAGTGCACAGCCCAACATGAATCTAAATAAATGAACCACTCAAACCGAGAGACAGTTCAGGATACAGAAATATACCGTGAACGTACAGCAGCATCGAAACTCTGTGAAAACTCCCGGAACTCTGTCAGGGTGTCGCCGAGCAACATGTCCGAATGGGAGCAGTTGAGCAAAACACTGACTATTGCCTGGGTGGCGCAGGCGTTGTTGATGACCTGGAATGACAGAACACACAGAAAACGGAGCTCAAGAACTGACGTTAAAAACACACAGGAAGCAGAGTCCTTAGCGCGCGATGCAGCGAGACGAATCATGCCTCAGCAAAACCGAATGCCTTCACCTGCTGGTTGTCAGATTCAGAGAGATTGAAAATTAAATAAATAAATAAATGAATAACAGCAGATTTATTATTATAAAGATTTATCTTTTAAAAAGAAATTTAGACAGAAAATAAGATTTGAATAAAATGAATATGAATTTACAGCCTTTGATTTGTGATGTTCGCAAACAGGAATTAATTATTAATAATGAGCACATAGACTGATGATTTTTATCTGAAATAAAAAGCTGAGAAACTTTGAATTCCGTTTCGAGATCTGAGAGAATTTTAACTGTAACCCATAAGTAGCCCATCAAATGAGGAAGACTGAGAGAACAATACCCGAAAACCATGTTAAAATAGCACACAGCTACACATTTCTTAGTTGCGGACTTCCATGTTAGGAAGTATTTCTCACACACACATATTTAATGTAAAGAGGCTGAAAATACCTGTTTAGCAAAGAAGAGGTGGTCAAGTCTTGAATCTTGGACGATAGACCCTGCAGGCTCCTCACCTGGCTGCCATTTGAAGAGAAAAATCAGCCCATGAACTGGCCTGTAGCGGAATAGACGTATTTAAAAAAACAAATCTTGGCAATA
The DNA here is from genome assembly GCA_009823395.1 of Thamnaconus septentrionalis. NCBI lineage: Eukaryota > Metazoa > Chordata > Actinopteri > Tetraodontiformes > Monacanthidae > Thamnaconus > Thamnaconus septentrionalis. The sequence goes on along the minus strand of CM020508.1, from coordinate 19,698,195 downwards.
CAATATAATTCAGTTGCAAAACGAACATACTTGAGGTTGTCAAAGTTCTCTGGGTCCATACTCCATATCTCTTCAACCTGAGCACCTTTGCAACCTGCCCAGGACAGACAGGCAGCAAACATGAATGGTTACTCAAATATCGAACATTTTCAGAAAATGTTGAGCAGCTCCTAAACAGCATAGTTGCACTAAATTGACAGTTTCTCCTGCGGACGCGTTGAAAAAGCAACAAAAAAACAACAACACACCTCTTAATATCTGAGGTGTGAACTATTTAGCAGATGTAGGTGGTACAATGAATGTGCCTTAAGACATGTGTCTCTGTTTTTGGGGCAACTCCTAGAATCTATTTTTCTCCTGAAGTGTTTTTACCCACAATGTGTGACTCACAATGCACACAGGGAACCCCTAAACCCCTAAAGTAACGTCCCATATTATTATTATTATTATTATTATTATTATTATTATTTTTTTTTTTTTATCTGAGGAGAAGTCCAAAATGTTAGGATGATAAGAAGTGGACCATCTGGCAGTGTTTGAACAGCCCCTGAGCAGCATAATTGCACTAAACCTCTCCTGTGGCTGTGTTTGAAAGACGACGACGACGACAACAACAACAAACGGCATCACTCCCCAATTAGCGTTTGTTTTGTCGCGCCGTTGTTTTGAACGCTGACTAATGCTAGCCAGTGTAGCCACTTAGCATCGCGAAATTATTAACAACAACTGCCCAATATTCATTCGTACGCAATGGGGCATTTTCGTTGCCGGTATCAACACACAGCCTCATAATTATTTCTGTTTTACATTCTACGTTTTTTCTCTTTTGCAACACGGTTGGCAAATTCAACACGACGGCATCTCTGTGACAGCTACTTAGCTTTAGCATTCGCATCGCGCCGCTACATTGACAGTGTGAGCAGTTAGCGGTGAGCTAACAGCCACTCACCGAAACCTTTGATTAGTTCTGTGAACACGCCGGGGTCGCTCTCCATCAGACACCACTCTCCTGCACTTCCAGCCATAATTGAAGAATGTGGTTGCTTCTTCAAACTACCGCGCGCACATGCAAGCTGCTAATTTTAATGTGTTGTATACCCGCTAGTCTGGCTAATTTTCACTGGAGTGACCTCAGCGCGATGCAGTGCAATATGGGAGATGTGGGCGCGCACGTTTTATGTCCAGGCGTACACCGGCAGAGGCGACGACCTATTAGTAGAGGGGGGAACTCATTGGAAACAGTACTGAGGGCAAATCTAAAGTCACTGTATTAGGAAAAAAAAAAGGACTCAAGAGCTTTAAAAGTGGACGTTTTTATTTTTATTAATATGCATAAACATACATTCAAGGCATTAGGAAAACGCCATGAATCTATGGATTAAAACTGAATCACATGATTCATGACAATATTCATATACAAAGAAAACAGTTAAATTCCAAATGGCAATGGCATTCCCGATATCAATGAAACTGACAAATGCAACTACAACTAAATAATATGCTCAAAGCAATTTGTCAAGTTATAAAAAGAACATGCTGTGTTTTTAAAAATCTCAAAAACACTAACGGAGATAAAACGTTTTAACACGAGAACATACAAACATGTTCTTTTTATTTTTGCGCAATGAAAACTGGAGCAAAATGCCAGTATTTTATGACCCAGAGTTGTTCACTGTTTGACACTTTAAGCCTCCCCTCAGACACATTGTCAAAAATAAAAATAATGAAAACAGTTCTTTACAAATTTGATTTAAAAAAAAAACAACAAAAAAAACAACAACAATAAAAAACAGCTTAAATGTGTTTATAAATAAAACTTTAAGCAGCCTAAGATCAAGTAAAAAAATCACTTGGGCATAAGAATAATACAGCCCTGTTCAAGTCACATAAAACTTGTAATATGAGGTCAAGCAGGCAGAGAAGAAACACTGGATTGAAAAGTAGTCCAAGAACGGTTAGTCATTTAGTGAACTGTCCACTGCCTGAGCCTTCAGCACCAGACGCCGCGCAGCAGGGGCGCACTGTTCGATCAACGGCAGCAACTTTCCCTGCTGGTGGAGCTGCTTGGTGTCAGAGCCACCCCCAATGCAGTTTCCATTAATGAAGACTCTCGGCACCTGGACACACAGCGTCACAGCATTACCAGGAAGTCGTGGCAACACACATTTGCACAGTAGAGATTAAAAGTGTAGTTTTAGGAAACAAATCTTAACGACTTCTTTATAAATTAAATAAGACAATATCTAGTCATATTCTATTATTCAAACCTATTTTGACTTCAACTGAGGTTTTAGAGGCGTGTCCTACAACATAATATAATTTTCGATCTCATGATTGTAATTGAGAGTTCACTCAACCCAATTAAACAAAAGACTGCCGGAACTACTGTATGTAAGAAACTACACAGGGTTTTAACTGGTATTTTCTCTACTTGTATGATCAAATTACTAAATTTTGCATGGCTGGCTTGCTCATGTGAGATTCACTGACAATCGCGGAGTGGTGTGGCTTTGCGGCCTGGAGAAGTTTGTCCTGCTATAGAAACCACTGAGACAGACTGAGACTGGCTGCCATCTTGCTACGAGACTGAGGAGGTCTCGCAGCAGCACTCACTGCTGGTTCAGGGCATGAACTGAGGAGTGCTGTGACATCGCTGTCAATAAAGTGTATTGGTGTCAAGGCCAACAAAGGCCAGAAAAAGTGGAAGTGAGCAATATTTTCAAAGAAATACCACACTGTGTCGAATAGCATTTTAGTATAATTTCCAACAGTCAGTTATGTATATATATATACTATATATATGTATACCTTATACTTTGCAAAGTTCTAACGACTGAAATGAAAAAAAAAAAAAAAAAAAAAAACAAAAACATTCTGTAGGAGTGAAAGGAACAGTTTGAAAAAGCAAAGCTAGACTCTTACTGTTCTGGCACCGGTCAACTGCGCGAGGGCTTCTTGCAGTCTTCTTCCATCATTGTGCTCATCCAGCTCAATCACTTTGTACGTGGCACCAATTTCATTAAACACATTCTTGGCCATTTTGCAGTAAGGACAGGTGGTCTTGGAGAATATCACCACACAGTTCTGAGACACAACTTCCTAAAAGTTTTGCAGGAAAAAAAAAAAAAAAGATTACGTTGATTCATTAGTTAACAGAAAGAGCAAAAGACGCGGCACACAGGCTGTGTTACAACACACGGAACATAAGTAGCTGTTGAATCCGAAAGCACTTACCTGAACATACTGTAAACAATTTGGACTGGACCCAGCAGTAGATGATGTAAAATTCCCCATTCTGGCAGAAAAAGAGCACATTTGAACATGGAGAAATCCTCAACAATCACCTGACAGGCTTTCAACATGAGACGGCACATCCAGGTTATGGCAATAACCTTAGAAAAGAAAAAGCATCACAGGAAATGTGATGGTTGACATTTATCATAAACAAGAGGGACATGGCTGTTGATGTCAAAATATCCACATCCATCATTTTTAGCTCCTGGCTCTGACTGCACCTCGTCCCGAATGTCGCTCGCTCAGGGTCTTTAACTGCGCTAAGTAATCCAGGATTAGTAGGCTACTCTTTGGTGCCATTTGTAATTAGCGACAGATTAGCTCCAAGTACGGTGCGTTTCAAACAACTGAAAGTTCGGTCCCGCGCCTGGGATCGAACAGAGATGCATCAACACGGCTAATTTACTCATTCAGTCATGTCTGATGTGAATCAGAGGTTAAGAACGTGAGTATCCTGCGTGCACATAGATTACGTACTTCAACACGTGACAAATCACAAGCAAAAAAAAAGTTGAATATCTCACAACACAATGCAATGCAATGTCAGTTAACATTTACATGCCGAATTCACGACAAGGGTCTGTTTTAGCGTAAATCTCACAAACGGTGTGTAATTGTTACTCAGCGGTGTATTTAAGAGACCCTCTAAAATTAAACAGCGATATTGCTTCTGAAGTCTTTTGCGAGTCACCTTCGAGACGCGACATGATTTTGACGTAGCAATTTGTTTTATTATTATTTGAGTAAGACGAAAACGACATGCAGCAATTTGGAGAAAGGTTATGGAGGAAAATTGCATCGCAGATTTCGATAGCCTGGTGTGTTTAAAGTGACTACACGCCATTATAGTGTTTTCAGTGGAGCTGAGCAGGGAACGACCTTCGGCAGCCGGTCCATGCCGCCCTGCGGAGACATCCTGCTCCAGCAAACATGTCGAAGAAGACGCAAACGAACCAGATGGAACAGAGCTCTGGTTTCGAATTCAACATGCGGTTAATGAACCAACGGGTTTCGACGTGCCACACCGACTTCGCCTCTCGCCGAACACTCGCGTTCTCACTGTTGTTTACACACTCGGTCGTCGTTTCCCCCCCGAACTGTACCTTACGTGACCACCGGAAGTACTTTCTGGCGCAAGACGCAACAGCGCAGAAGGTGACGTTTATACGACGCAAAGCGGTAGGCGTTGCACTCAAGACGATAGCTTCTAGCTATGATAATAATAATAATAATAATAATAATAATAATAATAATAATAATAATAATAATAATAATAATAATAATAATAGAAAATCTCTTTGTTGCAACAGTAAAATATATACATACATAAATTGTACAATACCTACATATACCATAAGACTTTATACTCTTATAAGAACTAAGAAGATATTTAAAAAATAATAATAATAATAATAATAAAACCAGAGGAGTCTGAGAATTTATTTTAATTCAAAGCTCTTTTAATTTGAAATGACTCTTTTCTACCCCTGATTTCAGAGGTGCCAAATTCTTTATTTTTTATTTATTTTTTTTTTTATCATCGAGTGGGTTATGCATGACGGTTGGTCAATTTTCCAAGCTGTCTCTCTAATAAAGGAGGGAAAAATATGCCCAAATTATCCTTTCAACCCACGCGACAGAACAGGAATCAAAGCCGGTATAATCGCTGATTATTTCCTCTCTTATCCTCAAAGGTTTTCATTTGTCCTCCTCCTTCAAATGCAGGGAGAAATGCATCGGTTCAGGAGGAACTATTTTCCATTTCCCCTGTTATCCCAGAATAGGCTCACAGACTAGGGAATCAATTGCATATCTAAAGACATCTGATGAGGCAGCAGTGAAGCGCTTCACTTTTCCCCCCAAAACCAGGTAGGAAATGCAACACTTCACAGCAAATCCACAGCATCAAAAAGATCTGCAGTTTTACCCTCAAGGTGCTAATATGTCAACATAAACCTAAAAATGTTATGACAAACGTGGAGAATAGGTTTAAGGTTCAAATGCTCGCTCGCTCGCTCGCTGACATTGATATGTGTGATTGGAGTGTTGGGCGGAATGAATCGTGGAGCTTCGACATCAGGGAGGTGAGAGTAAAACCTTTCACTTACTGTGAAAGGTCAAGCTCTTCCTTCAGATATGTGTGTGTGTGTGTGTGTGTGCCATTACATTAATTGAGAAGGAGCCCCGACCTATGTGATGCTCTCGACCTGTAGAAACCGTGTTTTCCGTTTTGTCTTTAAAGGCACCGCAGAGATGCAGCAGGGATGAAGATTTGGATAAGACAGAATAAAGGCGAGACTTTATCCCACACCAGGGACTTTCATTGTGCTAAACCAGCGTGAAAAAACCTATAATAATGCTCCATCATGTCCTCTGAGTGAAGCATCCCGCCGCTAAGGTGCTCTTCAGGGCTGCCTGTGTGTTCTGCACTGGTAATTTATTCAGCAGGGCAGTTTGGCCTTCATACCTCTCCTGCGGCACCTTAAGCCCTGGTGTTAAATGTATTTCTTTGAATGGTACTGCGATCAGATTGTGCCTGACTATATAAAAGTAAAGGTGTAAAAAAAAAAAAAAAAAGCCGAGCCTCTTTGAAGGTATTCAGCTCGCTATTAAAAAAAATGCACTTTGAATCCACAGTAAAAATGAAATCTTGCTATTCAAAGAAGAAAATGAAAAAGTGTGAATGATAGCGGAGGATGTATAGTCATGAAGAGATGAAATGCTTGCGCGACAATCAAAAAGGGACAGACAGCGGAACATATGCCACAACTGAAAACAGGTTCAGTCAGAATCACTCTATCAATATTAAAGTTTTTTTTATTTATTTGCACAATTATTACTGGCCTGGGGCCTCTCTGTGTGGAGTTTGCATGTTCTCCCTGTGTCTGCGTGGGTTCTCTGCAGGTTCTCCGTCTTCCACCCACAGTCCAAAAACATGCATCTGAGGTGAACTGGGAACTCTAAATTGACCGTAGGTGTGCGCGAGACAGCAAATGCTTGTTTGTCTTTCTATGTGGCCCTGTGATGAACTGGCAACTTGTCCAGGGTGTCGCCCTATCTACCACTAAGAAAGTGGACGAGGTATCCAGGTTTGGATGTGCAGGCCACCGTAGTTCACGGGAGAGGGGGAGGAGTGAACCCTTGATGTTGCTGTTTCATCTTCAAAATCTCCAAATATTACACACTTGACCTTCAAGTTTTGACTTTGTGACCTGCCAGAACTAACATAATGCTAATAATAAATGTTTGGCTCTGCTTAAAGGAGAAGAAAGCATAGAAACGTGTTGGCCATATGGATGTACTTTTACTTCTGTAAAGCTCATCTATAGATCAATAGTAGTCTGGCTCCAAAAATGGCCTGATGATGAAATAATATGTTAAAAACCCTTTTATGTCACAACATATTTCTTATAGTGCCATTACAGGCACTTTTACTGAGCATTCATAATCCCCTTCATGTAATACAGGTCCTCAATGGGGCGTGGAAAAAAACAAAAAAAACATGTCAAGCTGCGATGAAATTCTAATGTTTGAAACTGCTGGGTGTTGACAAATGGACATTTTCCTACCCCACAGTGCCAAAGAGACATTTAATTTATAACACATAATGGGGTTGACATATACTCCCACTTTCACAAACTGCCTTCAGCGTGTTGCAAAGTTGGGAAACTGTCTGAGCCGGTATTTGTTTACCCATGCAAACAGGTTGCAGAGACGCATCCATCACCAATAATGAATAACAATGTGCGAGTGTGCAGATCAGAGTCAATGTGTAACAAGATCAAGTCACTCGGAGAAAAGCTTAAAAAGCAGAACATTACTCCCAAGATAGACTCGCTGTCATTATCTGTGGATAATTTGTCTTGGAGAAAGAATGAGAGAATGAGGAGCCATTAGTGTGATCCATTTCACACATTGTCTTGTCATTAGGCCTCTGATCCTTCACTTTGACAAATAGACATCAGCACGGGGTGAGTTGTTGACACTGCCTCCACCGCTTTAAAATCTGTGATATAAATCACGGTATGTTCCTGCAAGCACTGGACACAAGACGTGGAAAAATCGTCACGCATTTTTAAAAGGTGTCTGTCACATTATTTGTTGTTTTCAATTTATTATCTAGATGGATAAAAAAAAAAAAAGTTTGAAAGCTTAATGAATGCAAAACATTATTCATCTAATCAAGACCGGCATGATTTATTGCGTTTGACATCATTAGCTCAGGAGTTTCGGGAATTACTTTCACCTGAGTAAAAATGTACATTGAGTTTTGAGGACACCAGTTGCTATCTTGTTTAAATACTTGTTGTGTTGAGGAAACTTTTTTTTTTTTTTCCATATCCACCAGTGGGACATAATGGGCCTCAAGATGGTTGAACAAGAAAGAACTGGAAAAAGTGAGCAATAAAGAAAAATGAATGGGAGAATTTATACAGTAGACTTGAGAATTTTAAACAGATGTCTTGAGGTGTGCACCAGAATTATCACGAAAAAAAACCACAATCGTCACCACCACCGAGTGCCCTTGAGCAAGGCCCTTAAACCACTGCCTGCTCCACCAGTGTTGCACTGTGACAGCCCACTGCTATACCAGATGTAGTGGAGGTTAACTACCAACAGAATGGGTAAAATGCAGTGAAACAATTTCCCCAGTGGGACCAATGAAGAAACTTAACCACTGTAATGTGAGAATAATTTGTATTGCTACATCGCCACATGTATTTGCATTTTGGTTAACTCAGCCGGCGAAGATCAAAGTGCTGAGTCATGAGATGTTAATTTTTAGCCCCCACCCCTCCGATGCTTGTTTCAGATGGTTCAGGGCACGCAGCCTCAGACGAAAGAAAATTCCCAAATGAACCCGGCATTGATCAAAGCATGGATAGCTCTCAGCCGTAGTTTGATTGAGTGCTGTGGAGTTTCTGCTTAACAGGCAATTGGCAAAGTGCACAATAACTCATTTTTAGTCAGTTCATCGATAGGATAACACTAAAATCTATAGCACTTACCGTGCGTATAAGTAAAGAGTGTGTCACTGTGATTTTTCATCTCACGTCAGATTAGTCCAGACCTTCGCCCACTCTTTTCTTTTTTTTTGTTAAGAAAACTGTCAGTGATGGCTGGCTGCAGTCACAAGTGTTTAGGTTGATTCCAGTGGCAGTTAAAGGGGAAGTGTTCAAGTCGGTCACTTCTCAACTGTTTTCATCTGCAGCGCTCTCTCTAGAGTTTAATGGTGCGTACCACTGTCATAAAAAATTTGGTCCTTCTGGCCGTGCGCATTTGTGTTCCATTGAAGTCATTGAACCAGTGGTGCAGTGTTTAACACGGTGGATGGCGTTATATATGTCATTGTAAGAAGTGAATATTGCTGCTGTCTTGTTTGTCGCGAACTAGACCTAACACAAAAAATAAAAGCAAGAAAATGTACAAAAAAAAAGTGTACACTTCACTTCAAGTGAAAATGGCGTGTTATGATTGGACGGAGGAGGAGGCGGAATATTTTTTACACGTAATCAAAGAGAAAAATATAACAACCATTCTTGACGGCAGACAACATCCAAATGCAGATTCATCGCAAAATGTTTTGTGGCTCCATCCTCCTCAAAGTGGGGGGGACGAGAATGAAGAGAATTGTACTTTGTCGAAATTTTAGAAATATAACTTTTATTTTGCGAAAAACTGCAATGGAAACGCAGTTGTTGTTGCCGTTACCTTTGATCACTGGAAGCTTGATTTCACATTTCAACAGCCCCTATATATAATAATGAAAAAAACAAAAAACAAACCCTTGCCACCAACAAATGTCAATAACTCAGGATTTTACGGCTGGCACTGCTCTGGGGTGTGTGCCTTTTTCCAAGGGTCTGCACTCAGCTGTTGACTGCTTACACAATCACTGCCCCTGAAGGCAGCACAGCCTTCCAGTGCAAAACAACAGACACTCTGGCCGCAATATATTTCTCAGACAGAACAATTTATGGGCCATCACTATTAATCATTGCCGTCGAAAGGAAGATTGCCTAACTCATCCCGAGGCCCCCCCCCCATCCCTCTCTTACCCTCCCCAAAGAAATGTAATTCGCTGACTGCCTAAAGTGCTTACGGGGTGAGCTGCAGATGCATTATGCCCACGCCTGGTCTCAGGCCTGCACTGGCATTGCAATAAGCAGTGTTGATTTAATATCGTTTGCTGCATGCATTTTCTCGGACGTGTAATCAGTCCGCAAGGTTCTCTGAGAGGCTGTCATGAATCTTACCGGCTATATTGTACACCCCCCCTCCACCTCCCGCCCACCCATTTCCTTCTTCTCCGGTGGACAATCACCAGCTCGCCAGCAGGACGCAGCAGATCCAGCAGCCACTCCTGATTACATTCACGAGTTGGGCTGCCAATCGACTGTCTGGATGCAATCATGCACAGTACCCTTTTTTTTTTTTTTTGCTTTCTTTGTTTTCTCGTTGTTGTTTTTTTTTTTTTTTTTTAAGCCAAATGCAGCAATGCCCCTTCAGCTTTTCTTAGAGTGACTGAAAGCCTATTTGTAAAATGCAAATGAGTTTGAAAGAAACGTCTGAGTTGGCTGATTTTAAAACAAGAATGTCAAAGCAGCCATGATCACATTTAAAGGTCCAGTGTGCAAAATCTGGCTTGATTTATGATATTATGTTGGTAAAAGCTTAAAATACAGCCCATAAATACATTAATAAAAGCATATACTTGCAGTACACAAGGAGTAATTTCGTTTTCCTAGCCTCATTTATGAGAATATAAATATAGCAATAAGGGTCTTGCTCCTAGTTTGCTGCTATCTTGCGGCGCCATTTTTCAATGAAGCCTGCCTGACAGTGGCCTAAATTGGACACACGCTATGAGGCATGTTTCCTTAAATACCGGGCATCCCTTAAAAATTTTACACACTGCACCTTCAAGGGGAGAGCAGCAACATGGCTGCATAGACGCTTTCTATAGTTTTAAACTACGCTAAAGGGATGAATCCCATCAAATTGCTCAATAGCCATGCAACCATGTAAATGCAACACATTCACCCTGATATTCAGGAAATGTCAAGGCTAACTGAAATAAAAAAATAAAAAAATAAAAAAATACAAATATGAATTGAAAATGAATTCAAGACGGGATAAGAGATGAAAAACGTAAAGAAATGAAGACGGTTCTTTGAGCCTTTAATCTTCCAAAGCCACTGTAATTAATCTCTTATCTGCCTTCATCCGTTATGAAACGCCGCTGTTGCTGTGGCTTCTTTTTGATCAGGGGCCTCTGTCCAATCAGGTCGAGGAACCCATTCGAGGGGGCGTGTCCTTCAGTGAACAGTGATAGTGAAAGCTCCTCTTGCGTATTCTCACCCGTCGCTCCCCAGGGATTTTCAACTCACACCTTGATTCTCTGGTGGAAATGAGGGCTACGAGGCGGCAAGGTGTCGAATTGGAATCGCTTGCAGTTCATCGCACATGTGAGAAAATTAAAAAAAAAAAAGGACTTTCCTGTGCAGTGTGGTTTTTTTTTTGCTTCATAGAGTGGATATATGCATGGTGGTAACAAGGTTCCTCCTAATCTGACAACAGTTGTGGGTTATTTATAATAATCTCTACAGAATTCCTGAAAAACACTCATTCCAAAACAGTCATTAAATACATTCAATAACATAAATTAAAATCCTCTGTTACAATTTGCAGCGATAGCTGAAGCTCATCTGTATCTGCAGAAACTCATTGATGTCTGCATGTCATCCTAATAAACAATTTGGTGTAAAATCTTACATTTTTTATCATGTTGGAAAGCATCCTAACAGCATTGGCCAAGCAGTTCAAGCAGTTTGCCCTCGCCGAGACTTGTATCTCATTTCAAAATAAATTGCGGCTCACAACCGCACAGCTACAGGGGAGTTTATTTCATATATTTTGCCCATATTTCCTCTGTGACAACAAATGGTGCGGACGCAGAGTTTGAGCCGCTGAGGAGTAGATTGTTTTTTTTTTTCTTTTATTTAAAAACAAACATATTATGGTTCTAGGCTGCTAGTGTTGCTCAACTCATCAGAAAGCCCAACGCCTCTAAAAAGTCATTTTAAAATTCTAAACTTATTGTAGGCAAACGTCTGCAGGCAATACAGGGGCGGCAGGGGAATCAATTTCATTTGTAAGGTTCAAATGAACGCTGTTCTCCTCCTCTTCTTCCTCCTTCACTTGTGTCATCTCCGATTTCACCGAGTCCACTGTAGAACCAGCGGACACGGCCGGTGTCAGCGGGGCCGCGCCACCAACAGTGACATTTGTTTTGGGGAAGGTTACGACAAACGTGTCAAGAGAAGCATTTTCCCCACTGCTGTCAACATCAATTGGCGTTTTTTCGTCGGTTCTGTCGAGGGGACAGGTGTGTGTGTGTGTGTGGGTGTGTGTGTGCGTGCGTGTGTGTGCCGAAAAAGGACGGGTCACAGCTCTTTGCCATGTGTCACAGAGAGGCTGTCTGTGTGTATGTGTGTGTGTGTGTGTGTGTGTGTGTGCCCAAAAAGGACAGGTCACAGCTCTTGGCCATGTGCCACAGTGTATGCACGCGTGTCCACATGCACATGCGTATGTGCGTCTGAAAGAGAAGAGAAGTTGCCGTTGAAGAAGAAGGATGGACTCCGCCCCACAGTGTGTTACTGTGCCGCCGTGATGGAGGTGGACACCAGCGGGTGTCGGAGGCTCCAGGCTCCGGTGGAGATTTCACAGCTCCTTGAGCAAAGTAATCCCGCAGCCCTCGACACGAGATGGCAAATAAAAACGGCCCCTGGACGAACCCCCCGAAACACTTATCGAGCCCCGGCTGGCGCTGATCTGTATCTCTCCGCCGGCGTCGAGTGCTGCTGTTCCAGATAAACAAGGTGGGTGGCCCGCCGTAACGGCACAAGAGGCGGTTTAACCTCTCATATAATCGGCGCATTAATATGCATTAACGCGGCGCGCTGGAAATGGCGAAAAAAAACCACCTGACGTGCAGTGGAACGGACTCAGGTGGATTCCCCACTCGGCTGCACGAAGCTGTGATTGACATTTAAATTAGCTCTTGTTGTAAAGAAGTGTCGAGGTGTTCCGCCTTCTCAACGCTCTCCATCGGCTTTGAGGGGAAAAAACAAGAGAAATATTCAGAACGGTCTCGAATGTTTTCTTCAATCCAACGATAAATGACTTTTCGCCTGCTTTTTGGAGCTGTTTTTATTCAATTTGCACCCCATCCAAGTGAAGGCCAAACATGGTGCATTGTGTGTAATTCTCCGCTTGAGCTGAAGAGGGCAGAGATGTTTTGCTGGATTGCCCAGCGCTCAAGTCCAGTTTGCTTAGACTGTTTTTTTTTTTTTCTTCAAAGAAGATCTAATTCAGCAGGAAGTTAAGCGCTGTTTTGAGACAGAGTTGCACATATTCACTCAATTCTCTGACAGCTTGTCCCAGGTTTGCGTCCCTCCATCGCGCGCACATGTTTTAAAATCCAACATGAGGTTCTGTGCGCAAGTGCAAAAAAAAAACCAGGATAATTGCAAATCGGACTGTGCGGTGCACAATGCGCGCGCTAAGGGGAGCTTGCAGCGTTTATCTGCAATAATCCTCAACTCCTCGGGGCCCGCGGGCCAAGGTAGATAAGTAAACGGCCTGTCGCCGCCGCTGTTCTTGCGTGGGCGGCCCGCAGCAATCACAGGCGTCGTCCTTTTTGGCCGCGCTGAAGCTGGCAATCCATCTTTCCCCAATTCTTTCCAACCCCCGTTTCCTTATCTTTTTTCTTTTCCCCTTTTTTTTTTTTTCAGGAATCGTTCCCCCAGCCGCAGGTTTATCAGGCAGCTTCAGAGCCGCCAAAGCCAAGCGCCAGGTCTCCTCCGCGTTGCTTTATCTGGGCCCAGAAAATACGATGACCTTGTGGCGACTTAAAGACTTTTATCAAAAGCACAATAATCTCCCTCGCCAAAAAAAAGCGCATCGGCGGGAAAATAAATAAATAAATAAATGCATGAATGAAATGCAATGAAATCAAATAAACAAGTCAGAAGCAAGCAGGTAGGTTGGCACAGTGAGGGTGACGTCCCTGTCTGCTAGACCCGTATAGGGAATGAGGTTCTGAGCGTTCTCAACACACACACACACACACACACACACGCACACAAAATTTAATCTATCCATGGCTGCTCACAGAAGAAGAAACATTAATTATAATTAACGTCCTCCATACTGTATGTAAGAAACAGGGTAGGAGACGCCTTCCGTCATTATCATGCATATTATTTATTCCTTTTGAAAAAAAAAAGAAACAAGTGCCTGACTGAGTCCTTTCATGTTGCCAAAGAGCTGCACTTTGTGTTATTTTTATGCGCGGCGGCGTTGGGGGGGGTGATTTTCTGCAACAGGATTATAGGATGTTTGATCAGGAGGAGCCGTTTCCTCCGTCTCTTCCTCCGGACTGAAGACTGACAGGTGTTTGCTCCAAGCCGTCCTTCGCGCCGCCTGTTTCAAAAGATGTGGCCATTTGCTGCAAGCTCTTCCTCTCTTTAATGTCTGTCCACAACGCACCACGGAGATTCCACTGCCATTAAACGTTGCATGTTTCGTCACGGCGCGTCAATGCAACCGCACACAATTTAAAGGGACAATATGCGATTTCCATCATTGTAAAAAAAAAAAAAATTGTATTTGAAGCTCTAGTGTGATTTTTTTCTGGAGTAGAATGTCACATCCCCACTCTTCTCTGTCTGTTGATATCAAGACCTTCCTTTCTATCCACTTGTTTACAAAGCTGGACATTGGAACAGCTGCCCTCCCACCATTATAAGCAGCAAGAAGCAATCACCTCTATGGTGGGTAAATCCTCTGCAACTTGAGAAAATACACATGCAAATAGCTTGAAACATGCCCTGAATTCATGTTAACACCAGCAAAAATTATACTGGATCAAACCCAGGATAAAAATTTTCCAAAGGGGACAACTTGGGATGCACCAATACTGATACCAGCATTGGGTATTGGTAGCGATACAGGTGTGGTCTACTCACACTTGTTAAATACGTGCCGATACCACGGCACCGATACCAGCTGTATTTGTAAATTGTAAATGTAAAGTAAATTGTAATCATCACTCATCTCCATGAATGGCAGGCAAGGGGGGTTGGAGGGGCGCCAGCGTTTATTTGTTTCCACGCACCTTTGAGCAGAGGCATCAAACCCTCAAAGTCATCTTTTATCTACCCTGATTATTCGTCGGGGGCATATTTAGTCAAGCAATCAGTTGATTGCCAACTCAATGTTACCTTTTTTCAATGTTCCTTTTTGTTCTGCTTTCCAAGGTCAACTATGGGAGCAGGAGGCATAGGAGTGCTGCTGTCGTCACTTCTTCTGTCCTGGATTGCAAGCACAATGTTCCAAAAGATGACAAGACAGGCTCAGTTCAACGTACTATTTCAGGATAAGATAACAAGAGTCAAAGAGGAAGAAAACAAAAAGCAAGAGATGTAAGAAATATTGGGGAAAACAGTGACTTACAGGTGAGATGAAAGAAAAAGACAAACAGTGCAGGAAAGCTAATGAGGCATCGGGGTTGGGGCAGATAATCAAAGCGTGCAGGAGGAGAAGGGAGGAAGAAAGCAGCGCAAGATGACAACAAGACACAAGGGGGAAGACAAAACAGCAAGGAAAATAAGAAGAATAAAAAAAAAAAATCCTAAACAAGAATAACTCACTAAAGCTTCTATACACTGACCTTCCACTTTATTAGGTACACCTTGCCAGTGGCTGGTGATGGTATGTGCATCATGTGCGTTCAGGGTTGAACGTGTTGTGCATTTAGAGATGATAATTTACCCATCTTGGTTGCAACGTGCAGTCATTGAGTTATTGCTGCCTTTCTGTGGTCTCCCGCCAGTAGAAAGGCCCATTCTGACCATTGACCCCTGACATCTACAGGCACTTTCTGTCACACGGAGGTGCGGGCAGGAACCAAATGCAGACAACTCCAGGTGAACAAATTTGAACTCAACAAAAGGTGCCCTCATGGGTAAATAAGAAAAACATTATAATAAAAAAAATGGGAGACTTGTACTTAAAAGTGAAAGAAAACTGGAACTGACTTACAGACCTGCACAAAGATACAGTGAACATGGGGCAGACAGGTAACCCAGATGAGACAACTAAGATGAAAACGATACGATAACTGAGCGGGAACAGCGACTGAACACAGACAAAGGAAGACAAGGACTATTTTTTCCAAGGGGCAGGAGCGCACAAGTGAGAACGATCAAGGGCAGGACTGACAACGAGAGACAGATGAAAATCATGAACCAAAAACGGCGGGATAAAAAACAGGAGGTAAAGTGCAGAAGACACAAGGACAGAGGAGACTTTCAAAACAGGAAACACTAAAACAACAGACCATGACGGAACCGGTGCTAGTTTTTTCTTGATCAGACCATTCTTGGTAAAATCCTGAGGATAGTTGTGCGTGAAAATCCCAGTCGATCAGCTGTTTGTGAAATTCTATGGTCGTCTTCACAACGTCTACATGCCAAAATGCATCGAGTTGCTACGATGTGATTGACAGATGTGCTATTTGCATGAACAAGTAAGTGGACATTGTATGTAATAAAGTGGCCGGTCAGCGCATTTTGTCTTTTCAAGTGTTTGTTTAACCCTGGAATGCATGGTCCAAGGATTGGCCCATCACGGATGGGATTGGTTCAAACAGCACCCTGAGCCTGACTGCAGGAAAAAACAGAGACAGGCAAGGAACAGATAGACTTTTCCTTTGCCAAAAGTCAGCCCGTTTGTGACTTTATCTCTAATACAAACACAATGGTTTTCACATGGAGGGAACTATAACCCCATGGCTTACATGAGGTGCACATGACTAAAGTAGTTTGACTCTATGCTTTGTGGTTAACGCGCATATTTCTAACATCTTCCTAGCATTCCCAACGGTAGTACCTTTGTAAAATCCCTGATAAGCTAGGATTTATATTTTTGAGCTTGGACACATGTCAGTTAGGATTACTAGTTCAGTTAGTAATTTTGGGACCTATGGAAAAAAAATTGGTTTGGGCCTCCGTCCCATATATAGCGCATTAATAACAGTATCTGTTGGGGCCCCTCATTACTGATGGGACCATAAAATCGTCATGTCATTTTCCCCTCCTTGACAACAGCTTGGCATGCAAGAGTTTCAGTACAGGACAGTACAGTGCAGTAGAGAACAGACCTGCTGTAAAATGCCATAGCCATAAAGTGACAGCAGACACATCATGTTTGCTTTGCCTGCTCTCTTGTTATATTCGCTGCAGAGTTGTTGATAAGAAGTGAAGAATTTTAGACTCCACTAAATCATTTATGGGCAGCCAATAAAAACTGCATTCCGGAGGTCAGTGATGATGGTGTTGGTGGTGTATGAAAAAAAAAAAAAGAGATCCCTCATCACCGAAAGCATTTTGAAGCGCTTTGCACAATCAAAGAGAAAACCAACGGTTCCCTCCAGAGCGAGCATGAAGCGACAGTGGCCAGGAAAAACTTCCCGGCAGGAAAACCTTGAGCAGAACCCGACTCTGGAGGAATGAAGAGCTAGACATAGAGACAGAGATAGTGGCAGACAGGCCAGAATGAGCAGCAGTGGGGAAACATCCAAATCTTTTGTATTTTATAAGAATTACAGTTCAGTAGAAGGACGCAAATATACATACATTAGTATAAACAGGCAGGTCTTTGCCACCTGTTCAAGATAAGACAAAAAGAATTGAATAAACTGGCAATCACCTTGGTTTTTTTTTTTTAGCCATTTCTTTCAAAAATATATCCAATATACAGCCTTCCTCCAGAAGGCAAAACAAATAGGTGAAACAAATCTTTGTCTTAATGAATACAAAAATGTAACATTGGGTAACATAAGTGATTTTAACTTTGGTAAGAGTATTGGGGTCTATCGGGGTCTATTGGGGTCTATTGGGGTCCCCCTCCGCCCCCCCCCCCTTCCACGCTAGCATGGCAGCATGCCTTTTGTCTGCTTGCATGTGATACTAGAGTTAAGCTGAACCTGCTTGCTGCCTCTTCCTGACTGTATTGTAACTGCAATAGCTCTTGGGTCCATTATCGATGTTGACCCTTCCATCTGTGGTGGCAGCTGCTGCACCAAGCAAAAACCTCTGGGGTAACCATAGCTTGCGCCCACCACATTTAGCTGATGACAAAGTTGATATAGAACGTAAAGTGAAAAAAATAAAATAAAATAAAAATAAGTAAATGAGATAGAAAAATCTAGTTTTATAAAAATTCAACCTGGCTGCCCAAAACATTCCTGGTGAATAAGCAGGCCTGTTGTTTTCAATATACATGTTAAATATTGGCAAAGAATCACCATTATAACAGATTGCCCGGCTAACAAGCCATGCAAAGGTTAGTCAAAAAATATTCCAGTTCAGGTCTTGATCAGGTCTTTCAAACCTCTATGAACGAAACTGAGACACAAATAAGAACAGAAATACTTTCGGATACAAAGATGAACGCCTTCATCCTTAATGGATTTTTTTCTTTTGCAGACTCTCGAAAGGAAAATTTTGTTTGTTCCTATTTTACCTTGGGAGAGCTACAGTAACAAACAAGGTCCCTCCTTGTTTTTGATGTGAAATGACAGATGGTCAGCTTTTGTGCTGTAAAATACATCTTCAGGTGTAAGAACAATATGGACAGATGGTGCAGAAATGTCTTAATTAAATGACAAGGCACAGGCAAACAATCAAAACACTATATAGGTATTGAGCAATTATGCAGGGATAGCAGGTATTTAGAAAATATGAAGAAAAAATAAGCTAAGTTAATCATCATGAATTCCATCCAAAAGTGTGTGTGTGTATGTGTGTGTTTTTAATTTGTTTCATCACCAATGCACAAAACACAATTTTCATCAGATTAGATACAAGGTTAATAAAAATGGATGTGAAGAGCTCTAAATGTTCTTTCTTCTGGGGCGGAGTGTCACACCACACACACTCTCTGTCTGTTGATATGGAGCCTTTCTCTCTTCTTGTTTACAAAGCTGGACCGGCTGTGCCTCCCACCTCTAACCCATTGAAACAGCCGCCCTGCCACTATTACAACTAACGAGAAGTATCCGCCACTACCAATCTGACCACTATCAGTGACAGACCAGCATCCGACTCAGAACTCTTCAAAAATACCGAAGTGGTGTCTTTGACTGGGGTTTTGGTCGACATGCTGTGCTCAGATACGCCCTCTAGCGGCAGTTAGTAGTAATTTTTTTTTTTTTTTTTTTTTTTGTACAGCGCTAAATCACAACCAATGGCGTCTCAAAGCGCTTTATACAATCAGAGAGAACCAACTGGGCCCCCGGAGCAAGCAAAATGCGACAGTGGCTGGGAAAAACTCCCCTGTGGGAAGAAACCTAGGGCAGAACCAGACTCCAGAGGGCCATCATCTGCCTATGAGTAGTTGGGGTGAAATACAAAAATAGAGGAGAGACAGAGAAAGAGAGAAAGTAGTAGAGTGAGCCAGGGTGGCAGACAGGACAGAGTGAAAAACAGATACACACCTGTGTGTAGTAGTTAATAACTATTTCATCAGTGCCTTGTCAGATGTCCTGGAATCTAATCCAAAGCATTCAAGTTAGAACGTGGCGTTTATGCAGTGCAAGCGCATCTCCGTCCACTTTTATAATCTAGGTTGGCTAGTAAAAAAAATGTCGAGATGTCACTGTTTGTGTTTTCTTGAACTCTAGCTTCAGAATCAAAGACCTCTGTGTGTCAGGATGAGAAACATCACCTCAGGACTGAGCCCTCTGACTCATCGAACAAGTGAGTTTCTTTTTAAAGGCAGTTCAAATTTGAAGTTTCTACTATTTATTATTACTTCGATGTCGATGGAAGCAATCACTCCTGAGATAACATTGAAGCATACAGCCCTATTAACCAGTAACACCGGTAACACAAGTGTGGTTAAAGACAAAATAGTCACAAGGAAAATATTATGTCCCCTTTCTGCTTGTGCTCATTGCTCTTTATTGGCAAAATGATCCACCTGTAGCATCCTTGGCAAGCAGCTCTCTGTGTCAGCAAGTCACTTGCCATTGTTGCAGGGGATATGTTGGCTTGAAGAGTGTTGTTCAGTCAATTTAAACAAAATGGGTGACGTCACGTTGACTCTGGCCATCTCTACATACAGTGAATGTATGGGGACCTCTTATGTCTTTCATTTGTTGTACTACTTAGATCTGAGTTCTTTTCCAACTGAAGGTTCCCGATTTGTTGAAACTTTTCCTCCGTGAAGCTCAAAAGTGGTCACATGGTCTAGAACTGCAACCTAAGCCTCCAACAAAACCCTGGGCACTTAAGTTTGAGGAATTTCAATTTTGATTTAACGATCCCTTCCGGTGGAAATATAATAAGACTGACACCTCAGCTTTTTCCTCTTTCCTTCCTCTATACTGTAATAATAAAGCACCTTCAGGGCAGACCCGGAGATCTGCAGGTTGTACCTTTGAGGGGTAAAGGTTAAAAAAAAACGGGATAAAAGAATCTTTCAAATTCAACAACGCACTGACTTTTTAATTTTTTTCTATTTTTTTTTAACCCGCTCACGAGCTGCAGCACAGGGGTCACACAAAGGGAATATTTTCATCCGCAAAAGCCCGCAGCGTTGCCGGTGTTGCCTCGCAGACGCCGCCGAGCATTGAGCGTCTTTGATCCTTCTCCCGGCAACCGTTCAGCGGCGAGCCTCAGTCTGCACGTTCGCTCGTCTTCTCTCCCGTCCCCCTCCCCGCCCCGCCCGCCCCCACGCGTCATTAATATTCCCCCTCCGCTCCCGCCCGCCCGCCGCATAACTCAGGGGGGGGGGATCAATCACGAGGGTTGCCATGGGGACGGAACCACCCGTGCAGGTAGCGTGTGCGCGCGCCGCAATGTTTGTGCGCTCGCTGTACTGCCTCCTCCTCGCCCTGCACGCGGCGGCCGAGGGCCTCCGTCGGGTGACGCAGGCCTGCATCCGCTCGCGCATTTCCGAGCCGCTCTGACAGCTGTCGAGTCGAGACGCTCTCACCTGCCACACTCGGCTTCCTCGCGGCCCCCGCACGAGAATGACGACTGAATTCAAAGGAGGGAAGTGGTGGTGGTGGTGGTGGTGGGTGTCAGGCGCGTTTGGTTTCATTCCTGTTGAAATAAACTGCTGGCGAAGGTCTTTTATTTTTTTTTTTGAGGGGTGGGGTGGTTGAGAGATAGAGCTGGAGAAAGTGTTTCTGAGGAGGTTAAAATAACAGGGGCCTCGCCAGTCGGCTAAAGCTCCTCCAAACACGCCACGTTTTTTATATCAAACAACTCCTCCACAGCTCGGCTGTTTTCAGACGCTGTCACAGGGAGCGTAATCTTTTTTTTTTGTTTTGTTTTTTTTGGATACGGTTCAGGTGGGAAATGTGATTCCGCCCCACCAACAGTGAAGTATTTGTCGTCTTTCGTCTCTGAGCCTCCGTTCCCGCCCTCAAAAGAAAAAAAAACAAAAAAACAAGCAAAAAGCAATCAAAGAAGCAAAAAGCAGGGGACCAAACGGTTGGTAGAAGTAACAGTAATACGGTTGGATAAGCAGAGGTATGGATAAATCACGATAATTACAAAAAGGATCATACACACGTAGACATAGGTGTTGTGCTGCATGCACTCCAGAGCACACATGGGTGTGGGGGTGGTGGGTTTATTTTATATTTCACACAGACAGACACGCATGCACACACGCACACTTTGTACTTTTATCCTTTCTAAGGGAATTGTCTAATTTGTGCTGCAGTGAAGTGATATACTATTTAGTTTTATTTTGCGACATAGCTTTCTGCCCATAGTTTTTTGTTTTTTTTTCCAAAACAACCGGGGAATGAGGCGAGAAAAAGGCAGAGGAGAGGAAACTAAAAAAATAAATAAAATAAATAAATAAAAACAAACCCCTCTGAGGACTGCAGAGGCAGGCTTTTGTTCCTCCAGACAAGTACGATTGATGCGCCCTCCCTCTGGAGGGTAATATTGCCCAGACCAGGAAGCAGCCAACCTTGAATCCCTGCATCACTTCTGAAAGTTGTGCCACTGGTGGAGCAGCAGCTGCTGCAGTTTCACTTCATAAAACGTTCCAGTGGATGGACAGCCAGTGAAGGTTGCACTAAATACTGAGTCTTTTGAGGTTGACAAGCTGTTGTTGCTTCACATCAGAACTGTTTAAAATTTCTTGTTTAGTCATCAATTCATTTCATTCGTTCATTATTCATTCTTGCAAAACATCCAAAACTTCTCCACATGGTTACAAAGCACGTTTTTCCCTGAACATTAAAAAAAAAAGATCTTCATCTGCTGGAGCTGTCTGTATTGGCAATAAGATAACAGGATTTTAATATCACAAAATGGGAGATGATACTCCCAATATATCCAGGGATGTGATGCTGAATTAATATAGGATAATACTAAATATTGCCAAGCATTGAATTAGTGATTTCAATTATTAACCTCCTGGAAAAATCAATAGGTACTTTTAATGCTCATGTATTAATTAAATATAATTTCTCTTCCAACGGCATACTGTACAAACAGATATTTGTCAGGAGGAGCCATCAAGTCCGGCTTCTCTTGATGGACAAACACCATCTGATGTTTTTGTCTGCACACTTTTGAAAGTAGATTCAGTGAGTAAAGGAGAAATGAGTGTGGAAAACGACAAAGAAAAGGCTCTGACTTTACAAAGCAAAGCATATCCAGCACTGGCCTAGATATACCTAGATGTAATTCTGGTGTCACTATGAACTTCTAAGTGGGGAAAAACATGCATGTGACACTGTAGAAAAGTGGCCAATGATCTTTAACATTATGCACGAGTTGAACTCTGCAAAGGAGAAGAGGACTGAGAGGGCAGAACTTCCAGTGTTAAAAAAAAGAAACTAGTTGGAATGAACAATCTGCTTTTCATCGCAGCATCAGGAGAAAGCTGTTAAGAAATTTTCATCCTCATTACCCAGAAATGATGTGAGGTGATGTCAGTAAACTGTGCCGAGATAATTACCAATGCAGCTGGTTTGTGATGCTTGATGATAAAGCGTAACATAATTACCGCCGGATGCTCAGCGCTTTGAGTCACACCACCGCTCTGTTCTATGCGTCGCTTTTTGCCAAGCTCGTGCTTCTTTTTTTTTTTTTTTTTGGTGCAGCCTGGCTTTATTAAGAAAGACAGGATTGACTTTGCAGTGATGCCTGAAGTATGAAGGTCGCTCAAACATTGGGGGTCCAGGTAGAGCCTGGGCTGAGTGATGTCCTGGCCTCGATGGGAGAGGAAAGGTGCCAGTTGCAACAGAAGGAAGAGGGCTGGTGTGTAAGCGTTGACGATACAAGGTTACACTTCCATTGGTAAGGGGATGTAAGAATGTGGTGTGGGCAGCCATGGGAGAAACAGAGAAAGAGAGGGAGGCAGGAACTACACGGCACAGTTTTTCAAATGAGTATAAGAATTTGACCGCAGAGCAGCATCTATTTCCACACAATCCAAAAACTTAACGAGGCCTAATAGATATGAAGCTGCGCTTTGGAAAAACCTTGATCTAAAACGATAAGCAACTCTGCTCATTACAGGCATTTTGTCACATGGCCTTCACGTCTTATTTCGATGCTTAAGGTACCACATTGCATTGACAAAGCTGTTCCTGATGAACAATCTACCCATCGGTTTCACACCGCCTATGTTACTTTCGTTAAGACGCAAGGCACGTGTTCAGACAGCTGGCGAAGTTTGTTCTCCACAGGGAAAGTCTTGTGTTTTTGAGTGACCCTGTGCTCAACCTTTTCCTCTTCCCATCTTTTCGCAGTCTGGCGTCGGAATGTAAATGGCCTCCCACTGATACGGACCTCGTCCCATCTGTTTGACCACCAAGAGAGCCATAAAATACACACTGGCATTCACTAATTTAGACTATGGTGGCAGTGGTTGTTAGAAGCTCAACCATCTGCACTCAGAGGTATACTCACAGGTGCACAATACAGGTTTCCATCACACTTTGGCGTGTAGAATGAGGCTGATGTGAAATCAGAAACTTTCAAACCATTTCCCAGAAGAATGATGAGATGTCCTTTGATGAGAACAACACAGTGGTGAGTCTGAAGAGGCAGCTGTGACCTTGATCTATCTATCAAGCTGACTTGTGTGGCTCTTCTACCACTCGAATTTTGCATTGTATAGTAAAGTAGAATATCATTGTTGATAGTGTTGTTAACTAGATTAGTATTATGTATTTGTTGTAGTTTTGCAGTGGTGACCCGTGAACACAGTAGCTGGGCCAATAGCTAAAGCTATAGCTGAATGTGATGCTTTTACACAATCAGGCAGACCCGCAGCTATCACCACGTCACTCACGCTGTCGGAGGCAGTGCCCCCGGCTCATTCATTACTTACTGTGTTAAGAATTGAAAGCTAACATTTTTCTGAGAGCCATATGCAGTCATCAAAAAAGCCATATAAAGCTTGTGAGTCATAGGTTCCAGACCCCTGGGCAAAAGCATCAACATCCAGTCCATTCACTCGCACTCCAAATGGCCATTCACTCTGTACTCCTGAAGTGCCTCCCAACGGGTTCGTCAAGCCACATAGTTGTAAACCTTCTCCAGGACCACAAAACCCATGTGGACTGGTTGGTCACGCTCCAAAGCACCCTCCAGCACCTTGAAGAGAATAAAAACAATGTCCACTGTTTGACGGCCAGAATGAAAACCGCATTGGTCCTCCTCTATCTGAGGTTCAACAATCAACCAGACCCTCTTCTCCAGTACCCTACAGTAGACTTTACCAGGGAGGCTGAGGAGTGTGATCCCTTGATAGTTGGAGCACACCCTTTTTGCCCCCCTTCTTAAAGAAGGAACCACCACCTGTGTCTGCCACTCCTGTGGTACCGTCCCCAATGTCCACACAATCTTGCAGAGACCTGTCAAGCAGGACAGCCGACAACATCCGGAGCTTTGAGGTAACCAGGATGGATTTCATTCACCCTTGGGGCTCCACCACCGCAGCCTTGTTTAAATGGCTTACCGAGAGATTAGAGCTCTGATTAGGTCTGCTTCCTGCTCAGAATATGTTTTAGTGGGATTGAAGAGGCCATCGAGATATACCTTCCACCCCTCAACAATATCCTCAGTTGAGGCTAGCAGCTTTCCCTGTACTGTAGACGGTGTGAGGAATCACCACTCCCTGCCTTGAGGCACTGGATGGCTTGCCAGAATCTCCTCAGAGCTGATCGAAAGTCATTTTCCATGGCCTCACCAAATTGTTGGCCAATCCGACTGGTGATTGACTGCAAAAATACCAAACCGTGCATGAATCACCAACAAATGTTCTATTTGTCGTAGTGTACCCACCACTGTTCTGCACAATTTTTTTAATCAGTCAAAGATAAGAAATTACCATTGCAAGTCAAATCTGTTGTGATATTAAAATGACTGCAGCATGAACTTCTTGATGTTAAAAGTTCATGCTGCAGTGAAAATCCTGCTGAATTTCTTCATCAGCAAATTGGCTCAAAGGCTCCTGGACCCAGTCGTCCGTCCACTGTTTGCAGCTTCTCTTCTTTTGCTCAATTTTCCACATGATCAAACACAGAATGAAGCTTGTAAAAATTAAATAAACAAGTTTCAAACACACAGTACTTTTGTGCTGCAAAACGATGCAGATGCTTTTCACAGATCGCTGTTCTTTGCAGCATGGCCCTGCTCCTAAAAGTTCCTGACACAGAACTTTTAGTCAGGGAAAGTTTTGGGTTCGAGGAAGGTTTTTTAAAGTTCCAGGTATATTTAAAAAAAAGTTCTTGCAGTCGAAAAGGGACTTATCCAACTCTCTATATTCGGTGGACCTAATCTCTGGACAGGAGTGCAGTTTGGACACAGCCTGCAGTCAACATCCTGACCTTCACAATGATGAAGGTGGTATGTGTTCCATATGCTCTCCTGCCTTCTTTGGAGCCAACATCCTGTCTGCAACCTGTCATCTGATGTAACACACACACGCACGCACACACACACACACACACACACACACTTTTCATAACATATTGCCTTGAAGTGTTTTCATATAAAAACTGCTAGCGTGCTGAAATTATGCGACAGAGCCAGGAAGAATTCAACCTTTGTTTTCTTTGCATGCCTATAATTACGTGGTTTGTGACTAATAAACGAGTGACGGCGGCCTTTTTTAGTGAATAGCTTTTGCTCTGTTTGACATTTTGGCTTTGTAAACAAATTTATTCAGATTCAGACTAGAGTTAATGAATTACTACTACAATGAATTATTCATGAAACAGCCCATCGAGATGACCACAAATGTAAGAGCAATGGCAGAAATATCAGAATGACATGGCAACATGGCATTTTCACAAAGAAGGACAAAGAGTGGCAATGAAAAGAAGCACATTCGCAGCTTGTCATGAGATGGTGATGGGCCAAGGGTCGGCCCTGCAACTGCTAAGAGGCTGTAAGTGGCATTACCATTATTAAAAATAAGTTTGATCTGTTTGCTTTGAACATGAGGGAGGAGAGGCTTTTCAGTAAAATAAATAAATAATACAATAAAATGCTTTATCCCACTCAATTTGAATAGCCCAGCTCTTTTCTTGGCCCCATATGTGAGAACAGCATACCCAGCCCAAACAACAGTAAAGAAGCACAAGCAGAAGCAGAAAGTCAACCTTGCTTGAGCACAAGCAGAGTTTAGCCTCTGGTGATATGTTCAAGGTTTGAAGAGTATAGTTATTATAAATTGTCATGTGCATTGCGGCTGTTGCCTTGCCTTACCAGAACTGTCACCACAGAAAAAAAACAGTATACACAACTATACAAAATCAGAATATCAATCAGCAATTTAGTGTAGAGTTTGTAGAGACCTGCAGAGGAAGCCTTATTTTACAACGGTACCAAGAAACCATTTCTCTTTTGACCTATTCTCCACAATCTTTCCACTAACTGAGCTGAAATCAATGCATTTTTTATTTTGTTTTTTTTACCCACCCCGCCCCCTCACCTTGCCATATTTAACCCTTTTGAATTCACAAGGACCACTTCCTCTTCCTACAGCTCCCATGGGGTTGGCTAATCTCACAGCTTGTTCAAACATGTGTTTGTTTGCCCAACACTTCATGGTCCAGAGGCGAAGTCAGGTTTCACTGTTATTTATACACATTCCCCTGACAATTTTTCAAAGTTTTGTTTCCTAGTCCGTTCTGACCTCAATCTGCTGTGACTTCAGCCTAATCAAGCTTGATTATCTCCTGAGAACATTTCACTTCCTCTGCCGTTAAGAGACAGTGTAGAAATTTCTCAATGGAGACATTCTTTGCTTCCATGGGTGCAGTAAACAGTTCTACATAGTTGTGTTCCTGACTGAATTTCCATTTTGTAATTTATTTTTTGTTTACATTATTGACTTCATGCAACTGAAAGACTGTAAGAGCTGCCAACAGTTACCCCTGGCTGTGTTCAATGACCTGAGGGAAAAGCGGAATGAAAATGCCTCTTTTCCATTACTTGTGCTAGTGCTAGCTAGTGCATATGTGCGACTAGCCCTTTTAAATGCCAACATGACTTCATTTGGTTTTCACTTTCTACACTTTTCAGGCAAATATAATAAGAAACTGTGCCAACAACGCTAGCCAACAAAAACTTTTGAATAACAAAGAGAATTTGCATTGTTTTCTACATCTTTGTCAACTACGAGGCAAATCCCATCCATTCATTTTCTATCAATACTTCTAAGCTGCCCGCAGCAAAGGTGGGGTTGCACCTGGACAACTTTTCAGTTTAGTGCAGAGCCACACAGAAACAACAAACAAACCACTATAAAGATATTGTGTTGTATTTAAAACAAGCGGCATAAATAGGGTTTAGTTCATTTCAGTTCAGCTTAGTTCAGCTTTGACCTATTGGTTTAGGGTCAAGCGTGTGTTATTTGGTGTTTTTTTAAGAAGAAACAGTGACATCAGGTGATGACATTTTAGATTGCAGCAGCGTTTCACTTTAGTCCCCTTTGGGACTCCATACCTTCCCTCTCCTGAGCTTGCCAGTGAACTAAGTTGGCCTGCAAGCATAAACCCAGATACCCCGTCCACCTTCTTCTTCATTGGTTTATTTGAGGACGCCACCATTCACCCTAAATACGAAATGCGCCGTCAGGTGGGCTAGATTGTCCACACCAGGCTTCCTTAGAAATATGGCAGTGCAAGATGGCAGCTAACTAGCAGCAAGATCCTTGCTCTTTCTATATTCTTATATACACAGATAAGAAGTGTTCTAAACCCTAAAACCAAATTACTTTTATTTATGTATTTATGGGCTGTTAAGGCTTAACCAATATGAAAGTCATAAATTAAGCCAAATTTTAAACACTGGATCTTTAAATCATGCAACAACATTAAATTGTGCGATTTGATATTTAGTAAACAAACTACATTAATATTTAACCCAGAATTGATAGTGGTTCAGACCTATTGCAGCTCTTGTTTGCTGTATGCATGAAAAAAAAGTTATGAAAGTTCAGTTTTTAGGGACAAGGCCTGAAGGTGCTGCAGAAGAACTGAACCTGAAACCGTGTGCACCTCTGAGTTGATTCAGACTTGGGGTGGGTGGGCAGGTGAAGTAAACAAGCTGCATACAGGATGAAACTAAGGCCCATGCCAAGGAGGGAAGTCACGAATGCATAAATCTGTGTGCACACAAGCAAGTGCACGCATGCACGCACGCACACACACACACACACACACACACAGACACACACACAGTGAAAAAGACACAGTTTGGTCACTGGGGAAAAATGGAAACACATGGAACCACACAGGAAACAGCTGGAGGCACAGCCAGGGTCACAACAGACAGAGAGCGATGATATTTTTCAGCCTTGGTTTTTCTCTCGTTTGTTTTAAAAATCAGACTGTGAATTATTTAAGCTTGGGCAACACAGGCTATTTTTTTCTTAACTGCCCAATCAAAAAGGACAACAACTTCCAAAATTGTTTTTAGAAAAAAAAATCCCCAATAATAAAGTAGTAGACACAAAAAAAGATATATTGAAGAATCTGACAAAATAATATGTTCTGACTTATTCAGTGAACTTTATACAGCTTCACTGCAGATATTTTAGTGGCATTCCACTTTTACGCAATCACTGTTTGAAGCATCACTGCCTCATTGCAAGGGTATCATTTTGGTCATCAGTAGAAAAAAAGTTTGTCCATAAAACTATAGTGTGTTGTGCCCTCAAATCACAAGGCTTCTGTTGAGCTGCTCGGTGAAGTTTGGCACCTTCACTTCATGCTGGAGTTAATCTGGAGTCTTTAGCCCAAAAGACAATAAATTAGACAAAACCAATTGGTTGATGTGGTCATTTTTTTTTTTTTTTTTACCTTCAGCTCAATTTATATGTTATAATTACAGCCTAAAATGATAAAATAGAGATATTCTCTAAAGAAGGGCAATGTCTCATGTTGTTTCATAACTGGAAAGCTAGAAACACTCAACAAAATGAAAGTCACACATTCAAAAGATGCTGACAGATCACTCGGAAAGACACCAAGATCCTGAAGCTTTTTCCTATTTTTTTTAAACTTTGACCAGTAGTTTGTTCTATCTTGCCTGTCTTCCCAGTTGAAGCAAATTTCTAGGTCACGGGAAACAGGATCTGCAAGATATGTTTCACTTATAATTTTGCCAGCATCAAACCTCTCCCTTTTTTATAAGGATGAACATAATTTCCAACAGCCTTCCACATTTGACACATATATGTGTGGGCTGTTAGTGTAAGAAATGCAGATATCCACTTTGCAGTCATGTTTCCGTTCCAAGCAAGCAGGACTCCAGCAGCTGAATTCGCTTGTTAGCACCTACAATCACACATGTGCCAATCAGCAAAGTCACCTGCTGCTTATCTTGTGTCGGAACTTGAAATCAAATATGCACAAAAGTCTCTCACTGCATGCCTGAAGAGGTGCGAAGAACTGGTTGCATAGCCGACCCCCCACTCCAAAGAGGAAAAATGTGATCAAAGAAAATTCTCCAATTCAACAGGCACAAAGGATCCACCAGAAAACTCCAGACAAAGCAAAGATACAAGGCCTGAAATACTGCGTCGTGACTATGGAGGTGCTGTCTCTCTGTTAACCTAACAAGACTAGTGTCACAAGATAGGAAGGGGAGACGCACACTACATACACACCAGGTAATGGGGAACAGGTGAATACAATCATGATGGGGGAGACTAATCAGACAGAAGGGAAGGGCTAGGTGGCTGACACATGAGGGAAGATGGTTTCAAAATAAAGCAGGAAGCCACGAGACAAACAACAACTAAACTAACACACAAAACTTAACGCCCAGAACATGACTTGACAATTTAAAAAAAAGTGACATACATGAACTGTTTATCAGGGGCAACTTGCGAGTGCTGGGTCTGTATGTACACACTCAGCTTTACAGTTGGACGTGTTGTGCATCCAAAGATGGTATTCTGCATTCCTCGGTTGTCACCAGTGGTTATTTGACTTTCCAATGCCTTTCTACGGTCTCCACCCAGTCTGTCCATTCTCCTCTGAACCCTGACATCAACCAGGCATTTTCCTCCACACAACTGCCGCTGACTGGATTCTGCTTTTCCGGACCGTTCTCCTGTAAACCCTGGAGATGGAGATGGTTGTGACGTTCTCAGACCACTGCGTCTGGCACAAACAACCGTGCCACGTTCAAAGTCACTCCAATCCCCCTTCCTTCCTCATTCTGTTGGTCACTTTGAACTTCAGTAAGTCGTCTCCACCACGTCTTCATGGCCGCATGCACTTTGCGTTTGAGTTGCTGCCATGTGTTGGCTGTGTGAGTGTATATGATAGTTCCATAATTTTTGAAGTGAAGCAAAGACTGAAGATCTCAATCCCTTATAAATTAGGTTGCAGTGTGCGCTTCTCTCTAAAACTCTCTGTATATGCATCAGATGCAGGAAGTAAGAAAGTAAAAATATGTTGTTGCATTGGTTATTGTTATTAAAAGTTTAAACATGTATGTGAAAACAAATGTATTGTTTCATTAATTGCAGATTTTTTTTTTTTTTACTCAAGTACATTTCAGAATCTCTACATATATATATATATATATATATATATATATATATATACTTTTACTACACTATACTTTTACTCAAGTACATTTCAGAACTATCCATTCCTTTACCCCAGTACTGACGGTGAATACTTTAGCCGCCTATGACGTACTATACATACATACATAAATGTAACCATATACTTAATATGGACTGCATATGGTGTAGTGGCTTGACAGTGCTTGGCAATATTTTGGACTATTTGGAATGCTTTACACGACAGACCACATCCATCCTGTTAATACACCCAATACCAAGCTGCTGGCCATGTGAATAACCTGTCCATCAGAGGAGTTCACTCATTCACACAGACAACCAAAGGAAGAGCGTTTGGAAGCAATTGATGCTCAGGCATCGTGCCCAGGGACAGGATGGGGGGGAAGGGAACTGGAGGAGCTGAGAACCAAGTTGTTGATGCTCCAATTAGTGCACAGTCCGCCGCTACGTACCACAGCTGTATTGTTCCAGCTGCTCGTTCGTGCCACACCCCCACTCATGTTGGACTAAATCTGAAAGAGCGCCTTAGGCAGATGTGTCGTCGCCTGCCTACCCGATGGTGTTGCAGGCCTAAAGATACATCTGGGTTTACAGGTGCTGAGCAGCATCACTTTGGTTTAATACAATGTAATAAAATGCCAGGCTTTCCTTCCCTTCGTAATAAGCTCTTTTTTGACTCCTCTTGGTTTCTGTTTTGTTTTGTTCTTTTGCTTAGCCGCACCTGGGGCCCTTTTCGTGACAGTGTTTGCCTCGCCTCCATTTGTTGTCTTTTTTATTACATTTTCTCTAAACTAATAAGCAATATTAGAGACTTGTTGGAAGCCTTTTTTTTTTATGTCATTGTAGTTTCTCTCCAGAATATCTCTTCAATCTTTGCTCTGGTGTCTTTCCTTTTCTGGTCTTGCCACCGTCCAGTCAAAACCATTAAACAGATACAGGCGAAGAACATGCTGATATTATCCGACCTTACTGCCATCTGCTAAAGGGCCTTGGTTGCAATCTCTCCCCCTGATCATATAATGGTCTCCTTTGCACCAGGCGGCATCCTTTTGTGTGTTACACCCCGCTGCAAGTACCCACCGACAAGGTTTAATGAAGGTCTAAAGGAGGAGACAGGAGCAGCTCGGTTAAAGGAGGAAGTCCAAGAGATGGCCGGTGTCCAGCTGCTGGGGGCGAGGGTCTGTGTATGTGTGCAACTGTGTGTATTGAGACAGATTGAAACAACTGTGCTGACGTTAACTTTGGAATTTCAAAGCCTAATGATTAATATTGCAGAAGGATCTGCTATAGTAGACACATAATGTGAGTACAGTCCACTATTTTTCTCGGTCACCTCTTGGACTATATTTGAATACAGGCATATGGAACTCAACAGATATGCAGTCTCTCTTTAATTCTAAAGAGACCCACAGCACAAAGCCATACCTTCAAAATGACAAACACCAATAGCTCTTTCTTGTGCAACATAGATAATTAAACTACAGAAAAGCTCATGTGAAATGCATAATTGCCCACACTCGCAATGAGAAATCAAGCCCCATTCAGATTATGCATTGTCACTGTTATTACCAACCATTTGAGGCGAGATCACAGCTCACCCATCAGTGGGGTGAGGCTTGGGTTGGTCTCTTGTGGCAGACAGTGGAAAGGTTTGTGGTGCCACAGTGTTAAATTCTCCCTAATTAAAATGGGTGCTGTGCCACGGTGGCCAAATGCATCAACACAGTCAAGCCTGAAGCACTGAAAGCGATTGTTAGAAGATAGCCGAAACCCTGTTTTCCACTTTGCAGGATGATGTCTCTGAGATTCTCCCGGGAAAAAAACAACCACATTTTGTCAGGCTTGTATTTTACCAGTGCATTACCCAATAATCCGAGTAATGCACTCTTGGCCTTGCGATTTGTTCTAGTTTGTCACCAGCGGAAAGTGCAAGGGTAAACAGCGCGCTGAAACATGAGCCTGGCAGAGGTGGAGGAGCTGCCTCGCCTGCCATAGCTTCTCATCAGGGAGAGGGCGGACAGGCTTGGGGGGAGATAATTGGAAAGTTCCCCTTTCTTGATTTGCGTGGGTTACTGTATATAAAAAGAGCTTGCTGGCAATGGTACATTGATTTTTGATCCTTTGCAAACTTATAAAAATGGTCACCGTGTATGTTGACAATGCAGTGAAATGACAAGGAGCATTGACAGTATTTGATTAAGTCATTTTATAATTAATTTTCATAACACTTGTCACCATCTGTGGTGTGAATCGCTCACTGATCCTGTCGCAGATCACCTGTCAATCAGCGTGGGTGCGATTGTAACGTGTCCTTACCGGTCTTCACGGGATATATATATATATATATATATATATATATATATATATATATATATATATATATATATATATATATATATATATATATATATATATATATATATATATATATATATATATATATATATATATATATATATATATATATATATATATATATATATATATATATATATATATATATATATATATATATATATATATATATATATATATACACAGAGACTAAATCATGTTATGTGTTATGCTGTTTGTTTTTTTTTTTAGGAAGGAGGAAATACATTTTATTGTTGCTGTAGCTCCACTCTGGGCTATTTAATTTGAAAGTCTAAAAAACAGCTGATTACACTGCTGACTATCAGCAATAGCTTCAGTCAGCTTGAGGCTGATACCCACATATTCACTGTGTCATCCAAGATGCACCTTTTGTACTATTTCGTTCTCACTTAATTTGCAAATTCACATTTACATTTAAGGATCAGCCAGTCCTATCTGTTTCTTTGGCCCATCTGCCAATTATTTCATTTCTGAATTGGTATTTTCTTTGGCATCTGATGTTGGAGGTGAATACAAAATCTGTAGATCAGCACACAGCAAACAGCAACACACAGATTAAAAAAAAAAAAAATGGTGATGCAAATTGTGAACAAACGAACCGCAAGCAGCACAGCACAAATATAAAACAGAACTGAAAATGAAAAGGCAGCAATCATCACAGCTTCACATTATTATCATAACACACTGAGAAGTCCCTTTCCCTGGATGATAAGCTCAATATAAGGATAGGCAAAGCAGCAATCGCCATGGCTTGACTGGCAAAGAGGTTGCTTCTGCATGTCCTGCTGGCTGAGGAAATGAGGGAGATCCAGCAGGAGGAAAAGAGGACCTGCCGGCAACAAAGGCTCCAGCCTGCCCCCGCTGCCTCCACCACCGACTACACCTGTAGCAAGGGCCAGTGGTGCTGTCGATCCCACATCGGACTCTACAGCCATAGCAGGCCCTGCAACTCAACCACAGACTGACCTGGGTGCAGTTTTAAAACCATTGTCTCCCGAGACAGAAGGATGCCAACAACAATGATTGAGGAGTAGTCACAGAGCGACATTAATATGTTTATAGAAAAATCAAGGTAAAAAAGTTTGGGAAAAATCAGTTGAAGAAAACGTAGACAGGCCAAGAAAGTAGCTGCTACTAACTTTTACAAAGTTTCTCTTAATCCAACTAAGACAAATTGTTTGCCAGTGCATTCTTGTGAGATTATGAAATGTTAATGTTACACATTCTTTTAAAGTACTCCAAGTGACTTGAGGTGTTTTTTAAGAAATTCTCAAACTTGGTTATTGTAGTTGCACACACTAGGGGAAGAAACCAGGGGCCTGGACACTGCAGCTTGCTTTTTAGATTGCATTTACAATGCGGAGTACCAGGGGGAGCTATAACGTGACATAAAACTAGCCAAGTGCTACCACACCATCAATATTTAAACAACTATAAGAGGACTACATCCTACCATTAAACAAAAGAGGCAATCTAGCGGGAGCTGTCTTTGCGGTGCGTAATGGGTATTGTGACAATGTGGCTCAAGTGGAAATGTTTCAATTATGCTGTGTAAAGAGCAGAAGGGAGAGCTCAAGGATAAAAGATACTGAAACAGTTAAATATTTGGCTTAGACTCTGACAAATTACCTTGAACTTCTTTGCTTGTCACATAGAGGTTGAGAAGATCCTACTCTTTAATATCCGATCACTGCTTATCTTATATAGTTTATTGCTCCTCCATTTTGTTTGTGGAGCAGATTGAGTCTCTTTCCTGGGCTCTCAGAACAACAGGCGCTGGCTAGAACAATTGTGGCAATTGGGAGAAAATGTTTTTAAAAAAAAGAAGTGGAACTATACTTTAAAACTTTGTTTTAGTTTCGCCTGCACTGATGTGCATTGTGAAAATATTAATGAACCCTGCCTGGGCCCCATCACAGCTGGGATAGGCTCCAGCAGACCCCCACGACCCTGAGCTCTTGAAGTGGCAACTTGTCCAGGCTATAACCCAGTGGCGGGCGGTGCATTTCACACCTAGGCCTTCAGTAGTGCGTCGTCTGAATCAATCCACACCTCAAAAAAACTAATGTAAGAGCCGTTTTCTGCCAATGGTATAACCCCATTTTCGCCCTATGACAGTAATGGGAACAGACTCCAAAAAACCCCTGACCCAGTGATCCAGACCACAGGAGAAGCAGGTATGGAAGATGAATGAATGTATGTTACAATGTATATTAGCCCTGAGCTGGCTGTGCTCGTACATCTTGTCCTCTCATGAGCTGAGTCACTTCCAAAACATGCCCAAATCTACAGCACTTTTTCAGGTCTTGGTCTCAACATGGTCCTGTCTTGGTGTTGGTACCCCTGGTCCTGGTAGTTTCTTGGTCTCAGTTAAGTCAGTTTGAGTACATCACTAATCAAAAGATCTTGGTTCGTGTTGCTAGAACAGGAGTGTTTACTAAATCTATGTGTTACTATGATAGTGGTGTGACCAAATAAATTGAGTAGTTAGTCTTACAGAAATGTTGCCTTCACGTGGACTCATGAAGTCCAAACCAACAAATGAGCCCGCCAACCATGTCTTGACACAACCTGACAATTGTGATTGGATAACATGTTTCAGGACAGTGACGCTTTCATTACTGATGTGAATTTGACAGTAAGCTCATGTAGATGAGAAAAAAAATGTATTATATATATATTCCAAAAATTGCATTACATTAAATGAAATTATATGTTTAACACAAAATTATGGTATGTACATACAAGACTATTTTTGTGTTGCGTGTATTTATTTACCTTTCAAATACTTTAAAGTTGAATTGAAACAAAGCGATCGTGTGCCCAAGCTTGCAAGAAACATGATTTATCAATAGGATTCAGTCGAAACTCGGTTCTGCTTCATTAAGCTTGTTTATTTAAAGCAAGCCAGTTACTCGAGACACTAATTGAGGCGCCATATGATTGGATCCTGCTCCTGCCTGGCTCCACAGAAATTCTGCAGCGAGAAACATTTTCAATTGTTTCAGTCAAAGTCAGCTATTGCTCATTTTTAAACCTTCCAGGAGGACTCATCATTCATACCCCCAGAGAGGTATTAGCGAAGGTTCAGTCCTGGCTGCTCCGGGAAAGGTCAGGAGATTTGTCTCTTCCTCAAGTGTATTTTCTCGTTTCTGGTTTCTGAGGAGCAGCGAGCGGCGATGTTAAAGCCGGGCCGTAGCCTGCACTCCATCATGGCAGACATCTCAATCCGTTTGCACTGCTAGCCTTTTATACCGCGTTTACAGCTGCACGGGTTTTCAATACTGATCAGTCACTGCTCCTTTCGCTTTCATTCATCACTTCCTCCCCCCCCCCTCCTGCTATTTTTTGCTTTCCTCCTCATTCTTTTCCCCTTTACAGTGGCCTGGCATCACGACCTGCTTCCCTGCAATCTTGCTACCTCTCTCCAGGAGCAGAGGGGTTCATACGTCATGGCATTTTTTTTTTTTACTTGCTTTTTTGTAGCACCATGTTTTTTTTCCTGGCTGCCTCTTCCACCCCCCAACCTTTTACCGCAGGCTGGTAATCTGGGCCGCTTATTACATAGGCTATGCATGAATGATACCAACCCCTTCTCTCCCTCTTCAACATGTTCTGCTTTGAGTCATAACTTTAATCACTGTTAATAGAAGATGCTGAATACCTGGGGCCAGTGCATTGAATACAGAATCACACATTGCCCGGACTCATCATGTGAGACGTAAATTTGGTTCCCCCGTTTCCATGTTTTTGACTTTTTAAGGTGGTTGCAGTGGTTTAAAGGTCAAATGGATAATATTTGGAATTTTAAAGAAGAAACAGCAACGAAGAAGAATGGTTAGAATGGTTGTTTTTTTGATTGCAGTGCTCTCTCTCCCTCCTGAGCTTGCCAGTGAACTACATTGGTCTGCACACACAAACCTGGATATCTCGTCCACCTTCTTCTTCACTGGTTTATTTGAGGATTCGACCATTATGAAAATTGCTGTCAGGCGGGCTGGATTGTCCACACCAGGCTTCCTTAGAAATATGCCGGTGCAAGATGGCAGCTAACTCGGAGCAAGATCCTTGCTCTATGTTTATTCAAAGTTTTCAAAGATTTTATTTGTCACGTTACCTACGAGCTCCTCCACATCAAGAGGAGTCGGCTTCGGTGGCATGAGCATATGGTCAGGGTGCCTCCTGGATGCCTCCCTGTGGAGATGTTTCAGGCATCCCCAACTGAGAGGAGGACCCAGGGCAGACCCAGGACACAATGAAGACACACTATGTCTCCCAGCTGGCC
Source organism: Thamnaconus septentrionalis (assembly GCA_009823395.1). Classification (NCBI taxonomy): domain Eukaryota; kingdom Metazoa; phylum Chordata; class Actinopteri; order Tetraodontiformes; family Monacanthidae; genus Thamnaconus; species Thamnaconus septentrionalis. Next base: position 19,661,078 of record CM020508.1, on the reverse strand, counting down.
TGGGAATGCCTTGGGGGGCCCCCAGAAGAGCTGGTGGAAACTAGACCCTGGATCAGTGGCGAGGTAAAAGTAAAATAAAGCAGCGCTTAAGAGATAAGGTAGATTTGTTGTCTGGGTAGTATATAAATGCTGGAAACATCTCTTTTTGAAAAGTATTCCTCCTTGGCATAAGATGACAAATATTTAATCCCAAACAAAAGCTTTCAAAGCCATAGAACAACTCTCATAATGTGCAATATAAATATTAAAAAAAATATAATAAATGAGCAATAATGTGCCATAATAACCAAAATGGAATTAAATAAGTTTAAATATAGCATATTATAATGCTCTACATTCGCTGACCCTCCACTTTACATTTCCAAGCCATCCCTGTCTAGCTAGCTTCTCTGAATTTATCTCTAAAAGATCTTACATTTGCTGTCCCTCTGATGGAGGCATTCATGATCCTATCTATCCTGGCCACTCCCTCAGAGAAGCTCAATATTTTAATCTCTGCTACATGAAACTCTGCACTCTTGCTGCTTTTCTGTAATACTGTCCTACAAATGATGCTACGTCAAACAAAAAAGTGTTAGGAATAGTGTATACAGCAATTTACCCCCTAAGATGCCACCTTTAACACAAATTCAGACCTTTACCTAAAGGAACAGCACTGTTGTTATTGTTACAAAGTCAGGCAAGAAAATCTCTATGGCTTCTGGAATACATTTACATCAATATAACTTGCATTCCGTTTCTGTTGTATCCAGGTGAGAATGTGGATTAGGAGATAAACTTTCAGGAAATAAAGGAAAAGAAAACCGGGCTGGTTAGTCTGCTTTTAAGTATGACAGTTGCTTTATGCTTGTCCCAGATTTTGTCAACGCGTGTCTTGTCTTTGTTGCTCACCTTTGCTATTGCTGCTCCTCTCCTGTTGTTGTGTGGCTAATCGTGTCACTTCCTGTAGTGCGAGTGATGGAGACCGTTTAAGAACTGCGAAATGGGTACATACTTATGCATTATGCTATCAAAATCTACTGTCCTAGTAGATGAAGCGGCAGACTGTCAGACGCGGTACAGCGTGAAGAGCCTTTATTTGACAGGACTGTGTTGTCTTAAAAAAATAAAGGCTGCTGCGAAGGTCAAAGGGATTATGTTGTGATGTTGCTCATATCAAACAGTTCATCGCCAAGATCGAAGAAAAGTCAAAGAACAATGCACTAACAGTGAGCGCTGATTTTATTTTATTATTTTTAATATCTAATACTTGTTTGCCTGGACAGATAAGCAGTTTTGCATCCCTGGGCTTTGAGATAAGCTTGCGATTCCTCTCTGAGAATCCTCTAAATTTGCAGCTCTCTGCCGAGCTAAGATTATAGTGAGATGCCATCAACTCTTACATGAGCGACTGTGCGCTAACAAACAAAGCTGTTGTGTCTTAGCCCGTGGCTCAGGCGTCTAATTCTCATTCTCAGCGCCACACGCACTATCTGAGATGAGCATCTTGAGATCCTCTCCCTTCGCTGTCTTCCCCTCACAGATTCCGCCACTCATGCTGTGCTTCAGGTTGATGATTAGCGGCTTAAAATATACAATCTCTGAACTTTGCCCATTTTACAGCTCCATAAACAGTCTCATGGCTCGTGGATGTGATCGCAATGAGACGTTTAGTGGTGAGTGAAGCCACTGGTTTCCACCAGCGCGTTAATATGACTTTGATCTGATATAGACTATTAAAAGTCATTACCCAATTATACGGTCTTTTTTGCTGGTGGCCGTGTGCACTGAAGTGTGTATTTATGCATTGCCAATTGTTATGCACATGCACACTACGCATGTTGAAAAGCCCTTCTCCAAACACTAGCAGCAATACTATGCCATATGCATTTATATTTAAAGTCTAATTCAATCTCAATGCATAAATTGTTTATCACAATATTCCATATTCCCAACGGAAAAAGTCGAATATTAACTTAATTTCTCAAACTTGAGGTTGGTCGTCCTCACAAGGTTTTCAAGGAGAATGAAATTCTTCCCAAATTCTTTTATTTGGAGATGAACGTTTTTCTCCGAGGTCCACTGAACACAGTGTCGGATTTTTAGAAATAATTAATGGCCAATGGTTTGTGGGAAATGCTTACAATTTCTCCAGCTCGTTTCCTATTCAGTTTTCTGATGGCGCAGTAGCCCCAGGGCAATGTAAGCAGCAGACAAAAAACAAATTGAAATGATTGGAAAAAAAAAAAAGGTACAAGGTCAAGTTTTGTCTTTAAAATGGTAGTTTAGACTAAAATTGCTCATTATATAGTTTACATCGAAGGTAATAAACAATTAAATCAGAAGTTAAATTACTATTTCCCCCAAAAATATCAATAGTAGTTTGCAGAGTGGCACCATCACACAAGAGAGAGTGCTGTTGCAGTAATATCAAATATCTCTAAGTCATCCAGCAACACTTAATTAGTTTAGCCCACTTTCTTATAATTTATGTTATTGGTAGGGCCACCCAAAATGACAATATCACACAAGATGTATTATATACATTTTATTGTTTTCATTGATTCCTTGCACATTTGCTTAAGTGCAGAGTCATACTCAAAGTAAAACCTTTAAAAAATACAATCTTAGTCATCTCTGTGATTTTGAATGCTTTCATGATCTCTGTTAAGAACCTCCCTTTAACTGCACACTCTTTCATATGTCTGTAAAGTAAACACTGAGAAACAGGGCAGCATAACTGGTCAAACATACTTTCATTCATAATTAGGTAGCGTAACTGTCCACATAATATATGTGCATATCCCTTTGTTGTTGTAAACATGAATTGTGTCTTCTCTTTAGATTTGTTACATACCTAAATCCTCTTGAGTGGAGAGCTTTCACGTCAGCTGCAACTACATTTACCACCTTTATGTTGGCACCTGAATTATTCTGTTGTTAATCAGCAGTAGCAGCAGCAGCACTTGGTCCAGATTTCACATATATTCTTTCCAGAAAGAACTCAATAGGTTTACAATACTTAACATTTTCTTCAAAATTAAAAAAATAGTTTGAATCATCGACTGTACAGTACGCCCAACAAAACAATGTGCTTTTCCCCAAAATCGTGTATAGTGCTGAGTTCAGCATGCCCTCTATCGCCAGTAGTTACAGTGTGCCCATCGCCTTTATGGGTGCTCGTCAAGGAGGCCTCTCTCCGTGAAACCTCCGGTGCCTGGAACGGCCGTTCTTTTCCTTAGCTATGTTGATACATGCGTTGTGCTTGTTGCTCTGCAAGTGGTTCCAATACTTGATGAGTTCATTGGGCTGGAACTGGTGGGACGTGATGAGGTGACTGTACTTGCAGCTAGAGTAAGACACTCGCCAATGGTTGAAAAGGAACTCATTGGGAGGGGGCACCGGATCGATGCGCAGCTTTGCCAGGCAGATCCCCACGTAAACGTCCTCCAGGTGCAGCCTCCGTATGCTGAGAGAGGCCTGGTAGATCAGCTCGGCCATGTCCCCTGAAAACACGTACCCCGTTCCCGAGCAGAAGACTGGGTAGCGCTCACTCGGGTACAACTCCGGCGGCATGTACCACTTGTTGTCCTTGTTGCGATTTGGTGCGTAGCCCCTCATCAGGAAGCCTGTGAAGTACCTCTGCTTTGGAGGCAACTCCGGCCTCAGCAGCTTTTGGATGAGATACTCCGTGTTGACAAACATGTCACTGTCTGTCTTCATGACGTAGGTGGCACGTGGGCAATAGGTGGCTACCCAGTTCATGCCCATCAGGGTCTTGACGGTCAGGTTGTAATACGAGTCCAGGTAGTCCTGTTGGATGATGTCGTGGTAAACGCGACTTTCCTCCTCCAGTCTGCTCTGGAGCGAGGGGTCGGGACTCTTTGTTGTGCCGAGAAGGAAAAGACGGACAAACCCCAAACCCATGGCTGTGCTTTCGTTCCCCCACGTCAGGCGCACGGCGTTGCGAGCGTCGGCGTGGTTTGGCGCTGCAGTGATTAGAAGTATGAGGAACGGAGTACTGTCCCGACACTTGAAGGGCTCGTTCAGGATGTAAGGGTAGGGCTGGGCACTGAGTCTACCTCCCACACCCATTTCTTTCTGTAAACTGTTATTAGTGCTCATGGAGTCCCCAAGGCCCATTACCCCCATCCTGACACTTCCTCCTCCTCCTCCTCCTCCTCCTCCCCCCCCACTGGTTCCCCCGCTGGCCCGTCTGCCTGCTGAGAGCTGAGGTTGAGCAGAGGCTTTGGCGCTACATATCCCGCCTCCCTCCACAGGCTCCTCAGCGAGTGACTCTGGTTGGCGTCGCCCTTGGGGCTGCGGAAGCCCCGAACGGTGTAGGCCAGTGGGTTCTCCCGGGGCCCATTGCGTCCCGACAGCCAGTCCTGGTGGCTAAAGAATAAGAAGAGGGTGAAGATGAAAGCCAGCGAGAGGCCCGCCACGTGGGTGCGGAAGCGCGAACGTTTGACGGTCCAGGTCATCTTGATGGGGCAACGTCTCCACTGCATGTTGCCGATCGGAGTTGCACGAGGCTGCTGCTGCGGCTGCGGCGGCGGTCACATACAATCACCGCAAACATGTGGTTGCCAACAGTCAGAGGGTTATCTGAGTTGGCAGATGGGTTGGAGTGAACCTCCCGGTGGAGTCAGGGGAACGTTCGAGCCCCTCAGTGCGGCTATGAGCTGGGTTTTAAGAGCCCCCCCCAATGGAGCTAGGAAGCCAATGATCCTCTGGCCACGGATGCTTTGCCCTGACACTTTTTTGGCAGCGCAGATGAACACAAGATCGTGCGCTGCGCCTTGTCTCCTTCGGGATAGAATACGGGTCACCTTCTGTGTGTTTATGCTGTCTGATCTGGAAGGAAAAAAAAGGAGGAACAGAGAAAAGAAGACTTGGTTATTTGTTACAAAAACAGCACTGACACCTGCTTGTTTAATACCACAAGTCAAGTCTGAGTTGCAAAGTGTATTTTCTTTGCGCACCTATGGGTTTTTCCTTTCTTATTCAAACAAGTTCTGACACCTCCTACCTCGTAGCCACGATGGTAAAAGGTGCTTTTAAGAAAAAGACAGAGGCAGAATCAGGATGAAAGATGGGTGACGTGTTATGAAACATAGGGAGATTAACCACAAGGCTACAGAGATGGTTTCTGTTGAAACGGATAATCTGGAGGACTCTGATGAAAGCAGGTTGAGCAGCAGGAGCGGTGACGACTGCTGTTGCACTTTTCTTTCAATGTAATTATGCTAAATATTGAAAAGCCATTACCCACTCGTGAGCATCTTTTATTTTCTTTTTCTGGGGAAATTCTTGCACGACTACTCTGGTGCTCATTGGTTTAGGACCATTTCTTGCCTCTTGCATGTCATTGCGCGGCTTAACGCTCGCAGCCTAAGTATAGATTTCAGGTTTGCTCGGCACGGTGCCGCCAAACGCATCCGAGTGTCATCGGCCCCCCCACCGCACGCCGACGGCTCTGGAGGAGACGCATCTGTCAAAATGAGTTTTCAGGGTCCAGCAAGCAGAGGAGCCAGCCTCCAGCGATAACGGCCTTCACCTGGCGTTCACCTTCCACCTTCAGCTTATCGACGCCGCCGTTCTCTCACACTTCGGGCCACCCGCGCCGCTCAATCTCTCGGTTCGCGAGACGCAGGAGCAGGAAGGCAGGCTCGCGCGGGAAACGCAAACACGGAGCTGCACAAACGAGCAGAGGAAATGCGACGTGAGAGATCGCATCTGCTGCCCGCGGGGAGTTGTGCGCCGAGGGAGCCGCGGCGGGCGATCGCATCAGCACGCGGTCTTAAACTCAGCGAGGCAAACAAATCAGTCGGCGCAAGCACAAAAAAAATCATCGGGCTTCACACGGAGCCATACGTGTATGTCAGATATTGCGCACACAATCATTTTTTTTTTCTATGCCGTCAAAGCCTGACTAATAATGCAGATCAGCATTTACAATCGACTCACACGGCAAAGATTTTTTTTTTTTTTTTTTTTTTTTTTTTAACCAGCCTTTCATGCTAATGATGCATTGGCTCTGTGTGACCTTAAGCAAGAAATGTATTCATCATTGGATTTTTTTTTTGCAAACCTCCCCCGCAGGGTAAATTGACAGAGACCTGCAGGTCTGGCCAGACTTTTGACTGTTGTTTATTTGTTTGCTTGCCTTTAACCCTAACCCTAAAGAACATAAAGCCCAGTTCGGCACACAGAGTGGGACGCATCCACAAAAAACTTACACATTGTCAATTCTGGCTATGTTTGTTCGCTCCTCACCACGACTGGCGAGGAACACGATAACCTTTTCAGACGTGTGTGCTTACCCAGCGCAAGCAATTACAGAAGAATGAGAGAGGCCGGGGCCGGCTTTGTTTTAAAGGTTAACATGCTTTACACTGAACCACATCCAGCGCTTGAGAGATTTCCGCCGTCAACTACATGAACATCTGGTTACGTGAGCTCTGATGAAGTGTGCGCGCACAAACGACGGGGAGGGTGCAGCCTCATTCTCATTAAACACACACACTTAATGGTGCAGCCCGCACCCACCCACATGCAACTATCTTTACCCGCCCACACACTCGCCATGACTGTCTGAGTGCGCGACTTTCTTGCTTTCAAGCTAAATGTCACTTTCACTGGAGGATCGGGCTTCCTTTTTGACTTTTTTTTTTTTTTTAGCAGATACATCTAATCTCCCAATGCCTCCCCTCATTAATTCATTTTCTCGCCTCCCGTCAATGTCACTTATGCACGGGCCAATTAGTTACACTAGCACTAATTAAAGCCCCAGCGATTTTGCAGCGGTCAATAACTCGAAACGCAGTCTGGCGGAGTGACGCGGTGACACACCAGGCATACATTATAGTATCGGCTCCATCGCGTCAGCCTCTTACCTGGAGGAATAGAGTAAAGCTCCTACCGGGAGGCGTAAACACCATCCTTCACGCTAAACTTCCATTGTTTCCCCCGCCTACGTAAAAAACAAAAAAAAAAAAAAAAACGGCCCATTCTCTTGCCTCTACACGCTGTGTCATGAATGCAAAACAAAAAGCTTCACTGATGCTGAGGAGGATATGACCTTCATTCAGTGGAACCACGTACTTTGTGATAGTGACACATTTTCCTCAAGTAAAATACAGTTCCCATTTGCCGGGAGGCCGTCGACAGTGGCTGCTCAGTGAAGATAGAGGTTAAATTATGCTTCGCAGTCAAGCGGAGCTGGCTGATTATTTGGCCGAGTGAGGTAACCAGTCGGTCTAATAGCGCTGCCTGGCAGCAACGAGCCGTGTTTTAAAGGGCTGCAGTTGCGTGGCCTTGGTCGGGCTCAAGGGAGGTTCGGGCTCTTTAAAACCTTCTCCTACTCCACGGCATGAGGACGATCGCTCCTGACAGAGCTAACTTGTTCTCGGCGTGTGGACGCGCTTACATCACACTCGACTCTTCCGGCGGCAACTTCAACAAGTCTTTTCCACTGCGGCTACAAATTCCACTCCACAACAAATTATTGGAAGTCCGCATGCTGCTCGGGCCATCACTTTAAACAGAGACAAAGTTCAAACGTTAAGACACTACTCGGCACCTTTCATGCTGCTCTCTCACATGGCTTGTCAGCTTGTGATAACATTTTCTTTAAAAAAAAACAAAAAAACAAACATCTGGCCAATGGTAGGCGTGTCACTCATAACAACAGTTCAGCTTTCTTCATTCCAATATAACTTTAAAGAATCCGTTCACCTTCATAAATGACAATGGGGGGGGGGGGGGGGGTTATGAATGATTAACCCATGATCAAAATGGCTTCTGAATAATTTTGCCTATTAATTATTCATCCAATCATTTCCCTTGCTTCAGGCCAGCTGGAAAGAGCAGAGCTGGTAGGACATGTGACACATTCTCAGTTACTTTTGCTCAAGCTGTAGCAGCATCCATAACTTTATGGCCATTCTTCCTCAGAATTACACCAATTTGGACAACATGGTACAAAATGGTAATTTGGTGATTTCTTTTCTGATTTTCTTTTTCTTTGCGAGCGATATACTAGCGCTTAAGACCAACCCAAATTTGAATCAGTTTATAAAGTTATGAATTCTGTGACCTTTCTGTGTGGAGTTTGCATGTTCTCCCCGTGTCTGCGTGGGTTCTCTCCGGGTTCTCCGGCTTCCTCCCACACTCCAAAAACATGCATGTTCAATTGAACACTCCAGTTTATGTGAATGGTTGTTTGTTTCTATGTGGCCCTGCGATGAACTGGCGACTTGTCCAGGGTGTACCCTGCCTTCGCCCTAAGACAGCTGGGATAGGCTCCAGCAGACCCCCGTGACCCTAAATTGGAATAAGCGGGCATAGAAGATGAATGAAAGTTATGAATTCAGTGCTCCTGTCCGTTGACGACAGGATATTTTTTTGTGTTTTTGCAACCATTTTTGAAGGCTCCTGGTGGCCAAACAATAGAATGCAGGTTTTTGGCACTTCCACATTGACCTCCTTTTTGAAAGTGAACGCTCCATCCTTCTTTATCTACAGTCACTGGTCTACAAACAGAGAGATGTCTTCACAGTGCAGTTCGTGATCACGTCACGTCGCACCTCTCTCTCCAGATTTCTATTTCCGTTAATTGTTACCAGTTTACTGCCAGGTTTTCCCTCGTTGTTAAATCCTGGCAGGTCTCTCACATGGCGCGCCATCAATCTCTGCCCTTACGCCACCAGCTCAGCGAGGTGTAAGAAGCAGCAACTTGCCTCCGATAATTCCTCTGTGGCTGACAAATTGCAGTATCAACTTGTCGTCCCAGTGCTCCTCACTTGAATTTAAGTATAAACTTGAGGCAGCTAAAAGTTGAGAGTGAAACTGACATTTTCTATTAATAATGTTACAGGAAAGAGACAATGTGGTGGTGTGTGTGTGTGTGTGTGTGTGTGTGTGAGAGAGAGAGAGAGAGACTTTTTTTTTTTTTTTTTTTTTTACTTGTCCGAGTCCCTTCTTACAACAATCAAAGCTATTAAATATAGACTCTGTGTGTGACATTTAGATGCATTTGTCCTTTAAAAGAGGAGGTAACCACAGACCCAGCAGCCTCTTAAAACGACCCTCCAATACAAGACACTTGGGAAATAAAGCAATGACAGCTCAGAGCTGCCAGTAACAACTATGTTATTGTCTTTTTTTTTCCCTCACACCACTCAATGTGATTGATATCAGCCCTTCTTATTGTCGTGCTGCCAACTTTTTATCACAGAATTTAATTCCGGCAGTATTTCTGCTTTACTGGCTTCATAAAGCCCGCTGTGTTCTCCGACTTCAACCTTTTTTTTGCGGCCGTGTCAGTTCAAACAGCAGGGCGATAAATGAGCCTGGTTTGACAACCGAACCCAGCAATGTAGGCAGGCGGGCGGACGGGTGGAATTGGGTGAGCTTAGCTGATTTTCCATCGTGTCCATCTCATCAGCTTTCAGTTATCCCCGGCCATGCGCAGGGCTGGTGCCAAATACTTTGGGCAGCTGGACACGATGAAGTGGATAAAAGCCCTGTTAATTGAACTCGATCAATGGAAACTCCCGGGCTTCGCTTCTTGGCAGGTCCGGGCGGGAGGTGGGCTTTCCTAAACTTAAATCGAAAACGAATACAGACTCCCTGAACCCCTATTTGATGAAAATGATCGTTCCTTTAGGAATCAGGGGGGGGGGAAGCAGAAACAAACTGTCCGGGTTTAGTCTGAGTTAAGTGGCGGAAAGTACCGTTTCCGTATTTTACGTTTAGGGTGACACACCTCGAGGGCCACCACGAGTGTCCCTGCAAACCTTTCACCAATACACCTGAGGCCCGAGAAGTCCCCGAAGAGGCAGAAAGACGCAGGGCGGTAGACAGCAAAAGAGGGAAGAGCAGCAGCCGGCTGGCTGCGTGGATTGACGGATGGATGGAGAGGGGGGGGTTGCCTGGATGTAATGGAGGTGAGAGCAGGGTGTGGAAGGCTAAATGAATAATGGCAATGTGGAGAAGTGACGAGACGTGCATGTGCTGGCGGTTTTTTTTTTTTTTTACCTCCTCCTGCTGCTCCTCCTCCTCCACCTCCTCTTCTTCCTCCTCCTCCTCGCCCAACTGCTGCGGCTACTGACGAGGCTGCGGTGGGCTGACGGAGCGTGCGAGCCCCGGTGCCTCCACCAGCCATCACCGCCTCCTGGAATCAGGAGGTGGTGCTGGGGAGGATGGGGGGATAACAAGAAAAAAAGAACCGAGCAACCAGCCAACCAACGTCCGAGTTCCCCTCACTTTTAATCACGCCGACACCTCGGATGCGTTACGTCCCTCCGCGTCCTCATCCCCGCAGGGTTTGCGGGGCTTTAAAAAAAAAAAAAAAAAAAAAAAAGAGGTTCTCTCCTCCCCGCCGAGGCGACTCCTTCTCCTCCACCAGTCCCGTTATTGGTATTTATTTTAACACACCGCAAAATAAGCGATCCTCCAGGTCACTAGTCAATTGTTTCCCCCTCGCCTTTCCCCTCCTCTCTCTCTCTCTCTCTCTCTCTCTCTCTCTCTCTCTCTCTCTCTCTCCGTCTTCGAATTCCGCCTTGTTGTTGCGAGTCCCCCCCCTCTCCAGGTGTGTCAACTTAAAGCGGAATTCTCTCCATGCGAACCCGACAGCAGCGCGGTTAAAGGGAAAGAGAAACAACAACAAGAGGAAGGGAAAAATAGAAACAGTATCCTCTCCCCCAAACCCTTGTAAGCCAGTCACTGCCAAAACACGTTCCAGAGTGCTGATGCTGGAGGAAAAAAAATAATAAAAAAATCTATTGAAAAAATAAAAATAAAATAAAAACAAGCTTCCCCGCCTTGGTTTTACCGCTGCGCTCCGACCGACATCCCTTCCTTCCCTCGTCCTCTGCTTCTTCTTTCGCCGACACGGACCGACCCACGTCGGCTTTAACCAGCACCGCCACCACCGCCGCCGCCGCCGCTGCTGCGAGTCTGCCTACCCGGGGTGACTGGCTGTCAGACTCCGCTACACGAACGGACCTCCAGAACGTCACTGCATTATTACGGGAGCGTCTCACGTGACCTATATAGACGCTGGTGTTGCGTTCACGAGGTGTGGATCATAAAAAAGAAGAAGCGCAAAACAAAACAAAACAACAAAAAAAAAAACGCACCCACGCACCCCACCCCATAATTAATGGTTGGTTCAAAACCCACAGTATCATCATTGGAAGCTGCTGAAAGTTTAATTGCTGCAGATGTTGAAGGCACAAAAATAGCAATTCTTTTTACAATTTTTTTTTTTTATTTTTTTTTTTACATTGTCAATACTTTTGGGGAAATATTTCTGAGGTTCCTTAGAAATATCTACAAATCTCAGCAAACTACAAGGCAAAATGATTCCCATTAAGATAAACATTAAATGTGACATAGCATCAACCTGATAGAATGAAAACCAATCAGATTATGTAAAGATTTATTTATTTACTTATTTACTTATTTATTTACTGTGGTTTAAGAGACAGACAGACAAGCAACAGACAAACAGTTTCCAACATTGTTGTGAAAGTTTCAGCATGGCCTGTTCTTGCTGCATCTTGTCCACAGACGCTGAGTCAGCTAATTTGATCGCTTGTGAATTGAACAACAAAGTGGATTTCGTCACTTTGAGTTCACTGTGTATCAACATAAGTGGCTGAGCTCATCAGTTTCCTTGCTATTTGCCAAAATTAGTACCAAATCCAAAAGGGTAGATTCTAACTCACGACTGAATGATTTTTGTTTCCTCTCAAAGCTTTGAGTAATGTCGCATTTTATCAAAAACGAGCCCAAGCTCATCATGGTAAAAGGTTCTATATGTAGTCTTTTGTACAATTATTCCAAGGGAAAAGAAAATCTACAAAAAAAAAAAAGCTACTGTGATTCTTTGCTGGGATCTTTGCAGAATGTGAAATGATTCAAAATGTCTGGCTTAACATTCCAGGAGAGTGCTGCGATTCCAGTTTACCAGAGGGACGTCGCTGATGTGTTCACAGTGTTCCCATGAAAGCCCCAGACTTTCCAAAGCAGACTTCCAACATTTCCCCCGAGCACTTGAACGCAGCAGCCGCTGCCTTCCGAAGCCCTCCTCCCACCCCGACCCCCTGCTCCTCCTCGGTGGGCGGGAAGAAAGGGGATTTAACTTGGTGCCGGCTCGGTGGCTGGTGGTCGTCTGGCAACAGCTGGATGGGCCACCATTGTGCTCATTGTTTGGCGGCGCCTGCCTCTAAATATCCCTCGCTGGACACTGTCAAATTGAAGCGCACACAGTTTGCCCCCTCCCAGTTTGTCGCATTAGTCATGCGTCGTTATACACACATAATTAACAAAGTGCATTTTGCAATGCCTCCACATTCGGAGTGACAGGCCAACGGCTGCGCTCCCAACACGTGCTCCCATTTGTTTGCCACTCGCTGACCCACCCTCCCCACCACCCACCAGCCAAAGCTGTACACACAACACTGCCACAAGAAAGCGGAAATGTGATGCATACACAGGATGTCTAGCTTCAGCTACTTTGTCTTTGTCCCTGGTCACGTTTTTAGAATACATTGAGATATAGGGAAAAAAAACAATTAAAAATGAAATGATACAAATGCAGTGAATACAAAAAAAAAAGTTGCAGTTGTCAATTGTAATTAAAAACATAAGTTAAATTTAGGCGCTGTTATGTTGACGATGACTTAACAGGGAATTAATGTTCACATTTCTGCCGCTGCAGTGTTTAACTTTGCCACTGAGCCTCTTCAGTTCTGTTTGGGATTTCATTTCCGATGGTAAGGAATTCCATAGGTGTGCACTTTGCACTGAGAGGGCTGATTGGCCAAACGACGGCGTGACGTCGGCGTGCTGATGAAGCCCTACCGGCCTCATTAATGACACAGACACAATGTACCCCCTCCTCCCACAGACCAGACCTCAGTCGTGTTTCCTCTCGGGCACCTCCAGAGATGTCTTTTGATCGGTGATGAAAGTGCCTTCCTCCATCTCCTCCTCCACCTCCACACCCGCCTCCTTCTCTCGGTAGCGGCAGAGCAGATGGAATTGTGGCTCGTGCGAGAGCAGCTTCAGGGACGGCGCACCGCTGGGAGAAGAGGCTCCTTGCAGCACTGTAAATATTGTAGCGCGAGGAGGCACAGGTGACTGAATAATTAATAGACGTCGTGTCTTTGACAGATATACTTTGGAGGCCATTAGCTCTGCTACCCGGCCTGGCGAGAGCATATTTGTCAAAAGAAAGTAATGCCGGGGAGGTGATTGATTTCCCGTAGCTGCCAGGTTAGCGGGAGCGTGCCGCCGTACATTAATATCATGTGGCATCTATTAGAAAAGGTGACTTCCTCAACTTGTCTCGCCTGGCCTGCTGCGGCAGAGGCCGGCGTATCAAAATTGAAATTGTCTCCATTAATTGCTGGTGTTCTGGATAAACTGTGGGACTGTCGCCCGCAACTCTCCCCTCCCCGCTGCAGCACACAGCGGAAGCCAGAGACGCAGGAAGATGGACTAGTCGGAAGGGGGGGCATTCGGACTCATCGTTTAGTATTTTCCTTCCATTTTCATGGCAATGTCTCTTTGGCCGTTTTCTGTAAAAATGTATGTTGCTGTTGCCGTGGTACGTTCCTGTTTTTCTCTACTTCATGAGCCTGAGAAGGCACGGCTTGACGGGAGCCGTCGATAAAAACACTGGAGCCTTCTGTTTCAAACACTGAAGAGGGAAGTCGTGAATAAGGAAATGCAGCTTTTCTCAAAAAGGAAATGTGTTCAAACAAACTGCACCAATGTTTTGATGGAACCTGAACGCCCCCATCGCCTCGCCCCCTCCTCATTTGAATAATTTCTATTTCCAATGCCTTCAATCAAGGTCAAATCAACACATAAAATAGAAAAAAATAAATAATGGTCGGGTATGCAAACTGAGAAAGAACTTAAAGCGGTTACAGCTGAATATTAACGGCCCACTGGGAATACACTTATTTCATAAGTCAATTGTTTTGTCTTTGTCACGACTGAAGATTTCTTTCCTTTGGGTTGTTTTGATCCCGACTTCCTTTCTCATGCCAACGCCGCTGGAGGAAGGAAAGGTTGGTTATCACAACGCTATGCCTTTTTACAAATGCGGTCTCAGATGAAATGCGAGCTGTTATTGCCTCTTTTAAAGACTGCAGTCGCAATATCCGGTGGCAGAGCCTCGAGTGCAGGCAGGGATGTCTCTGTGAATATCTCAGCCTTCACTCAGACTCAGTCCTCAGTTCCATGAACAAAAGGCAGGTTTTTTTTTTTTTTACACCACCATGGTGGAGGGCGTCTTTGAGAGAAATTCATAAAATATGCAACCACCTCATCTGGGGGGCAGTGGGGAGGGTCATTGCACACTGGCTGAAATATGTTTGAACTATGCAATTGTACATGTTGAGGGAGATTTTTTTCATCAAAAGGAACCAGAATCTATGCGATCCAGTGATAAATGTGTGAAAAATCCAGAAATGTCAAGCAGTTTGGATGCGCTCGCCACACAGGACTGTCTTTTATTTCGTTGCTAACGGACCGTCGGCCAAAGTGTTGACAGCAAACATATCCACAAGACAAACAGGCAAGAATGTAATCTGATCATGGCATGCGCACAGGAAACACATTGAAGTTCTACTAATCCGCATCAATGCCTCCAGACACAAGATACTTGTCATAACCTTGGCTAAAGATTTGTTTGATCTGTCTGCGCCAGATATAGATGTGGTCAGACGCTCCCCTCTCACATCCAGTGTCCGTGTTCCAGTGTAAGAAATGCAAACAGAGTCTGCAGTAAAGGTGTTCTGTAGATAGATAGATAGATAGATAGATAGATAGATAGATAGATAGATAGATAGATAGATTATACTAATCTACTTAAAAGCCCTCTAACAATAATATTTAACTATATAATGCAGAATTCATTAAAAGAGCCTGTCCATCGACATCAAAGTCGCTTCAGCTTCATGTGGGTTAGGCTCCTGCATGAAAGCTGTGCAATCAGGGAAGCTGCTGTGAGAGGACTTGACCTCCCAGTCCACTTTTCCGAATACAGTTTTATCACCTACAGGAGCATTTATCTTTTCAATGTCATATTAGAATCAGAGATTAGCAGTAGCTTTTAAGTGTACCTTTAAAATTCATAAACTACCAACCAACCAACCAACCAATCATCCATCCATCCATCCATCCATCCATCCATCCTTTCATCCATCCATCAACCTTTATTCAGGCTATAAAGCACTCAACAGCGACCAGCAGATATCCAAAGTGCTTACAACGTGGATAAAAGTGTATACATTAAAACAATTAAAAGGGACATTAATACTTAAACCACAGTCTTGGAGCAGTGACAGCAAATGCAGTGTTCACACCATTGTCTGCATGTGAACCTTGGCGCCTTTAAAACTAGCTCACTAGTTGGAAGCAGTAAATTGGTAAATTGTTGTTCTCGTCAACAGTTCAAAATCTCAGCTAAATATTGTAGTACGAGTGCAAAGATCATTAAAAAACAAACATTACATCTTTTTCTTTTTTTCAAATCAATCCTATAATGAACTGTAAGCCAGTGAAGACATTTCATTTTAATGGAGCTGCCAGACGAATGAACATGACTGTGTGGGGCAAACTGGCATCCATGGCAGTCTATGAAGCAGTTTCAAAATATAAACTTTTTAAGATAACTAAAATTTGTTCTGAAAAATAAAATATTGACTTTGAGGTCAATTATTCCACAAGCAGTCGGCGAACCAATCAGAGTAAAATTAAACAGGATTTTATTATTATCTTTTTTTTAACCTACAGCAGCCAGATAAGAGATGAATGAGCTGAGCCGTTCAGTTTAAATGTCTTTCCAACAAACTGATATTGAGCTGAAGGAGCAGTGCTGGTTTGGAGAGATAGGCTCCGCAGATCTTTGGGGATGGGGCGTCCACCTTGTTGCCCTCGGCTGCTGTATGTTTGTGATAATGAACGTATGGCGTCAAGGGTCCATATGAAGGCGCTTCACATAGAGTTGAGTAAAAAAAAGCACATGGAAATGCCGTGCTTCTGATTCCGGTGCTTCTTACTGTCGTCCTTGAGCACACAGTCATTGGGTTGGTGACTTGGTGGCGGTAAGTTGCCTGGTGTTGGCAGCACAGCTTTCACTTAATATCTGTAATATCTGTAATCTTTTACTAAGATGGTGGCGTCAATCTAATTTACCCCCCTAATCAGCCACATCACCACAGAGTTTCCTTTGACTGTTTGTGATTGTGTAAATACAGTCAATCGACAAACTGTAACTGGGATGTCCTTGCTTTTGATTAACATTTATTCCAGTTACAAATATTGTGGCGTAGTTGTGAAAGAAGGCTTTGCAAACCTGGAATTTCGCTTGCTCATCCTAATTTTATTGATATGGAATCCTGCGGTCATCACCATGTAGGCCACTGAATTGACATCCGTGGTAGGAAATGTAGTTTATAGTCAATATGCACTTTATTTAGGACAGACTTTCCGTATGCTATTTTCTAGAGGTTGAGCAATATGGATTTTCTTTTAAAACCCAATGCAGATACTGATACAGCTGATGGATGACCCACATGTGCTGCTGACTGCCAAGGGCCAATATTGTTTTTTTCCTCTTTGATATGAATGTTGCAATAATAACAACGAGGAACACGTTTCACTTCTCCAAAAAAAATAACGAAAAGTCACTGAACACAGACAAATTCATTCCATTTCCCTGTGCATGTTTAATGAGTGCGTGATGGCAACAGTGGAGTGCAAGGTGCAAAAGGCTTTCATCAGCATTGTAGTTGATTGCCACTGCAGTGCACCCCAGCAAAGTGTTGTTTCTACTTTGCAAAGCAGCATCTACATTTGCTCTCCGACCTTGACTAAAATAAACCTAAACCACCAGCAGAACCATTTCCTCCAGTCATACGTTCTTTAAACAGCTTACCGGCTGCAGTGTGTGAGAAAGCTGCTCCTCAGAACATCGCGGTTGCAGCTGCATGCAGAGTTAGACTCTCAAACCACCACTGAATTCACAACATCAGCATTATATGGTTACAATTTAATCCGATGCTTTTAAAGGTGACGTGTCTTTTTGCGATACTGCATGCCAAGTAGCACAACAAGTACAAACAAAAATGACGAGCTGTGTATTTCCAGACGGGCTGAAACTTCTTAAGCATTGCGCTGAAACGGGCCTTTGGGATTTTGCTCCACTTTCTATGTCACAAATCGAGCTGATTATCACTTTTTTTTTTTTTTTTTTTTTTAATTTTTAACAATGTGGACAGCATCGCTGCATGGGAGCAAGTAGCACTATTCCTGATTGTGAGCAACTGGCCAATCACAATGCAGTGGGCTGTTCAGAGGCGGAGCCATGGATGGCGTAGGTAGGGGAGGGGTGAGGAGAGCTGAGTGAGAGAAACGCTGCTTCAGTGCGGCCTGTGGCTGCAGTTCTGCGCAAACCAGGAGGTTTTTTTTTTTTACCTATAGTCTTGTTGGAAGTTGTTGTTTATTAAATTTGGACACTATTGCACTTTAATTATTTCACAGTACAGACTGCACTGTTAGTCTCATACTGCTCTCACTGCTCATAATCTGCTGTTTACAGTTATACGACACTTGCACGGACACAACTGCAGAGTTACTACCTATTTCGCCTTGCCACTTTTTATGTCACGTACCTCATTAGTACTTGTACGAAGTGCGTAATGTACTGCTCTTTGCCTCTTGATTGCTCCTTCGGGATAAATCAAGTGATGTGAATCTTTTATTTTCACTCAGAAATTACTCTGGATATTGCCTGTCTGTATAAATGTGCCATCTAACAACTCTGACGGCTCGGTACCACGGTACCGCTGGAGTCGCAAGGCCAGTAATGTCTCGCAATAATGCAAGTATAAGATTGTGTGATAGGACATTATTGCTTCCAGCCACACAAGCAAGTACTGAGCTGCTGGTTGTTGTCGTGGTAGAGAAATGTGATAAGCCCTGAAGACGGAGGGTTTTATTCTTTCATTTTGAGAATAAACCAGAGGCTTTATTTTGCTTCTGTGCATGACATCCCATCTTGCATGATTATGTTGTGGATGGCAAAGTAAAAAAAAACAAAAGGTTTCCAACATTTATTGATGACGTGCAGCACTTGGAACAAGTGCATAACAATATGCATATAAGTTATATATAATGTTGTATAACTCATAATTTTACAGTTGATCTGGCTTTTCTAATACTGCCCTTTACACCTACAGCACAATATACTCTAATTGAACTGCCTTGTATTGCCTGTAATATTACTAGCATAGAGCAGCTTGAGCTTGGGTGTGGTTAGGATGGAATTCAGTTGATCCATAATCTAGTATTATACATATCCGTATAGAAGAAGCACTGACTGTCTTCACTGCACTCTAGAAAGCCTGCTTGGTTTTGCTCTGTAACTCTAAATGAGGGAAGGTGGCCTTTTAATTGGGTTGTCAAAGGACAGATTGTGATATTTAATAAGTGCTGGAGGCCAGGGTGTGGGCAGAGTCCGGTGAAGCATAATCAGCACACTCTTTAGCGAGGAGCAATATTTGAATTCAAAGTTTGAGAGTGAAATTATCCTCTTCACCCGCAGATACACACACATACGTGTGTGCACGCACACACAAGCAGTGCTCTCTGGCTGCACTCTTCCCAACATGACAAATGAGTAAATTGCATAGAACTTTCCTCAGTGCAGGCTCTGAAACATTTTAAAACATGTAAGTTGCTCTACTCCGTTCAAAATACATGAAAAGAATCTCAGAACTTTGCATTTGGCATTTTTTGTGTTGTTGTTTTTTCCCCATGTGTTACTGATTCGTGCCGTGCCACCTCACCATGAGAGAGCCAAATCTGTATCTCTCTTCCCTCTGCCCTCCAGTTTGTGCTGCCAACCAATTGGCAATTATAACAAACACCGAGTCAGCACATTGATAAGAATAGAACAGAATGAATAGAATGCCTTTATTGTCACTATAGAATGCCTTTATTGTCACTATACACAAATGTAAAAAATGACCTTGAAGCAACTATATTACAATAAAAGGTACCAGTTCTGAGGCCATAAAAATACTGGAAAAATCTTCTATACCCGCTTAAATGTAGTGTGAGAAAATAGTGCAAGAATGCAAGACGACTCTGTACAGTGTGCTCTAAATATATTACAATAAAAAGGTTGTGCGGTTCTGAGGCCATATAAAATTTACAGAAAATACAAAAATATGGAATATTTTCAGTCTTGAGGCATAAATATGGATAATGAAACACAAAATATAAAAACTATTAAGCACTACTATCGCTGGAAACTTTGCTGACTGTTTGATGATGATGATGATGATGATGATGAGACTTTGTTCTCTTACGTTGCAGCGTTGCTGCTCCGAGTGTGTGAGTATCATGGTCGGCTCCCCCTTCCATGTGTAAGCGAGCGTGCGTTTGAAAAACGGCAGCTGTTGTGGGCATGTTGGCGTTGGGATGGGTAGAACGCAGAGGTCAGCTATCACTTTGAAACATGCTGGTCCTTATCTATGTCAAGAGGCCTAATAGAGTAATGAATCACCATAAAGCCCAGGAGTCTCCTGACTGGGCTGCTGCTGCTGCCGCCGCCGCTGCTATGGGCTCCACCGACAGTGGCGCTTCACTTCCACTGCACCTACTGCCTCGCCACGCATCTTTACGCTGATGTTTATGGCTGGTTTTCAAAAGTGGAGGAGGTTGTGAGGGCAGTCGCTCAGTCGCACTGGAGCTGCTCCCCTGCCTTTAATCTGACACATAGCCACAATAAAAAAAAAACAAACAAATAAAAAACACACATACATAAAAAGGAGATGGGATTGAAGAAAGGTATTTAATGAAGCTAGGGTGAAATCAGTGGATTTGTTGTCAAAATGCGAGAGAGAGAGAGAGAGAGAGAGAGAGAGAGAGAGAGAGAGAGAGGCTGCCTGCAAATGAAACTTTGCCAATTTTTCAGCTGAAACAGAGAAAAAGCCATCATCATCTTTATGGGATTCATACGGTGTTCAAAGCCCCAGATGGATGTTATGAGGCTGTTGTTTTTGGAAAATGTTCCCTTTCACTGATAGCTGCTGTAAACATGTCTCATAGCATATCAGTAATTAGGCCATTTTGACTGTTGACTCACAATTTGAATACATTTTCCTTTGATATTGAAAACGGTGACTTTGATTCTCAAAGGCTGTCAAGCTCTATAGAAAAATCTCATTGAGTCAATTATAATGTGGTGTTGTTCACTTGGGAGAAAAAAGACAAAAGCCAACCTGTTCCAATAATGTCGCAAACCGACAACAGAGTTCAGAAATGTTTTTTTTTTTTTTTTCTGTGTATACCCACAGACCACAACATGCTATTTATGGCGCTGATACGTCACCTTTCAGTCAGTGTGACTGAACAAGACGGATATGGAAGCTTTACTCTTTTCATTCAGTGTTGGGAACAGGGCAGTCAAAGTTCACAAGTAACAATGGAGTAAATGAATGAATATGGAGGCTCAACGTGTGAGCTACTCACCTTAATTCACAACTCTATCAATTTAATATCATCTTTTATTGTGCACTAAAGACCTAAGGGGCCAATTCCTGCTGTCATTACAAAAACTCAGGAAACTGCAATCAGTTTTATGATCAGTCTTATAGTTAAAAGGTGCCTTTTCGTTCAATTAAAAGCTGAAATAAAATCAATAAGTAGTCGTCTGGAGCAGCTGCTACAAAAGCTTCCTGACTGACTCATCTATGCCACAGTTGTGTCACCAGGACCTCGTCTCCTCTTACATACAAATTAGAGTGGGTCAAGTCAACCACTCAGAGATGTTGATAGTTAAATATAGCCCTTGGGCCAGGGGATGATATTTCATATTTATTTTTTGCACCATTTTGGAACGTAGTGATTATATAACAGTTGGAAAAGTTTTGAAAAAGCTCCCATGAACTCAAACCTGCATGTCTGCCCATTCAGGTGCTTTGCCCAGTTTAATTCTGACCTAGTTGAATGCAAACACTGTCAGTGTACTTGGCACGTGTGCTGTTGTGTCATCAGTGTGAGTGTGGTAGTTTGAAGGTTCACCAAATTTTGCACAGAACCGATTGACGTAATTGCCAAATGACAAATATTCCTTCAGTGTCGTACCCTGCGTTTCCCTCCTTTCTTGTCGTGACAATTCCAAACATTTGCCATCAAGGAACTGACTCTACTATTTTTTTCTTGAAAGCAGAGTTTCAACTTAGTCTGCTTTATAATTGATCTGTGTTCCCTCCTATTCACTTTAACAAGGTATTAATCCCCACAGGTGAAAGCAATTTGCCTCTCCATTATAGACTTCCTTGTTTCTGAAGAGGCCGTCAGTTTACCATTGGGACAGACTCTAATAATTATCTTAGCATTGACATTGGATTGACACAGAATGTGCCGGTCTGTATTCAAAAGTCCTGCAACATCTCCTGACTCCTGGCATTGCAGACCTGCATCTCTTGCTCAGATTCCATGGTTGAAGACTAGTTCGTAGTTCATGCATCTTTCAGAGCATTTGCAGTTGCTGCTTAGTTGAAGAGATCAGCCTGGATACTAAGTTTCATTTTTCCAGGCCTCCTTCTGGGATATTAGGGGAACGATTTGAATCTACCTGCATTGCTGAACCCAGTGACTATATTTTTAGCTCATAGGGACGCACACACACAAGCCTCACTCTTGCCCTGCAGCCTTATTATATTAGATGTCATGGCATATACCGAGCTCATCCTTGCTCACTCGCTCCATATACTCTGCATTGCGCCTTAATGTTAGTGGCTCATGTTAAAAAGAGAAAACGCTGCACAAATTTACCAAGTCGTCTTCAAAGAGAATTCATTAATCAGTTTCTTCAGCGCTTTGGTTCGCAGTGTCTCAGCTGGAGTTCTGCGAACTCTCACCAGCTGAAGTTCTTTTTCCCATCACTTTTTTTTTTTAATTCATACATTGACTTTTTTTTTTTTTTTTTAGAGAATTCAAGCCAGGCTCTTCTGTTCAGCGGGTTATTTTCAAAATGACTGCAATAATTTCAGAACTGGTTGAATAGAGTTAAATTTAACACTGTTGCTGACGCTTTTTATTCCGTAACACTGTTTCATGTTATTTTTATTTATTCATTGCTAGATTAGTGGGCCTCAAACAACATTATGGACAGAAAATAAGGTGTCGCTCATCATTCCGAAGCCCCAGAGAGAGATATCATCTGGTTGTGGGTGCCATTTTCTTCAAAGCATTTAAACCTCTTTCAAGGTCTCAAGTTGCTTTCATGGTTGATAAAGCTGCAGTTTTTGTTCGCCTTTCTTTTTTTTTTTTTTTTTTAATTCTTCTTAGCGCCATGTTCCACCACAACAACTGCGTTTGCTCTCGACGAAAAATCCCAAGAAAGCCCTCTGTAGTCTCCAAACTCTGCACCCTATGACGTGATAACACTCTTTTCACTCTTTACACTTCTCTTGATCTGCTGTGAACAGTCCAGCAAGTTGAAATTGGAGTTAAATATTATTTTTCAGCGGGTAAAGGTTGCAATAAGAACAGACGGGGGTAAATGTTGGGCCGTTATTGTCAGCATTTCCAGTATGTTCTAACTATGATGTATTTTGCTCTTAGCTTAAAAAATACTTGAGGCTTTACTGTAGGACTTTAGAAAAAAGACCAGCAAATCGGTGGCTAATAGAAAGAAGATGCTATGTGTGTTATCTCTGGATGGAAATTTCCTCGAAATGGCATTTGTCTACCTGAACACATTATTTTTTAAATATATACATGTAAACATACGCAAAGCTGGAAAGACACTACTGAAATAAAACGTAATAATGTTTTGAAATTCTCAGTTTCAGTTGTGATTTTGCATGTGTTCTGTTCTTCAAAGTGATTTTTAGCATTTGGAGTTTATTATGTATTTCATACCAATGTCTGAATACAAACATAAAATAGTTTTTCACAATCATTATTATGCTAGTATAATATTTATGTTAGC
Source organism: Thamnaconus septentrionalis (assembly GCA_009823395.1). Lineage (NCBI taxonomy): Eukaryota > Metazoa > Chordata > Actinopteri > Tetraodontiformes > Monacanthidae > Thamnaconus > Thamnaconus septentrionalis. Next base: position 19,638,061 of record CM020508.1, on the reverse strand, counting down.
GTATTTGTATCTACATAACATACATTAATACTGTATGCCAATGGGTGTAGGATGAAGTAAAATAGACAAATCTTGTCTGACTTCTCTTAATGCGTTATAAATGAAACCCTCTGGAATATTAATGTGAAAACCTTTCTCGCCAGAGAGGTTTCATGAATGATGGTGAAGAAAAGCCGACCATTCCATTAACATCAATGAAATAAAAAAAAGAAAATAAAGCAGCCTCATTTTTCAGACGTGCAGACGATGGTCACGTTTGCCTCTCGGCTGCAGCATCCTTAATGGGAATTACAGTCGTTCCTGGACGTGGAACACCTCCGCAGCGGCTGCACTTTCCATTGACAAATCAGTGCCTTTGAGAAGAGCGCGCAGTCGCGCCTCTCGCTGTGTGATCGTCTCGTTTGGTTCAGCGCTAACGTGCAGTTTGGCGAGCGCGCCAGCCTCACGCGGAAATCCTTCTGCTGGCAACTCTGCCAAGCTGCCCTGTGGGCAGGCTTCACATTCAAAGTGTACAATTAGTTATCCCTGTTTGCTGTCAATGCAACATTTCTGAGACATCAAGCCTGAAGGCGACCCCCAGGAGAATGGCTGTGACGACCCCTCGCATTCAGCATCCTGGCTTTTCTTCCGTTTCCTACAACACGATGATCATTTCTCCGTCCTTGTCCTGTTTTCTCTCTCGTACTTTAGTGGGCTGGAAAGTGTGAGTCGTCACCTGCGTCAGCATATGTGCGTGTGTGTGTGTGTGTGTGTGTGTGTTGTTGTTTTTTTTATGGAGTCTTTACTGTGTATTGGCAAGGGCATAAACAACAAGCCTGCTGAGCTTCCTGGTCAGGCTTGACGGAGTATATGGGATAAAATGAGGTAAATCATCTAATCAGAAGGGCGAGCAACGCGCTGTAAAGCCAGCTGTCAGCCGGTAGCGGCGAGGAAAAAAATGTGGGCTTGTTCATCGTGGTTCCAGCGCTGACCCCGATGGTTTGGCCTCACTGCGTCTGATCTAGAACAGGCAGGGCTGACTCACAAAAAGGCCATGGGGGGGAGGAGCATTTTTAATCTCACTAAGTGTTCTGCTGGCAAATGGAGGGCTTTTATTTATTTATTTATTTATTTATTTATTTATTTTTTACAAAGTCCCCACAAAGGATTTAAATCTCTATCAACGCGCTAAATATGTGTGATGTTTTTTTCTTCCTCATTTTTTTGAGCATGTTTCCATTTTCTACATCCTCCTCCAAAGCTGAATGACGGGCAGCAGTTTCACAGCTGGGAAAGCTGCATTCAAATTTTCCCCAGAATCAACAACCTGTCAAAAAGCAAACAAGTAATTTCGGTTAAGTCAGCCATGCAAATGTTTAAAAATTGCTAAAGTAGTATGGAGATGTCTATCAAATTAAAGATGTTGCTGCACTATTTAAATGGAAAGAAATTAAAATACCATGAATTTACACTGCATTTCCAGTGAAATTCAAAAAGTAATATGTGACTCTTTTGTCATTCATACATCACAAAGTGGAATTATCTCGTTTGCCTTTATGTTGATGGTTACGGCTGTGTACCTGCTTCCTCTTACGGGGTAGTGGGGGTCTGCTGTAGCCTATCCCACACACACACAAGTAGGTGTCTTGCCCAAGGACACGACAGACTGGGATGGAGCAGGATTTGAACAGCCACCCTTTCGGTCGTTGGACAACCCGCTCTTCCTCCTGAGCTGCAGTCACTGGCCCCTTTTCCATTAACTGGCCCCCTACGTGTTTTATTGTGAAAGGAAGAGGCAGGGAGAAAAGTCTTCAGTGCATTTTCCTGAGTGTCTTTGTAGAGAATCCCAGTTGGGATTAAAGTGCAGTGACTGCACTGCGGGAACCTTTCCAGTGCCTTAGTTTGCTTCCATTGTTCCATTTTTTCCATCTTCTTCTGTGGCTTTTTAGGGTGCGTTGCCTTTTACTGGGAATGCTTCAGACTGGAGGTGAACAAGATGTATGCGCTGGACTGGAGAAGTGAAATGTGAGAAGATCCAGCAGCCATTGAAGGTTGTAAGCCCGGCTCCCCCTGAAAGAGAGTGATAAAATAGGCTTATAAATGTATTCATGAAACAAAATATCTCAAACAATAAAAGCTGGTTTGTATTGTATAAAAAAAAAAAAAAAAAATCGTGCCCCATGGAAAAGCAGCACTTTTTCCGTTGAAGCTTCAAAAGGAGCCAAGATGCTGAGCTTTGCTTTGTTTCTAAGTCAATAAGTAATAAAGGGAACCTGATGGAATTAACCAGCATCTCACTCTGCAGTACAATGTGTCTTTGTTAAATTAGTGGATTTGTTTTCCTGTCAAATCCTGGCGAAGCTGATGCAGGTTTAACTTTGACAGAAAAAAAAAAAACAACGACGACAACAACAACAAAAAGCAGCGAAGACTTCCTTCCTCTGAAAGGGTGTGAAGATCCCTCTTCAATGGGGAAAGTAGCGTGCGTGACCCTCCGCTCAACCCCGGTATTCAGCCTCTCCAGGCAATTTCTTGCTTTGTAAACTCTGTCCCTCCGGGTCATCTGTTCAGCTCATCGTATACAAACAGCATGGGTTTACACTGCACACACATTAGGCTGTGGCTCCTCACCGTGAGACACCAAAGGCTGCGTAAAGAGGTGGAAGGCTGTGAGGAAAAGTCTGTATCCGATGACCCGGAGATGAGGTCCGCCTGGAAAAGAACAGTCATAAAGAATAAAAGGTTTAACAGTGTTCAAAAAGCAGCCGGGATGCTGAGTTGTATTTTATATTCCTGAATAATAACAATAAAAAAAATATACATATCTTGGCCGCCTGATGGAAAATGACACGCAGAGAGGAGAAACATTTGAAGGAGAAGGCTTCACTTCTAAAATACTCCCCATCGGTTTGCACAAAGAGACGCGCGGATGCCAAATCAAGTTTTTCCAGAACAGCTTATGATTCTTTGGGAAGAAAAAAAAAAAATCGTGCATGCAAATCAGATCTGAATAATTCAAACCGTTTCAGCCGCACTGTTTCAGCCGAAGTGGGGCAGACAAAACCCGAGTTGCGTGACTCCTCGCCAGAACTGTCCTGGCCGTGTTGAGGAGGTGTGTTGTTGATGAGAGCTGCATCGATGCCGCCGTGGCGCCTCGTCCCCGGCGCTGCTCAGGCGCGGTAAAGTAGAGGCGGTAACCACTCATGGTTAACTGGATTGACTTCATGCTTTGTGCTCACATTTCATCAAGGATACTTAGCGTATTCATGGCCTCTTATCCCCAAGGAAAAACACATCATGAAGGAAATGAAACCGACTGAGGGTGTAAAAAAAAAAAGAGAAACGGGGAGAGAGAGAGAGAGAGAGAGAGAGAGAGAGAGAGAGAGAGAGCACTATTTCCCCCATTTCTTATCAACAGGCCACAATGGGCAGAGAGTCATTGAACAAATCCTAAACTGCTTGAATATGAGCGGCGGCAGGCAGAGCTCTTGAGCTCAAATTCCAGTGTGTGTCTGACTGACTGACTGAGCAGCAGATATTAAACATTATTGAATCTTTGCAAAGACCTGGGCTGCGGGGTTTTGAAATTTGATACAGCTGATGAAAGCTGTGTCGGGGGGGAGAAGAAAAAAATACTGGCAGTGTTGGGCGGGGGGTGGAGGGTGGGGTTTCAAATGCTTCGAGTCTCTTGGCTAAAAAAAAAAAAAAAAAAGAAAAAAAAGGTTTTATCAGACCGCCTAAGCATTTCCATGGCAATCATCGAAAAAGGTCTTGAACTGAAAATCAAAGCATCAAAGAGGATCAGAGAGGCTCGCCGAGAGCCCAACTTTTAAGATATATTTCTTCCAGCTGATATCTTTTCGCTGAAATAAATCTTCTTTTGCGAAAGGGAACTTCAATTAAACTTATAGCGCCGCTCAATGGGGGGAACAAACATCAATTTATGGAAACAAATACATATTTATGAATGTATTTGGCAGGGGAGGAGGGTGCAGCCGGGGGGGGGGGGGAGAGAAAAAAAAAAAAGCTGCGTAATTGGACTCAAGTTAAAAGGAAGCGTGTCCAGAGGCGAGTGAATATGGTGTTTTAATGAATCAGATGTGATGAAAGGCGAGCACATTTTCAAAGACATATATGTTAAATTGGACTCCTCAGAAGCAGCTTTCATCTGCTCCTCGTCACGTTCAAGTCCTTTCATTCTGGGAGCGCCGGCGTGTCAAGGTGTGTTGACAGTCACACAAAGCCCAATCAATTTGACCTTGAATTTTTTTTTTTAATTTCTTTTTAGTTTGTTTGTTTCTATCTTTCATGTGGCCTTTTTTGGTCGTTTGGGTTTTAACACATTTCCATTACATCCAAAGTGGTGAAACATGCAGTTGAACCTGATTTTAAAACACTGCTTGGAATAAATGTTCATGTTAAAAAAGGGAGGACAAAAAAAACATACATCAAAGGCCCACTGATATATTCAGTACAATGTCTGTCAAATAAGTGTTGGCATAGCACTTGAGCGACCTCAGTGATTTCCTCATGCCGCCTGCTAAAAGCTGACTGCCATTTCTCCATTCATTCAAAATGCCACGGCTAATAACGCTGCACAGTGGAGCAACTTTAATGGCGCAAAAGTGGCTCATTTTCATCAACGTGAGAGGAGCTCTCGCCGAAAAGAGCTTGAGGAAAACATTCAGCGGTTGCTCGTGGAGCCATTCCTGTAATGTCACAGTTCAAAATAAATGAAATTGGTCATGCCAAAATCTTATTTGAGCGCTAATCTGCGTCGCTGTAAAATGTGTTCTAATTCTCCCGAGAGGCATTAGTTTGCCATTAACGCAGCTGGTTCGGGTAGAGGAGGTTTTTCACTCTGCAGCAAAACTGAGCCACTTTGTAGGCCACTGAAACGCTACTCGCTGTTCCTGTACGTGGGAAAAGTCTCGTTTAGGGTAAATGCTTGGTCTAATCAAAATACTCATTCATTCATTCATTCATTCATTCATCTTCTATACCCGCTTATTCCTATTCAGGGTCACGGGGGTCTGCTGGAGCCTCTCCCAGCTGTCTTAGGGCGAAGGCAGGGCGACACCCTGGACAAGTCGCCAGTTCATCGCAGGGCCACATAGAGACAGACAACCATTCACACTCACATGCACACCTACGGACAATTTACAGTGTTCAATTGAGCTCACATGCATGTTTTTGGAGTGTGGGAGGAAGCCGGAGAGAACCCACGCAGACACGGGGAGAACATGCAAACTCCACACAGAAAGGTCCCAGGCCCGGGCCCCGGAATCGAACCCAGGACCTTCTCGCTGTGAGGCGGCAGCGCTAACCACTGCGCCACCGTGTCGCCAATCAAAATACCGTTCAAAGAAATGTAACAGTACACTATTGTTATCAGAATCGTCAAATTGTGTATAGAAAAAATACAGCAGGCTAGAAAGATTCAGAAAAATATCATTGATTCAATAACTCACTGCTTTGTTCTGCAAACAATTGTACTGGCAAACAGCTAAAATCACACACAGTGTATCGTGTCCATTGTAGTACCATTAACTGTCCAGTCTTTAACCTGTTGCTGTATCAGTAAAATTGATTTTAAAAATAGGTGTCTGTGACTTTGGCCATACGTTTTTGTGAAATAATGCTTTGACCAATGTGAGTCGGTAGTATGAATTGAAAGCTTATGATTGCAACTATTTATAGGACCGAACTCCGAACTCCGAACGATGACTCAGGGGTCGCCAACAGGGAAAGTGAATCGAACCCTGATTCAGTCTTAAATGGTCGTGCGGCAGTGTGCACAAAGGATGGCAGTTAACTGGCGCAACTCGTAAGCTTCAAATTCAAGCTCATGAAAAATTGACCGAGCATGCACGTGGATTTGCTGTGAGAAGTGCAACTTCGACTGAGGGAGGTGCAGGAAGGTTTTCCGTCAATAATAGATGAGCTGGTGGAGTTTCAACAAGTACAGAGGAAGGAAGTACATGGAATATGATATTTATTTGGGGCAAACAACCTGGTTCCTAGTGTTTGAGAGAAAGCCAATTAAAAGCTGACCTGAAAACCTCAGATTGAATGTTTGCCAAATATGATTTCTGACTGTATTTTTTGCATTATTGCATTATTTATGTTAAGGTGAAATTTTAATGTTTATTGAACCAAATGTAAAAATGACCAATCTGATTTTTGTCTTCCAGCTAAGACCAGCAGCAATTCCTTGAGGTTTGTGTGCAGCTATGCTTGGAGCAGTAGTTCTTCTCTGTGACAATGTGCAGTGTTGATTTTTCTCGGCAAAGCCTACGACAAAAAAAACATTTGTCAACAAATCTTTTTAATGGATGGGAACTAAATATAGACAATATAAAACGACAATGACGAGATCTGACTGACATAATATCAGTCAGTCAACTAAAACGCAGCGGAGATGTTAGGGAGGGACGAATGGAGAAGAGATCCAATCAGAGTGAATCTCTTTGTGAGGGTATTGACCTATTCAGCCGCTCATTAGCATTACCCGCTAGTGGCAATGATCTGCACTATACTGGCTGCACGCCGACCGGTGCTGAAGGATGACGAGATTTCACACTTGAAATATCACCAATCAAACTGCACAACTGGGCAAAATGGCTGGGGCAAAAACCACCAGAGAATTCAGTGCTAAGATTCGAGTAAAGATCTGACGTATGAGAGTTGCATTGACTGTGACGTCGTTGTACATATCATAAACTCTAAATGAGAATTTCCCTTCCTTGTATTTATGCTGTTCTAGTGTGGAATCTTCAGTGCGGTCAACACGCTCACCCACACGAGAGCAGGCGGAGGTCTCCAGTGCCAGCGCTGTGCATTCTTCCCGCCCCACCCCATTTGTTTCTGACAGATTGACACAAGGGTGTGTGTGCATGTGCGTGTGCGTGCACCCAGCTCCGCTAAGGGGCTGAGGCGTACGTGTCGATCCGTGAACCCAAAGCTCTGTGACTCAACTCTCGTGTGTATGAGCAGCTTGGCTGAACAGCTTACAGTCCTTCTGTCCAAACTTTGACTGAAAGACACTGCAGTGGTACATACAAGACTATTTTGTGTTAACTAGAACTAAATATATAACTGCTCATTGCTTGCAGACTATTATTTTACAAATTCATATTAAGACTTTAAACAAAAATATATATACCTGAATCTACTTTTTGTCAACACTTTGACACTTTATTTCCAGACGACCCTCCTAATGTTACGCCCTGAGACACTGGTAATTTGAAAACGGGTTAAGATGGAAGAAACAGGGTGTGGCAGGTATCAGTGATAAATTATGTATTTAATAAAATAAACTAAAGTACTGGTTTACAAAGAACAATCCTTACAAAAACAAAGGACGATTTAATAATCAATTTTGAACAAAAGCAATCCTCTCAAACACTGAAACTCAACGCAGGGTTTAGAACAAACTAAAATTAAACACACAACTAGGACTAGGAAAGACACAAAGAATAACACTGTTTGATGACACAAAAATATTTTGTTGGACTGCTGAGTCTTCACCAAGATCAGAGTCAGAGGGAGAGCCGCATGTCTTCTGCCTCTTTTGTACTCCAGGCTCAGCAGCTTCCAGGTGATGTGCATTCTGCAATTAGACACACACACACACACACACACACGCACACTCACACAGACACACCCATTCTGACAGTCTCACATAAAAACACGACGGACAAGTCATTGGTCGAGAGGTCTTTGAGTCAGTGTTAAACTCTTTGGAAAAGTGCTTGGTTTGTCATTGCGGTAGATGTACTGATTAGCTGACTGGACCTCTTACGAGTGTCTTTTGTGGCAACTGTGCAAAGTGGCTGACGATCCCAAAGAAAATAAAACGCATATTGGGAAACACCTCTTGTGGGACTGTGGCCATCCATGCTCTTTGCTCAGCTGCGACGACAGTTTCTGACCTCAAGCCAGGCACGGACTGTTGGTGTACATTGAAGGGGTCGATCGGCTGCTGTTAGGGTTAGGGTTGGGTAGTGAGTGGCTGGCATTCATTACCCAACCCCCCCCCCTCACCCCCCACCCACACACACACACACACACACACACAGAACGCAGTGGCCTACCAAACAGCTTAGCTCTCAACCCAGGTAAACACTTGTGTCATCAGCTCAGAAGCGCTGTGCGTGCTACCACACTGGTTAAAGATAGAACAGCTCCTGTGTGAGGAATGCTGATGTCATCCCCAGACTGGTGATAAGCACGAGGACGAGGCGCCAGGCTGGTGTAGCAGAGTTTGGCTGTTCCACCTGCGACCGAGGCTCCCTTTTTGGTCCAAGAAATTAAGTATGAAATTGCCCGTTTGTCCTTTTTTCTTATTTGTGACTGATAGAGTTGAATCATCCAAATCCCACTAACACAAAACAACAGAAGCACCACCAACAGCAGAATAGCCTGAAATGTTTACTGGATAGGAATCGTGGTATTTGGCAAACGTTCAAGGTATTTCCTTGGGCAGTCACCCACTCTGTGAAATGCTGTTCAAGATGCAGACAGTGAGGCATCATTGGAAAAGGAAAATGGATAAGATAATAACAGCGAACCACCATTAGTTTGTTTTTCCTTCAGCCTGGCCATTAGCCTGCTCTGTAGTCCACTCAGTGCAGAGTCTAAACTCTCTTAGTAACTCAGATCAGGTGTTTACGTTCAAACAGGTCAAGGCTAATTTCAACCTGGGTAACCTTGAAGGTCATTGCTCACCAGGTGAGATCTTTCACGTGAATTATTCTTTTGAATTGCACTTTGTTTAATTAGCAGTTACACTCTCATCACAATTATGAGAATGTGACACTTCTTTTTAACTTGCAAGCAGTTCCATTATTTTCACCGCATTTGCAGTGCTGTGAATGCATCGTCCCACATACTACTACATCATTAGGTTTCTCACTGCCAGCTCATCTCACGACTACATTATAATATGTCCACAAAACAAATGTCAGGCGCTGTGTAGGCTCAATAGGCTCCCACTAATTCCCAACCCCTCCTCACATGGGGCACATTACACAAAAACATCCTCATATTGTCACGCTGACATCTGAAACTCTTGTTCAAAACAATCATGATATAATTTGAGTTGTTGAATGAGACTAACCTCCCTCTTTCTGACAACAATTTTTTCTATTTCTTCCATCACTGCTGGAGATGGAGGACGACTCCATCACCGTGATTGCTGTCAGCTTACAGATATTTTCGTGCAGTCGCAGAAAGTTTTCTGTGGCGAAACCTCTGCTATAATGACGCGAGATCGCATTGCGGCGCCTCTGAATAGTTTTTATGCAAAATAAATTGTCTCTTCCATTCACCACAAGATTGCCTTTCGAGGATGATAAAGCTTCTTGAAAAAGGGGAATACCACCCGCACTTCCGGTGTGTGATGGCCTTCAGCTTTAATCCTTGTCTTGGTGTTGTTTACGAGGCCCCTTTGCCTTGGTGTCAAAACCTTTGTTGGGCAAAGGTAAGTTCTTATTATCATTTTCCTGCTGCAGCTTTTGTCGAACTTAATAGTCAAGCTCACCGGACAACACACGATAAAGTGATAGATGGACTCGGGAAGACGAAGGGAGGAAATGTCACAGAAAACAACAGCAACGGTCACATCAAAATTAATGACAGTCGACCTAACAATGGCAATAATATGAAGTGATGTGATGCTATTGGTGATCACTGTGCATGCGTGTTTGGTTGTGCTTTGGCAGGTAACACACCTGTGTGTGTGTGTGTGTGTCAGCAGGTTTCTCATTAGACATTAGACAAGTCTTTTTGCAACCAAACGATAGAATACAGGTTTTTGCTACTTCCACATTGAACTCTGTCAATACTTCTCATTCTCACAGACATAAAAGGGAAGACTTTTTTGTTTTTGTTTTGTGGAGTAATGTAGCAGGCATAACAATTACAAGAGCACCGCCAGGAGACACACGAGCAGAAAGCTTCACAGAGCTGCACAGAAGCCAGCTGGTCAAGCTTGGACTCTCCGTCTACGATGAGGCCCACTAGATCCACTACCACACTGCAGCACCACCACCAACATCATCCTGATGACTCTAGGGGGGAAACCAGCTGTGAGGTGCCACAGCAAACATTTACGAGTGAGGAAAAAGAGCTGCCGGTGCTGATAAGTCAGTCTCCCAAGTACTTTGGCAATTCATCCATTTAATTGTTAGGTTTTGATTTTATCATGAATAAAGTCTATTTGAATAGTTCAATTCACGGTGCAGTTTTGTTTTTGTATTCCTGTCAACTGCTGGTAATTGCCTCTGGCTGTGCTCCCTCTTGATTTCAAGATCAGAGTTGGTGGCACCATTGTACCGAGTTGAAAGGAATAAAAAACAAAAACACAAGAAAGACAAAGCAAATGGGACTAGAAGGTGATGTTTGTGGATAATACTGTGCCTTACTGTGATAAAACCAGATCGTTCCTTCATTTCATCTCCACCTAGCACATCAACTTCTCTATACTTGCAATTCCATGAGGATAGACAGCAGGAAGGAAGTTACTATGCTGCTATTTTGCAGATATTCTTAAATATGCTGCAGTTCTTGGTCCTGTTGAATGTTGTATCATGGTTGTGTTACCTGACTACATGGGGCAAATTAAGGTAAAGTCCAAGTGACAAAAATGGTGATGTTTCGTGTTCACACATACATTCCAGTCCAGGAATATTCAGCTTTAACATTGTGCGTGGCTAAAGGACTGAGAGTAAAACAGTTTGTATCCATATTTCATGCCATGTCAACTGACACATGGTGGAATCTCTGCACATGTATACTGTCAAACCATCAAAACGTGTCTCCGTAGAGAAACACACAAGAACTACTGACTACTTGGAGGAAAGCAACACAAACAGCAAGAGTCTGCTAGGAGACAGTATCAAAATAAAATCAAGCAGTCGGCTCAGGGACACGTGGGACAAGAGGGAGCAGCGTGAGACAAAAGGACATGCAGACTATAAATACACAAGGGAACAAGTGAAAACGGGAAGGGCGGGAAGACAATCTGACTCGTGGGAAACACACAAGGAGAAGAGGCAAGTTACCTGACATGAGATAAGAGTTACATTTCAAAATAAAACAGGAAGTTGTGAGACAAGTTTGAATTTAATGGCATACATTTATATGTATGGACAAAAAACATGTTTATCGCAGTGTTCATTTTAATGAAATCCTCATTTCCTACTTTGAAGACCACACATTATGTTATTACATAATTTATAACCGAGATTAACATTTTACTGATTAGTTATGTGAGCTCTTTTCACTGCAAGATGACATAAATCACAGTAAAAGTTTGCTTTCTAAACATTCAAATGGTTTTGCCTCAGGTGCAAGCCAACACTTTCAGTGGGCTCTTTACATACAGCTGCGGTAACAGCGACTGCCGTAGTTCACGTATCCACTTCATTAGACTTTAATGAACCAACTGGTTGGAATATTTTTGTTAAATTCACTTTAAACAATGCACATTATTCTTTTGAATTCACATTTATATATAAACACATCCTTTGTCTGTCTTATTCCATTGCAACAATCCACTATCTGCCTCATAATCCCACAAAGATTTAGACCCAAATAGAGGGGAAGGAGAAACTGTGAGTCACAAGTCTAAGATTTCACTCTGTGCCTTCTTGCTTGACTGCTTTCTCCTTCAGTGTTTCAGTCTCAACTGTCGCCAATTGCTGCTCTGGGTAATGAGCTTCAGTATCCACACAGAAAATAACATTTCTACTGCCTTATTAACTGGCGTGGTTTGAGCTCTTTGCCCCGAATCCATCATCGGTCCTCCCTCTAACGATGACAACATACACTTACCCAAGATGGCATCACGGTGACAGGGTCCAAGTGGTCCCCATCTTAAGCACAAAATGGGTTTTTCTATTGTGCAATATGAAACTGCAAAATATTTGTTGCATGGTTTCAATTTATAATTTATCAATTGATATTCTAACTTGATTTAAAAGCAATCATGGCTTTCCTGAATGGGAATTATTGTCTATTATGTTGTCTTTGTGCAGCTGAGTGGTCGACAAATTGGCCTAATTTTAAGGTCTGCAGGAAGAGAGCAGAAATCCACATGCGCCTCCTCAATGTGAAGGATCCCGTCCCTTGCATGGTCTGCTCCAGTTTGTTGTTGTTTTATCTCCCTTTGATCTCCCTCCCATCATATCTGTTTGCTACCAAAGAATATTGGGAGCATAATTTTAATTTCCCATGAGATCCTTCCTATTCCTTATATTTTGTTGATTGTAGCATTGTGTGACTGTATCTTGCGGAGGTGCAACCCATTGATGACGTGACCCAGTTTATGTTATCGGTGTCTTCGAGTGTATCCAGATGACTGAAGCACTGTCTCTCAGTGGAGCACCAATGCTCCATTGCACTTGACGGCACACAAGACCTGTTAGGGCTCATCCTGGCCTTTTTTTGAATTCATTTTCATGACCTGTACATGTTTTTGTGATTTTCTTTTTTTTCTTTATCTTTTATTTGCAACCCAGGACAGCATTTGAGAATTTCAAATGCAATAGAAAATAGTTATTCATAGTATTCAATGCCTTTCTCATCCTCTATATAAAAAGTTTGTCGTTTTGAAATGTGTTTTTCTACTTGGAATTTTTTTTATTGTTGTAATCAATTCATAAGATGATGTACTATAGCAGCAACACTGTCATAGTTTAAAAGTAAATATAGTAATCAATATGAACAAACACAATGTCATGATATCCAATATCCAACAGTAGCAATTATAATTACATCACACTGATATCGATCATTATTGATGCCAGTATTGGTATGATGGATATTTGAATCAGAACGGCCACTATAACCAGACATCTGATTACTCTTTAGATCTGAGTATTGGGTGTAATGCTTGATGTCATTATGTAACCCTGGCTGTCCAACTAAGGAGCCCTTGCTGTGACTAAGCAGCTCCCTGATTAGATCACTTGATGGCAGGCTAGCCACCTCATCATACTCAAGATTTTATAATTAGCTGAGAGAATTACCCAGAATCCAGCAGAGGCCAGAGGCAGTAGTACCAAAAGAAAACTAAATATAAATATAAAATAGCTGCCTTACAACAACAGAGACGAATGTCCCCAGTTCAGGGTGAAGGCTGCCAAAGATATTTTGGATTTTTGCTCTGTTCACCATCAAGCAACGAAGAGATTCTTTTTCCATTGATGGCAGTTGATGCAATTGTCACGTGTAGGTCCCAACCGGACTGCTAGCCCACAAAAAAAAAGAAAATCTGAAATCAATGGTGCAGGGTTTTATTTACCAAGCTATTAAAAGAGATTATTATTCAGGTGGAGAGGTGCATTGAGATAGGCAGCTTTACACAGTGCTAACTGCTCGTTACGCACTGATGCGCAGGTTACGTTGCTCTCAGTCATTTAAACACCCCTATCATGCTGGAGTAATGCCACTGCAACTAGTCGTGCATATGGGCTGCCAGTATTGTAATGAGTGTTTTCCCTACGCATTACTTTTCCAATCTGCTGTGGATTGGGCAAATGAGTGGGAGAAGGAAGAGGTTGGCAGTTATATAAGAATAAAGGCTTTGCTTGAGTCCAATTTTAGCCAAATTTAAGAACAGAGGCTTGCACATATGTTCCCAGATTCGAAGGCATTAACTCGACCGCGTGCTCCTCGTGCTGTTGACCGCCTTTGCATATTTTTGCATATTCCGCCGTTTCAGTCGTGAACTCTTGAGGACTTTTTATGCGTTAATCTGCTACAAACGGCAGAGAAGTGTCACTGCCGAGGACAGGCGCTCGACTCAGGTGTCTCTTTACTATGTGCTCGGCATAAAGAACGCCTGTGTAACCAGATAGCGTAACTCCCTGTCACAGACATAACCCAAAGTGAGAGTTGCGAGGATTTCCTCTCACCTCCTGCCCTCGCGCTCCCAAGAGGCAGATTGACTGTTTTGACAGGTGGTAGTTTTTTCCAGAGGATTTCCTGTCACAGAGAACTGGAGACTGACAATCATGTAGAGCACTCACACTTCAGGTCCGTGCCGAAGCTGTCTGTCGTCCTCTCCAGGAAAAAAAAAAAAAAAAAAAGACCCCACACGGACTCTTGGTCCGGATGAAGTGGGCTGCAGGAGACGGTGACTGACCGGCGGCAGCTCTTTTGTGCCCTCCGAATCTACATATTTGCTTTATGTCTTTCAGATACGACCTGCCGCTGCGCGGAAGGGACAATGTCCCCGCATGCAGACTAAGCACGGCACTCAATTTTCCACACAGGCGATGGAGAGAGATTCATTGAGGGACATCTATTAGAGTGACACCCCACATCGCTAGGACAGTCGGACGATTTAGTACTTTATCTCCATGTGAGCTTCTTGGACGGTGAACCATGGATAATTGCTGCCACGGGGAGCCGCGTTTAGTGCCAGACAGCAGGTCATAGGTGTTTGATGTACAGTTATTTAGACAAGGTTCTCACGCTGTGAATTTGAAAGAGTAGGAAAGTTCCCTGCATCATTTTCTCGTCATAATTCACTGTTGACAGACACTGTGTTCGTGAGTCCACTGCTGAGTGGAAAGCGTTCGATGTTTGCTGTAGTGTCAGTGACACATCGCTCAAATCAGATACACACACACACACACACACGCCATAACTAACAGCCATTTTTATGTTTTCATTAATAGATTGCAGAACATTTGTGAGAAAATGTTGCCGGACGAGCACGCCTGGTTGCAAAATAGAAAAAGAGAAAGAAACCTTTTGATCCTTTTCACACAAGAATACTTGACAACTGTCACTGGTTGTTCTGCACCTCTTGAGTTGCATTCATATGTATGGTTTTAATGCTAGTGGAAGTTATTATACAGGAACTACAACTATATTGCTGCTGAGACACTATTACCTCAAAATGCAAAATGCAAAGATTGTTTTTATTGTCAGGCTAGCAGAAGCCATTGACTTAGGCTATGCTAGCCAGCACCAATTTGTTCAAAGGGTCTCCAAAATTCTGAACCACCCCTTCGTGTTTCCACTCACAGCCCGTGTTGAATTACTGGGAGTTTACAAACAAGGCATCGTTGCTTTGAAAGGTAAAACTTGATAAGCACACCTTCGGATGCCGATGCTGATCCAGATCCCTCTCCGATATTTCTGACATGCACTGTCCAAATCAGATCTGCGTGCTTGATCCACCCCACAGTGGAGGATTTGTTCCACCGTCGGCCAGCTCATCTATCCGTGAGAGCAACGCATGCTTCACGGAGGCATCTGTCGCCATCCTGTCCCCCATATGTAGCTCTCTGTCCTCACATTTTTGAGCAAGTGAATCTTTTGGGCAGTGGTGAGTAAAATGTCCTTCACTTGTCCCTCTGACAAGCTGTTTGTCAGAGGGAGCATAATGCTGCAGTATCTCCATAGAGATATGCATGATTCTCATAGCTTTGAGGCCATAATAGTGGACATACAGGTGCTATATAGATAGAAAATCATTTCATCCACAGATAAGGCTAGATTTATAGGACATTACAGTGTAGTCTAGACATGTGACATCACAGCAAGAGGGCGCATGTGTGTGTGTGTATTCGCATTGATGTGAGTTTCGCTGGCAACTTATCAAAGGATTAGTTGTCACCTTCACCCTAGCGTGGCTGGGATTGGCTGCAGCACCCCTGGGACTCTCGGTGTAGGATAAATGCTGATAGATGTGGATGGATTGTCACGAGAAAGGCGAGCTGGCTCTCTGCAGCCCAGTATGTGTGAAAGAATATGACTGCAGTGTGTCAACACAATGTATGTCTCACTGGAAAAGTATTAAGCATGGCTGCACAGTAGCATATCAATATTTAGTACTGAACATATACTACTAGTACGAGTATGTTCTGGGGTAAACCATAACAACAAGGAGGCATTTTCTGAGCTCCTAGTCTGTGTACTTGTATATCGCCCTTCCCTTTGTTTACCATGTGAAGGACATCAATCCAAAATGCAAATGCAAGACAAAACATAAGGGAGAAAATGTATTTTTAATTTGTTATGAGCTCCTTGGAGAAGCGCCAAAGCAACCCACAACTCCATCAGTCTCATTACACATCTATCACTGATAGTGCACTGTATGTCCCTGCTTTATTCAGAAAGTACTGACAAACATATGAATGGAAATATTCCCATAGCTCCTTTGTGTGTAAATATTTTGTTTGGAACGTCATCTTAATCAGACTTCCATTGGAAGATGCTGCAAATGTAAAGTTGGCCACTCCCATTGAAACTTTTAAAATATCGAATCTTCTCACGTCAGTCACTAATCAAAGTCAGGACGTTGCACACGGATTAAAGAAAGGAGACCAAAAACATTGTGTGTGCTGTATAGGCAAAGTAAACTAATGAATTACCGTTGTTGCAGGCAAGCATTTGCACAGTACAAGCATGTATATGTATTTATTTGAAATGTGCAGATAAGTGAAAGGAGAAAGTACAAAATAGCAAAACAAATGTCAAGATAACACTGCACCACCCGCAGCACTGTGGGGAGGTGGTGGTTCCTGCAGGGCTTCGCGGGTTGGGCCTGGTGGCCAACAGGTTGTTTAAACCTGGCACTCTGACTCCCATGAGGCTCCACAAATAGCAGATAAAGGAGCTCTTTTTGTGCAGGTGCACCCACTGCTACACTAAATAAGCATTTGTCTTTTCACATGAAAACCATTTGTTTTGAAACATAACTGTGCCACTGAGGCTTTGCTCATAAATTGATTCCACAATTTTCTCTCTGAATGTTGGCAATAATAATACAAATAATAAGAGCTTGGATTTATAGTGTGCTTTTCAAGACACCCAGAGTGCTTACATTGAAACCATTATTCATTCACACCACACTTGTGCTGGTGGTGGTGAGTTACATCTGTAGCCACAGCTGCCCTGGGGCAGACTGACAGGAGATATTATACCTGTGCTTTGTACACAGGCTGCAACTCCGCCCCAAGCTGGAAACATGATTGCCTTTCCGCAGCAAATCAAACATGTCAGACTTTGAGCTGACTCTGGATGCAATCAGGTAATGCAGCCACATGTAGCCAGTCGTAAATGAAAAACAGGAGGAAGGTAAAAGTGCCAGGAGGTGGAGACCACAGGAAAGGCAGAAGTCTGGAGAAGTGACAACTGACAAGCCTCCTTTTAACCAGCACGGCACAAAGCGTCGGAAACCAAGAATGTGAGACCGTGCAAGAGACAGAGGAAGCTTACAAGTATCAATGTCATTACACTGACTTCAATCTATAATGATGCCAACATTGGTGTCGATACTGCATGGCGTCAATGTTAGGAACGATGAAGAGAAGAGAAAGTGCCTGGAGTTCACTCACTGAAGTTCTACACCCCAGAGGGGAAGAGGTGGTAGTTGAAGAAAGTTAGTAAAGTCAAAGTTTTTCATTAAAGCAAATCCACTGACATTTAAAGAGCAACTATAATTGAGTTACAAATTCTGCGAAATAATATGATACTTTTTTTTTTAAATGTTCTTATCAATCCACTCAACCAATTCTATTAATAACGAACAAAATCAAATTGAAATTCATGCCTAAAGGAAGCAAAAGCCAAGAGTAAGAATAACTTTGAAAAAAAAGTCTTTCACTTCACTTAAAGTCTTAATGGCGGATCAGTTAAGAGGCTTCCTTCAAATGGAAAAAAATATTAGAGCTCACTAAGTAACCTAGTGGCGAAAGCCAAGCCTAAAGGAACCAAGAGCTGTAAGAATAGTAACTGGAAACATTTTCTTTAATTTACTTTAGCTTTTAACAGCAGATTGTCAAGAAATTCTCTCTCAAAAAAAAAACAACCAAAAAAACCAACAAACTGGAGTTCACTCTGGAATGGGAGGTGATTCTCGGGTCTTTGTTCTTTTTTTCATTTAGGGAGGAGAATAAATTCCCTACTGTCAATATTACAGGCCGATATGAGGCTGTTTGGATTGATTGGCACATCTGTCTGCAGGATTTCATCACGGCAGTGTGGAAATAAGGTTGCAGCCTCCCAGTTGTCGCCTCTCGCCGACAACTTATTGCATCAATGACTGACATATCAATGCAGTGTGCTGCATGCTCGGCTGGGCCAGTGCTCTCTGCTCAGTGGAGGAGGACCTAGCAGCCTCTCAGGGTTCTCATGTGCAGTCTGCTCATGACTCCTCGGACATCTGGCTTTCGACATCATTTCTAAAGGTTGGTGTTTTTCAGTTTCCAGTGGAAGTGCCAGACCAACACACCTCTGTCATTTTAAACAGACACTGCAGACTTCCTTCAATTCTTCTTTTTTTTTTGCCCCTAAAAACACAATTGTTTCCAGCCTTACAGTTTGCACAGTTGTGTTTTTCCTTCAGTGAATCTTATTTCTAAATACAATCAGCAAATTAATATTGTGGATATAATTAGGCAATTGCATGATAATACTCATTAAAAAGATACAATCTATAGAAAGCGGTTAACGATCCACATTAAGATTAATAGACATTCTTGGTTCATTCATATCTTTAGAATGCTGTTGTTTCATACAGTAGGTATTACAAATGAACATTTCCATTTCAAAACATTGTGTTTCAAAAGAGAACATGTTCATTCCTCCTTGACTTGCTTAAATTGAACGGAAAACCCTTTTAGGAGGTTGAGCCATTGTAGCTGAGCTCCACTGCATAATGAACCTATTAAAAATTAATCCAAGAGCAAGATGCACTTTTAAGTTTCCTGGAAGCTGCCCATGCATATGAAGACAAGAAGACAAGAAAAATCCCTCTACTGAATGAATGGGCTGTGGATGATTGTGTCTGTGCAAAGATGGTGTTACACAAGCGAAGGGCTGCACGGCCGGCAGGACCACTGCAGAAACAGCTCCGAGTCTCCACCGGCAGAAAGCCCCTAGCAACAGCGTTCCCCAGGGGGAGCAAACTGGAATGGAAGCTGAAGAGAAGCAAGATGCTGTGTCCTGATTGTAATGTGTGATTACGTGATGCACAGTCACAGGCGCCACCTCAAGTTTATCGCTCGGGCTGCGATGCTGGTTCAAATTTCGTTTTTTATACTTGGTGCCAATGCAACGGAGGCATTTTAAAATATACTTATTTGATTTTTTTTTTTTTTTTTTGCAGCAAAGCCTTTTGAGAAGACACAAAGTATCAAAATCACATTCAAAAATCTTTTTTATGTCACTAGGATTGTGACTCTGTGTGTCTCTGTCCTACTAGACTTGTGATTGTCATTTAACATCCATGTTCATGCTGTGCTGCTACACTACTTCCAAACCACTAGTTACAGTATGAGGTAGCTGGTTTGCTAAGATTTCCGAGTCTTGAATTATGCCTCATCTCATTTCACTGAAATAATTCTCGGCCCAACAGACCAAGCAGCTTCCTCTTTAGGAAACAGGGTTGGTAGCAACTGAACAGGCTTTACATGTGAGGATGGTAAAGGGCAGCCAATAGGCAGCAATTCAGTGGTAGCAACTTCTCAGTCACGGAGCTTGTTGTGCTAGTTTTAAACCCTGGCTAAATTGGTGAGAATGGCACAGATATAATGGTGTCAGGAGAACGAGCCCAGATAAACTAATCATATTTCCAGCAATAACTGGAGAATATTATTTGTATTGTTAGATCATTGGCAATATTTCTTCTTCTTGTTATTCTTTTTCTTCTTAAAGTAGTAGTAGTAGTGGTACTATTCACAAATGAAAGCAGCAGATTTTGATTTTCAGTGCCTTTGTGATATGAAACATATGATAGTAGTCAAACTGTTTCCATTGGTAAATATTGAGAGAGGAAACTTCTCTTTTTCCAGCTCTTTGTATTAACATAATAAACAATTAAAATAGTAAAAAAATCGATATCTTTTTCTTTCTCCGTTATGGTGGGAGACATAGAGGGTCGGTTTCAGCACCAGACCCAAAGTGGTCCCGCTCGAGTGAGGCTGTGTTCAAGAACCTTCAGTCGTGTATTTTCATTTTTTAGCTGCCATCTCTGGTTCAGCACCCTTTGGCTCCTCGGTGCCCTCTTGTTATTATGGCTGTGCAAGAACCAGGAGACAATCCGCTCAGCCGTGGCCACACTTTGTCTCCGAGGTCATGAGGTTAAACCTGTTGTGGTTTAGGAATGATGAGATAAGAAGCAGCCAAAGAAAGACTGAAGCGTCCGTCGTGACCCCTCGACTACTTCTTCAAATTAACTTTTCTAAATATTCCGTTCCGGGGCTTGAAGAGCAGTAATGGCGGTATTTTGATTTTTCTCCAAGGCATTTGAATGTTCCAAATTTTTGTCAGTGCTCAGCAGGATTGATCTGTGGAGGAGGGAAGTCAAAAAAAAAAAAAAAAAAAAAAAATCTGACAATGGATCTGTGCTTGGACTCTCTCGGTGCAAAAATCTGTTTGTCCACAGCTGCTCTCTGTGTGTAGGCATTGCTTCTACCTCCAGCAACAGAAATTCACACATCAGACAATTACTTCCACTATTTAAAAAAAGAGGCTCTTTTGTTACGTGTCATGCGGTGGCTACCAGTAGCTGGCTGATATGAAGGCCTTTGTCTGTCGTTTTCAATGTAACAAGACTAAGCGGTTGCCTAATCCCATTATTACTCCTCCTACACCGTATCAATCAGCGGTTTGATATAAAATAAAGCACTAGCAGCTGTTTCTTCTGGTGTGATAAGAATGGCCAATGTTGAGTCACCCACTCCCATTATAGTCATGAAGGAATCATGTGAAACACCCCCTTTTTTCGCATCAAAAAATGACAATATTAATTGTTTCAAAGCCATTTGTGGCTTTTTGTGATCCAATGCTTCACTTAGTTTGTAATACCAAAAGTACAAACTTAAAAAAAAAAGAAAAAAAAAAAAAGCTTCTGACACTTTTCATTTCCAGACATGAAAAGCAGCAAAGTTAAGGTCCGGATTTATAGTTTGCAAAGCTAGCTGGCAACTTAAAGACTCAGAGTTCCGTTAGTTTCACCAACGAGTCCCCGTGCGGCAGGAGAAACGCTTACTGTATGTGCTTTTTAATCAAAGTGCACTCCTTAAATGTCATAATGCTCAGCGTTTAATGGACCGTGGTGCCATAAAAACTGTGATAGGTTGAGGGTCGTTGCTTTCTGATTGCTCCTGCGCAGTTTATTACAAAAAAAATAGGGAGAAAAAATAAGAGTGCAAAGTTACCTAATGTGTGGCTGTTTGTCGTTAAATTTATGGTGATGCATGCCTGGAGCGGACTAATGGATACACAGTGGCAGTGTGATTTAATGGGTCTGATCTCATGCGCTTGCCAAACGAAACGCCCGAGGAACGCGGAACGGAAACAAGGAGGGAAAAGGGAAGAGCGCATATTTGATCTTGTAAGCACTTGGAAACAGGCTGTGGGGTTATTAATCACGCGACTGTATTCTACCGGTGAGCAATCCTGTGCAGTGCAGCGAGGTGCACTGTACATTTCCTCCCTCCGGAAAGCAATTTATCGCCGTGGCTACACTCTGCCGGCCCGGGAGTTATTTTCTTTTTTTGAGTTATTTTTTCGTTGCCCGTGTTCTTCTGTCGCAGCAAAAAACAAATGTCTTCAATGCGGTTTCCAATACTGAGAAGTTGTGAAATTGTGACGTTTGAGTGCATTAATATTGAGGCTTTTAGTGACATGCAGAGTCAGACAAAAATAATGCACGTGCACAGATCAGGAAAAGAAAAATGTGCATAAATATTTAATTCAGACGTCATGAGATTAATACAAGTTACCTTCAAAGTGGTGGCCATTGGCTTGCATGTACTTGTATGGTGAACTACTACTTGGGTAACGCTTGTTACCTCAACGTTTGATATTGATGCTGCATTCATGAGGGTAGCGCCATCCACTGGGAAAACATCTTACAACAGAACACAGTGTTATCGTCATTTGATCAAACTTCCAAAGAGCAGAGAAGTAATTTGACAAATTAAATATTTATGCAAGTTTTTCTTTTCCTCATGTGTGTATAGATTATATTGGCTAAAATCTTTATATTACGGATTGCATGTTGATTGACATCATGCATTGGTGTATTTAGCTCAAACAAGAGCCAATGCCACACCGAGCACCTCCTCACCAAACCGTTTGCCTGAGAAGATAGAGCTGTGCACTGGCAGCCTGTCAGAGCAGTGGACTCTACCCCCAGCGGATAAAAGAGATGCTCTCTAAATTGATTTTTCCTTGTTACTGAAACACAAAGCGTTTAAGGACGAGAGCGAAGGAAGAGCCGTTTCTCTCTATCAGCGGATATTAACCCAGATGCACTGAAGTGGGAACTGAACTGTGTCCTCCTCCTGCGCTCTGCACCTACAAGCAAAGACACTAGAACGCGTTGGCAGAGACTTGTAGACACGGCGTGCTAAATGGTGAGAACTTTTATTTTGTAGTATTTGTGATGGATTGCAAATGGAGCTTTCAGTGTGTTTTATTAGCCAGTGCCGCGCATCATCCGAAAAGAAGATCATTGAATTCTATTTTTGACTTTTGGTTAGAGGTTATTAGAAGTTTAGCCGTTTCCATTACGAGTTTGTTTGTTTTTTTTTATTGCGCAGCTATTGATGGTGCTCCCCTTGGAAACACGGTATGGTAACACAGTTCTAGTAACAGAAGCTGACGTTAGCATGTCCGGCTCGTTCACTCGGTGTTTGTGTATGTGACTGGAGGTGAGAGATGTCCTCAATTGTGCTCAACCTCTTATTTTCCAAACAAAGAAATAACTCATGACTGTGGCATCTTCAGTACAAAGACAGAGCATCCAGACGAGCTTTCGTATTCTGCTAGTTGAGAGCAGCGTCCCACTGCTGACCTGAGTCTCCTGAGGTGGTGTTCAAATATGATGTAATCAGAGCCAGGAATGCTAATGCCATAACATGTATACAAGGAGAGGAATAAGCACATTTCACTGCATGTATGTAACACCCTACCTTAATGATCCCCATAGCCAGGATACTGAAGCCCATGTAAAGGAAACACTTTATCACATTTGACTACCAGTGGCGGTTGACTGTGCATCACCTCAACAGGAACGAGGGCTTTTGCGACGGGTGACACTCAACTTTTTACTGTCTGAGGGTTCAAAAAAAAGCACGTTTTCCTTCCAATAGACGGTGTGTGGCTCAGCTCATCAGACTCCTGCAGACCATTCGCCACGGCACCGTGTCCCTGGGTGAGACACCCTCAGTGCGCTCACTAGCCACTAGAAATGCAACAGCCGGTGCGTCTCTAATTGCCAGTCCCAAGGCCAGATAATTGGGAGAGGTTGCTTGAGGAAGGGCATCCGCTGACAAAGGGCTGTGTAAAAGTCATAAATGTGAGGGAGCAAAGTAGTCCTCCACTGTTGAAGCCCCTTTTAATATTCAAAGCAATTTAAAATAGCTGCATTTAATGGCATGATAGAACGGGACCCCAAAAAAAGATCCAACGTCTGTAAGTCCATGAAAAAAAATAAATAATAATAATCTACCTTAAAATACCTACCTCAAAAAAAAACAACAACCTATGACCTTCAAAATGACAAATGATGCACAAATACTAAGTTTTCCAAGGAAGTTTCTTTCATCCCCCTTGTTGCCCATTTGCGCTTTCTTTGCACAATTAGTCATTATTTTTCCATTATGAAATATAGCTTTGACTGAGGATTGCCATTTGTTTTTTCACTTGAGGAAAGTGATTCATTTCTGTCACAAGCTGAAACATCACAAACGTCTGACACAAGAGCAAACCGTGATGTAGGAAGCTGCTATTTCTCACCAGATGAATTTTGCAGTGCGCTCTAATGAGAGCGGCTGACGTCGAACATCGTCTCAGCCCTCTGTGCTTAGACAGCTCCTTTGCTGCCTTTCTCATTCTTTACAAGCATCATAACAATGTGTCTTGCTCCCCCTCCCCACACACACACACACACACACAACAGTCACACACTGCTTATAAGCAACTACAAAGTGAAAACTGACTTTCCTCGAGGCATCTAAACTCCCTCCAGAGGCCGCATCTATCATCCTTTAAATTAACTCTTCACTCGGACAAAGAAGTTGTCGCGTCTGCACTAAATACTTGGGAGGAAATTCACTGACGGTTTCAGGATTCACACACTGGTAAAAAAAAAAAAAGAAGAAGAAGAAGTGTTGCCAGAGCACCTCCTGGGATTGTGTGTTGCGAGTCGCAGCTGTTGCCCTGTCACTTCGCTGTGCCGCAGTCTCCCCGTGATGCCACCGCCAGCTAAACGATTGCGTCGGAGACGACAACCCTTGTGCAAGGCAGACAGGTGTGTCAGAGGACAGATGGGGACGGAAGTGGGAGAAATTATAATCCCCTTTCTCAGCACTTAGTGGGAAAATGTGAGTGAAGTTGTGTTTCAATCAGGGAGTTTTATCAGATATGAAGTCACTTATTGCTCTTTAAATGGAACAGCTACGGACAACCTCACTTCCCAAGAGTATTCATTAGGTTTCATTGTTTATTCATCCAATTAATGAGGAGATTAAATATATACCGTTGCTAAACATTAAACTTTAATGTCCCGATGCACTTCATTATCATAGCCATCTTAAATTTCATTCGATTCAGCTTTATTTGCATACTGCCATATCATAACAGCGTTATCTATGGTCATAAAGTGGCAATATGCAGCAGCAAGGAAATTGTGGAATGATGATCAAAATATATAACGCCACAAGTCTGTGAATGTTGCGTGAATGAGTTGGACATGCTACAATATTGCTGGATGCAACCCTAAACCTTCAGTTACCATGACCTACAGTAACTGCCTCTGACACCCAGACCTACAACTGTTGCTTTAACTTGATTCATCCAAAGCCAATTTAAGTAAGACTACTTACACATTGGAATGGTGGAATGTCACTGATAGTTGTCATTTTGGAAACCCAATGTAGTAACAGTTCTGGTAACAGAAGGTCACCCTTCCAATTTAGTGTCATGTCAAGCACAATTTTAGCTGATGTTGGGATTCAGGATTCATTCGGCGATCGTTTCATGCTATTTGCATGTGTTCACCGAAGTTGCGGCGCATTTGTCTTGAGCACAGGTGGTTGCCTGTAGCTGTTAATAACAGTGGTAGGGCAGATGTTCTGAGGGGCCGAGGAAGAAGAGATGAAGAGATGACGGTAGAGGATGGAGAGGGCTTGATACCAACAGACAGAGTGGACAGGCGATTCATTGTCTTTTACCATTTTTTCCTTACCTTGTATGTGACAACAATGACAGTTGCCCCTTTAACATGCTGACCATCTCCATCTTTTAATGACCATAGCTTACTACCATCCATTGATCGGTCTATCCGGCATGGGATTTCCAAATCACTTTAGTCTGGTTTCGTGGCCACAATGTGGCAATGAGTTTGTTTTACACGAATAGCCTTGGGATATCAGATATCAGTCTCATAAAGCACTTTTGAGATCGGAGGCAAATGCCAGAATGACAAATTATCAGAAACTGCATGAGGCTGTTCCTGTACCTTGTTCAATCAAC
Source organism: Thamnaconus septentrionalis (assembly GCA_009823395.1). NCBI lineage: Eukaryota > Metazoa > Chordata > Actinopteri > Tetraodontiformes > Monacanthidae > Thamnaconus > Thamnaconus septentrionalis. Next base: position 19,612,573 of record CM020508.1, on the reverse strand, counting down.
GACACAGAGAGTTAAAGCAGTTTTTACCTGGTTTTACCTGGTATGAGCACGATGTTCCTAATTAAGTGGCCAATAGCGATGTTGTTGTGATAGACTTACTCAAAACGTTATTAATGTATTTATCTGCCTATTTTTTTATATTATTATTATTTTTCTAATGCTTTGATGTTCCTGAACAGAACTGACTACCACATATGCCACTGGCTGCAAATGGGCAGATTTTTTTTTTTTTTATTATTCTTAAAAAAGAAAAATCACAAAAAAGAAAACTCTACCTGTCAACTGTGTTATTTCTGGACAGATATAGAAACCGGTCGATGTCAAATAAATCGCGGATCACTGCCCCCGTGTTTGCTTGACTGGGCTTTCAGCGCGGAGTAAGACTTGAGCCAGACAGATGCTTCCTGGTGGAAGTGTACTGGAAAGGCACTGTGTTTCTGGAGCGTCACCGCCGAGGGCTCCACCTGAATTGACCCCGCACTCCTTCCGCACGGCATCCCACTGAGAGCAGACCACTGTCCTGGCCCCCTCGTCAGAAGCCGAACCACAGAGCTCACTGCTGGATCAATATTTGACTCGAAACGCTGTAGCCGGCCAGGGTGAATGGTGAGGATTCTTGCGGGGTGAAAAACAGCTCCCGAATGTCAGAAAAAAAAAGATAAATTGGTGCCAGAAAAGTAGCTGTATTCTATTTGAATGGTAATTGCTACACTTGGCTGCTTATCCACTCGCCTCTCTGTCACTGGCGTTCCTCCAAGGGATACCCTTCAAGGGCTCCTAGGAATTTCCATGCTTCTGAAGAATTCTAATACGACACCCAATTATTTCATGTACTTAAAAGGGACAATGTCATTTTTTTTCTTTGCAACTCGGTGGCAAATGGCGACCGTCAGTCCAAATTCATGGGGTGCAAATTTGAATCACTTCTTAAAAAAGAGTAATTCATTTACGACGAGGGGTAGTCTTTGTTCTCTCAGAGGGCCGTGCTGACTTTGATTAAATGAGTACAGGGGCTCCAGTTGGTCTGCGTAAAACGGCAATCTGTCATGTATTCAATCTGTGGTCTTGGAATGGCAGTCGTTTCCGTAGTAGAGTCCCATCCCTTGCTTAGGGGCAGGGTTCCTTGGTTCCTATGTCAGCTTGTTGCTGGCTTTGGATGAGCGACTATGATGTTGCATCACACGGGGCTCTTGCAACTAAACGGAAACAATAATTAATTTATTCATTTTTCAGTGTCACGGGTTGCTGGAGGCTATCCCAGCTGTCTTTGGGGGAAGGCGAGGTTAAAACCCCTGGACTAATCGGCAGTTTATCACACTCCTGCCGCCAATTTCAGAGTTCCCAGTTTGCCTCGTGCTTGTTTTTTGGACAGTGGGAGAACCTGGAGTGAATCCAATGCTGAAACAGGGAGAACAAGCAAACTCCAAGCAGAAAGGCCTGGGGATCGGACCCACAACCTTCTTGCTGTGAGGCGACAGTGCTGGACCACTTGTCACCCCAACAAAAATTCTTATTAGAACTTTTCAGAGTAGATGAGAAAGATTTTAAGGATTTTAATATCAGGGATATTGCAGCATAGTTCATCGTCTCTTCCTTTTCAACTTCTTCTTACCACTTTTGGTTTCTTTTAGCGAGACATTGGTTGAGTGAGATATTAATTCATTCAGTCATTGCCAGTCAGTGGGGGACCTACAGTTGAGCTGGCAAACCAATCACTCCCCATAATGTTCAAATGCTTCATTTTTTTTCAATACATTGATAAAATGTATGATTTTATTTTGGTGGGGTTAATTTCTTTGGAAAGCATTTTGGGAAAAAATGGTCTCCATTTAGTTGTCCAGTGCACTGTGGGGAAAATAAAATAAAAGTAATACTACAGTAATTACAAAGGTGCCACAACTGTTGACGTGTCGGCAAATAATCAGGTCAGCTAATTGCTGAAGTTATTTTCCGAGAACAGCTGTGTGGATGATATGTGATTAAAACATGTTCACATCACATGTCCATTTAAGCCATGGGGATAAAAGAACATCCATTCACAGTCACACTCTTGGCAGGATTAGGCGAGGTAATTACTGCATCTAACTAATTAACAGACTTTGTGACACAGTGGAATACAGCTCTGCCATTCGCTTAATTGTCTTCAGAAGGAAATGATGTCACGACTGGCTGTGCCCTTTATCAGCCAGGCGCTGGTGTATCGCTCACGACCTCGGGCGCTGCCTGTCTTTATGGCTCTAAAAGAAGTGCGAAATGAAGGGTTTTTGCTCATGCGCTGAGTAAAACTAATTACACTTTTCTGAATAAGAAAATAATTTAATCAAGTCAGAATCATAATTTTAGATATAAGACTCTATGGTAAAGAGCGGTGAAAGAAGACCTTCTTTAATTAACAAAATCCAAAAGAGCCATTTACTGTCGACGGTGTCGGAGAATATTTATTTCCACATTTATTTTTTTTCTTCCTCGTTCATTTGTGGAACCATCTGACAGGGACCGGACCAGACCGGACGAGGTCTGTTCCTCTGCCATGATGGACTTTCATCACCTGTTTTAACACTCCTCCATCCCTTGTCCTCCTTCTGTGATTCATTCTCTAAATAAGCACTTTGGGAATTTAATATTCTGATATCCACCAGCGTGGCGACAGCCTGTGGCCGGACAAAAACGGACAGATGGCTTCAAAATGAATTAGCGCCGACTGCAGTGCGGGAAAAAAAAACAACAAAAAAACCCATCCTGCCCTCTTTTCTCCTCCTCACACGCCTGCTTCCCCCTCTATATGTGGTGATCCTTCACCTGCACCTCGCACATGTATAAATAGTCGAGTGCAAAGCCCACTTAAGATTCTAAGGTCGGGCTGCCACTTGTGTTCCAGAGGACCGGATCACATGCGGCCACGGGCTGCTTGCAAGGAATACGGTGCTGCTGTTTCAATGGAGGGCCTTGAAAACGCAACAATCCGCACACGCGCACATACATAAACTCTTGTTCTGGGTTGACGTGAGCGGGCACGAAGACGCCTCGTCTGCCCGCCGGCTTCAAGCTTAGCACCTGGGTAGAGTGGAAAATGTAATAAATAGAAGAATGGCCGCGAAATAAATGCGATATTTCGAAAGTTTCTACAAAAGTACAATTGCGATTTTCAGGTGTTTCCAGTGAATGGTGTGAAGAGGTTTTTACCAGAATTACGTTTGTTTGCTGTCCAGAATGGTTGTTACATTTCTCTCTTTGATTACTTGTAAAAAAAAATATTCTGTCTTCTCCTCCATCCAAACATAACACACCAATTTCACCTGAAGTGAACTGGTCAAATGACCCTGTATGTCACGTCTGCATGACGTGCAAATGCAAAAAAAGTGTTTCCAGGACACTTTTGCCATTAGCTCTAGATCAATATATCTGAAAAACCACCTCATGAGGGCTTCAAAAACCCTTTAACCATATTTGAGAGGGTTTTTGAAGTTTAGGTGTTTCCATGACCCATTTTTATTGCGACATTAGGTTTGGTTCAATTCTAGGGGTAATGGAAACACAGCTACTGCCTAATCTGTAACGCCTGTGTTGACAATCCAGGAAATGTTTTTCTTCTTTTCAGTGGAAATGAATGTGGGAAAAGATGCGTGCAGCAGTCTGGTGTCTCCTGGTAACTCAAATTTGATGAGTTACGGCTAAAGCAAATTAAACATGTTCATTCCTCAGTTCTGCGCCTCATAATGTAATTACCCCCCTTTTGTTATAAGGAGTGATGAGGTGTCATTATCTTCGTGCGGCGCAGTGGGCATTGGCCTCTGGTGCCGGTACTGAGACGCACTGTCTCAATCCAAGGGGTGGGAGGGGTGAGGGGGGGTTGAAGTGACGTGATTGGTTCCTCATCTCCTCAATGTTGCATGAAAACCGGCTCAATGGTTTGGCCTTAGTTCGGGCGCAATGATCTGAACTCAAGTGCTCGAGGTTTATTTGATTCCAAGGTTCCATTTTAACCATTTAATGATGCAAAGTGCCTCTTACCAACGACGCGGACATTAAGTTAATGGTGTAAGCATTAAAATGGAAGAAAGAAATTGTTTGAACTGGAGGTGATTAGAAGTGCCCCCCCTTTTGCTTCCGACTTGAGTTTGCGGTTGATGTCACCGGCCTACGTGATCAACCAAAGGGAAAAGCAGAGAGGTACTTAGAGGATAGTTAAAGGTGCCCCATTACAGCCACCTGCAGTCAATTACACAGAAGAGGGATCAGACTCCTCTGTTTCAGCACACACACTCTAAAAATGGGTAGAAGCAAAGGAAGTGAAGTATTTTCTTTGCTTTTACCTCATTTCGGGAAAGTGCACTGACCGGCTAGTGATAAGACTTTGAGCTCAACAAAAGGCAGCTGATTAGCAGCCTACCTCATCACACATCATAGCTCCTACAGTATCTAAATACTGTAGTCCCAGTTAGCTGCCATCTTGCACCGCCATATTTCCAAGGAAGCCCGGTGTGGACAATCCTTCGTAATTAGGGTGAACAAAATCACTTCCACAAATCAGCCTAAAAAGAAGAAGGTGGACGAGGTATCCAGGTTTTGGCCGCGCAGGCCACCGTAGTTCACTGGCAAGCTCAGGAGGGTGAGAGAGCGTGAAAGAAGCTGCAATGTAACCACTTGATGCCGCTGTTTCTTCTTCAAAATCTCCATATGTTCCACACTTAACCTTAAAGAGTCTTACGCCATTACAAAAAGCATACTTTTGAATTGAAGAGGCTTTTTGGACGGGGGTGGGGGGGGGGGGGTGAAGTGTCTTTCACGCACTGAAAGCCAGTACAGTTCACCTTCACGATGACCTGGACCACAGAGAACCTTGGCGTGCCTTGCAGTTGAGCGAACCTCAACACGGCAAAGCGGGAGAAGATTAATCTCGCAGTTCTTAAACGGAATTTATTTTTCGCGCCTTGGCGTTTCGCTCACATTTACACAGTTTGTCTTCAGACGCCAGCGCCGTTGATTCCTTCACCTGAGTGCCCTCTCTGCTAGTTGGCCCCGTGGGAAATCTACGGCTGAAACATATTAAAGTGAAAAACCCTGTGCTTCAGGAGCGTGGACCCGCTCCTGCTGACTCATAAAAATGACGTGGGGGCGGCGGGGGGGCGCGCTGACATCAGCGGAATATAATTCTATTAGGGCGGCCATTTGTTGTCGGGTTTCACTGCGGCCTCATTCAGTTGTCGGAATGACCCTTCATTTATTTTAGTGCCCTGTTTCGTGGGGAGGGCGGCTACCGGTGCACTCCGGATGATGCTCCGGAAACTGAGCCATCACCGCTCGACTGCCAGATGGATGAAGCTGATGCAAAGGCCCCCCTCCCCTCCCTCCCTCCCCCCCCCCCTCTGTTGCCTTTCTCCCTCCACTCTGCCGTTAATGCAGGAGACTGTTCTTATCCTCTCGCTGCAAATGGAGCTCTTAGCGGCGGCTCTCAAACCTGGATTAGAGGGGTTGTTTTTTTCATCCCCTTTCAGTTTTCTTGTAGCTCTTGCGCAAATGGGAAAAAGCCACCTATGGCACGTTGGCATAATGTCGACATATATTTTCATAAATGGAGAGGGTGGCGGGTTGGTGTCAATAACCTGAAACTATCAGGGGTCGGTTGGGTTGATGCCCTGGAAATGCAAACAGCCACCTATTATGGAATGCAGCTTTTTGACACTGCGCCATTTGAGGCACTTTAGTGTTGGATCCCGTCAAACGTTTTGCCGTGCGCCGCTTTTCTCAGCCTCTTTGATAATTTTCTATTTCTCGCCGAATGCCGATCTTGTTTTTGTCCCCACACACTGTTGTGTTCTTTCTCTTTCTCCTCCCGTGTGTGTCTCAGTCATGAAGAAAAGCAGGTGGCCCTTGTCAGGAAGTGGGTTTGGCTCGCGCTTCAAGCAACCCTTCATTTTCTCTTTTTTCCTCGAAGCAAAATACCCCCTGCTGCGATCTGGCATGTCCGCGGGCGACGTTGTTTCTCTCACAAGAATAAAGTCGTCAAATGTACAGCTGGTCACCTTCGCTTTAACACAGCCTTGATGCTCTCTCTGCCACTTTTACCAGCCGGTGAGGATAGAAAAAAAAAGAAAAGAATGGAAGATGCCTTTATTTTTCTTTATTTATTTTCTTTACTTTCTGATCATTCTTTTATTCATTCATTCGATTTCTGCACCCGCTGCTCCTGCACTCAGGGTCAGGGGCGGCGTATGGGAGCCAATCCCAGCTGTCATGGGGCAAAGGCAGCGTTCCATCCTGGACATGGCGCCAGTCTCTCGCAGGGCCACACAGAAAGACAAACACTGGCACTCGTGCACACTGAGGGACAATTTAGAGTTCCCAGTTTGCCTCCCAGTCCTACAGAAAGGCTCCAGGCCTGGTGGGTCGGACCTGTGGCCTCCTTCCTGTGTTAAAATCTCAAAATAAAATTCTGGAATCGGCAGTACCTGGAATGAACAGAGCCAATAGCCCCACCCCAGCTCCAACCCACAATCAAGCGCCGGTCATCACAGGTGTGATGCAAATTTTCAATTAGACTTAAAGGATATCGAAATTTATTCAATGCAAAAACATATTTCGATCCTTAATAATTGTACTTCAATGTAGCTGTCCATCATTGGAAAAATTATTCAAACTATTTCCTAAAATAGGCGTTTTCAATTGTTCATGTCAACTCTCATTAACTGTACAGGAGATCCTATCCCAAATTGTCAGAAACTTGCACAAGTGGTCGCACACTTGCCTGACCGACCACATCGCTCTCTCTTGATATGTTGGAACTCGTGCACGCGCATTCATTTGATCTCAAACAGACTGTTTCAGGCTGTCAGAGACATGAGTTGGAGTGGCCTTTTTGCTGTTTGCCCAGCCAAGCAGTGCTAGTGCTTGAGAGAACAGGGTCTTGTTGAGATAATGTACACCTATGAATAGAGATGCTTTTTTTTCTCATGACACGGCTCATCTGGACTGCTGCAGGAAGTCTCTCTCGGTGGTGAGCTTCTGAAACCAAACCAGTCAAACGCAGCTCAAACGCGTTGTTATTTTAGATGCACAGCAATGATCTAAAACCTTACACACTTTGGATTACCTGTCTACAGGGGTGTCTGTTTTTTTATTTTCACTGGAGAATATTTTTGCGCACTGTTTAATCGACATCTTTCATCTGTCCAACGAAGATGGACAGTGAGGAATTAGTGACTTCCAAAACTTAAACCTTGCCATGTGCTTGCAAAACATCCCCATGTGTTACAGTGGCACATGCGCATGTTACAACAACAGGAAATGAATCATATTGAAATTGTGTAATACCTTGCAAGTACAGCACACTGCACCATGTATCCACCTGAACAAAAGCAGAGGGAAATATGAACATGGAGGCCAATTTAGAATTAAATAAATTAGGGCATTGATAAATAAATAAATGAATACTTTCTGTCTCTCACTGTTAATATGAGCATATCGGATTTCTTCATTAGTCGAAGCTTAATGATAATAGCCCCATATTTCCTGTGGTGGAGCATTTGATTGATGCCCACACTGCAGCAACCACTGCTTCCTGTTTATGTTGCAAATATCCAATGTACGCTGGATGTTGCAACAGGCCAACGTGGGCTTTTTTTCTTAGTCAAAGATTTGAATTCTAAATGTAGCTGCCTTGCAAATCACATCTGCAGATTAGGCAAAGAAGTCTTACAAAGTGATTATACAACGCTGCTGCATTTATATGAACTGGAACTGTAATGTTCATTCTAATTATGGGAAGCAAAATCGGAATCTCTTTTGATTTGTGTTATTTTTGTTTATTCATTTTTTTTTTTAAGCGAGCTATTGCAGTATTCACACCACAATCTCGTTGCATGATGCTTTTATCCATGACCAAAGAGTGGATGAGGTGTTTTTTTTTGTTTTTTTTAAGTTGAAAATACTGTGTCCTACTTTTAGTTCAGTAGCACTTGGTGCTTATTAGACATTTATTGCTTGCCTTTTGGGAATAAACAAACCTAAATTTCACTATGTAGTGAACATGTTTTATCAGCTTTAAATAAACCCACCAGAGATTTTCATTTAATTTGATTATCAGGAGTGATTCGGTTTCACATCGGCTATCACGTTAAAAAAGAAAAAGTTCATATTTTTGGGGCGAGCTGCTGTACTTCCCCCCAGCCAATGGGATGCCGTTTAAATTTATAGGTGAGACACTAAGCGAATGAAACAAATGCCTCACAAGGTTACCTCAATAAAAAGTTTATGGAGTCACAGCAAACAATTCACTTTGTTGCAGTTCGCAGGCCAAGTTCGTTGTAAATGTGAGGCTGTTTGTCTGCATCGCGAGGAGGGGAATCTGACAGTGAAGACGCATTAAGGCAGGAATTGTCACACATAATAAATAAGAAGCTATCGTTGCATGTCAGGTGACCCTCTCAACCACCAGACCAAACAAATTGGCCGCTAATGGGAAAGCAATAGAGGGCCACTTTACTTGCATCCATCTTTTTCCAGCCATTTTGCTTGCAATTCGCCTTCCGTTGCCCATTTTCAAGACACTATTACCCAGATTGTGAAATCCAACCAATTGTCAAATAGCTCTCGCAAACATACATCTCCTTTGTTTTTTTCTTTAACGCACTCTTTATATACGGCTTGTAAAGACAATTTAAATAGTCAATTTCGTTGACACAAAAAAAGGCTGAAGCTATAGGGGGCAACACGAGACGGGAACCCTCAGGATAAGGAGATGAAAAAGTAAACCAAGATACTCTTTTGAATTTGTGGGTGGACTAATCAGATTACCTGTGATTTATAAACTGCAGATATCCTCTTGATTAAAAAACTGACATAAAGGTGAAAAGTTGCATTGCAGGGAAGAAAGACGGGGATAAAAAACGACGGGGATTTGTGGTAGTGACTGATTTATGCTCTGCAGTTCAATTACAGTACAGTTTTTAATGTCATTATTGACAAAAAAAACTATATTATAAGTGAGACAGTGTGAGAGAAGTCAAGAGTTGTTACCGAAGCTTAGCTTCATTACATGCAAAAAAGTAATCCAACAATGCCACCCTGGTAATTTCACTCTTAGAAACCTGAAAGTATAGCACTGGCGATAAAGAGGCACACAGGTAAGTGACACAAAGACAGGAAGGGACACGGTTCAGTTTAGAGAGTAGTAAAAACACGGAGCAACTTTATTCAACTGATTAAAAACAAAACAAAAAAACCCACAAAAACAGGGAGCTTAAAACAGCTGCTGCTGCTGCCACCACAACATTTGTAAAAATTGCACATTCACTTGCATTTTAATGCGCTGCCAGTAAATACAACTAGCTAGAGTGCACCCTGCTCATTAGGAGAGATAGCATTGCATCTGCACTCACACACCAACGGCTACGCCTCAGGCAGTTTTGGGGGCTGAGTGTTTGGCCCAGTCAGTTCAACAACCAAGACTGCAGGGAGGGATCGAAGGATCAAAACTGCAATCCCCTATCAGTGGTCACCTGCTCTAGCTCCTGACCCACAGATGCCGGATTATGTTGTTTGGCACTCACACAGTAAAACTTCAGGACCCAAGTTGAAACCGGTTGAGGAAAAAAAATACATTAGCTGTGCTCCCATGACTCCTAGAATTGCACAAAACCTAAATATGGCAATAAAAAACTGGTAAAGGAAACACCTAAACGTCGAAAAAAACCTACTCGAATATGGCTGAAAGGTTTTGGCGCTCTCATGAGGTGGTTTTTCAGACGTATCGATACAGAGGTATATAGTAAAAGTGTCATGGAAATATTTTTTGCATTTACGTTCTGTTTGGACGGAGAAGGAGACGGACTATTTTTTTACAAGTAATCAAAGAGAAAAATATGGCAACCATTCTTGACAGCAAACAAACGTAGAAACAAAAGGAGACGTCATTCTCGTAAAATGTTGCAGGGAACACCTGCAAATCGCAATGGGACTTTGTCGATTTTAGAAATATTGCTTTTATTTTTGCGAAAAACTGTCATGGAAGCTGGGGTGCTGATAGTTCACACCAAGGGGGGGCAACATTTGCAACACAGCATACAGTGAGTGAGGCTAATATATGAGACAAAATTGGGAGAAAAAAAAATACACATGGGCTACAATCATTTTTAAAATAAACACACACCAGTCAGAGAAGCCTGAGGGAAGGACAGCGGCCAACAGGTGCCACCTGGCTGTGATAGAGCTTCAGTCAGACCTGCGGCTGTGTCTGTCAGTATTACACACATTTCCCAATATGACATTTTTTTCTCATAATTACAAGATAAGGAGTTGAATGTGTGTGTGTGTGTGTGTGTGTGTGTGTGTGTGTGTGTGTGTGCGTCCGTGCGTGCGTGCACATGCAGTGTAATGCGATGCAATTCATACACAGCAGCCAATAAAAAGGCCACATATCCGACAGCCTCCTCAGCACCATGGACAGCACTACAGAGCAAACGATTGCCAGTGACATTTCTGCCTTCCCGTTGTTCTGCCCACTCAGTGTTAACGGACAGAGTGGAAAAACACCATCAATAAAAGGACAAAATTACACCTTTTTTTTTTTAAACGCAGGCACGACAAAGATATGGTTATTTATTTTCTTTCAAAATTATGTCACTGCCCAGCCTCTGTAAAACGACTGCTAAGTCATGATTTTAGATCAAATCTTTTCGACTGGTGGGGCCACAGTGAATGGGTTCTAAAGTTTGACAGAGGGGCCGGAGCAGCAGCAGATGGATGGAGTGTTTTGGTGGCCCACCTCATAGGAGGAAAAAATATACAATGGTATATGTAGAGAACACCTGCTTTAATGTCAGTTGAAAATAAACCAAACCAAAAGAAACAAAATGTGTCATTCTTCACGGACCACATATGGCCCCCAGGCCGTAGTTTGCCCATGCCTGGTCTAGCCCTTAAGAGGTTCTAATATATTTATCACAGTGGTTTTATGATCTAATTGCACAACCTAGACAACCAAACGAATTTACCACCAACAGAATCAGACGGGAAAGGTTGGGAACTCCAGGGCTCCAGTGTGAAACCTGTGCTTTAAATGCCTCCACAGCTTGGTCTGACATGTGCAGTGCAACAAATTTGAAATTATTCTGGCAGAGAAAGAAAGTTTGAGTGCTGCCCTTCCCTCCCCCTCACCCTGCAACTGCAGGGTTGTAAATAAAACATGTAATTGGGTGCCAGAGTGGAAAATGCAAGTGTTATACCTGCCAGTCTGACTGCGAGCAAGAACTAATAAGGTGTGAAATTGTCACAGTGATAAAAAAGAACAAACACATAAGAGCCTGGTTAGATATTAATATCAGGATGTCAATTTCCATCATTTTCCTCGGCATTTTCACAGCTTTAACCCCTCACCCAGTTTTCTAAAGGAAAATTCAAAACTTCCTTTCTTTTCTTTCCACGGTTAACCGCTGAGGCTTGTTTTTTTGTTGTTGTTTTTTCGAGCCCATAGTGCAGGCGGCCAAAATGCCAGCTTGTCTTGCTCCCTCGCAGCAGCCTCCCATAAAAAGTGATAGCTGAAAAGGTCACACAAACACAGTGTACTTTTCACCTCGTCTTCTTTGCATCGCTGAGCCTGAAACACCGCGTTCAATAAATCAGAATGGCAGGCCCGATCGTTGCCCGCTGCCGTTCGCACGTTTTCTTTTCTACATCTCATGTTGGTTTTTTTTTTTTTGGATTCGTGTTCTTTTGAGTCGCTGCTGTCTTCATCCAGGCCGACCTTCGCAAAAAATATTGATTCCGAACCTTCGTTAGCTCAGCTGCCAGGTGAGAGAGCTGAGAACGGCTAACACAGGACGGGGACGGGGGCATCGACTAGGGAAGCTTTTTCTTTAAAAGGTCCAGTGTGTGAAGTTTCTAAGGTAGCCTGATGTTTGAAGGAAGGCCGCCTGACAGAGCGTTTGCTGTTTAGTGCAATGTCAGGCCAGCTTCCTGAAAAAAGGGCGGCGCAAGATGGCAGCTAACTAAAAGCAATGCCCTTATTGCTCTATGTATATGAGAATTGTTCTAAGGGCAGCAAAACCGTATTAATTAATCTATTTCATTTTGTTTCATTTCATTTATCTATAAATATAAACAAACACAGGGAAAAACAAGTGACCTATTAGAGATGGAGTGAGAAGAAGCATTGCTTGCTAGCTCTCAGCCCTTTCTCTAAATATAAATAAAGAACATATAAGTATATAATGTATATATACCCACATTCACACATCATGCACCTACATAAACAAATGCACAAGACCACCTACGGTAGATGGGTTGTATGTTCAGCTTTTACCAATATAAAAATCATAAATCAAGCCAAATTTTACTCAGCTTTAAGGCAAACTTAAGGAACAAAGTGAAGATGTGATGAAAGAAGGCCGTCTCCAGCTCTCTGTATAATGAATCTTTTTACCTATGCACGTCTTCTTTCTGTGTGCGCTGGCTGTCTTCCTCCCAGTGAGGATCGGCTGGGACGAGCTCCCGCTCTCCCACCCTTCCTTCTTTTCTCCTTTCGGCCTGATGACGTATTGATCGCAGCGCTTTTCAAAACGTCCGCACAAGCCAAAGTCAGTCTGTGTCCGCCGAGCTCCCCACGTACCCGGGGTTCCCATGGTTACCCGGGGCCGTGCGTGCTCCGTCTCCAAGCAGCCTGCACTCTTCCATCAGCGCCGAGGTGCGGTGACGTGAGCTACTTTCTCTTCGTCTCTCCGCCCGTTTATCCATCCTTGTCTCAGTTTCCCCTTCGAAAAAAAAAAGAAAAGAAAGAAATCAGCAAAAAAGAAACTGTACTCACAATTTGTCTTTAGAACGCCTCACTAGTCCAGTTAGAGAGCAAATATTTCATGGGCTGGGTGGAGGCGGGTCAAACTTTTCGTGCAAGGCGTGTTTTCATCACGTCAGCACTCAGGTTCCAAATGTTTCTGCCTTTCATTTTTAAGCTGGTCAAGCACAAAACTGTTATGGAGATCATATTGGATCCATACAAGAAGCAGTTTAACTTGGTGGTTTACGATGCAAAAGTCTTGAAAGGTTAAGTGTCTAATTGGAGATTTTGAAGATGAAACAGTGACATTAAGTGGCGACATTTTAGATTGCTGCGCTCCTTCATTTGGGTCCCCTCAGGGACTCCGCACTCTCCCTCTCCTGAACTTGCCAGTGAACTACAGTGGCCTGCGCACCCAAACTGGGATATCTCGACGTCCACCTTCTTTGTTGGTTTATTTTCAGACCTGAACGTTCACCCTAACTACTAACCGTCTTGTCAGGCAAGCTAAATTAGCCACCCCCCCTGCTGTATTTATGGACAGTATAAGCTGTCACCAATATACAAATCATATGTCAAGCCAAGTATTACACACTTAACCTTTAAGTAAATGAATTAATAGTTATTAATAATGTAATAATCATGTAATGTAATTAGTTTATTAATAAAGGTTTTAATTGGCTTGGAGACTTTCGGTTGACTTTTTTTCTATAGTGATATTGCAGGATATGCTGCATTTTTATTTTTAAAAATTGCTGTCATTTTCCCCAGAGCTGATCTCAAGACACATTCAGGTTGGACCTTTCAGCAGGCCCAGCTCAGATCCAATGTGCTCCATCTCCATTTCTGTGCGCATTAGTAAATGTGGTATGAAAGAAAATGCATTGAAGCACATTTTAGGTCTGTTCTTCCAGTTTTGGGGGAGAAAAAAAATATATAGGAGAGAGCAACAATTTATCATGGATTCAATACAACCACTGCTGCCTCGGAAAAGGCTGGGGAAAAAATGGGCAGAAAAGAAATCTGTGCTACAATAAAAACATGAAATGCAAGCCTTCATTTTATTGAAAATAATGCTGGTGTAAGGAGTCACAACATTTTTGTTCAAACCATGGTACGAATATTGTGTCAATCAACTCAATCAACTTACATTTGTAAAGTGCTAAATCAAAACCAAAGTGTTGTGAAGCTCTTTGGAGAAAACCAAGTGAACGCTCCAGAGCAAGTCAAGTTTACTGCCATTGCATGAGTTGTCTTAATATATATTTTGTAGTTAACCTAATTAATGACTTTCAAGTAACTTCGATCAAGATTACTACCATTATCTGAGTTGTAACTCAGTTACTTTCAGCGTTACCATTTTAAAGTGAATGATCTCCTTTACTTGGGAATTTTAAGACAACCTGGTTCCTGACTTTTTTTTTAAGTTAAGTGAACTTATTACAATTTACAGTGTCGCAGCTAAACTGACAGCGAGCTGTTCTAACTATCAGCTGAATGGAAATGTGATTGCGTCCACTTATCTCACCATGAAAAGCAACACGGCTCAGTTCTTGCTTCAGCAGACAAGGCTGCCTGACGAACGAGGTGAAAGAAGAAAAACTTGACTCCAAAGTCCAAAAAAAAAAAAAAAAATTGCAACTCTTAATTGAAAGCTTGCGCCGAACACAAAGGATGAAGTGTGTGGAGAAGTGGCATTGATGTCTCTTCGTTTGGACCCTTGTAATGTGAGTGAGCTTTTTTTTTTTTTTTTTCAGTCTCCCTTTCTTTTCTCCAGTTCAAGGCCTGCAAGAATCACAAGAGAGCTCTGATGATTCACCAAATGCTGCTGTGATGCAGGCGAGTCCAGGTTTCTGTGGACAAACCTGTCCCTCACTGCTGTCAAAAAGAAAGTGGGGAAGCGCTTTGAAAGGTTATATTTATCCCGCACTGTCACGGCAACACATTCCTTCCCACATCAATCTGATGAATTTTGGGAAATCAAGGCTTCATCTGCAGGACGAAATCCTGTCATCTGCTCCCTTTCACACGTGAGCTCTTGCAAAATGAGGAGAAAGCGCTCGTGTTTCATGTGAAGGTCGAGAACTCTCCACGGCGGTGAATGAAACGAAATGTGCCACAATAGTAAATATATCTCAGTAGAATTAGCCAGAGTCGCTATGTAAATATGTGAATTGGCTTGATAATCCCGCTGGCTGAGGAAAAAACACACACGGTATTTGTGACAACTAGAAAAAAAAGGCGTTTCAAAATTGCATCTGATGTTACAGTCGAATACACAAATTTCAAAAATGTTCAGCAGAGCTTCTTGTTGACGTGTTTGCGTTCCAGTTGGTCTCTTTTAACTTGAAAAAGCCAAAGTTCAAATGAAGACGGATTAAAAGAAAAAAAAACCAACATACCGAGACTTAGAAAGTATGACTGAAATTAGACTTAATGCTATCAAAGGCCTGTGTGATGCAGAGCTCGCTGCCTGACTGCAGGCAGCTACAAATGCTGAAATATCCGCAGAACTAAATGGCGTGCGGAGGATTTAGGACTGTTTTTGTTGTTCCTTTTTCATGTATTTTAATTTCAAAGGTTGTAGATTTTTGAAGTTGCTCTGAAGATGAGAGGCATGAGTGGGGTTTTCCCCCACTGTCACAGGTTAGTTTAAAGTTGGGAATAAATATTCTCGACAAAGTGCGTGCACAACTATTACGATGGCTGACAGATCTGGTAACTGACAGTTATTGTAAGACTGCACTTAACAGAGAACCCACAGGGACTCACAAAGTCCTGTATAATCCAGTGGAACTGTTCCTCTGTTGGTCGGTCCGATGGGAAATCCCTGCTGACTTCCTCTCTCGCTGATGCCCCCATCAGCCGTCCTGGAGATCGTTTATCCCTCAAAAGAAGCGTAAATAGAAATATGAATGCAGTCCTTGTCGGGGGAACGGATTTACCGTACATGCACGTAAACGCACAAGCGTGAATAGAAAAAATCAGGAAAATTACGGATGAGTTGTGTTTCCCCCATGGCAGCTAAACTAGGTGGAGCCGAAGGCAACCCGTACAATGCGACCCATCACGGCGAGCGCTGGAGTTGTTTTGATCATGTGGTGCAGAGACTCTACTGTCACCCCCCCCGTTCACCCTTTATGAAGGAAACACCAGCTGCGTTTCCATTACAGTTTCTCGCAGAATAAAAGCGATATTTCTAAAATGTTGTACAATTCCGATTTGCGATAATGCAAGTGTTTCTATTGAATGATGTGAAGCGCATAAGCCGGAATTCATGGAAAATCTCCTCTCGCGAGACCCCACTTTGAGGAGGATGGAGGTAAAAAAAAACATTTTGCATTTTGGAGCATTTTCACTGGTCAGTGAACTGGTCACGTGACCCCGTACGTCACGTCCAGTGACGTGTAAATGCGAAAAAAGTGTTTCCATGACACTTTTGACACGTCACCTCATGAGAGCGTCAAAGCCTTCTAGCCACATTTGAGAGGTTTTTCCAAGTTGAGCCGTTTCCATTACCAGTTTTTTTATTGCGATATTTAGGTTTTGTGCAATTCTAAGGGTCATGGAAACACAGCTAGTAGCTTTGAAAAGATGGTTTCAAATAAAAAGATCACAACTCCCACATGAACAAAAAGATTTCGGACAAAAATAGGCTTGCAGAAAAGGCAGAAAAGGACTCCAGCTATTGACAGGCAATATTTAAAAAAAAATATCCTGATCCACGTGCTAAATCTCAGAGCGAAATGGTCAAAATCACTTTCTGACCTGCCAGTAACGAGCGTGAGAGTCCACCAGTGTGGACGTCTCGGCCGCCGAAATGGAAGGAAAACGTGACTCAACATGGAAATGATGAAAAGCTAACATTTTAACCTTTACCTCATCCCGCACTGATTTTACAAACAACATCAGCAAGGCAAATTTTGCCCAATAACGCCCTCTGAACATGAATGACACCTTGTTTATTTGCTTCCCGAGCAGCGACTGAAGAGATCTGGTGGCAAATCTGTGGGAGAAGGTCAGCGGCTGCATTTTTAAGATGTGTTCACCGCAGTGCCATTCTGCTGTGCTTTAAAAGGCGTCACTAATATTTCACCGAGATGCTGCTCTTTCTACCAGACTATATGATCCCCAGCTGCCTGGAACATAAGAGCCCCTCTCCGCTTAGCGCCATTACTTACTTGATGTTGCTGATCTGAGCTGTGCCGCCACTCTGGACGACGCCATGAACGTCGCTCCAACTGGTCAATCAGCCTTTTCTCTCCTGCTCAATCAATTGAGTGCTTTTCTTGGAGGCCTGGAAATAGATTTAGCCTGCGCACGGCACAACAGATGAAGAGTGCACTTAACTACTGACAGGGTGGGAGGGGGTTGGCTAGCGTTTCCATGCCCATCTTCGCAAATGGCACATCAAGTGCAGTATATTCAGTTTTCAGAACATTTGACCAGCAGAGAATGCTCTTAGAGTCCATTTTCAGGTTGCTCCGCACTCTGGGACCCCGGCTGATGACGGTGTAATTGTTCACATGGACTACACAGCCAAATGACGATGAAGCAAGCGAGCTCGCAGGGGAGACTAATCAAACTGGTTAAACGTCAATTAATAATTACTTTTAATAATATAAATGTTTCTTTCACACTGCTGCTAAAAAAACAAACAAACCTATTGAGCAACAAATATGTCAATAAATAATAATAAGTAGTAGTATCTAAATTTCTATTGCTACATTTTGTGAAGCTCAGCACTTCAAACATCTCTGCAAACATTGGTTTGTTTTGGTTTTGCCTGCTTCTGTATCACCGTACAGTCACGATGCACTGCAGGGACTTTGGACGTTTTGGGTAATTTGTTTATCTATTTATTAATTCACAGATATTTTTCTGCCTCCAAAAGGTTTCTCCTCAAAGGGATTATAGCCAAAGTATCACTTTCATGCTTCAGAGTTGGAGACATGCTTTTGCTCGGGCTTAAAATGGTGTAATGATAGAGAGGGATATGGAGAGAGGGAGAGAAAAATCAGTTTTCTATGAATTCTGAGCAGTATTAGTGTCATTGTAAGAAGTCACAGCTTGGCATTCCGTAGGTGCATTGATGGCTGTCTCAGAGATTAGCGACATGGGTAAACCTTAAGACCCAACAGGTAAAACCCAACACCATGAAATGGGATTGTAGCTGATAAAAACTGCACAAACAACAGTCACATCATCAACTCGACCTCCGCTTACTGGAAGCTCTGAATCTGAGTCGCTAAAAGTCATACACATGACTTTGCAAATGAATATTCACATATGAAATCGGTTCCTAATTCAATGTAACCATTTATAAGGCATCGACACAGCTAACAAAGATAATGAGTATTTTTTTAGAGTATAGATCTTGTGCATATGCCCAAAACCACCAGAACAATTTTTCCCTTGTGAACATTCAGATGATATGTCAAACTCTCACATGCATAATACAGACAGAGTCAAACAACTTCTGCAAGTCACTGCTTGGAACCAAGAGAGCCCATCAAACTCCTCATGTAACCAGGGGCAAGAAAACAGCCCCTGTGATATTTATTATAATATCAGCATGTGTTTTTATACCCTTGTGGACATGACCGTGTATGGTTCCTCGCTTGATAAAAGGTTAAAGCCCTCTGTGATCTTATGTAAAATTCCCAACCTCATTACAAGTGGCCAGTTCAAGAAAATCACCTTAAGTCCGTCCCCAGCCGGTAATAAGGCCTCAGTTTGCTCAGACAAAGCAGGCATTGAACTGCTGAACATCCTGTCAAACCATCTCCTCCCACGCTTCTCCCCGTGGCCATCAGGCAAGCGCCGTCTTTTCTCCTCTTTCTGTAACAACATCGAGTCAGCCTTCAACCTACGGTGTGCCAAGTGTAGGGAGCCAGAGTCCAAGGCTTGAACTTTTCTTTTTTTCTCTTTTTTTTTCTTAATTGTGTGCGTCAGATTTATTGTGCATTGCCTGACTGCAACACGAGGCTCAGTCTTTGTGTGCATCTGCCCTTAACTTCACTGTGTCGGTTTTACACAGCGAGGAAAAAAAAAAAAAAAATAGATTCTTGTTGTCACCTGGTACCTCATGCTCAGGTGTACAGGCTGCCAGTATCTTTAGAAACCTCGTAGCCTCGGTCGACCTCGCAGCCCTCATTAACACCAAATGAGCCCCTTTGTCAGAGGAAATGTCAACCCGTCCACTGCAGCCTCCGCCTCACTCACAGACTGCAATGAGATCAGGTTCATCATGTTAGTTCGAAGTCGCCCATTGCCTCAATTATCACACTTGATCTTTGACCAGCCTCTTAAAATGATGCTCATGTTGAATCTGATGTGTCTTCATATGTATATTTTTATACATATGAGAACCGTTCTAAAGGTAAGAAACTAAATTACTTTTACCATACTGCCATTATACTTTTGTTAATGTATTTATGGACAGTATGTGAAGCCATTCACAAGTACATTACCTTTAAGTAACATCTAGTGCATCCAGTTTCAAAAAGAAGGCAAAGGTGCCAAAGTGCCAAAAAACTGCAATCTATTATGTGGATCTATGGGAGACACTCTGCATGCATCCAAATATGGAATCATCCAATTTTAATCCAACCTGGAAACTGCAGATGGTGACATCACGATGACTCTGCCCATCTTCATACACAGTCAATGGTCAAAACTGCTCCTGGTGCAGCATCCATTCTAATGTCTTTACCATCAAACAACTCCATGTATTGTTCTTGATGAGTTGACCACAGACGTCAACTCATTCATTCATTCATTCATCTTCTATACCCGCTTATTCCAATTCAGGGTCACGGGGTGACCACCCTGGACAAGTCGCCAGTTCATCGCAGGGCAGACGTCAACTCATCAAGCAATTTGTCAAAAGGTGAGAACAGAACACTTTTAAACACCTTGCGGCACTCAGGCGTGCCAAAATGTTGCAGTGTAGATTTATATTATCGACACCTGACAGAGAATTGTTCCCCTTTACCTTCATGACAAACACACACACAATGCTGAAAATGAATTGGAAGGGGATATAGATATTAAGGGGAATATTGGTAGGATGGAGTAAGAGGTTTTTGTCTTCTTTTCCCCCTTCTTTGTAATTGGGGGGCTAATTAAAATTGAGTTCCAAGGCAGTCGATGACAGCCAGAGCCGCTGCTGTTCTCCCCCTCACATGCTCAATGAGGAGGAAGAGATATTAGAGCCATAAGGAATGACACAAAGCTGGCTATTCGCACATAATTGCTCACCCAGGGAGGATGCAGTGAGGCTGGTGGCCTGGTGAACGCCTGAGGTGTCAGTTCCTGTCAAGATGATGAAGCTCTCCGATGCCCCCCGGTCCTGCTCTGAGACCCCAGCGCAGTCCAAATGGGACGTCAATTTCATCTTTAGAAATCCAAAATTGATGAAAAGCGAGGTGGCTGTAACTTCGAGCTAAGCCTTAGTTAGGTTCCGGGTGCAGAGGCCCTTAAATAGGGCTTAGCCAAGCTGAGCTTCGGATTTATTTAAGGGGCCAATATATCTGGATGTATCTGTAAAAAAGAAAGATGAAAAGAAAAGAAAAAGAAAAGGTTGTGCTTTGACAATAATCAACCCTTGTTTAATAGAGATCCAATTGATGACTGTCGGTCGGAGAGGAGCCACATGCCACATAAGTCAACCATCACATACGCTGAAAGACATTAGCGTTAATTGTTGTCTTTGGGGTTGGACACATCACACTGTGAAACACATCACTGTATTGGCATTTAAAGGCCAAAGCTAACTTCCCAAGCAACTGCTGGTCAGGGAGCAGCTCAACTGTCAAACCAAGTCCATTTACATGAAGTTATTTTTTGTTTCATTCCAGAAAAAAAAACCTTTTTGAGCAGCTCAGATAGCAGAAAAAAAAAAAACACTGAATATGAGGGTAAACATATGAAGCATTAGCATGTTATTAATAAGCATATTAGCTAAACGTCTTGACATTAACACAAACCAAGGTTCTGCCCAATATTCTGCCTTATCGGGGGTTATCGGTGACAAGTAAGGAGGCTGTTGCACATAAATTCTAATATCAATCAGCTTTGCCCCGTAGAGGTCTGAGAAGGTTAATAACTCTGTAATAAATGTTCCGAACTCAAAATATGTGCATCCTGGTTACCAAAAGTCAAAACAGGTGACATTTCAATACAATGGTATGTTTAAAGTCATCTTTATTTGAGATCAAAGGTCTTCTGGGTGATGCGTCTAATTAGCTATGCTTAAATTGTGAAATTGAATTAGCACAACCTTAAGATGGATCCTTTGAAAGTCAGTGGGGCAGTAATAGATGAGGATGTTCATCTAGTGTCATCAAGTGTTTAAAAAGAACAATACTATGAAGCGAGCTGCATTGAAAAATGTATATTAGCTTTTCCACCTTAAGGAACTGGCCAGCATCTACTGCTACACCATCCCACTTTAATAACAAACCACGTAACTGAGTGAGTGAATGTAACCACCACCAGCAATTTATCCGTCGTCGTTATTTTCCTGCTCAATATTTGAAAGACGTTGTTTATTTGGACATATTACGATGCCCCCCAGTTGTTATCTGACTGCTGTCTGTTGATTACGTTCTACTTTTGTAATGAGAAAAACTTTAGGAAAAAAAAAAGAAGTAATTATGAGGAGGAAGCATCAAAGATTACCAGGACCGCATGCAGGAGCAGAAAAACTGACTTCTTGCTTGTTGAGGTATAATTTAGCAAAGTTTACCAAAGCAAAGGGACAAAGTTCAAACCACGTGATGTCCCCTTTTACAGTAGCATGATGCTAGAACAATAATAATAATCATCATCATCATCGTCATCATCATCATAATAATTTAAGATTGTTAAACAACAAAGTATATATTTTGCTTTTCACCTCATAACTCATATTTTGCTCCAATAATTCTTCACTAAGAGATACTTTTAATAATTAAAGCTTTAGAAAACACTGGAAAAACAAAACTGGAGCTTTCTGCTGCTCATATTTCTTTTCTGGTGAAGCTGGAACCAAACAGGACTGCAGATCTCCCATTTCCTGATTGCCTTCCAAGGTTTTTCCAACATTTGTAGTAAATACACATCCAAATTATAATTACACTGAATAATCTTATTATTCAAGACAAGTTTTGATTTTTTTTATGATCAAAAGCTGTGTTATACTTAAAACAATAGGGAGACAAATACACAAGCAGAGGGCTGATTGTGTCTCCACCATGCTGTTGTTATTCAATGTTGTCTGACAAGCAGTCATCAGAAGCACTTCAGCTTCCCACGGGCGATCCTTTAAAATTAGGAAACAGACAGGAAGCGGGAGTAGCCAGGGCCAGACATAACCTCGGATGACATGGATTCACATGTGGCGAAGAGAAAGCCGGCCCAATTTTCTCTGGAGGGGGAAAAAAAGAGGAGGGGATTAAAGTCTGAGTGATGGACCAGAGATGTGAGATAAATCAAATCTGACCAGGGAAGTCACTTGAATAAGGCGACAAATGGCCAACCGTGAATGACAGTCTGGTATTTTAATCTCCTTCAGTTAATTTATCCCGGACCGGCGCCTGGCCTCGGGAAATCAGGTGCAATTGTCACTCCTGCAGAAGGGTTTAGAAAGTGAAAAGCCCGGGGAAAGCATTTTATAAAGCGGCGCTTAAACCTACACGAGGGAAATAAAGAACACATGTAATATTGTAATCGTGCACCGAGGGTCCCTGAGACGGCGACGACTCGGGTCACTCGGCGGACGAGCTCCGGTCTCGTCTAGCGACCACGTGAGCGTCGGCGGCTGCGGCCCCACAATGTCCTGACATGGTTCAAGAAAAGACCTCGCAGAGAAACATCTGTTTGGCCGGCAGACACGTTGTCACCCAGATGAGGTCGAAGGAGGGGATCCGGGGAGATTAGCATCTGGCTTTTGCTTTTTTTTTTTTTTTTAATCAGAGACTCTCTTCCTCTTCACTTCATTTCATCTACTCATATTAAAGCGGATCTTCCTTTGCCTCTCATTTCCCCTCTAACATGACATTGTGGGTTTCATAAATATGCATGGACTTCAAGTGGTATTTATTACTGGGTGTTCAACCAATTTGGAAGTGTAGAGTTTGATGAAAACATAAATGATGATGACAATAATGCAGGCGGGGATAATTATTGTGTTTGCGGAACCATTAAAGGGTTATTTGTAGGCAAAAGCAGGCAAAATGTGATCTACGCTTTACTCAAGGGGGGGGGGGCTAATGAGAAAATGTGGCTGATTGTAGGGGGGGAGTGAGATGTGGTAATTACATTAAAACAGATAACTCCTGATGCATCAAGCTCCCACTTCAGCACATCATAATGGCGACGCTCCTTGGAGATTAATGCAAGGGGAGATATGAAGTGCTGAATGATTGATGGGATCATTAGTGCAGCATTCACACGGGAGCACAAATGTACAAAGGCTGATCTTGGAGCAGGAGAAATGAAAGATGACGCGGAAGGCGACGAGGGCGAAAGCATGAGTGAGGTGGGGGGGAAATACATTTAGCAATTCATTTCAGTGAATGTGACACCGCCAATCTGGGATCTCAAATAAACAAACATTTACTTTGGCCCAATAGAAACAAGTCCTCGGGTCAATTAAATGCACGAAACGTGGATCTAGATAGGTTCTAGATAGATAGGTTCTAGATACACTGGGCTGCTTGAATGTTGAAGGGAGCGGGTACAAGGCTGAAGCTTTAAGGCAGGGCTATTCAACTAAAATTTGGAAAGGGCCAAATTTTTGGAAGGTTGTCCAGCCAACGGGCCACTCAATCGCCAAACCACTATTTGGTGTTTGTTGCACGGTAGACACATACAAATAGATGCAACATTTTAAGAATAACAGCTTTGTGCAACCAACATTGATGTTGTGCAAAATTGGAGGTAGCCTAACATCAATAAAGATGCAATAGCCATGAAGGGATGTAGTGCAAAAATGTTGAAAGTATCAACAACATTCATGTAGAATTGCTACAATTGGCTATTTGCTCAAAAAAATAAACCCCATTGCACAAAACAGAAAACTTGAGTTGGCTCTTAAGGCAAAAAATAATAGTCCTGACCTGGGTGCAACCACAGTTGGTTCACTGTGTATTGAAGTTATGACCTGGTCTTTTACTTTCGGATCAGCGACCACTTCTTCGACAGCAGCAAGCATGCACTCTTTCACCGTTTCACTGTCAGTGAATGGTGTTTTCTTTTTGCTCAAAATCCATGCAACACGCAGGGATGCGGCCATTGAGCTTTGACGCATATTGAGCGCACGGAATAACGTCGTCGAACTCCGCTCGTCGCTCTGAATAAGTGCTCTTACTTTGGTCTGCAGTGTCGTGGATGCTGGTGGAAACTCGTTGTCAAAAGTTTGGTGCGTCGTCTTGAAGTGCCTCCTCACGTTATTTTCCTTATGAACGGAGCGTACATCGAAGCACAAAAGGCACATGGGAAGTTCTTGAGCATTTGCTTAATGTCCATACTTATCGGTCCATTCGTCGTTGAATTTTCAATTTTCTGCATCCACCTTACGTCGCTTAGAAAGTGCCATGTTATTTTGAATGATCGCGCTTGGCGTCTTGACCGAAAGTGACACAAATTGCCGAAGCTGCCGTTGTCATTTATTTTCTGCAGATGTGCCGCGGGCCGTACGAAATAGCTTGTAGGGCCGGTACTGGCCCGCGGGCCGTAAGTTGAATAGCCCTGCTGTAAGGGGATAGTTACCATAACAATGATATGTAAGGCATTCACTCATACACACAGTCTTCAAAATGTTGGCCACAGACTCTATTTCAAGAGAAACAACAGCAAGAGAAACAACAACAACAACAACAACAACAACAAGAGAAACACGTCTGCGTTTTGCTCCTGCGGTGTCATCAAAGCATCCAGACGGTGCATCCGTGCAGTTTGACTCAGAGCGGTGACGCTTGAACTATGTTTTTGAGCCAACATGGCTGGAGGCACATGCACGTTGCGCACTTGGGATCAGCAAGAGCGTGACACAGCTGCCAGTGTAAAGAAACCCCAGAGGATTCTGGGTAGATGCGACCTAAGAGTGAGAGAGAGAGAGAGAGAGAGAGAGAGAGAGAGAGAGAGCTACTTTTGTATAGTTTTTTGCTACAGCGCTGAAAGGCACAATGCAAGCTTTTCATCATTGTCACATATAAGGTGATAAAAACTTTGTATGTGGAGCTCTTGTGGTGTTATTCACATGACGCAGCCTCTCTGTCTGTTGATTTCAAGGCCTTTCTCTGCCCTTGTTTACCGACTGGCTGCATGTGCGTGTCAGTGCCGTGAATCACTGCTTCCTCCCATCCACTGTAACAGTAGCAAGGAGCTACAATGCCTGTGGCGGGCCAACGCGCTGCAGCTTCAGAAAACATATGAGGATAGCATAATATGAGCTGGACATGCTAACGCTAGCTATCCTGGCTCTAGCCCTAAATCTGAGGGGTCGCTTTGAGTTTGGCTGTGGCGTTTCCAAGGGGACAACTATCAGTGACGGAACCTGCGTGCGACAGATAGCCAACGTTATCATGTCCGGCTCGTTCAAGAGAATATTCACACAAATGCGGCACTATGTACTTGCGTCGCCATTTGACATTTTCCTTGCTCGCCCAGTGAGTGTTTGCTGCTTTGCGTGCCAGACTGGAGAGGTAGCCTCTCGTCTTCATTTGCATGCTGCGCTCACTGGCGGTGAAAATTCGCTTATCGTCCCTTTAAGGAAGAATAAAATGTCAGAGCCCCCGATGTTAAAAAATCCTGTTGTGAATGAAATGAAATGAAATTGAAATCCTGCATCCTCTGCACACTTGATTGAGACTAGAGTAGCAACATGGAAATATTGTTTTGTAAGCCAAACAAATGCACCCCGCCGACGCGCGAGGCGTAAACAGGAGCACGGCTCCACATCAGCGGAGAAATGCCGCCAAATGTGTCCCCAACGAAATGGCTCGTGGACAAAAGGCAAACAGCAGTCTTCCACAGCAGGTGGCATTTGTACAACAATCGATCAAACTCAGACAGGCGAGACAAAATCAACCCACTGTTAAGAAAGAAAGTCCGACAAACAGGAAACAGGTACAGTCAACGATCTTTGTAATGCATTACCATTGCAAAATATTTTGATGTTTTTACTCAGTGAGGCTCAAGTTTAACTGGGGTTTGATTGGTTTCACTTTGACGTTACACTGTGTGGGTCCAACCGCCGCTTTGGATGCTCGTAGCATTTGTGTATCTGTGGTGAATACATCAGAGGACAACAAAGAAAATGGGGAAGGGAATGAAAAAGCAGAACAAAGTTTGTACTTGTTTGGTCCACGCTGAAAATCTATAAGGCTCTGTCGACCTAAGTAACGGAAACCATTAAAATAAATGAACTACCACTGCAACAAGCACTATAGTCAATAACTACAAGCACATCGTAAACACGACAGAGACATAAAAAAAAATAATTTTTAAACCACAGCCCTTTGGTAGACCAAACAAAATTCAGAGGCAGTCTTTGCTTGAGCTCGGTCTCTAAAATACTTCCATTGTGCAACCACGTTTTAAGAACATAAATCTAAACTTGAAATGCAAAGTGTGTGTTATAGATAAATAAGACCTTTGAGTCACAGCAAAAAAGATCAAAAAAAAAAAAAAAAACGTCTAAACGCCTAAACTCGATTCTAAGGAAGGCAACAGGACACAACAGCAGATGGACCACTTCCTGTTTAGAAACAACCTCTTACTTTAAAGAAGGCCTGGCTGCGTTTCGAACCCAAAGGCCTTCCTACATTCGCGAAAGTGCGACGCGGCAGCACCCAGCGTTGACACTCAATGGCTGAGCCGAGCGCGGTGGCGAGTGCCCTCCACACCAGCACCAGCAGCGTCCTGCTGTCAAGATGCTGTAATTGTGATATGATAACTCGACAGACTGCGTAATGACTTGTTAACAAGGGAGAGAGAGAGAGGGCGCCGGCAGACCAAACGTGCACGGGTGCGCTCGGGACACGGCCTGTTGTTTTGGCTACGCGTGTCAACTGCATAATCCCCACGCACGTCGTCAATATAGTCTCGGTGAGAGACGCTCAGGTGTTTCTGCACACATCCATAAACAGTGCGAGAGCACAGATCTTTTTATCGAGTCGTGTCCGAACATCTGTATGTCAGCCCTGATTTATATGGAAAGTGGTCAATAAAAACAGACATAAAAACAGACATCAATAATTAGATTGAAATGGAAAATGTATGTATATGATGATAAATTGATAAATGTATGTCAAGCATTATTGTTAGGACTGAATGTATATAAACCATTGTTACTTGAAATAATAGCCAGATAAGGGAATAATGGTTCCACATCAGCCTGAACGTGAGTTTGGTATTTTACCAAAAACGGTAAAGTTGGTGTTAGTAGCAAAAGTGGAACTTTTAACATCACAAATGGGCAAAAGATGCCAGAGATTTCTGATTTTTCTGTCATGGCAGCTCCTTCATATTGTTTCTCGCCTGTCTGTCACCGTCTCGTTCCTCTTATCGCTTGACACCAGTAAAGCAGAATTGCGGGTGTCACATTGAAAACTCGCCTCCGCAGCTTCGCAGACTGTCACCTGCTTCTCACATACCAGATTGAGCATTTACCACTTTCCTCTGCCAGTAATCGTGTAAAAGCACAGATGGATCGGTGCTAAGTGTGCTAAATGTACTTCCTGATTTCATAATATGTGCGTGTGTGTGTGTGTGTGTCTCACTAACACTCGACTAATGCTAAAGAGATCAGCAAGGGGAGGGAGGCCACTACAATTAAAAGCTAAACAAAACATCTCAAACACTAATGGAGCTTCTGATTTGCTCTTCTTAAATGCAGAGGACATCGAGCCGAGGCTCTGCCTAATCTGAGGGCCTTTCACATTTTAAACCAACCCTTTGTAGCAGCAGGTGCATGGTGAGGAGAGCAGCTCTCAGCTCGCCCCATGAACTTTCAACTCCCTGACATCGACACAAACCCTGAAACTACCGACTAACACACTGACACTCTTATTCCCTAACAAAGCCATAGTTACTGTTATCAACAGACATTCTGTTAAAATGACATAAGTCAATAATAACAGATCAACGATTATGTGAAAATAGCAGACAGTGTAGTTTAAGGTCAAACCTCCATATTTATTTATTTATTTTTGTTTATTTATTTATTTATTTATTTATCTATTTATTCCAGAGTGGATTAGGAGGCTGCTGTGCAAAGTTCAGTTTCTAGCTGTAGGCCTGGCAAATATTCAGGATTAGGATCAGCACTCATGCGCCCGTTAAGAATGATTGCGTTCAAGGAAAGGCGCTTTGGTTTATTGAACACAGGGATTTATCTGATCCTCTCAGGCAGCTCAGATCGTTTAATGCTGCCTGGCTCTCCCCCAAATGAATTCCTGTGATTAGACATGGCACAGCCCAGCCCATCAGCTCCAATAAGAAGGAATGGCAGTGGGGGGGGGGCAGGGGTTACATAAATCCACATTGTCCGTGTGTCATGTTTCATCACTGACAGCCAAATGGGTTGCGATGGTTCCAGTAATCTCAGGTGATATTTACCAAAGCGTGACGCGTTCCTTCAGCATGGGCATCTTTCTGCGCCGGAAGCTTTCAAATGCGCGTCAACGTGACGGCAGGTGATAGCAATATGACAAAATACCAACTGATGATTCACTGCACGCTCGATGTGCATTCAGATTACAACGTCAACATCAAAAACGCCTCTTTGCGCCCGTCCAAATGAACGTCTCTGCGAATCCTCCCAGAAGTTCGACCTGTTTCCCAACCCCCAACACCCGAGACGTGTTGATCTTGCCAATGTCTGCCTCATTAAAGCCAGAGATTCACGCTGTCTGTAAGATTTTCACTTATTTAATTATTTAAAGCTTTCAACTAATGAGGATTCCAACAGCTCTGTCCCCTTAATTCAATTCTCAAGGCTTCAATTAGTACTGTCTCTCATCCTCTGAGGTGGTGTTCCAACGTAGTGCTCGCCTTCAAGAGGAACAGACGTTCTCTTGGTTCGGGCCGTCAGTAAGTCGGCTCGTACCCTCTTTGATCAATCAGTGACTGAAAACACTACCTGCGTCAAGGCACGGAAAGTTGTGTTACCTTTTAATTATGCTATGAATTAATTAAAAGGTGATTATGAGGTCATACCTTAAAGGATAAGTGTGTAATGCTTGGCGATTTTGAAAAGAAACACAGACATCAAGTGGTAACATTTTAAATTGCAGCGTTCACCCTCACGCCCTGCCTCTCCCGAGCTTGCCAGTGAGCTACAGTGGCCTGCGCACCCGTGTCTTCTCATTTCTGGGACTCCGCATGGATGAAAACAGTCTATTTGACTCCAGAAGGCCTTCTTATTTCCTCATGGTGCATGTCTGCGTGCATATGCACATCTGCTTGTGCAAAATGGAGAGTTTTTATCCATACTTGAACCAGGGCAAGGTCAAACCCCGGGGGGAGATTTCAGTGCACTTGTTATGGCATATTTCCAGCAGCGTTCTTAACCTTGCCATATGGAATTTTAGGGATGATGTATAGATTAAACTCAAAGCTGCTGCTGCTGCAGAATATTGACATTAATAAATACACCATCACCATGCACGCTCCATTTAAAAGGTCAGACAGTAGGACAGCAAGGTTGCTCCTTAAACAAAGTCCCGACTTCGTTAATGAACCAAAAGTAGTGTTTCAGACAACTATTTAATCCTTTTAAAGGAAACAAGTTGATCCCACTGGAGCTTAATGAGTTTCAGAGCAGGGCTGACATTGTCCCACCAACTGTTCACACTGTTATGCAACATCAGTAACATGAGTATCTTAGCCCAGTGCCAACAGACGCTAGCTGCGTTCCCATTCCAGTTTTTCGCAAAATAAAAGCCATATTTCTCAAATTTTGACAAAATATAATTGTGATTTTCAGGTGTTTCCATTGAATGGTGCGATGGGCAAAAGCCGTAGTTCTTGTAAAATCACGTCCCGCAAAATTTAGGAAAATGCGGTTTGCTTTTGTTTTTATTTACATTTGTTTGCTGTCAAGAATGGTTGTTATATTTTTCTCTTTGATTACTTGTAAAACCTATTCCGTCTCCTCCTCCATCCAAACATGATGCACCATCTTCACTTGAAGTGAACTGGTCACATGACAAAACCGTTTTGCCGATATTTGAGAGGTTTTTCCAATTTAATGTGTTTCCTTGAGCAGTTTTTTATTGCGATATTTAGGTTTTGTGTAATTCTAGGGGTCATTGAAACGACCCCGCCAGCGACACGTCCCTCTCACCTACTCCAATTATTCTAACAGCAAAAACAGACCTTGACCTCAGAAGCCTTCCCAAAAGGCCATTCTGAAGGTCAACATGTTAAAGAGCAACGCCGGACCACAAATAAAATTCAGAGCAATCCGGTGTTTTCCCATCTCCCCCTAATAGGACGCGCCGTCTCCGACATTTCAAAGGTGAACGTTTGGTGTGCGCGGCGGCGGCGGTGATACGCCTGAGAGCAATCTCATTGTCTTGCTTGGCTAGCGTGAACGCTGAGCTAACACCGGGGCTGTAATCTATCACCGCAGAGATTGCACTTGTTCCAGCATTGTTTTACAAGCTGCTGAGGACTCGGCCAGATAAGCTTTATCCTGCCCTCACTTTCTGCGCGAGCCTTTGAAATCCATCTGTCAATAAGATAGAAAACAGTGCAGGACCAAAATTGCGTGGCTTGGTGCAGCGGACAGTGTTGCTTAAGAGGAGTGGGAAAGCCCAAGTAAAGTGAAAAGGGTTTGTTTTTTTTGTTTTTTGTACCCTAAGGGGAAAGTCAGAAGGTTCTTTAAATGATGACAAGGAAAACATTAAATAAGAAACACACAAATACACCTTTATAGACTGTAAGATTTTCTTGACCTTTGATTGAACCGTGATCAGTGAGGAAAAACACTTCAAGTGTTTATAATTGATGTCACATCGGTGAATGTTGCTAACAGCAGTATTCTAAGTGACTCCGAAGTTGCCGAGTCATTTACATATTTTTTTTTTTGTTTGTTTGTTTCTTTCCCCACAGCAAAAAACTTAAAAGTTCCCTGTTGGCTGTGTTTTCTGAGTTTAAGACATCTTTCATCAATCTCTGAAGGAGAAATCCGGAACAGAACACTGAGAGGCGTCGTAATTGTTTGATTGTTTGGTTGTTTGTTTTTTGGTCCGCTTGAAGCCACTTACTTTCTTTTCTTACCTCTCATGCTCTGTACGAGGGACTATTGTAAATGATTTGCCTCGACTCCTTACAGTGCCGCTGCCGGAATGTCCCACAGGAATTCTAACTGTATAAAACTTCAAACGTTCTGTATCTGAAGCTCATTAAATAATAAAAAGCAGGAAAACTTCCCTCAACCCGGCCATTCGAAAAGCAGTTTAGCACACTTGCGTTCACCCTCGGCGGTCCTGCTGAGTCAAGTGGTGGAGAGCCAATGCAGTCATGAATGTTTTGTTGTTGTTTTTGAATGGGATGTTGCAGCCCGTCTGACTCCTCTCGCCTTTAGTGTTTCAGAGAAAATCCAATGAGTGGACCTTTTTCGACATTCTTTTCAATTTGAAAACAGCCTCTCACCAGGATATTCAGAGTCCCTGATTGAAGCCCCGGACTTTGGGACCCTGGATATGGAAAGATGTTCCCATTCACTTTGCGGTCTCCCCTTTCGTAAACACTAAACGCTACACTTAAAGAATTCAGTCAACTGCAGGCAGCGGACTGCTTGTCGCAGAAGTAGGCAGCTGGAGACTGGCAAAGAGTCCAAGCGATGGCAGCAATCTCACCTGAAAACTGTTTTTTGAAACAACAAATGATGCTTTCATTTTGTGCAGCAACAACAACCGCAAGAGCTTTAAATAATTAATCACCAGTTGTTGTTGTTGTTGTCTCGCTGTTGGACTGACAGAAAGAATTAATGCTGTGAGTCAGCTCTCGCTCTTTGTGAAACAACTGAGCGAGTTTCAATTTGTAAATTCAGTCCGAAGATATCTGGAATGTAGAGGCCCCACACAATATTGCAGTAATGCATGTTATTAAAATAACACGCCCACCCCATTGTGGGAAAAAGTGGAGGACGGATGGATGCCGAGTGGGTTGGAATCAAATGAAGTTACGTTTTGCCGAATGACTTCCTGATGAGGTAACATTTAGCTAGGCACTGGTGACACGCACGCATTCTGTCGATATAGACAACTCTGGGTTTGGAGAACAGAAAACTACTTATTTATTCCAAATAATAAACAAAAAAACTCCACTAAATGTGTACTTATGGGTAGATATGTAAATGTAAAACAGGGAAACTTAAATAGATAATAAAAAGGGAACCGAAACAGATGACGGACCTGGAGATGCAGACAGAGAGACAAAATGAGGAAATGAGAAAACAACGACCAGACAAAGACAAAGTGGACACAAGGACTATTGATACTATTTATGAAGGAGGGCAGGGGAACACAGGTGAGAACAATCAAGGGCAGGACTGACAACTAGACACAGGTGAAAATCATGAGGCAACAAAAAAGGCGAGACAACAGGAACAGGAAGTGAAATACAGGAAAAACAAGAGGAGACAAGACCATCAAAATAAAACATAACACTAAAAGCAACAGACGATGACACTTTCTCAATCCCTCATCACTTCTAGCTGCCATTCTGCAACCCAACGCTTGTGCTGATCATGGAGACAGTCACAGCAGAACTGAACAGAAGCTGCACGGGGATCAACTGGATGCAGACCTGGAGCACACACCCGCAAAAACATTCAATAAATAAATTACACTCACAATATGCCCACCCGTCGTACCTCGGGAAACATTTCTTTTATTTTTTTCGTCCTTCCTTCTTTTTTTTTCTAAACAGCCCTCCTGCTCAGCCGCTGTTTGCTTGTCAGTGAGGCTGATACTCTGGCCTTTTCATTCTGCTGTCTCAGTGCAAAGCCGAGTTATTGACGAGCCCATCAGCTCGACGCTGACAAATGGCAACCCGTCCTGCCTGCTCACTCACTGTCATCACTTCTTTCCACCAACACCGCCCCCCCCCCCCCCCTCTCCTCCCCCCGCCACCCTCACCTCCGTGATCCTGGCCTTTTAATGTTGAGCAGAGGGCGACACGGTGGCCTCGCATGGGTTCGATCTCCAAAGCTTGGGGTCTTTCTGCTGCTGAGTTTGAATGTTCTCCCAGGAACTGCAAGGGTTCTTCCAAAAACATGCGGTTTGCCCGACTGTGCAGCTCAGCAGCTGCGTTTCCATTGCAGTTTTTTGCAAAATAAAAGCGATATTTCTAAAATGTCGACACGGTGCAACTGCGATTTGCAGGTGTTTCCATTGAATGGTGTGAAGTGCATAAGTAAGTGAAAGTCTCAAAACCCACCTCATGAGAGTGTCAAAACCCTCTCAGGGATATTTGAGACGTTTTTCAAACTTCAGGTGTTTCATGACCAGTTTTTTATTACGATATTTAGGTTTTGCGCAATTCTTGAGGTCATGAAAAGGGAGCTTATGATACACTGCCGACTGGTCCAAAGAGCAAAACCCCGCCTTCGCCCGGAGACAGCCTGGATAGAGTCCAACAACTCCCAACCCCCATCCATGACCCTGAGTGCAGGAAGGAGCGGTAATGGGGAAAAAAAATGGATGGAGGGATCATTTTTGATGAAGGACACAAAGTAAAGGGGGCAGCTGACTCTGTTTCTACCTGTGTGAGACGTCGCCGGACGTCGGAGAGGGTTAAGAGGTTGGAGGGACGGTGGCAGCAGCTGGAGAGCCTGGGGTGGAGACTGATGGTCATGTGACACAGTGGCAACGGTGGCAGATGAATGGAGATGAGAAAGAGGGAAAAAAAAATAAGAGGCAGCGAGCAGCAGAGTGCAAGGCTGTGTTTAAGCCTCGGGGGGCGGAGAGCTGGACAGGAGGGTAGGCGCACTCAGAAGTGATGGCTGGCGTCTTTCTCTATAAAGGGAATCACATTAGGGCCCTGAGTCCAGTGTTACATTACAAAAAAAAAAAGGAGGAAGAAAAAGGAGCAGTTAGGGCTTGTCAACATTTACCTTTTTACTCGCATGCTTCCAGGCTGGCGGAAAATTGCCATTTTTCATTTTTTTTTCCTCCCTTCCTCTTTTTACTTTCACTTTAACTCTGAAAAACAGCCTGTCCACTCCACCGCAGGCTCTTACCGCTGTATTATGAATGTGTCTCTGAGCTAATACTCAAGATTTCCATTGGAGGACTGAGTGTGATGTGCAGAGAGTGCTCGTGCATCTCCGCGGCGCTCCCACTGAATTGATACGGTGTTTCTGAAAGGCTACTTGACAAATTTTAAGATGCTTTTCAGCATTTTCACTGCTGCAGGCCTACGTTTAACATTTTTGGATGATCAGATCAACTTAAACACTCCTGAAAAAACATTCAGTTTTCATACGGACGGTGCTCTGGGTGTGTGTTTCTCATGCAAGCTAATGTCTTGCTTGTTTTCAGAGAGATTACACATGCATAGGATGCCGTGCCATGGATCGCTGTCATTTGATTCAATTACAAAACCTGTCACTCTGTTTGGCTGAAAATAATCCACCCACGACCAAAAGCTAAGTACTGGATCGCTTTTTATGTTCGCAGCTCATAATTAGCAGTTTATCCACTGCAACCTGCCATTTGTTAAGTCTGTTTAAACAGTATAAGTGTGAGTCTACACAACCAGTCAAAAGTTTGGACATGCTATGAATTCAATGTCTTTTATCATTCATCAGTCTTTCTCATGACTGTTGACATTGCAGTTTCTCACTCGAGGCATCAAAACTTTGTATGAACACACGTGGAATTATGTAGGAAGCAATAAAAGTGTAAAATAACTCAAACACGTTTTACATTGAAATTCTTCAAAATAGCCACCTTTCATAAAAAGCATATCAAGAGTTATTTAACATGTTTTTCTTGATGTATAATCACACGTTTGGTTTCGGTTAGAGACCAGATTTGATTTTTAAGATCAAAAAACTGTTTAGCAATTCAACAATTGTATGATTTGGTTACAAGAGTATGAAGCGCATGCTGGCATGTCATCTGAAGGTGGCATCCAACCAGTTGCTGCAGTGAGCTTTCTTCATTTCTTCCAGCCGTGCGGTGGAAGCTGACACGCTTCCGCTCAGCCGCTGTCTGGGTACCAGCTCTGCGCAGCAGGACTCCACAAATCAACAGCTGAGGTCGCAACGGAAAGCATTCCCTCTATTTGGCAGGATCACGCTGGGTACACGCCGCAACTGTAAGTCGGCGGGGTGGGAGGTGGGGGGGGGGGCTTCTTGCGGAGCCGTGAGTCTGCGATAAACCGCGGAGGTGAGCGATCGGACAAATCGCCAGGATGCAAATGGTTTGAAATCGGAGGCGATTCAAAGCAGCAACGCGACGGTGTGAAATCACACCAGGGCTCTCACATCAAACCTGCCGCTAACTGGTGATGCGTGTGGTGTCCAGCTGTTTCGCAAAGTGTCTTTCAGCGTGAAAATGATTACGACTCAACAGGGTCGATTCAAACTGCGGTCTTTTATTTTTTTTGCATTTCTCCGGTGGTTTTTTTTTTTTTTTACATATTGCTCTCCGGCGTCTCTCCGTAATGTCTCTCACTGCCAGGCTTCCATTTTAGCTTCTGCTGCCGTTATTATTACAGCTCGGCAGGTGTGCGCGGCGCTCCCCTCCTTGGTTTCCTATCTGCTATGATCTTCATGGTTGAAATCTTTTAAAATCTTGGGGCAAGTGTCACCGCAAGTGAGATAAGCTCATGTCGGATGGCGCTGCCGTTATTACTCGCAGGCCCGGAGCGATAAAGAGAATACGGGAGCCGTCCGGGCCTCTGCATCCTGCTATCGCTGTATTTATGAAAGCCAGGGAAATCTGGGTGGGCGCTGTACCTGTCGCTGGAGAATGTTGTGCAATATTGCACGGCACAGATGTGAAGATAAATGAAAACTGACCCGCAAGCTCGTCCGCCGTTTGCACGGGATTATTTTTCTCCCCACTATAAGATTGGATATAAGAATTGCATTTATTTTATGCATATAAATGAAGCAACACCCATTTGGCAATGTGCCTCCCCATAAGGAATCTCGTCAGTCCATCACTGCAAGTGAGGCTAATGAAATGCGTTTTCATTCTGCTTGTTACTGCTAGTCTGCTGGTTACTGGTCATGTGCTGGAGACTTTATACATATATATATATATATATATATATACATATATATACATATATATACACACACACCTGTTTCTTCTTTATCTTTACTACTTTCTAATCTACAACTGTTCAATACCTAAATATGTGATGTTATATATATTATATATTTTATATGAAGATCATCTAAAATATACATTTTTCACACTTTTCTGTTTAATACATATTCCACATGTGTTCATTCATAGTTTTTGATGCATTGAGTGACAATCTACAATGTAAACAGTCATGAAAATGAGAGAAAACTATGAAATCAGAAGTATGTGTCCACCTTCACACCTTCACTACCTTTGACTGGTAGTCTATACATGTACTGTATGTATATTTTCCACAGATGCATGCTAATATACTAAGATCACCACACAGCAGCGCCCCGGCAGCTGATATGGTCATGCACAGGAATTGATTGAGATGCAGCAGGATGATCTACCGCCGGCTGCGGCCTTGAAGCGTAAACCCAATCAGGGAACAGCGCCAGCCAACCCGCGCGCTCAGAGGTGCGATTGCTCATGAGTAGTTCCACTGGTTTACATTGCAGTGGGAGGCGAGGTACATTATATCCAGCGGGGACGAGGTTCCTGCACTTTCCTCGGAATCAATATCACTGTAATTATGCTTTCCATAGATTTGCCGCGACTGCATTCATCAAGGGAATCTGACACGTGTTCTCCTAAAGCTGTCGGGGGGGCGTTTGATTTGCGGCAACACATCTGCTGGCGGAGGGAGCAGCTACCTGGCCTCAGACTGTTTTGACGCGAGCTCATCTGCAAACCTTCATTATGATGAGTCACTTAGCAGGTTGTTCAATCAAAGCCGGAAATTACAAGCTGGCTCGGCTCCAGGCGCCAAAACCTTGTGTGCACATTTGGGAAAATAACAGTTCAAACCGCAGCCTTTCACACAGCTGATTGGTTTTTCCACCGGGTTGTTTGCGTACAGTTAAAACATTGCTCAATATAACAATATATGAACACTTATTTGAATTAAATGTGTTAGTTGTTTTTTTTTTTGTCCAACAAATGTATCCTGAAGCAAAAAGACCGCCTCATTTACGGACGACCAAGAAAGAAGAAAAAAGTCATTCTCTGTCAGGTGAGAGAGTCACAGAAGCTGGGAATGGCCATGGACAAGCACAGCTAGATGAAGCAGACTCCACAGCAACTTGAATGATTACTTAAAAGGTTAAAAAAAAAAAAAAAGAGCATCATAATAATATTTAAAATATAAGGTTCTGCTGTTCCAAGCAGGTCAGTAAACAAAGGAACAATCAAATAAACAGGGAACCAATTCTGTGCTCAGCATTTCTTTTTGGTGACGCAAGCGAGAAAGACTTGCAGATTGATTTATTTGATCCTTGGGCAACATGCGCAATGCTGATATGGTCGACTTTTATAGTTCCATAAAAATCACGTAGGAAAACAAAGAGACATATTGCTGGTCTAAGCAGAAGAAAGAGAGCCGGAGATCCAGACACTTGCAGGGGTTTTATTATGTGTTTGGAAGAAAAGCAATGCATTTATATATGTGTGTGTATATGTGTGAATGGAGACCAAGAGACGGGAGCAGAGGGAAAGGAAGGCCCAAGTGGAGGTGGAGAGATGACATCGAAGAGAAGGCCGACAGCGCGTGGACCTATGTGGCCTGAGATCGCCAGGCGTGGAAGCAGATGTGGAGGCCACCTGCCAGCAGTGGCGTGACAGGCTGCAATTGATTGATTATATGTGTATGTGTGTGTGTGTGTCTGTGTGTACACACACACACAATAATAATAAGAAAAATTAAAATATATATTACAGTTAAAGATAGTAAAAACTACAAATTTTTAATTGAATTTTTTTATTTTTTTTTATTTTTTTATTTTTTCAGATTTTAATATTGCACTTTTCCATACTAGCAGAACTTGGCCAGATTGAATTTTAATGTGCATAAAAAAATAAAATAAAAAAAAAACATGACAAGTTAATGCTATTATCACGATGTTCTAGCAGTTCCAAATCTCCGCCTGTCCTTTATTTAATGATGTGTGTCATCAGCGTACACAAAAATAAAGATAGTCACAAAATGACATTTTCTTTTTCTCTCTGGTGCATTTTGGCTTGGATGGAGTCGTCTCTCTCATGTGTCACATCTGCAAAGGAGGGGAAGGATTTTGCAAAAAAACACGGTTTTGAAGAAAATGACAAGCATTAAATTTAGCCTCGGGTTGCGTCTAGCAGGGTGCAGGGGGGGGGGGGGAAAGAGTCGACACACATTTGATTTCAGCTTGATTGCTTCCATTTAAATTCCCCGGCCAATGCTTTTCTGATTAAATTAAGTCAGACTGTTTGTGCACATAATGTTAATTACATCCCATCATCCCGTTGATTCAGGCGGACTGCACACGTGTGAAGCCTCGCATGGAGCTCTGGCATCAAAACCGCATCCAAAAAGCTTAACTTGCGTGGCATTTAGCAGAAACAATTTCCCGTCTCTCCTTTCCTGTTCACACCCACCCACCACCACCACCGCCACCACCGCCACCACCACCACCGCCACCACCGCCACCGCCACCACCACCGCACTCCCACCCCCGCCCCCGCCCCCGCCTCCTCCTTCGCTGCCACACCGAGTTTGATCTGAACATCTTGCTCCAGTCGGTGAAAAGTAACATCCACCGTCGGAAAGGGAAACAGCTGTGGCTGGTGGGCAGGAAGAAACTCCTGCTCCTCGGTAATAGCTTTGGACACAGCTGTGTGCATGGCTGACTCCTCAGTACTGCCGGGCCTTATCTCCAGAAGGGAGATTAGGTTTCTTGGGGGTTAGGGGGGGGGGGCTTCCCGACGTATGTCTATAGTGAGGAGAAGCTTGTGAGCCGCTCCGCTGCGCAGCAGCCACAGATAAAATAGTTTTTAGGGCCGTTATTCCGTTTTCCCCCAGAGGAGTTTGTTTGCATTCGCTTCTTTACCGATCCCGATTCCCGGCCCAGTCGCACTGCCGTTCGTCTGGGTTTTTTTAAGGAGATGTGGAACACTGGGACCGCGACCCAACAGGAGGCGCTCGCCGTCTGTTGTTGCTCACGTGTTAATAAGCAGAGCGCCTTTTTCGCGTCTTCCCAACGCAGTCCAAGCTCCTCCTCCCTGCCACACTCATGCTTTTCTAAACGCCGGCGACAAAAGCAGCAAAGCAAAGTTGAATGAGGAATGGGAGAAATGATTTGGATGAATGGCGACGGCGCCGCTCAGGGCTTTGGCTGTGTACTTACGGTTTTCATTTTTTTTT
Source organism: Thamnaconus septentrionalis (assembly GCA_009823395.1). Classification (NCBI taxonomy): domain Eukaryota; kingdom Metazoa; phylum Chordata; class Actinopteri; order Tetraodontiformes; family Monacanthidae; genus Thamnaconus; species Thamnaconus septentrionalis. The sequence continues at coordinate 19,573,257 of CM020508.1, read as the reverse complement.
TTTTTTTTTTTTTGCTTTCCGATGGAAGGAATTCTTCAGTTCCACGAGAATTGTGAAGGCAGCAAAAGTCTCTCAAGACGAACGCTGGCGTCTCTCTTCTTTTAACCCACTTCCAATCTCCATCATGTCTCCGGCACACTGGCAGCCTCCACATCCAACGGCTGCCGCCAATTGTCTGCCCCCCCCGCCCCACTGTGCGCCAATTCTTCTTTCTTCTTCGTCTTTTTGAACAGTGTTTCCACTTGATGCCTAGCGCAGAAATAAATAGCATTCCCAGGGTTGAGCGCGTACGTTTTTGTTTTTTTTTTGTCTTGGCAATGTCTGATTGCTTTCATGATGCTTTCATGCTGCGTCCTCATCACACTCGTTGAAAAAAAAACCCTTGCCGAATTGGATAAACAAGCAATTTAAGGAACCGCCAGGCGCGTTGCTTTTTGAAAAGGCAGCTGTTTGAAGAAAAGTTTTGAGAGGCGCTCGGCGGTAGCGCCTCGGAAGGTTGATAAGGCTCGAGACGACTCTAATTTTGGATCAGCGTGCGGTTTGTGCTGGGAGGACGTGAGAGCGATTGGGGAGACAAGATGCAGACGGAGGAACGCTGTGCGGAGAGGAAGAACACGAGTGGGACCTGCGCCGAAAACACAAAAGAACTATAATTGTAAATATATAACAGTTGCACTAAAAGAAGAAGAAGAAGTTTTTTGTAGCGTTTTAGATGAGGGAAAACTTATTCACCATGAAGTAACTATTAAAGCCAGGTTTAGAAACAGGATGGATCAGGGTTATTACAGGGTCAGGCTGTGGGATGCAGCCAAGTTTTCCTCATCACAACTTTAACTATATTTCCTAACCCTAATGTATTTGTTATATCATAGTTAGTTAATGGTTAATAAATGTTACAAATCTTTTTTCATTCATTGGCATCCACATGATGACTGAACAGGTTCTTATGTTTTGGCATGGCTAATGCACATTTTCATTTGACATCCTGCAAAAGGAAAGTCAGTGTTTGATCAACACTTTGAAGTGAACGTCGGCAGGTGTGTAGTTAAGAGCACGTGGCCAGTGTCGGGTACCTGAGAAGGCGGAGAGTGTGTTGACTTGTTGTTCATTCAGGGACGCTATTCTGCACCGCCAGTGGTTGTTTGAGTTTCTGTTTTCTGCCCGTTTCCAACCTGTCTGCCCACTCTGACCTCCGACCCCTGATATCCACAGGGCATTTTCTTCCACACGACTGCTGTTTGCTGAATTTTCTCTTTCTTTATGGGACCATTCTAGTGCAACAACAACCATGCTATGCACAAAAACTCTTCTCTTCGCCGTTCTGATGCTCACGTTGAACTTCAGCAAGTTGTCTTGCTGCCATGTGATTGGCTGATTAGGTATTTATCTGTACAAGCCATTGATGATTTTACCTTGAAACACACAGTTTGCACACAGTTGATAGTTACAGTCACTGTCACTGTCAAAATTAGTAGAAATGGTTTCTGACGGTTCAAAGTCTGAATAACTGTCATTTCTTCTAACATCCTCAGTTGGGGAAATATTCATTTTTTCAGCCTGTATTTTTTTCAGAATTTTGACTTAAGGGACTTTGTTCACAAATGTTTGTGCTCAGTCATATACATTTACACAAGTATGGATCTAATGCTGCTATTTCAACTTCTGATGGGTTTTTTTTTGTTGTGTTTTTTTGCGGGGGAACACGACTAAAGAGTCAGTAATGTATGAATGACAATTGGAAATGAAATAATTGTTAAATATTTGTTGAGGCCATCGCTGTGACCACAGCTGATTTGCAGCATTTTATTTCAAATTTAGGAGAACAACTGCTGCTTGTAACAATGGAAATCAGAGCCCAATAACTGACAAAAACAATTAAATGGCGATTTTCTTTTTTTTAAGTAACAGGAAATATCGACTGAGCTTGATATAATGAATTAAAATGGTGTCTGAGGATGGATGAGCTGTTACGGCTTACAGACAGCCGCAGTGGCAGAGAGTAAATCAATAATAGATGAAGCGCATGCGGCACGTGGCAGGTTTGATTAAAGCAAGTCAGATATGGATTCAGACGCCATACGTGAAGGGAACGCAGAAGAAACTGAAAGGCAAAAACAGGAGAAGCTGTAGAGAGGCGAGGACTCCACCAGGGGCAGCCCGAGAATCACTGAAGGAAAAAATATAACTAATCATAATAATAACTGATAATAACATCAAACATTAGTCCTTACACCTGCTGATGTGTTGGTTAGTGGCGGGTCAGACGCACAGCCGACAACCACAGGGTTGTACAGTCGAGTAAACAAATGCCACACAGTTGGAGGAAGCACTAAACATTTAAAGTCACAACAGGAGCTGCACAGAAATAATCGAGTTGAAATGAGGGAAGTTCAATAAGTCTGCAAAATTTTGGAGCTTGTGTCCTGAGGCGCTGACAATGAACTAAAAAAAAAAAGCACACAAAAAACAGCAGAAAAAGTGCGAGGACTTCAAGCAGATTTGTATATTTAGGCACGTCGATTGTGCTTTCTCTCCATGAAAGCTGTTGCAATTGAACAAAGCCAAAGGTGGCTAATTTGACAGGAGGCTGTCTTGCCGCGCAGCGCCTTACGTCCCTTTGACGACCCCGAAAAAGACGCTTAAAGGCTGCCACGAGAAGCCTGGGTGGCTGCGAGCGCTCCTCTTCATCAAAAACCTCTCACATCGTCTGGATCCCAACCTGGGCGAGAGGAAGTGCGGAGCTGCGCGAGGCGTCAGTCTGAGAGACAACCGCAGGATTCTGAGAGGCAAACTGCTTTCTCTCTGTCTCTGCCAGGAGATTACGGAGAGACGAAATGTTCTTATCCATCAGCAATAGCAGCCGTCGCAAGTTTTGAGCTGCAGACGAAAGGTGCGGCTCAATAGTTGAAGTCCCAAAACGAAGGAAAACAAAACCCATCGTGAGTCTTTCGCTACCAAGTCACATATTTCCGGCAGCTGTTTTGTCTTTTGCAAGGGAGGAAAAAAATGTCCTGACTTTGAATTTTCTTGTTTTTTTTTTTTCCACCATTGGCCCATATGGAAACCCAATCATTAGCGAGTGCACACCAAGGCCCGTCTCTGCCTGTGCTGTGTGAAGTTACGTATATAATGATGTGGATATTTTTAGCACTCTTTCTTCCAACTTATTGATAAGAAGAACCTGATTTACATTTTGCATTTTGTTAAGCCCACTTTTTCAGACGTGTGCTGCCAGGAAGTGAGCTCTACCTTTTGTCCTTGATGCATATTCATTTACGAAGGCTCAGCATACAGTATATGGTTCAGTGCGAGTTCTGCTGGAGTTCTTTGTTCGCTACTTTTCTGACTTTAAAAAGCGGGGGCATATTTGCATTCTATTTTTTTTTTCCTTCAAGCAAGAAAGATTCATCCGCCTCCCTACTGGACAGATTACCATAACCATATTGCCGTAATTTGCCAAATAGTCTTAAACTGTCACAAATAAGCATGTCTTCTTGAAAATAATATTTTGATGCTTTCTGAACTCAAACATGTTTCATAAATAAACATGATCCTAATCGTCAGATTAGTAAATCTCAGTCGCATCTCACGACGAGGCCTTCCTATGAAGTAGTAGTATTATCATCTTCAGGCCGGCAGTGAAGGCCTTGCCAGCCCTGACGCCCCCTCACTGATAAATCTTAATCTTAACAATAAAACCCAAACTGAGAACAGTCCGAAGAGTAAATCCCCAAAGGGGTAACATACGGAACTTTGGAAACAAAAGGCTGAGTTTTATTTAATGCACACTTTAGACACATTTAAAAATTGAAACAAAAAGACTTAAATGGTTGAGGTCCGGTTTTCATCTCTCAGGGTCCCTTACCCAGACTGCAACCGCATGACCCAGAAACTGACTGATTACTTCTCACTGTGTCTGTGTGGATTCTCTGTGGGTCTGTGCAGCCCCCCCCCCACACAGTTTAACAACATGCATATAAGGCAAATTGGGAACTCTGAATTCCCAAACTTCTGTGTGGGCCGGCAATAAACTGGTGGCTTGTCCAGGGTGCGACCGCCTTCACCTGAAGACAGCTGGCATCCAGCGCCCTGAGTGTAGGAAGGGAGGTATTACAAAATGAATGGATGGCAGTTTAAAATACATATTGCGTTACGAAAGTGCTCAGTAGTGGTGCTGACTGCTGAGCCCCAAGAAGCCTGATGAAAACACGATTAAGAAAACTCCCACCCCCTCATCTTCCCAAAATTTGCCTTTACACCAATGAGATGGAATTTATGACTGGGGAGCAACCAACCTTCTGCTTCTGCACCAGCTGTTTATTTCTGGATATTAGGGCGCGTTTACACACACCTTAGTTAATTTCCAACCCCCCCTTTGGTGCAGTTTGGCTGGGCAGGTGTGATACAGTGTTATTGAACCTGGCGTAAAGCAAATCGGCCACACAGGGAGGCGGCTGGCTGCAACGCGCTTCTATGTAGCGGTGCCTTTGCCCGGCCGCCTCGAGCCCATTGCTGTTCATGCTTGTCAGGCGCCTTATGTGTCGTAGGAAGGCTGACAGCACTTCTCCACACAGTTTGTAACAGGATTTCAAGTCCTGCTGGCGTCCTGCTGGCGTCCTGCTGGCGTCCTGCTGGCGTCCTGCTGGTTTTCACGCCGGCCTGGTTAGTCGCCCTGGGGACTGCCTCTGCTGGGAACCACTGCTTTTCCTCAAGACCGTCACTGGATTCAAGGCTTCCTCTTGTATTTGTCATTCGTCCAAGCAACTCATGAGTTTTTACGTCTTGTGGAATGTCACTTCAAGCATCTTCGCCTTCTGTCATAAACTGAGTTTCCGTACACCTGTTGTTAAGCGCAATATGCATATACACTATCAGTCAAAAGTTTGGACACCCTATGAATTGAATGTCTTTTCTTTCATTCTCATGACTATTGACGTTGCAGTTTCTCACTGAAGGCATCAAAACTCCCTTTAAACATCAAAGGAAGCATACGAGGGAGTCTGGTGTGTTATTTTTAAATGTATTTTCTTTGCGTTGGCTTGCTGTGGCTTATGAGAATCTTGGTGGTCATGAGTTGATTATGGACCTTTTGGTTATCTGGGTTCTGTGGAGCCTAAACCAAAACCAAACTAAGAATATTTGCAAAACCAAAGTGTATTGAAGGTTGTGGCAAAATACACAACAATGAATGGATGTCTTCCTGGCGGCCATTGACTGCGGCTCAGACACGTAGGGACCTATGAGATAGAAGTTTGTGTTTTTCATAAAGACCAAAAAAAATAAAAGAAACTCTCTTGTGAACGGAACTTTTCTTTAGGGCAGACTTTTCACTTTCATTTTTTATTTCTTTTGCCTGCAGATGAAAACCATCCCCGACTGCTGACCAGACTCAAAGTGAATACTAATTCTTTTAAAGGGAACGGAAAAATATTACAGCGCGCAACTAGATGGGGGATCTAGTTGTCAGGAAAAGACTTAAACAATAATGAGTTTTTGTTTGAATTGATCAGGGTTTTCTTTCATTGTTTAGCTGCCACCAGAGATGAGCCTGTCTCAAACTGATCCCACTCAAAGCCAACAAGACAGGAGATCTTGTCTGCCGCTGTCGGCCGGCCGGCCGGCTGTCGCCAGTCCTTCCTCACGCCAGCAAATGTGTTCATTTGTGCTTCATCCCTAATCTACTTGTAGCCCCCCTGCAAGCTTGAAAGAAAGACGGTCTCACAGGGTAAAGCTGGCCCGCTTCCAGTCAGGCAACCGCTGTCGGAGGAGCAGGGCTTTGAATCGGCGAGGGGTTCATCATTAAGCATGGCGAGCGAGAATCATTCCCATGCAGGAAACGCCGTCTAATGGGATTGAGTTGTGACTCGGGCCCTGTGGGAGATTATGCCACAGTCTGTCCGTAATGAGCAGTGTAATAGCACAATTACAGACACTCTTAATGACTCAAAAACGGCCACCGCCATTGGTGTGGGGGACACCCTCCACTGTCTGCCCCTCTCTTACATCATTAGACAAACCCTGCACAGTTTCAGTGCGAAAATTCTATTCGCATCAAGCAGCGTTGACGTGTTTCCCAAGTAAGGACTTGAACAAGCGCTGAACAATTTTCTGCGTACAAGTGTGAAACTAACCACATTTAGGAACTCATGCAGGAATTTGTGGGAAAAACCAAATAGGTCAGCCGTGTCTGGGATTGGAAAACCATTCCGGGATTAACATCCTGCTGTGAGTGTCAGTTCCTAACATGATTTGGAACTGATCACGATTTGATTTCCTGGTCCTAGTCCGTCGTTGTGTCCTTGGGTGGTTGCAGGGGTCTGCTGGAGCCTCTCCCAGCTGTCATAGTTGTGACACCCTGGATAAGTCGCCAGTTCGTCGCAGGGTATGTTACTTAATCACATATTACTAATCCATATCAAGGTAAATGTGCAAGTCACAACTTGTCCACAAGAGCAATTTTGGAGTTGTTGGGTCGTGTCTTGTTTTGAGGGAGAGTTCCCCTCTGGACCCCTGATCTAAAAACAACAGGCACTGATAATTAAAGTGAATGTATAGTCCCTTCTCATATGACTGTTGGGATTATAGGAATATAGAAATTTGCCAACATGTTGAACTATTTCTTCAAGTGACTGCATTCATGTAAAAAATCATTTGCCGGCTTTATGCAACTAAAATACAGATGCCTGTGTGTTGTAATGTGGCGTTTTTTGTCAGTAAAATGTACCAACAGTTGTCTGGGTAAATACTTGGCACTGCCTTAAGCTTGTGCTCCAGAAAGCTAAGTGGATCGGGTGTTATGACAAGCAAAGGTACAATTTTCATTAGCCTCCAGCTGTGTCGTGATTTGAATGTGCCAATCCAGCAATTAATTGATCGAGTCTTGATTGACAAAGAAAAAAATGCAACTCAGCTCTCATAAGGGACATAATGGGAAATTTGCCTGGCACTCGACTCACACAACCTTTGCCTTAGTCTGAGCGCATTAGGTCTCTCTGCTAGCGCTTGGATTTAGCCTTTTGCAAAAATGGAGTGGAGAGGAAGAACGAATGTGATCAGTCAAGTTTGCCGTTGCGGCGAACCACCATCCTGGTAAGCCTAAAGAAATAAACAGTTACCAATAAAACACTACAGCCCAAGTCACATTTTATTCAGTGTCTATATCAGTGTTTTTGTAGTAGTTTGTCGCAGTATAAAACCCAAAGGTATTAAGACCACTGAAGAATAAGTCAGCATTTGCCACGCTGCTTACAGTTATACTGCATCAGGAATATTAGATCATTGTTATATTCTATCAACAACTATAACAATATAGCAATTCCAACTAGCAAACTTACTCTTCTCTAATTCAGCTGGAGCTAAGACAGTTAAATTCTATCTTCTTATGTTCTGAGATGGGGGGGAAAAAACAGTATTTCTTTGCTTGGATTCATTGTCTGTCTTTTGACTTCATTTGCATCCAGAGACACATTTCAAAACGCATATTGATGACATTGCATCGAAGGAAAAAAAAAAGCTGAGTGGCAGCTCATTCACTCATATCAAGTATAATAATTTTATCAAACAGTTGTGTGCAATATTAATTATATTTTAGCAACGGAAAATGTAGTTATGCGAAATAAATAAAGTATTTTTTTAATTATTCAAAAACATTTTATTTTTTAAAATTTTTTTTTTACCAGGAAGACTTTCAGTTCAAATGTTTTGAATCCAAAGTCATGACCATCTCCATTCAGGCCCTCACCTCAAGTCTGCCCTATAGCATTTACATTTATATGAGTTTGCCATTAAATTTCAAGCCACAAACTGAGTGATAGCTTTTTGCTCCGTATAAAAAACACTTTAAATGCACATAAGTGGTGCTACATTACCAATAGACATGGGTGTGTCGTAGAGACGTCGTTAGGACGGAAGAAAAGTATTATTATCATTATTATCATTATTATTATAGTCATTATGATTATTATTATTAATGTAGTTGGCATGTGATAGTAAAGGACAAAAAAAAGATTAACAGGGATTTGCTGGGGTGTTTGTAGACCTCTTTTCTTTTTCTTTTCTCGGTTCTAGCTGCAAGGGCAAAGTATAGGTTAGACAAAATCAACATTTAATGACTTTGGAAATTTGATGACGCATCGTTGTGCCAACATTACTCCTAAATATGGCGCCGAGTCTGGGATGATAAATAATGCATAGTATACATGCAAGTCTTCCACCTGGGGGGAGCCTGGCGTGAGAAGGAACTGTTTGCACTGCTTTTCTCCCAAACGTTGGTGGGGAAAGCGCAATGATCGGTCGGACAGCTCTGGTGGTAGTTATTTATCACGCCGATAAGCTTCATCAATGGGCTGAAATGCGGCGTGAAGTAGCTCATCAGACAAACCTGTTTGAGCTCTCCCTGGGCGGCCGCTCTCCTCTCCGTGAACCCCTCAGTCGGAGCCAATTGAGCATATGCATCACGCGCAGCTCGGAGGGGATGCAGCCGCTAATGTGAAATGGTTTGCATGCGTGGTTGTGCAAAGAGTCTCGCAACGAGAACTCCAACTCTAAAAGAAAAAATAGACAGTCCCCACTCACTTTCCTTGGTGAAACTGAGGAAGTGGGCCCAGAACTTTAAGTCCATTTATATTCATTGTTTAGGCTCATTGAGACGTTGGACGGCGCCAAAGGTTGCCGGAGAACCCAGCCTGACATTTGACTGCACGCGCTGACTCTCAATTCACTCAAGTCACCTGCTTTCTGGGACATTTCCCCCGACTTTATATTGAGCTCTTTCACTGTGTCTGATCGATATGTTATTGCAGCATTGTCCGGGACATATCTGCCATTTAGATTCCAGCCGGGCAGCCTGACATTCTCCCTCGCTCCCCACAGCAGGGTCTGAGGTAAGACAAAATTGGAAATCTCTGGAGGTGACATCACAGGTGTATTAATAAAGCTTGGGTGCCACTGTTTTTTTTTTTTTTTTTAAAGGTTATCCACTGGCATTACCTGGATGGAGATTCGCTGCGGAGGCAGAAACGGCGAGGCGGTCGGGTCGCCACGTGCTCTCGCAGGAAACAAGAAAGCGAACGCAGCATTTAATGTGCTTTAATTTGCTAATTGCCGCAAACGATTTCCCCCCCAGCCGATTACTCAAATGCCACAGTGAAACATTGCAGGACTTTCTTTGAAGTGCTTTGCATTGTGCCTCATGCATTGGTAATAGGAAGGAGTGCGACATTCTCTTTCCTCTCCATTTTTCCTCCTCGGAGTTTTAGAATGTTTTGCGTTGCCTTTCCCATTTGTCTCCAGTGCTCGCTAAGCCCCCACTGCGCCAACAACAGAGTCTTTTGGCTTCTGCCACTGCAGGCTGTCTGCGCGAGGCAGGATGGAAACGCATGATTAGGTGCTTGACCTACTTATTTGTAATTAGGATACGTGTCGCACCTTACTTGGAGCTTGGATGTTGGAGCCTGGAGCTTGGATCTATACAGTGGTAAGAATGTCTTGGTGGGCGTACACCACTGGACAACAGCTTAAACTGTGGCTACAAGTCACTGGTGCATTTAATTGGATCTCTGTCCTTTTCCCATATGACAAGCAGGGGAGCGGAAGTATTTCTGATTGCGCTGCCCCACTGGTGGCAGGATGCCGCGTCTCAGATTGTTAGTATTGAACCTTTCAGCTGTTGACCCATTAATGAGCAGTTTAGTTAGTGGCAACTGGTGTCAAGTAGGGAGAAAGCATGGCATTTGCCACCTCGCAGGCGTGCAGGTCTTGCGGTGGCACTTGTCGTGTAATTTATTCTTTTTCTTATTTCACCACCGCTCTGTGAACTCACGTCCAACTCCACTGGCCACAGAACCTCAGGACGGAGCCGAGGGCAAGGAACCTGGACGGCGTGAACGGGCATGTCTGAATCCGACTAAGGTGTTTAATGCAGTATCACTGTCGCCACCGACCAGTATATTTGTGGGCCTACGTATCACACTGAGAAATTTGATTCCTCAGCAGCAGGTAGGTGCGAGTGTGAGCGTGAATGATGTCTGCCTATGTCGGTTCTGCAGCAAACCGCAGACTTGCTCACGGTGTTTCTCATCATCGCCCCGAGGAAGCTGGGATTGGCTGCCGCCCCCTGTGACCCAGTGCAGAATGAGTGCTGATGGAAAATGGGTGTTAGCCCAACTGAAAGAGTTGGATTCCCCATGAAATGTTTGGATTTCTGCCATGCTAGATGTGCAGATATATTGTTTAAGTACAGCCACAGTTAGACAAACTGCCGTGAGCTGTTTTTGTGACAAATAAGTGGACAGGCTGGGACCCTAGTTGCTGAATACTAATGTGATACAAATGCTACTTGTTCTCTTCTGTCCCAACACCATTAGCAAACCCTTTCAAAGCCCCCTACTTCCCATGATTGCTTCCAATGATGGCTAGATCTCATATTCTGCCATTGTTCAGTGGTCCTTTGAGTTATTTACCATGTCAAGACAAGACTTTTGGTCTTCCTTGGAAAAAAAAAAAAAAAATCAATATCACTGAGACAATTTGAAGTATTGCACAGAAAATGTTATAAAACCAGCAATAGAACATTCAGTCTTTCAATGCTGATGCGCACAGGCAGCTTTCTCCACTGAGATTGACGATAGCTGCGGAGAGTTGGAGAAACAATGTCTTGTTTTTGAGTGGCATCATGACAAAACATGAAAAAGCTGCTTGTTTATTTTTTTATATATATATATCCCCTCCAACCCTCTCGCCCCCGCCTTCCTCCTGCTTCTGCCGAAAGCTCGGAAACACTGCGTGCTCCCCCTTCACCTCTGCTGCAGGTCAAAACTAATTCTGCGTTTGTTATATTTGAGAAAATTGCTGGCAGATTGGAGGAAAGGTGCTTGTAGCCAGAGATCAGGGAGGTGATCCTACAAGGAGTGAGGCCAGCCTCGGAATACCAAGCAGAGTGCACTGCTGTTTGTTTGAAATTTGAGGTTTAAGTGTTTGTGCCATTAATCCCACCTGCTGATAACCTTCCGATCGGAGCCAACTTCAGCCTTCTTATCGAGGGCGCTGGAGATATTCATCTTCGCTGTGTCTCCGTTGTCGCATTGAGGAGAGGAACAGGATGTTTAGGGTAACCTGACTGCACAGGGCAAAATGGCGAAGGTCCGTAAATCACAGTGAGATCGCCAAGCAGAGACAGTTGTGAGTTGATTCTTTTGTCCAGATGTGTCACACCAATGGTACTTTTGATGTGAACACTTACAGTGGAAGTGTTGTTTTTGTTGCATCTTCAACGCAGTAGAGCGACTGCGAATTTATAAGCTGTTAAGTAAGCAGAGGATGGAAAGGAGCACCAGTGTTAATGAGCCCACTTTAATTTCAACAGAATAGCTAACATTTCTAGGCTTTGTTTAATACTGAAAACTGTTCAGTCATTAAATACAAGACAATTACTCCGACTCTGTTATCAAGCAGCCCTAATGCGCTTTATTCAGTCAACATATTCTCTCAGTGAATACCTGATAGGAAATGCAGTCATACTGAGGCAGAGTAAGGAGATTTAATGAAAGGTGAACCAGACAGCAGGAGCTCAAGGGTTCTTATCCCTGCAAAAGTCAAGATGAGACGAATCCATAATGTTAATAACTCGTTCATTTTCTTTTTCTTTTTACACTTTTAAAGGCCATCCAGTTCAGACAAAATCTATGGACTGGGCTTATCATTATATCCTGCTTTATTTACCTTTTTTAAAAATAATAATCATTATGACTTGGATTTAGATAGATAGATCGACTTTATTGATCCAAGGTGAGGAATTCACAGATTTTTCTTTTGATTCTTTAAAACCGCACCAACTTTGAAGTTCTTATTCTGACCAAGACAATGGCCGTGTTAAGCCACAATGCTGTTGATTGTCATGAATCACCAGCCATTCATTCATCTCATATCATATCCTCTTCAGCCATCCTCGACACAAACGGTGCGATACTGACGCACAAAACTTACGCAAGCAAATCAGGAATCTCACTGGGATTTGAGGCGCTGCAATGGCAAAGTGCAACAAGGTGTTGAGTTTGTTAATTAAAGAGTCACACCCCCAAAGAAGCTTCTTCAGTTCCAGCACAAATTATACATTTTTTGTAATCAGCAGCGCTTCATCTTTGCTCAGACAAAACAGCAGAGTGACTATGAATGCAAAGTTTTCTGGCCAAGACCCCAAAAAGTGTCCGGAAGGGTCGAACATGTTGCTATTTAGGTTGTAGTTCGTTTGATTTACTTTTTGCACTGTGCATACAGGCACTAGAGAGCATCTACACCCAGACACACAAACAACGCAGATCAAAAGTCCGCCAGCCTGTGCTGACTAGTAACACTGAATAAAAACCTTGGCTGGGGACTAGTTTATTACTCCACATCAGCTTTACTTGAAAGAAACTGTGCAGCTCAGACTCTATACCGCTTTTTTTTATTTATTTATTTATTTTTTTAATACATCACACCCCTGTGCTCCCTCGCCACGCTCCATGTCCCCCTCTCTTTTTTTGCCCCACCATCTGTAATGAGCTAAGCACTGGAGTGTAAGCAGCTTCTTAGATAATGAGGCACGATACCCCAGGGAGCAAAGCTGGAGCCGCAACTTTAATACACTATTTCTCCATCCTGAAAATGAAGGTAATCAGAATGGAGAGACGGAGAGAGAGAGAGAGAGAGAGAGAGAGAGAGAGAGAGAGAGAGAGATGTGGCTGCAGTTTCAAGAGAGGCCTGCTATCTCTGCTCCAATCTGCGGCCGCTGTTTACTAAAGTCTTTGATGGAGAAGCACTTATTTGTACTGGCCAATTGAATTATATAAACCTTCTGGGTTCTGCCAGATTCAGCTCATTTTAAAACAAATTTGGTCCATCAGCCCCCCTCCCCCTGCACCACACAACCTCCCACCCCCACCCCGACCCCACAGGACATCAATTTTTAATTATGCTCTGTGCCCAGTAATGATAGTCACATTTGCGCATCCACCGCTTTAACAAACAGCGGCGATGCATTCTGAAAACACCAACAGCTGCAATTGCAGCCTGCGCCATGTAAATGCTGCAGGTAATTTTATGGCTGGAGGCAGCAGCTTGGCAGTCTACCTCCATGGTGGGAGCCGAGACCTCTCACAGCCTTTTGTAGAGGATATCTCCATAATAGGCTCATTATTCAACTGTGAGCCCGGGAACACTCAGGCTGAAGTAATGAGTCCTTCACTTTTTTTTTTTCCTCTTTTTTTTTTTTGCTAAGCATCACCTTTTGCGAGCGGTTGCATGGAGAATGCATCCTGATTAGAAGCGCTTCTGTTTTGGTGCTTTTGTTGCAAATATGCCGGAAAGGTCAGCGTTCCTGTTTTTTTTTTTCCCCCCCTCCATCTCTCTCTCTCTCTCTCTCTCTCTCTTGAATTAGGGACGGGCAGTTTAAGAATAATGGCCGCAAACATCTCAGCCAGGGGCCACTCAAGTGCCTTCTAAATAATGCAAGCAACCGTTCACCAATATGTAAGACCGGATGTCACAGAGGCAATTTATAATGGATGTCTCATTCAAGTTCGGCCCAGTCGTTCTGCCCGTTTATAATTTGATAAATGAATTGTTAATGTGCCGTTGCTTTTAATTTAATGCGCAAAGGCAAAAAAAAAAGAAGAAAAAAAAAAAGGCAGAATGCGCTACAAGTCAACTCTCAAAGGTTTGTCCTCGGCTTCTTTGTGCTGCTTTCTGCCTACTCCAAGCCACGGCCGTACGCTGTTTTGCAGACGTTATTTTCATCTATTAATGTGCACTGTCGAAGGGAAGCTATACGACCGCAGATTTCTCAGCGGCTGTTGCACGCCATTAAAAGCATAACCCACTTCAAATGGATGCCCCTCCCTCAGCCGCATCGTCTTCGTATCGCTCAGTGGGCTTTTGTCCCGTCCCGTGACTAATCGTTAAAACGTCATTCACTTAATCTTTATGACTGAATCATAAAACAATATGGATGCTGTCTCAGCCCTTGCGTGGGCGTCTTGTGTACGTTCCTGACTGACTGACTGACAGCGGAGTTGGCACGACGCAGAGCGAGAGAAAATAAAAAAAAAAAACAACTTTCCATGCGAGACGCGGGTGATTTACTGTCGCCTTCTGTCGTTAGAGTCACCGTTTTTTTTTGAAGGCAACTGATTTCTTTGTCCAGATAATTGACTTGCTGCGGCAAAAGGCATCAGCTCACGTGGTGGCGGTATACCGCTAGCGTTGTTCAAGTCTCTGTCTTAATGGGTTTCCATCAAACTGTTAAATTCACATTTTTCATTTGCTCAGAAAAACAAAAAACAAAAAAACAGCTTGATGGGAAACTTGAGAGTTTGTAATAAACTTCACAAAGTTGGCAGAAAAGTTGGCAAATGGATAGAAAGTGGAATTCAAGTGAGAGCAAAGGAAGCAAGGGAAGCCAGTTCAGGTCGCTGCTGCTGTTGTCGTGAAGTACTCTACATGAATATTAATACACCTTCTGCCTTCTACTCTTTTGGGAAGAAGCAAATGATGTGGTAGGACAAGCAAACAGCCACTGAGCACCACAGCGTATTAAGACCCCGCTGCCTCTGTGCACCATTTTTATTTTTGCATGACGACATGACGGCTGTTGACAACAAAAGGTAGAACGACGCTTGCGCACATTGGTTGTCAGTCAGTCCTTCCAATAATTCAACAGTGGCAACAGTGGAAGAAAATGCACTGAACGCTGGTTATTGTCTGGCTGCAGGTCATTAAGTGAAGCTACTCTGAGTACCAGACGTATAATAGGTTTCCCATTTAGTGCGATGGAGATCAGGTGGGAGTTAAATGGACAGAACAGAAAATGCAGCTGTGGATGGCGGTGAGGCAAACTAATGCTCTGTTTACTGTCAATAAAGCTAAAATATAGATTAAAAAAAAAACCTTCCCAAATAGCAAATAGCATTTTAAAAACACATTATGGCCAGCTGCTGCAATTAAGGCCTGGATACGCAGCTTCATAATAACGCATCGTTTATTGAGGATTTACAATCTGTCCGTGCGTATATTTGTTTAATGGCTTGCAGAGACGACGCGATACTTTAATTAAGGATCCGTCTTGGTAGAGATTTGAACATGGACCCCGGCTGCTTTCTGAACGACTCGTCAGCATTTACAAATGCCAGACTGAGCGCTTGTTTGGAAATGATTAAGTCCTTAAGCTCTTCTGGTTCAACCACAGCGAGACAAGCCCTGGAAAGTTAAAGGGAGTTTAAAAAGAGATCAGAGTTCTAGACAAGATGTATCTTGATGCTGCTGCTTTACGTTGGGCTGCGCACCAAACTGCCAGTGTCTTTTGTTAAGTTTGTTGGGTTCCTGAGTTTACCAAATGTTTGGTCTCAGAACCTTCGGCACGAAAACGGGGAAATAAGTACAGCTAAAACAGTTTAAAAAAAAAAAGTAATAGGTTTATTTTTTTTTTCCTTGATTGCTTTGAGACATTCAGAGGAGCCATTATCAGTGAGTTTGCAGACACATAATCTGAATCCACTGCAACTGGGCTGCGACCAAGATGGCAGCAGCCAGCCTTGCTAATGCGATGAGGAGCTACAACGCCGCTGCCGTTTAATTAATGATCATGGTTCTGTCTTTGGGCTTTGTTCTAATCCTCGAGAGAATGTCACAGGCTGTTACACTTCCCACATGACGAGGAACGCTCGAGTCATCTCACATTACATTTATACCCTTTTTGTGCGCGAGTTCCAGCGCCAGCGATTTAGCTCATCCCTCCTCCTCCTCTTCCTCCTCTTCCTCTTCCTCCTCTCTGGTGTGTACGGAGGCCGGGCTGTCTTTAGACCCGCAGACGTGTAAAAGCCTCTTCCCACCTTGTTGCCACCTGCTTCTCTGTATTGCGGTAACATGACAGATCGTGGCAGAATGTCGCGCCTCGGTGGGGGCGGGTGGGCTCTCAGCCTAGCATAGATACCCAAACGCCAAGTCCCGCTCGTTGAGCTTCATTTCATTATTAAAACTGGAGGTATCGAGACCAAGACAAGACCATGAATTTGTATATCAAACAAAAATAACAATTTTTTAATTCAAGTTTGCTTCTAAATGGAACAGCGACGTCTCTTTTCAGCGAGGTGTATTTGAGTCATTTTCTTGAACATTTTGCTGCTTTGCCAACTATTTGGAACCATTTTGCTTCACCAAAAAATAAAAAAAAAAAATACATGAACTAAGAATAAGGGGGCAGGGTGTCACTCTGGGTGTCCCAAACACAGTGCAAAAGGGCAGCAGCTGGATTTTCCTCTGTTATTATCATGTCATTACAGTGTTGGCTGAGCCTCGACTGGTCTGGATCAAACATCCCCAGTCCGTCCAGTCAGAGACCGAGACGAGACCCAGTAAAAATGCCTCAGAGACCGAGACCCTTAAAAAGTGACAAGACCATAGTCAAGAGGACTACAAGACTAGCTAGCTTGGGGTTACCGCCACAAACCTTGGGGGAGGATCCTCATTAGCCTGCGGTCGGAATGCGCTTTGATATGATGAGTGTGTTTACCAGTGAGAGAGTGCAGCGTCCCACTCCTTCTCTCCAGCACCTCCATCGTGTGCTCTTATTTCACTCTTCTTCTTCTTCTTCTTCTTCTTCTTCTTTGTTTTAAATTCACGACGCATTAAAGTCAGTTGTCTTCAATAATTCATGTTTGAGGGTTTTCATCTCTTTTCTTTTCTCTTGGCTTTTATTTTTCTTTTGCCGTCTTTTCTTCCATCAAACTGCAACAAGAGGCCACTTGAAAAATTCACAAGCTTATGATGGAGCAACAACAAACATCATGAAACATTTCAAGACGATCCAAACACGGCCTTTTATTTTGTGCCAAATCTTTTTTCTTTTTTTTTTCCCCTTTGCTTTTTTGATGTAAGCTAATTATTCATTCAATGTCCCAGTGCGCTTTGGATTACATTCACAGCAGCAACTGTTTGCGAGCTAATAAAAGCTCCAATGCTGAAGATTAAAAAAAAAGGAGGAAAAAAAGTGGCATGTAAAGAACATGAGTTGGAGGTCACCTTGTTCTCTGTTCAGTTGAAGCCAGAGAGAAAGACATGAAGGAGTCCCGAGACCATTTGTGCTGATGAATGTTTGCCAGTAAACGACAAGACGTCAAGTTTTGTTTGTCTCCTCCGTTTGAATGGAAATTAAACTTTTCTCTTTAGTTCTTTCTTTGACGGTTTGATTCTCACTTGTTGACGTTTAATTTTCCCTTGTAATGCACACAGTACAATAGAGAGACATGCAGTGGCAACCTTTGTCTTTAGTATTGACCCAATTTTTAATTACATGCAGGTATCATTCTTCTTCAGTCTGGAATAGCATCTCTGAGGCGGCGAAGGTTTTCGATCTGTGAGGCGGCTTCAAACTGCACCCTGAGCCAAGCTATGCACGTGCGCACGCACGGGCGCGCAGAATTGGCAAAGCATACGCTCAATCACGCGTCCCCGGTGCTGTCACATACACTTAGCGGCGCAGCCAATCATTTACTGTAGATTAATCCTTGTTTCACGCAGTGTCGGGACCTGCACTTTAGCTTGTTTCGCCGTCATTAAGGCGAGAAGATTGAAGAGCGGAGGATCGCGCGCGGCCGACCGAGGACAAAAGAGCACCGCGGGCGCAGAAATATCCGCTAATACTGCTCGGGGAGGCTGGGAAAACTGCTGCGTGAATTTTCAACAAAAGAAGAAGGAGAAGAAAAAAAAAAAAAAATGTGTTTGATGGATGCGAGCGACAGTGGATGAGGCCGGAATACAAAGGGTGGAGTTTGACAAAAGAGGACTGGATGTTCCAGGTTGGACTGGAACACCTTGGTGTGGGCGCTACTGTGCTGACGGCTGCACGGACACAAGCCGGCCGCTCTCAACTACAGGATGTGAGGGAGTCGTGTGTAAGCAGGAGACACGCGGGTGCAGCAGTAGAGACAGACACAGAGGTGCGGACGCACCGAGGCCCCTCTGCTTTTTAACGAAGCCCACCTCCCGTCTCTCTGCCCTCGCTGTCTAACCCCGCGTCTGTCCGAGGCGGCGGCGGCGGCGGCGGCGGCGGCGAGCGGCGGTGACAGCCGGAGCCCACTTTCATGTCTGGAGTGCAGCAACCGGGCTGGATAACGACCTCGCTGGGCCCCAGTAAGGTGGGAGGAGAGCGGAGCCGTGTGAACAGGAGAACGGACGTGAAGGCGTTTGACAGACGGATGGACGTCTTGGCATCAGCGTGCAGACGCCCCTGTCGCCATCCTTTACCGTTACGCCAGGGCCGCGATTGGTTATCTGATTAATTATTGCTCACCTGCACAGAACCGCCGGGCCCCCGGGGCGGGCGGAAGCGGTGTGGGGGGGTGCCGAATGCTTCTTCATTTGGAGCCGTCACAGTTACAGAGGAGGAGAGGCAATCGGAGGCAGCGCCGCCAAGGACAGCCGCTGAATCACAATTACAACAAGGTGTCCGCCTGCCGCATCCGTACCTGCGGCGGTTCGACCGAGTCGGGCCTAATCAATCTGCAAAAGACACGTTTTTTTTTTGTTTTTTTTCTCCTGCCCCGCAGCGCCGGTGTCACTTCCTCTCTAACAGATGTGCCATCAGCGCCGTCGCATTAGCCAGTCGGTGTCGGACGCGAGGGAAGGGGAACTTTATGGCGGGAGGATTCCTCGTCCTGCGAAAAAATAAAATAAATAAATGCTCCGATTTGGCAAAAAAAAAAAAAAGCCAAGAAATCGGGTTATCGGTGTCAGAGTGGTGTTTAATGGTGACTGATAATGGCAATTTCTCCCAAGTTAAGATGGAGCTCATTTTGCTCCCGTTTCCTCTGGGTGAGGCGGAACGCAATTATTGCCCTCGCCAGAAGAGCCGCTTTCGTGTTTTACGTCCTTAAACTCTTGTGTCGGTTTAGGGCGGGGGGGTTTAAACGACTGCTTATCCACATTATTCTGCAGCTCATTCAGCAGTTTGGGTTTTTTTTTGTTGTTTTTTTTTTTTTCTTTAAATCTGCGGGAGGTTTTCTGCACATCAGATGATGAATGTTTTTTTCTGTTTTTGTGGGTTGTTTTTTTTTGTTACCCTGAGAGACTGTTACCTGCAAGACACTGTATATCACATCAAAAGCAAAAAAAAGAAACAAAAAGAAAAAACACAACGCGCTATCAACTCTACCAGGAATTGCACCGCGGGGTCCATACATCATGCTATTTTAAGACGCTCACATTTCAGACAGAACAAATAAAAAACGAAGCCCCGAGGGAGGAAAGCGGGAAAGGAATGTCTTCAAACAGCTGCTGCTTTTATGTGCAGGGAAACCATTGTTTATCATGTGAACAGCATAAATTATCTTTACACACCGCTTTGCGTGGCCTCTGTATTTGTGGTCCATTACGTGATGAAAATATGTTTTGCGGGGTACGAGCTATATTTATACGCTTCATTTGAGGACGTGTATGAGCGTGAATGGATGCCAGCTAGACGGTGTGAATGGCAATGCTTTTCACATTCCGGCTTGAAAAGCTGAAACGAATGGGAAAATGGAATGATGTAGCTAAAAATGTGGCAATTAGCGACGAAGACTACGTTTACATTTTGCTTTGGTCGCTCGAGGAAAAATGCCCTCTGTAGGAGCAAGTTGGTTGTGAGAATATGCAATGGATGTTTTAAATGTAGTTTTATTTATCTGAAGACGGTTAGAAAAATAATAAAAAGCAAACAAGCCGTGTATCTTTGATGCAGCTCAGTAACTGGTCGTTGTCCCCTTGAAAACATGACAGTCGTCACTGTGTTCTGGTGACAGAAGGCGACCGTCAAGATTTAGGGTCATATCTACCGAAGCGCTTGAAAGTTTCACCTTTTTAACTTCATAATTTTCACATCATTTTGTGAAACTATTACATTATTTTGTGAAAGTTTTGGGTTACGTGATAATTTATTGTTTTACGTCAAAAAAAAAAATCAAAGGAAATGAGGCATAAGCAAAGCACTGTATGGCTCGTTTGCACAATTCGATTCAACTTCACTTTAAGCTTGGTTTGAGATACGATGAGAGCACCATCGATGGCATTAATATTAGCATGCATACTTTGAGGAGGATTTTGAAACGCTCAAAACTTTTGGTGGAGTCTCAGGACCCACATTTTTTCCTTATCATGAAGTCGTGACTCAAATTTACTCCACAAAAATAAAAACGAAAGCCCAATTTCGATCATGTCTAATATTAATAGTGGAATTGTGGAATTGAATTGTGTTTCCTGCAAAATAAACCTCCAACATTTTCTTCATAAATCTATATTTTAAAATCCCTAAAAAGAAAAGGGGAAAAGCTCGTGGGTCTCGACCCACCAGTTGAGAAACGCTGCCCATAGGAAATAACCCCACTGGGGCTTCATATTCCAATTTTTCATTGCATTGTATCTGTCAATGATGGAAAATTATTAATCATTGCCCCTTTCAGTTTGTAAGAAAGTCGGGGCCTGACGGACAAGCAGCCTATTGCTCCTCACATCGGGAGCCGTGGCTAAAAATCCAATTAGATGTCAGGCTCCGGGCGGCATCGCGGTATCAGCCGAGAAAAACCAGGTTAAACCCCTTGTGTCGCTGGTCATTTCAACCCATTAGGTGCCCTTGAGACGTTCCGCCGGGCACCGGTCGTTGACTCTGCGCTTTTTCTTTTTTTTCTTCCAAGATTGGAATTCTTGGACGATGTTTTCGTCCGAAGGGATCGAGACGGAATCGCGGAATTTATTTTTTTTTGACAACGGCAAAATTCTGTGGAAGTAATGGAACCGCGGGGCCGGCAAGGACGGCCATTACCCACCATCACCTCCGCCATCAGGCCTGCCCCCCACCGCTGGTATTTTAATTCGTGGATGAGCAGTTGGAGCGACTTCAGAGCTGCCGACGGAGGAACCACTGCTCCGCCTTCTGCTCTCGCCTTTTCCCCCGTTTCTGCTCAACATGCGTACGTGGCGATAGATCAAGCAGCTGTTTTCGGGCCCGTCACGTCAACTCACCCCCCCACCCATCCTCTTATCTGGCCGACGGTTACAGATGAGCGGGCGTCGGCGGGGTGATGAATGGAGGAGCAGCCGCTCCCTGCGTCAGTTTCTCCCTCGCTTCTCTGCGTCTTCCCGTGAGCAATGCGGGTAGGTTGCTATCAGACCGGCAGTTGCAGCTCTGCAGCCTGGAACACTCTGCTCTGATTAAATAAAACCAAGGAGCATCACCACCATCACCCCCCCCCAATCATACCACCACTACAACCACCACCACCGCCCACTCCCGCCTCATTTCCTGCGCTCCCCTTCTTGTCCTGGCGCTCTTGTTTGTCATAGTTTCCCCCGCGTTCTCTTTTCATTCGCCCTGACGCGCACAAAAAAAAAAGTGAAAGTTGGGGCTGGAGATCCCGGGCGCTCGGTTGCGGCGCCACTTTGCCGCCTTGACAAGAACTCGGAGAGAAGAGGCACAGGGAGGAAGAGGAGGAGGAGGAGGAGGAGGAGCGTTTACTCATTCCATCTGCAGCGGAAAAGGGGGACGGGCTCGCTGCTTTCGCTCCCCTTTGATTGTAATCCTATCTAGGCCAGCGCAAGACACTGGAGACTTCCGTTCCCAAAATCTAAAGTTTGCATGGATAAACAGTAGATGGGGGCCAACACTGTTGGATGTTTTTTTTTTTTGCCTCTCAGCAAATTTTAAGTGCTGACGCCTCTCCCCCAAAAAAAAAAAAAAAAAAAAAAAACTGAACACAGACAAAAAAGTTGTTGCATTGTAATTTTGTTGTTGCTCTGGGGTAACGCACGCTTGCAGAAGAAGCAGTTTATTTTATTGTTTTTAAAGAAATAAAAGAAAGTTTCTGCACACATGCTGTGTTTGTTGTTGTCGTCGTCGTGATGATTCCGCTGCACATGCACGGTCGGAAACGCGCGCCATCGTGCACGAATCCAGAAAATCTCACATTCCAACCAAGGGTGGCGCCGTCATGAGGTCTCGGTTTCAGCACAACAAGTCTGTGCCGTTTTGCTGTGATGATTTTGTGAGACAGTTTTATGTGTTTGTCTTTTTTTTTTTTTTTGCGGTTTTCAATCAAATGGGAATCCGGAGGAGTGTGAAATGAACGGCTTGAATTATTCATAAAATGCACGTTAAGATAAGAGAGAAAATAGATTTTGGGAGCCTGGTTAGTCGAACCACAGTTCCTTTTTATTGCAAGCTTGAGATATTTTACATTGTCGCCAAACATCACCACACACCGAGGTTGACTGCCATGGAAGGATCCTCCTTTAAAACCGCCTCCTATCAGCATCGGTCAACGTCGGATATCTGTTCCGCTGCATCTGAGCTACCAAAGGCTCGGACACTTAGTGGACTTTTTTTTTTTTTTCTTTAGCCAAGCAGCTCCATCTTCTGCTCTACAGAGAGGACAGTTAATATGTAATGAAGAAAAGAAGCGTGCGGGTCCAGAATGGCTGTAGCGTGGTCCCGTCATGCATATGCAGCCCTCATGCATACGGTTTGCAGCTTCTGCCACTCTGCGTTCCCGTCGGCACGGAGCCTCCCTGAGCAGTTCCGAGATGACACGGTGTCTCGCTCGCGTGTCACACTTGCTTTTCAGTTTTTTAGCCCTGTTGAGCAACAGTACGGACATATGTTATATAACGTTTTCACGCTCAATGCCGTCACCCAATGCACATCTCATGCCATTTAAAAGCCCTCCTTGCTCTTCGTGAGGTCTCATGGTGGCGCCGATAGCGACGATGTAATAACGCTGTTTGTGGTACAATTGGAAGAGATCTAACACTTCAGCAAACACAATCACATGTGGCTTCACAGCGGAGCTGAAATTCACAAATTCAATTAGATGGCTGTGTTGTTATAGTTCCAAAACATGTTGTGTTTCTCCAAGATGTTGCCAGTGCAAATGGCAGCAACCTGAAATTGAGACTGGGGCACTCGGTTTCATTTTGCTGGATATTATCCCTGCCAGAATAAAAAATATTAAAACTCAGCTCAATATAACACTGACAGCTTCTTTTGTCGTCCCCGATACCCAAACAGGTGCTGCCGCCTTGGGAGCCATGAATTGGATGCTTTGACATTTGCAGCCGTTGATCTAATTGTTTTTCATGCAAGGAAACTAAAATGACTGTATTTAGCTTGACCTATTAGCTGTCACAATAGTCATGATTCTGCTCAGTTTGAGGGCCAGAAATTAAAGCGTCAACATTTACTCTCCTATCCCCCATCCCTTGTCAGTCTGCTCATTGTTGTGCATTGACACATATAAAGAAGGAAGAAAGAACTTGTTTCAGCCTCTCTGGCTGCCTGCTGTGAGAGAATGGTTATTAACCGCTCTATGAGCAAATTTCAGTTCAATATTCTGATGACAATGGAATACAGAAAACTGGAAAATGGAATTCAGTTTTCCATTTTGCCAATTTGTGTTTGTTGTCTATGAAAGGGGTCGGCTCTGAGCTCCCACCTCTACATTTAATTGGCTGAACTGAGATGAAATGCCTTTCATTCAACTTTTGATGTGTGCCTCACAAAGCTATGGACGGCCAGTGTCGTTGATGTTAATTGTTAATGAAGCACAAGGCACAATAAAAATGCCTCTATGCATTAGGCAGCCTATGATACCAGACAAATATATTGTAAACCATCAAAGAAGTACTACTACTACTACTACTACTACTACTACTGCAGACATGGGAAAGCTGCTGTGGTGCTGCTGAGGTGAGCTGAGGCCTAAAGCCCCTGCACCCTGTCCTCTCTCACAACCCAACATTTCAAACATGTCAATCATGATGTCAGCAGGAAATAGAAATTACAATTTTATAATAACTGAATCCAATTTTCAATTTCTTAATATCTCATTGCAAAATTGCACTGATAAGCATTACAAAGACCCGCACCACTCTCTTGACTGTTGATTGATGACGTTAATGAAGTCATTAATGTGCCCATAAAACGTCAGATGTTCTTGACTCTCTCCCATAGTATATTTTTAGACTTCCGTGTATCCACCTCATTGAGAGTGTACTGTGTTATCGGCTGGCGTGGGCAGGTGGCAGGCGCGGTCGGCAGGCGGCCGCCACGTAGGCTCAGTCCCACAAGCGCTGCTTGCAGCTTTAATTTGTATTAAAGCTGATACTACGGACAATGTCATTTGCACTTGAACATACTTGTAACACACGTATATTGTTCTTTAGTTATAGGAAATGAAACGTCTGAAATAAAACAATAAAACCAAGGAAAAGTATGAAGCTAATTATTTTCCTATTGTGTCAATGCATGAATAATGCAAATAGGAAAACATATGATGGGAATATGTTCAGCCTATGAAACACAGTGTTTAAAAATGATGCACAGGACTATTCATGTAAACGCGATCTGTTCCACAGTGTCTTGCCATTGTCCTTGCCCTGTTTGACCTGAAAAGAGTCCAAGCCACTGATTAAAGGCAATTGTTGAGGAAACAGATCTGTGTAAAGACTGGAGTATTAATCATCCCTTCTCCCTACCATTTTTTTTTCTTTTCATTTTCATCAAAGGATCTCTGATAATGGCTGAAAATCCATGGGAGCCATGCTTCACATGTTTTGTTTTTTTTTTATCAGAAACGAAGAGTGAAATTTGGATTGATTTAAAAGCCAGAGTGTCATCAGCGTCTCTTGATGTTTTTCCCTCCCTTGAATTTGCCCACTATGATTTTGCAGCCCATGAAAGAAAAATGTGCAATTAATTTAAAATGACGGGAGTCAAATGAAAAACAATATCTGAAAGCAAATTGCTGTGATAGCTTTTTGGATGTTGCGATCCGTCATTTGGAAATCTAAATGAAATCTAAATGGAAAAATAGGTGGTTGTGAAAACATGGAAACATTTTCAGATCTAATTTTCAGAAAAAAATTTGGTGATATTGGTATCTGGGTTTGTTTTTTTGTCGCTTTTAACCACATATGGAGATAGGAAGTGAAAAGCATAAGTGAAAAAAAAAAAAATTGTATATTTTTGACTGATTTTGGCAAGGTGGTGAGTACTGGGTGGCTACGATTGAACGCTACAGGCAAAGAGTGCAAGCCAATCAACATGTTGCATAATCACTGTTTATTCAACACCATCATTTTTAGCAGCAAAGCTTCTCTTGATTAAAGCAGATGCAGTATGTTCACATAATGTTCATCATTCTCGTTAGTACTGCTTATGACCGTACAATAAAACCCATATCTTTACATTTTGAGAGCCATAGAAATTCTAGTGTTAAACGTCTCCAATTTATGTAACCAAAACCTACTGATCAGTGGAAGGAATCAAAAGCTCATTATGCACAGACCACTGAATACGGCACTGAGCTGGGAAATGAGTTTTGCAGCTTGCTCAATTGCAGCATGTACAGTTTAACAATTAGTTTTTAAAAAATCACATTGGTAGTCAGAACATTGAATGCCGTCTTCTTCAGGGACAATATGCCACCTTAGCATCAACCCCTCTCCTTTTTAAAGATGAGTATTGCACTTAATAGCCAGATTGGTAGAGTGTTTCTGGAGTTGAACCTGTGTTCCTCCTGTGCAGTGAAAGTGGGGGGGTGAGGCTCCTGATGAAAGTTAAACAGCAATTAAAAGAGATGTGCATCAAGAGCCGATCCGTTTCCATGCTCACGTTACACCACAGGCGAGTTTGTACTTTCAGTCATTTCCTCCTCGGCTCTTCACAGTGGGTTCATGTTTAGAATTATTCACTGAGTTACCCTCACCTCATTTAAATAGACAAAGGTCACAAAAATGCAATGCATTTCTCATGAGGATTGCTTTATGATGGAAATGAGGGAAAATTCCTCATATGACAAATTCTGGCTCTCAGCTTCCCGTGAACAAGGCCACAGTTGATGAATATAAACAAACGAAAAAAGTTTGGAATTCTGTGTGCGGTCAATTGATGTCACTTTATTATTAGCACTGAAAATGGCAACAGTTGAAAGCTTTCAAACAATGTCCCCCTTGTTGACCCCTCCCTTGAGACAACAAACACAACAGAAGTGGGTGAGGTCCCAAGATAAATGTGCCAATTCTCTTTTTTTTTGCTCCATGCACTTGGATGATAGAATTATTCGGGGGAATGGCTAATCAGAACCTGATTGGTACCACCTGCTGAATGCAGATAATGACAGGGGAAAATATCTGGAATAAGACATTCTGGTTGTTGCATTCTATTATGACTTTTGGTGGAGACTAAATCAGGCCGGCCCCTACAGAGGCAGGGTTATAACAGGCGACCTCTATAATGTGGCGGTGGAGAGA
This sequence comes from Thamnaconus septentrionalis, assembly GCA_009823395.1. Classification (NCBI taxonomy): domain Eukaryota; kingdom Metazoa; phylum Chordata; class Actinopteri; order Tetraodontiformes; family Monacanthidae; genus Thamnaconus; species Thamnaconus septentrionalis. The sequence goes on along the minus strand of CM020508.1, from coordinate 19,546,947 downwards.
GTAGTAGAGTGGCCTTCAAACAGACCAGACCTCAACCCCACATAACAATTGTGGGATCGGCTCAGATGTAAATTTAAATGCTTGAGTGACCGACACAACCACACGGGTTAAACCTGCAATAAAACCTTCTCCAGGGATATGAGGTCATCCCACAGCTACATGTGACCGGAATGGGTGACCAGCATGGGGAGAATGGTTCTACAACCTGGCTCCTTGTTTTGTCTATAAATTAAATACCCGGTGTATTATTTAAGTCCTGTCTAGAAATGAGACCTGCCACCATAAAATAAACCGTATTGAAACAACTACAAACTCTTGACTTGCTTATATTCACTGAATCCTTTTGACCTTTTACCCGTGCACCACATAGCAAGGTAGAGATCCATGGGGTCACACCCATTTTTACTTATACAATAAATCTTAGATGGGTAAAGGCAAGGGGTCCAAAACATGATATATTAGGTGTGCCACCAAAATCAATATCTTATTAAAATCTGTTGAAAATTTGCTGGGAGGCGTTGAATCGATGAAAGAGATTAAACACAATATTGTAACAAATTGATCCAGATTGTGGCACCAGAGCAACTGCAAGGATGATTTGTCCACTTACAACGGGGAGACAAGAGGGGGAAGTGTTGTGTTCACGACAAAGCAAATCAGTTGTACAAGGATGCAGCATCAATTCATTTTTTTTTTACTGCAAGTATGGACATAGGAACCTACGCCCAATATTGGCATCAGGCACATTTGTCCCAAAAATTACACTGAAAAGGAGAAAAGCATTTGAAATTGCAAGCTTTTTTGATCACATGATGTTTTTTCCCCAGCTAGTATCCCAGGACTTCTGACAAAGTGTGTATATATATATATATATATATATATATATATATATATATATATATATATATATATGTGTGTGTGTGTGTGTGTCTGTCTGTCCTCATGTTCTTAAAAAAAAAGACTCACTTTAAAGACACAAGTCTTTCAAGGCAAGTATTGCTACTGAGAGGCCATCTGATCTGGATTGTTGCAAAAGACAGAAAAAACAAAAAACAAAAAGGAGTGGTTTTCTGAAGTACCTGGCCTACTACTTCTTCTTAGACTCAAATGACCCCTTTCCCATGTGAAATGGAGGAGCCTGCTCACCGTAAGCAGTTTCGCTGAAATTATTACGAGACATTTGGGGTCTGTGCTGAATGCAATGTGGGTTGCCAGGCCTGCTGGAATGCTGCAGCTCCATTTTTTTTAACATTAATCATTCTGACTCTTTCTCAACAAAGAATTTGGTGATGTGTGGAGTTCAGTCTCTCGTTACCCGAGGAAGAAATTGTGCCTCTGTGTCTCTCTAGGTGAACAATCAGGAGCGTGTGGACCATGGAAATTGAGCAACAACAATAGCACCCCTGCCAAAAGTCCACATTTGCTCGGCCACACAACACTGAGCTGCTGATTTCTGTCCATCTGCTCTCCAACACATCCCAATATTCCAGCTAATTGCTGTGGGAGTTATCATCAATGCTGGTTGCACAGAGTGGCTGATGTGCTCAACCCCACACAAAGGCACACATGCAAACTGTGTTTCATTTGCCACTTCGGCCATGCAACAGGTGTGGAAAGATTAAAGGCTACGGAAATGTTGCAGAGTTTGCCGGCCAGTTTCCCAGAAGTCCTTCTGCCCCCCATTGCTGGACAAACAGATTGCACAGTATGGCATTTGCACAAAGGCAGACCAGTATGTTTCCATTTTAATATTCAAGAACTGAGTTGAGCATATGGTAAATTCATTCCAGCACTTACAACATTGATTACAAAGATGTATAGAGACCGAAGTTAGAAGACGAAAAAATTGTAGATGCAATTGTAAGAGCCATTTCACCTGGGATGCAACTTGGAAGCTATCTGGAGTGAAAGAAAACTTAACACTGCCCACATTAAGATGCATCCTCCAATTCCAATTTTTCAAAGTGCAAAAGAGTGCGAACGAACGTTATCAGCAATTGACCTCTGAAGTCCAGGCAGTTAAAGTAACATCACAGAACCTTCTAATTCACATTTTAAACTAAAGCAATAAGTAGGCAGTCGTAAGTAGTAGTCAGGCAGCAGTGAACACAACATGGCAGGTTGCAGAGCAAGAGAAGAGAAACAGTACAGAGTTGTGCCCTTTAAAAAGGGAGAGGTCACTCGCAGAGGACTGGGAGTGACTTGTCAGTGAGGAAGGTCTCAACTCGGTGCACACCGAGGGAGGCAAGGCAAAGAAACAGATATGAAGCAGTGTGTAAAGGGAGGTGCTTTATTGCTGTAGGCCCTGTCAAGTTGAAAATTGGATTATACATGGAGAAGGTTGTATCGCAGCTTCATGCACGGCAGTAAACATCGTCCCAACAATAGTGAAAGAAAAAAAAAATGACAGCAGCTGCGCTCGTGGCTCAGAAGGACTTGATTGATTGTTGCATCCAATGTCAACAGGTTCAGGGTCCTAAATAACGATAACAGATGAGGTAGATGAAAGATGAAAGGTGAAAGAAACACACAGACATGAGACAATGAGACATTGTTTAAATTCTGGTTCAAAACAGACACAGTAGACACAGTAGCAACCGACAAGGAGAATATGTAGATGATCAGAAAGTCAACAGAAAAGCTCTCTGACCAGCAAGCAATCTTCACGCTTCAGGACATTGTGGCCTGCCTTGGTTGAAACCCCTGGTTCTCAGTCTTAAACCAAGGAAAAGCATCAGGGTACCATTGTGACTAGCTGGAGTCCATCCTACCAAGTTCCATTCAGCCTGATGGAAGCTCCGGCCGCTTACCAGCATTGCATGTAAGAATGTTTGGAGGGGCTTACAGATGTAATCTGTGTCCCGTATTTGGATGACACCCTGGTGCTCAGTGGAGACACTTCAAAGGTATAGGTGCCATGATGTACCAGGAGCAGCATGGCAAGCTACATGTCATAGCATATGCATTTCGTACAATCACCTAATAGGAGAAAAATTACCACTTACACTCCAGGAAATTAGAATTCCCAGCTTTGAAGTGGGCCGGAAGTGAGCAGTTCTGAGACTACTTCATAACTTCCTCCTGCACTGTGGACACTGACGTACAACCCTCTCACCTGAGTACTGTCCAGAGCCAAACTTAGTGCAGCGGGTTGTAGGTGGGTCACAGAGTAAACAGACTATCACTTGGCAATCAATGCCCTGCAATATAGATGGGATGATGCATAAATGCACTGAGGAAATGCCCCTTGCGTTACTCAGGCTCCGAACGGCACAGGCGTTTGACAGAAAAGATTTTTGCCCAGTACGATCTGCGATGGCCAATGAATGTGTTGACACAGATGAGAGTGCATGTGCATCTCTTTCAAGAGCAGACATCCCTTCTCAGGGGTGTCTCACCATGTGGACGTTGCAAAGACACTTTCAATTCAAGCGCCTTGTAATGGCCAGAGAGACTCTTGGGGTTTGAACTGTTGTCAGCAGGGACTTCATTTCACAGCGGCAAGTAATGATGGTTGTAATCATGTGTGCAACTGTTTTTTCTTAAGTCAACAAAAGGATATTTAGGTAGTTTGAGCTCAGACCCCAACCATGAAATTCCACAAGGTTTGTCTGCCTCAAGAGACAACTGCAGTTGTTCTACTTCTGGCTCCACTTGCTGTTTTCTCTCCGCTGTGTCCCAGTAGCAGCTCCCGTTACTCATCTAACCACCTGCGGTTTTAACCGATTCCATGGATGAACTAGATTAATATTTGAAGAACACCGCTGCCTGACAGCAGAAGGTGGGTATAGAAATGGATGGATGGAAGATACGCTCACTGAAGTGATGTACACCTTGAGAACATGCAGTAGGTGAATGAATAAATAAGCTGAACCACTTTACATGCGGAACCACTTTAAACATGTTTGAAGGAGCTCTAGGGAGAAAAATGTGCTGAATAAGTGTTTTTAGTGAATGATGAAAGTATCAATAAATATCATCAATTAATAACTGGTGCTTGCCGTATGTTGTCCCAGCACGTAAATGCATGGTGTATAAACATAGTGGATAATGGTACAATGTTTTTGGTGGGATCTGGAGCCATATGGACAACAGAGCAAAAGCGGAGCAAGACCTGATGTCACCGAGTCTTTGTGTCACAGATGGTGTTTGATTTTGGGAAATAATTGAAGCTATGTTTGGTGGAACTATCAATCGTAGGGATGCCACCCAAAAATGGTCATGACATAAGAAACATTCTATTTGACCCGAGATGCATCCAGTGAATCACAAGTGTGTGTCAGCTGCACCCTGAAGTTCTTTTTGTTTGTTTGTGTGTTTGTTTGAAAAGGTTGACAGTTCAAAGAAAAACATGATGGAACATGGAATTTAAAAAGATATGCAAAGCTGAATCTTGGCAGTTGAAATGAGCCTTTCCGTGCAGATGTCCACTTTAAAAAGAGGATTTCAACGTGTAAAGAAGAAAACCCTGTGACAGGAGGCCTCTGATTCCCTGATAATTGGCCTCTGCTCAACAGCACGTTACACGATTGTCCCTCCCCTTGTCTGTCATTTGAATCGAGCGTCCGTCAAACTGTAACAGCCATATCTGTCATACGACGGCTAAATGGCCTCCTTCCCTTGGGTTTCATGACATGGATGCCCTTTAGAAACATGGAGAACTTTCCAAAGTATAGCATAACAAAGTGAAGGGTGAAAAGTACAAGCAGTGCTGACACATTCGAGGATTAAGCTTAGTCTTCCTTTTTTTTTTTTTCTTCTGTCAAAGGTTTATGTGCATCAACTCTTGTTTGGTTTTGTCTCCGTTTTTCAGCGGGATCAATATTTCCAATAATTCCTCTTGTAGCTGCAAAAAAGGCAGAGTAGAACTTTGCCAGAAGTGACCATTGAATGATGTCTTTTTGATTTGTTAAAGGGAAACTTTTCCATTTTAGCAAATTTACTTGTTAATCCCTATAGTTGTACGAGTAGCAGCATTCCCAGTAATTATCTTTACTCGTTGTGTTGAGATTCTGAGGGCACAGACACCAGCTGCAAGACTGGTCTCCCTCTCTCAGAACTCATCAAATACACAATCCAACAACTCCAGAACACCCTCATTTGTACCAGCAGCAGCTCTGACAGATAGTGTTGTGCTGATGGATAACCAACCGGTAGAGGAATTATCGGATTCCTGGTATCGGCAGCAACACTCCGCAACACTGAAAGTCAAATGTAATCTCCATTTTAAATTTAAACGTACAGAAGTCCCTCCCTCAAAACCCCAAAGCCCCTCGACCTCCCTCCCTCAGAGACAAACACGCACTAAACTTTTTTTATTCATTATATATTTACTGTTTCAAAAGAATAGGTTTGCCAAAAAGAAGCTGACATCTTTGTGGAGAATTATGATGTGGAGTTCTTGGGTTACTAAATTGAAAAAAAAAAAGAAAAAAAAGCAATTAAGCAACTATGGCAAATACAATAAATAGGAATTTTAAGTTAGTAAGGAGTTAGAGTGGCTGTCATTTTTGGGCTTAAAACATTTTTTTTTTTTTTTTAGTTAGAATGAATTCACAGCATCATGAAAATGTCATATTGGTTTGGTTTCAACTGAAAATCCAGCACATCAGCTCTTTTTGTTTGTGTAGTTTTTATGATGCTGCGGTTGTTTCTCACTGTGCTGTAGTACATTCAAAAGATTCCGCTGAGGCTTTTCTTGAATCATTATGATGGGCAGGTGAAATCTACGCAACATCATATGTTGTCTTCTGGCAGGAAGCGATAGCAGCAAAGTTTGCTTTGCCCATGCGTCACCCTCCGTTCAAAACTTTCCCCACAAAGAAATGGGTGGGTTCAAAAAGAATGTCTCTCTGCATCAAAGTTTGCAAATCCTTCTCAGCACATGGGAGATAATGGCTGTCGTCTGCGACAACGCAGGAATAAACTGCCAGAAATGAGGGCTGGAGGGTTTGAAGGGCACAGAAAAGAATCCGTGCAGGAATGTTTGTATTTTTTCCGAGCGCGACACCTATCAAAGATCGTTCATCGCGGCTCTTTGCGCGGTAAACTGCACGCTATTTGCTCTCTTTGAAATGAGTTTGCCTTCCTCAGAAATGCAAAGCTATGTTGAAGGTATTACATGGAATCGCAGTTTAATCCTCCTCACTGATGCAATCAGTCAAATGGCACACATCTGAAACCAAATGCTGGAAATGGGTTTTCCCCAAAGCACTCTTCGAGCTCCAGACCTCCCCTCTGTCGCCAGCCAGACAGCTGTGTCCTGCGTGCTTTGTGCCAGCTGCTCTGAACCCAGTGCACGGTGACCCTGGATGCCGCTGGATAGCCAGCACCAACTTGGTCTAAAGCATGTTGCACTATAATACAAATGCATTACATTATTTGTATAGACCAGGGACAGATTTGACAAATTTGTCAAAAGATATCAACGACTTCTAAGCGCACAGTTTACAATAATAAAAAAAAAAAAAACCTCCAACTGGAGGTCAAATAGCTTGAGCTTCCAGCACCAAGCAGAGCTCAGCCAATCCAAACATGGGATTTAAAGAACAACTGACCATGGGTCAGTGTAGCAAAAATTACATTTGAATTTTTATTCGGAGGGTGATGCAGTTTACATCACTCTCTCTGCAGTGTACAAGTGACTTTTAATGATTGATGAAACACACACATCTTCCTATGATTGTTTTAACTTTGCAATAAAAGAAAACAAGACCTTCAACGAACAGACTGGAAAATGACCATTAATGCCCATGACTGGCTCCAGAACCCCCAGATGAAAGTTGCACCAGTTACCCAGTATTGATGATAGGAAGCAATATAACACAACTGGGTTTTATGTAATGTTAAAAGTCGAATAAATATCACCATCTGCTTATCTGTCCTGCCATTATATCCTCTTTCACGCTCTAAATCTAATTTAACAATCAATGTGTTGTTACAGTCTCTAATAACAATTGTTTTCACATGTAAAAATGTTTCAGAAAATGTCCACTTTGAGTGGCAATATGATAATAAAAACATTATGACCACTGAAAGAGGCTGGATATCTTAGCTGTGCAGAATGTACCTTTTAAAAGGTAAAATGGGCATTCTCTTGACTCTTGAGTAACAAATTTGAACCAATAATTGAATTTATATTCACTACATTTTCTAAAAATCCAAGGTGGACACCAGTGTTCTACTGCACATCAGTAGGTTGAAAATTCTAAATGAAACCTGTTGTGTTGTGATTTGCATGACCTTGAACTATCGATGAATGTTTGCATGTGTACGGCAAAGGATCTCTGCAGCCCCAATGTCGATTGTGTTCAGCGTGCACGTGCACGTGCACGAGCGCTCGTCAAATCAAAACTTCCAAAGCTTGTTTCAAAAGTTATTTAATGAGTCACTGTCGACTGACCTTTAGTGCATCGAGTGATATGGCAGCGCCGCCTCAATTAGTCATTTCCACGTGGTGTTTTGAACTGCGATTTGGCCTGCGCACGTAGATTAGGCCGTTTGTGTAAAATGAAAACGCTGATGAGTAATTGAACACCGGCTGCGATTTAATTTATCATCTAAACAGGCCGGAGCAGTTGACGCTGCCCAGTTGCTCCAATAATTAATTGCTTTGATGGTCCCACAGAGTGTACATCGTTTCAAGCCGGGATGTTTAGAAGCCTTTATCTTATAAACCAGCTATTAGTCTGCCCCCACAGGACAAGAAGCAAATGAGAAGAGGAACATTTACCGCTTCTATTCCAACTTTCAACTTGTTCAGAGTATGAAAGGAAAACCCTGTTATTTATCGCTTGAGCATTTTTGGCTTCAATGCAAGTTATCTATTTCTATTCAGTCAATGATAACTTAAGCAGGTTGAAAATGACATTTATCTCGAAACAAATACGCTAGTGGGGAACCTCAAGACACCTGCTCTTCTGTTTTCACCTTCCCCGTGCCTCTAACATGTTCATTGAAACAGGCTGTGACAGCGGCGGCCCGGCCGACAGCCGCAGCTGATCCACCTGTCAGTGTTGCTTCAGTCAATATGCAAATGGGTTCGCGGGGACCCGGCGCCACCGCCGCACATTTCTGTTTCCGTCGTATTGTGGCAGGAGTTGTGTTTGTCACCGTAAACGGCGCCATATGTTCACGCCGGTTAATTTTAGCTCTGGAGAGAGATTATGTGCAGATGATTTAGCAGTGGCGCCGCTCCTTCTGGCTGAGGCCACCCTGGCACCTTGGTGTGGAAGTGACTCGGAGCTGAGAACAGAACCGTTTCCCCTCCCTGTCGGAATGTCCCAAACATGGAAACACGCTAAAACTGGCTCTGTTAATTCAAATTCACATAACTTTATCCATGAGGAACTTCACTTGCGTAAAAGCATCAGCGTAACAACATAACAACATCCATAGGGCAATCACAAGTGCTTAGTCCATTAATGCCATTATATGTGATGTCTGAGGCTATTTGTTGTCCCTTTCGTTTAGTCCTTTTGTTGTAGACGCTGATCAGCAATTCCTCTTCCTGTCCAGTTATTTTACTGCTCGATGTAATGATTTTGTGTAATGGATTGTGGTGAATGTTGGGCAAGAGACCCAACCAAGCTGTGATGTTGAAAGTCAAGACCGAGTCAATGGAACATTTGTAAAATGCTGTCAGGACTGATTGGTGGACTTGAAGTTTCTGGAGTTTTCTGAGGCCTTGCTGGCACTTTGAGAGAATGGATTCAGTGTTCGGCTGGAAGGTGTAACAAAGTGACCATCGGGCGTGAGTGAATGCACAGCTCGCCCTTTGATCGCACTCCAAGGCACGCTGGCATCTTGTGGCTACCTCGACACGCAGGCTGAGTTTGATGGGGTTTTTTTTTTTTACGAAGGGCAGCGGCCTCAGCGCGAGCTAAGTGATGAGACTGCCTGATCAATCGCTAAGCCCCTCAGATCAAAAGCGACATTTCGTCTCTTCGATTTAATTAAAATTCTCTCCCCCTTGCAGTTAAACTCAAGGTAAAACTTGGTCTGATGGTTTTTCATGAATTGCATTTGGAATCAAAACATCATGGTTTTATGGATGCAGCAAATATATCACATACTGGATGGAGACTGTACATCTCAATGAGATGTTTTTTCCCAACATGATTAATTAAGCTACATCAAGCGTTTTGCAATTGCAGAAAGCCTGAAATTTGTGCTCCTGCCACTTCATCCTTTAAATATCTCAAACTTTGTGGAAACACAATTCCTCACATCAGTAAACATTTTAATTACCAGCCTCAGTAACTGCACCAAGTTACCAGCTGTTTGTGTCGACCTGATAAGCATGTGATAATTGGCATTCAGTGAAGACTTTCCAAGTGGCTGTTTCAGCCCAACCACCAAACCTGTGCTGTTACCACTGCAAGCCAAAGGAAGTCGGCGCTCAGAGAAATACTGTGTCAGTTTAAAAACATCACATGTTCAATGAGCAACGGGAAAAAAAAGTTTCCACAGAAAAGTGTCAGACTGGTCTCCTTCACTAGAACCAGCCTTCAACATGGAATCACAAGACATGTTTAGGGTGCAGCATCGGAGGAGAGCTGGTAAGACCATCACTAGTCAACAATAATAGTTCTATTACAATGGTAATACAACTATTTCATGATGTATTTACTATTCATATCATTTCTTCAAGTTTGGTGGGCCGGATTGAAAAGCTTAACGGGCCGCGGATGGCCCCTGGGCCGTAGTTTGCCCATGCCTGGCTTAGACCCTCGACCAGGGAAGAGAAAAAAAAAAAAAACTCTCAGCAGCTCCAGTTAACCAAACATTTTGAAAGCATCACCTCTGCGACAATGGGTAGAAACACCAGCTTCCCTGGTAAACCTCTGCCAAGTGGCCTTCCAAAATGGCCAACAGCAGACGATGTCCTCCCCGTGTACTGCAAAGGCTAACAGGATGGACGAGAGGTAAAAGTTCAACTGAAAAGGTATGAACAGAATTTCCACTGAAAACTGTGGTCAAAGGTTTGTGTTTTCACAGGCCTACGTGTCGGTTGACTGCCCCGTTAAATCCTCCACAAACACGTCCCGTTTCCATCCCACCGTGCCAGCTGCTGGTGGGCACGGCCCAGAGGTTATATTATCGTTTGGATGCATTTACTCTCACCAAATGAACTATGGTGGCGGGAAATCAGGCGTCTCCGAGCAGCAGGGGTGAAAGTGTCTGCCGCTGTGCTGCTCGCCCCCACCGTCTGGCCGGTTACGTCTGCTCACCCGCCACCCCAGCGCCCCCTACCCCCTCCCACCACCACCCCGAGCCCAGAGAATCAGCAGATCTGTAACCTGCCAGCAGTGATGAATGGAGGGCTTCTGCAACCGCGGCTGCCACCACGGGCACAGATGGATGATTGTGGGCAGTTAAAGTGCTTCCTGCGCCGCGCTGGCGGCCGACGTACTCAAGGCAAAGTGGCAACAGGCGACGCTCCCACTCTTTTCATTCCCCTCTTTTCCCTTTAAGTGATGTTTGGGGCTGGCTGTGCAACTGGCAAGGACCAAGAGGGGAACACCGCTCACCGAGCCACCGCCAGACATTTAGGCAATTGAATGGGAGCAACAGGTTTCTGGGGGTTTGTGTGTTTATTCCCCCACGCAGCAAAATGCCTTATGCCCTGCAACAGTCACTGTCCAACTGCAATGCAAGTTGACATTGCTCACTTAACTCCTCCACTAAACAGAGTAAACTCCTCACTTTGCATACATAACGTGTAATTGCATAGCTAACAGATGAGCTAATTGGGAGGTATTCAGAAATTATAAATTATATCTAATTGGGAGGTATTCAGATATATATATATATATATATATATATATATATATATATATATATATATATATATATATATATATATAAATAGATACATTTGTGTGTGTGTGTGTGTGTGTGTGTGTGTGTGTGTACATATACATTTGTACTCCTGGAAAAACTCCTGTTACTCTTGAAAAATATTCATTTAGTTATTTTTTGTAATGCATTACATTTGTTTTTCATTTTTTGGCGGTGTAGGAATCTGACTTTCTCACTGCTCCTGGTTTTGCCCAGATTAGCCCACATAATGATGGAACCATGGGAAAACACTGGAAAGAATGGCAACTATTCATTCATTTATTTATTTATTTATACGCTGCTCCCAAGTTTCACAGCAACACCTGATTGGATGTTAGCTAAAGAAAAAAAAAACACAAAATCCACATGGCAACATTACATTTGTCCAGTTGTGTGCCACGTTGTCAACACAGGATTAATGCAGCCGTTCCCAACGACGCGGCTGCGACAAGATCATAAATCAGCCGTCTTTTCCAAGCACTGGTCACGCGACCACACAAGCCGTCCTCCGGAGTCACGGAGAAAATATACAATTCTATTTTCACAATATGAAAGGAGAAAATCAAATATCAGCAAACCACAACCTTATCTGCACATTGGCAGCGTAATTGGATGCTGAACCACCGTCTTCTGTTGCCTGTGTGCAAAAACAATGTTGACATTTTGGAGCAGATCGGACCGACCGCAGCTTATTTGCATCACACACCTACTGTGACATTTCATGTTTGAAAGAAGCAGGCCTCCAGTTCTTTGGTGGATATATGTGCTGCATCGCGCTATCAGCAATGATCTTCAATGGGGAGAATTTGCCCATCAATCATTTTTGCGGCTATCATGTGGGAACATCAGAGCGGCGTGTCTGCAGACCATGTCTGCAGGGTCTCGACCTTCCTCCTTGGGGAATGTTTGCATTAATCTTCAACCCCTTGACCATCTCAGAGGTTGCAGCCTGGAGGTGGGGAGAGGGGTGAAAATACAGTCTAAGAGATTTTATCCCCTGTTTCCTTGCGTCATACAAAGTGCCACCTGCACAAAGAATGGACTGCAGTTGCAGTATTTAGCGATGAAATTCCGCCTGCAATCTGCCCCACTTTGACGTCGTATCCACAAAAGGTTTGAGCCCAAATGGTTTTGCCGGTGCCGACACAGTGGCGCAGTGGTCGGTGCTGTCGCCTCACAGTAAGGAGTCTGCGTGGGTTCTCTCTGGGTCCTTCAGCTTCCTCCCACAGTCCAAAAACCTACATGTGACGTGTGAGTGTGAGTGGTTGTGTGTTGTCGCTCTTTGTGGCCCGGTGATGAACTGGCGACTTGTCCAAGGTGTGACCCTGCCTGCCTTCCTGCCTGCCTTCCTGCCTGCTCTCCAGCAGACCCCCGCCACCCTGAGTGCAGCAGGAAGTGTATGGCATGCAGAAGATGGATGAATATGCCGCGCGAAACACACCCATGTATTTAGCATCTGGGTCAGAGGCGCAACTGCAGGAAGGTATCTTGACTCCTTGCGCCTTTGACTGTTGCATCAACATTAGGTGTAAATATCCATATTGTTGGCTCTGTGCCAGGTGCCATCTCTGAATGTAGGGGAGAAAACGAAATCAAAACTTCCCTGGTGATGATGAGGCGTGCAGCCAAATGACAATAATATTAAAAAGTAGTGTCAGCAGTGTGACGAGAAAATAAATCACATGACGACGCATCAGGTGCCTCAGTCGTCATATTGGTGCCACGGTTGATTGAGTGCATCTTCCAGATCTGTCACACACAGACTTCAGGTTTATGTGGTCCAACTGTTTGTAGTAATGCAACGCTTCTTTGTATGGGAGCTCTGTTAGTGACTGTACTGATTTTTTTTTTTTTTTTTTTTTTAAAAGCGTCTTTCTTGGCGCGAGGTGCTGTTGCTAATGAGACCCATTCGCATGGGATAGAGAGTCATTTTGCATGAAATGTATGCAAATGACCATTTGAAATATATTCAAATGAATCTGGCGCAGACGCCATGATGTCTGCTCATCACTGCGTCTTGTTTCGCTTTTCACCTTTGCGTGTGTTCTGTGAATAGGATGCATTTTTTTCAGCCTGCTGCCAAAGTCGCACAATCCATTTGTGAATCTTGACCCAAAGTCAGCAACAGCAGCGTCCTTTGTTTGAGAGAGATACTGTGGGGCAACTGCTGCAGAACATTGGCTCCAGCACGAGGGTGTCTTCACTTAGCATGAAAGCCTCACTACATTTACATTTAAGTGGAGACTTTTAATTCAAAGGATCAAAGACACCTTCAGCTGTCTGGACTCGGCCTCTAGATTTCAAAATTGAGACTCACGCAGCTGCCGTGCCACAGTAGGTAGCAGCACTCAACTGAGGCAATGCACAGTGGGTCAGCTGTGTCATTAGAGAGGCAGTGCACTGTGTGGTACTAAGAGGCCACTAAGAGGCCGACGGTAGCTTGGAGAGGGAATGCAGAGGTGTTTCAATCTGTCTTTGCAAATCCAAACCTCCATGAATCTGTTCAGGACCCGATCCTCCGTTACATAAACACCATCTGCCACCACAGGAAATTAAATTCAAGTGCGAGGGTTTAACTTCTGTGTGAATGTCTGAATTACGGCGCAAAGTTGAAGCTATGAACACACTTCAAAACTCTAACTTCTCATTAAGAGTAAGGTGAAAAAAAACAGGCACACACTATCAGCAAGATAGAAAATTTAGAGAGATTGTGGTGAGTCTCAAACAGTGAGCAGAAAAATACAATGTTGGTGACTCAATATTTCATAGATAGCAAATAATAAATTGCTTGCAAGGAATGAGTTCATACCATCTGGGTTCAATAAGTCTTTCCCTGTGCTATGTTGCAACTCACTGTTTCAAATGTCCAGGTATTTCTTTTGCCAATGCTTTGAAAAAAAAAAAAGTGTTGCACATCTTCATAGGTTAACGGCACATATGAGCACTTAAGCCAAGGTATAGTTACCAAAGCTTGACTCACTCTCCTTACATTAAAGCTGAGTTCAGCATACCATGTAAATTATTTTTTAGGTTGAAGACAGAAGAAGAGTCGTCGGTTAACTCCATTTGCAAGGTTTTCCGTGTATGAAGCTGTTTTCTCATTTTATCAGGGCCGCAAAGCATTATGACTTCAAAACTGGCAAACTGTTCCTTTAAACTGTACAGACGATAAGGGGCTCTTGCCCTTGAGTCTCATAATCCGAGCTGCCTGGTGTCAGTGGGACAGGGACAGGGAGACTGTGAGCCTCTGCATCCCTCCAGTCACTGTCCAATTGCGTGAGATCTGCTGCAAGAAGCAATAAGTCAACTGTCACATTTATTGGGTGCTTTCGGTTACCATGGGAAACTGCAGAAAGCATCAATAGGGCATTTTAATTGACAATTACGGACAACAGAGGCTTTGGCCTGAAACCAACAAGAGGGGCTTTTGTACCGTCGCAGTGAAAGTGTGGAGGTCAATAAAATAATAACAAGACGCAGAGCTGAAAATGAGTTTTCAAAAAAGCTTTGTGCTCTTTGCATAATCATCCAATTCATCCAGTTCACTCTCTCTCTCTCCATCCATTTTGCATGTTTGTTTCTTTCTCTGTATACATGCAAGCATTTCTCAGAGAAGATGTAAAATATTGGGCAGAGAAGATGTAAATAGATCAACGGGATCAATATGTGAGTACAAAGACGTTTTGATAAGACAAAAATGATTAAAGAGGATAATCCATTAATCAAGGGGCAGCTTTTGAGGTTGCATTTGTTTCTTGAGCCTTGTGAATGTTTGTGAAGTATAAAACAAGACAAATATCAAGCCTTTGGCCAAAGCACCAAGACATGAAAGCAGGAAAGAAGCGTTGACCTGCGTGAACTTCACGTCACTATAGGCTCACAAGCCACCGCTGTTTGTAACACCGGAAAGAAAGCAACACATTCTTTCTCAAAATGTCAAACCACCTCTTTAAAGGCAGTTTAGTTTCAATACAATAAATACAGCTGGAGTGAAAAAAAAAAAGACCACGCAAGGTTTTTCCCTCATGCCTAATTTGTAATTTGACATATAGTTCTCCAAGCAGCCGTCGATACTGATTAAATTTGGCAGAAAAATCTTGACGAGGGATCGAACACACGCTGTCTCATCAACAATGGGCCTGAGCTCATTGAAACCATCATATCTAAAAAGAACGATTTGGATTAAAAAAAAATGAATGTAATTTCACACTCCGCCAACACCAACACGACCAGTGTGGGCTACTGAATCGAATGTAATTGGGAACGGAGAGCTCCTGCCCCGAATGACTGACAGCTGAGTCCAAATCGACTCTTGTAGAAATCTCAAAACCTTTTCACGGAGCAGTGATTGATTTAACAGTTCGACTGAGTTATAGAGGTCGGCCAGTTGCTCCTGTGAGTCCTGCCCTTCGCTGAACATATCCATCTTTAAAGGAGACATGGATTTGTGAATGGGAAACAGACACTGCAAAGTCTGCTGATATTTAATTCTCTGTCCTGCACGCCGTGTCTTTTTTTTTTTTTTTTTTTTTACTGGGCATTGCGCATGCAGCCATATTTCATCCTTTTCAGGAGTGTGTGAGGTTTTTATGCGGCGCTATTGCACATAAAGTTGTAATAATTTTGTTTTGTCAATGATCCTCTGTTTACTCCTATTTAAATGCATCACTTTTTCACATTTGACCGGGTGAAGTGATTACATTAGGTGTCCCCATTTCCCACACAGGTGAAGTCAATCCATGCATAACATTGTTTGGCACTATGAAATACCGGTGACGATACTTTACTCCAACTTTATGCATGAGAAGGAGTTGTATACGCCGACCAAGCTGTCATGTTCAATTGAATTATGATGCTAAACCTTCTCCAGGAGCTGACCTTTCTAAAAGCAGTGCAGTTAAATCAGGAGGATGCTGGGCTGTGTGGGGGAATTGTTTTGGCAGCTGTTTCATTTTTAACTCAAAGGCGCAGGCAATTGGGCTAAATTATTCAAACAGGCATCTAGCTGTACACAATATTCTTCATTTATTCTCTCATACTGTTTACTCTGTTTAGTGGAGGAAATAGAAAGCTCAGAAATCCACCACGGCGCTCAAACAAAAAAAAAAGAAAAATAAATAAAATGAAAATATAATAAAACTACTGACTCCTAACGCTCACAAAGATCGTGACCGAAGTAAATAGCCTCTTTTATTTTGAATGTGCTTTCTTTGAGCCTTAAATGCTCTTCTGACAGGGATGGTCGAAGCAGGAAGTTGAACTCTGGGGGGAAAGAACACAGCATAGTGTCACTGGCTTTGTGGGAGACTATTCCTGTGTTTAATATTTAAGATTCATGTCTAGTATTGAGTGGAGAGGGGAAGAAAGGCAAAAAAAAAAAAAAAGAATGAAAATAAGCAACCCGTTTCTTGCAATATGGCCTGTGGCACTTTTATAAGCTGAGAATTTAATTCAAATAAAAACTAAAGTACAGCACTGAACAACTATTACACAGCTCAAAA
This sequence comes from Thamnaconus septentrionalis, assembly GCA_009823395.1. Taxonomy (NCBI): domain Eukaryota; kingdom Metazoa; phylum Chordata; class Actinopteri; order Tetraodontiformes; family Monacanthidae; genus Thamnaconus; species Thamnaconus septentrionalis. The sequence goes on along the minus strand of CM020508.1, from coordinate 19,530,604 downwards.
GTGAATTCAAAGACTTTTTAGTTGTTTCAGTTTGTTATGTATGTAATTTGAATATTTTTTGATTTCCACTGGATTTCTGAATAGTCCAGTTTTTAGGACAAGTCATCCAGTTCAGTTCTGTTGGTTAAAAGCTGATTTTCAAATTGAAGAACATACTGTAATTATTGAAGACATTTGTGCCAGCTGAGCACTTGCGTGGTCAAGAAAAATGCTAAATTGTTCTCTTTAAAGTAAAGTTTACCAACTACCTGGTGGACCAGGAGTCGTTTACTGATGCCTTGTGTATTTTCCATTTGTTCACCATTTCATCAACATGCAACATTGCCAGGTCTTGGTTCCATGGCATTAAACCACTCTTGATTCCAGAAGTCTGTCGTCTCAAGAGAGATGATTAATTCATTCTTCAAAAGGAACATAATTAATTCTGGGGACAGAATGGTCAATTTAGTAACAGTTTCTCTGAAGAGGCATCCTGGGACTTTGTTGAACGCTGGTTGGTCTCTTTGACAGCTTGGGTGCAATGGATTTGAAAGGGGTGCTGCTGAGCAGAAATGGAAAATAAAGTGATATTTACCCTTTAATTACACGATAAAACACAGCAGCTACTTTAAAAAAAAAAAAAAAAAAGTAGCTGACTACAAAGAGCTGGATCTTAATTGTGCAGCAGTGTTCCTAACTGAAAGTGTGACACTGAGCAATGAGGAAAAAGACTCGACAGAACGTTCTTTGTTTTAAAAAAATACTTTTGAACTCTTTTAAAATCCCATCTATTCATCTATTAATTAATGTTCTGAAACAGTATCAGAGTGGATCTGTTTTAAGCCGGTTAAAGTCTCAATCTGCACTAAAAAAAAAAGAGCTTTGTTCAATTAGAGCTGATCGCCAATTCATATTCACTTAAACATGATGTCAAACTCACTTTGGATCAAGTTGCTGCGCAGACTCTGGCCGCCTGCCCACTTTCTGCTGAAGGGCAATTTAAAGCTGTCATGGCCGGTGAGATGCACCTCGTCCCGGCGTGATTCCCCTGGACCAGTTAAAAAAAAAACACACTCTAAATTAGCCATGTTTACAAATCAAGGGCTGTCAAGGTGATTAATTACCTCCACCGTTCCCAGATAATATCGTGTGACATCTGCCCTCTTTCTTTCAGAGCAAGTGGCAGAGATCACTCGACCTTCTGATTAATTAAAAGAGCCCCATGGGTTAACTTTTGCAAGGAAACCTTTATAGCCAACCGTGTAATTTCTCAAAGCTGCCCTTGAACCACACACACACACACACACACACACACACACAAGGGCCAGGAGAGGAGGAAGAGGTGGACAGGAATAAGATGCAAGGGGTGAGGTGCTGTGTCACATTTGACAGCAGTCTCCAGGAGTTGCATTATAATCACACACGACGCTGAAAGCTAATAATATCACTGTGCTCTCTCCACCCGTGAGCTTTGCATAAAAAGGAAGGCGGGGTAATGACTTCCTCTTCCTGGATGGAATGTAAGAGACGAGAAGAGACTCCCCTCCGAGGCAGATGTTCGCGGCTCGTCCTTCTCGGCTGTTGTAGCCTTGAATCACCTCAATTTTCATTTTTTTTCCCTCAGTCTCAGCACACTGAAAGCGATGTGGGTAGTTTTTTTTCACAGACCTAACTTTTGCATCTTTTTTTACTTAAATCTCACATTTGCAGAGAGGTGGTGTTTGTTTGTTTTTTAATCTAGGAACTTTTTTTTTTTTTTAATTCAATCGTCCACATTGAAGGAAACTGGTATATGACTTGTTGTTTGGCTTGAGGGTCCATCCCAGAAGACATCTGAACACAATCTGAATCAAAACCTGTTTGGAATGAAACACTGACATCAGACAAATTCAGTTACATACCAAGATTTGATTAAATAAAGCCCTTTTTTGCACCCTTAAAAATTAAAGAGACAATTCTATTCCTTCTTTGTTGTCAAACTTTGTTTTATGAAGATTGTGGCATGCAAGTGAGCATCCAAATGAAGCCACTTCCTGCAGAATAAGCCATACTGACGGTTCCACTTGTTGCCATCGGCGGACCTGTTAGGGGAGGACAGATTGCATTTTCCTAATTCCTGCCGGTGTGCTCAGTGACCTTTAATAATTAGTGGTGTAGCTGCCTCAGTCGTCTGCCTCTGCCTGGTGAAATGAGGCAGAGAAATGCAAACACCTGTTTGAATGTAGGCAGCCATCGGGGTGCACAGCAGTTCTTGATCACCAGCATTGCACGCTGAGGCAATGCTGGTGCACAGACTCGCTCTCCGTGGCTTTTCTTTAAATACTTTTACTTCTTCATTTGGTAGTTATGAGCACATTGCAATCTTGAAGGCCTCCGTCGGTGCACGTGAATGCACTCCAACTGCCGGCAGCGCGCTCACTTATTATCCATTCGGCGTCATCGAACGAGCCGGCAGTTCGTATGAACTTTAATGATTTATTCATAAAGCTCCAGATTTACAAGAATACCTCGCACAATTCCCCCAACTCTACCACACACATACACACACACGCACGCACGCACGCACGCACGCACGCAGGCACGCGCGAACAAATGCACCCACGTGTTGTCGCGATATTAAAAATACAATTACCATATTTCATCACTTATGACCGGTCTTTGAAAGCGCTGATAAACCGTGACTGCGTTATTATTTCCGCTCCGACAAGCAGTCTAATATATTCCACGGCAGTGAATTTCATTCGGTGTGTCATAACACACCGCGCCGCATTCCTGATGGCTTTGAAAACAGCCTAAAAAAAAAGAAAAAAAAAGAAAAGAAAACTGCCGTGCTGCAATTCAATCACACTTTTACGTGCCTGCGTTTAATCCAACCAAAACCCTCCCAGCGCTCCCAAATTACAGTGTGATCCCCTCCTAAATGTGCACATTAAATCTGTTTTTTTTGTTTTTTTTTTTTCCACAGGATGGTTAAGTTTGTTTGTTTGCTGTAAGCGGAGCAGTGACACAGAGCGCCCACTAGTCTTTGTCGTGGGAACACCCGGCGCTGGCCGGTGTCGGATTCTCCGCAGTCATGCTGCTGCTTTGTTGGCAGGATTAAAGAGTGGTCGCAGCTTTTTAACATAAACCATTTGCACGTCTTAAAATATACCTCGTCATTAAGATAATTTCCACTCGGCGCTTTGTGCGGAGAGCAGCCTGCGCCGTCCCGATAGCGGCGTCATTATGGAGGAGAATACCGCCCTCGTACATTAAACGCTTTTGATGGCGCACATGGCTGGAGCATGTTGGCTGCTGCATGTTGGAACGTGTTCCCCCATGTGCACGGGAACATATGGCGCTTTAATTAAACATTTGCATTTGTCTTCATGCACGGGAGATGTTTCATAAAAAATAAAAAAAAAGAAAGACAAATGGGTGTTTCCAATAATAAAGAGGGGGGGGGGTAACTGCTTGGAACCTGCTTGAAATGCATGGAGATATTTATGGTCCTGAGCCGAGTGAGGCAACGATCACACACCTGGCCTTTGTTCTTTTCTTTCCATTCATGCTGTTTTATATATATATCTTTTTTATTTATTTTTTGTTGGAAAAGCTGCTTTACAAGCAAACAAACATTCAATTCAGGCGTAGACGCTCACCTTCCAAGTTAAACCCCGTTGAGGGAGCAAAAGCGGCAGCGGGATCTAATTAAAGAGCAGAAATCCACTAAAGAAGGATTTACTGAATCTTGCACAGGTGCTTTTATAGGATTTTATCTTTTTTCCCTCCATTTAAGTGCACCTTCAAGGCATAATCTCTCAAGACCACACATGCGAGAATATTTTAATAATCATCCCGTCTTACTCATTCTTTTGTGCCTTCGCTGGCTTTTAAAACTGTCAAACCCATGTGGTTTAAAAAAAAAAAAAAAATACGCACAACAACAGAAAAATAGGTCTGCAATACCAATTACTATAAAATGGGTTGCTATTAAGAGTTTGCACCAAAATTACTTTTATATATGTCTGTGTGTGTGTGTGTGTGTGTGTGTGTGTGTGTGTGTGTGTGTGTTTTTTTTTTCTCCATCTCCGTCACATAATGTTGACACCTCAAGCAACACACCATCATCAAAAGAGTGATTCTGTTTTCACTGTGTTTGGCCTTATGCTGTAAATTTTAGTGATTTATCGAAAGTCAAGACAAAGTCTGAGAAAGACAGAAGATGTTCAAGTGTTTTAAGAGAACTGAAGCACAAACTGAAACAACAACAAAAAGGGAAGTTCATCGTGATTCTTCTCCCAGGTAGAACTTACCAAACCATCGTCGACATATTGGGCAAATTCCATTTGTTACTGCTTGGCAATCACTATCCCTCCAGAGTTGAATTTTGAAGAAATACGCCTACCTTGATCAAGTCCCCCAGATTTTGCCAAATGCCTGCAACCAAACTAATTAAGATAACGCTGGATGGAAAGGCAAAGAGAGACAGAGGTTCAGAAGTCAGTCTACTTCATTAACAACATTTTTGGGGCATGAGGAAATGAATTTTCCTCAACAAAAAAGAAGCAGAAAAACCATGGCTCAATCAGAAGCTTCTCTAAAGAAACGTTCCAAACATCCCGAAGGCCTGTCAGAGTTTGAATCCTCTTCCGATCGTCTATCGCTCCAAAAAACTGAAACATCTTCATTTTGTCTTAGGATACTAAAAAAAAAATCCCATTAAATTCACTCTGAGAATAATTTCTGCCTTTAGGGTCACTCCACCAGCATGTGACAGCCCTTCAGTCTGAGTTTATCAAGCAGCCTTTTGCCACTAAACCCCAGGAAACGGATTTGACAGGTTGCCTCGTTAAAACCATGACGAATGCGATCACAAGCCAAACGCACACGATGCGAAGCACGTGATATATCCCCCGCTATTTTTGTGCACTGTCGCACTTTCAGACGTTTGAGTTATCGCTTTCCATCTGGGGGGGAAGTGTAGTTTGTGATAATGAGCGTTAAAGATTTGAATACCATCTGGCGAAAGTGTTCCTGAGGAAAGCATGACCTTATTTAGAAATCCACAAAATGTACGCAGCTCCAGTCAGAGAGCACCACTCTCTGATTAGAACTGATTTGCCGACCAGGAATAAACCTCCATGCGCTCTTAATAAGAAGAGTTGCCAGCCTTTGTGCAGATTCACAGATTGATATGCGCCGTACAAAGCAGCCACAGATGAGCAAAGTGTTTGTATTGATTAGCTTTGTACTGGCTGCACACAGTTACTGACAACGTTCAGCAAATCAATACAATGCTCTGTTCTGTTATTGCAAATGAAGACAATCAATGTAATGCACTGTTTAGCTTGGTCTATGCCAAGAGAAATATATTAATATTAATATCAATATTATTATTAATAATAATAATATTTTATTATTATTATTATTATTAATATGTGGGGGGGAAAACTACTGCAAATAGATGGCAAACTGTAAAATGGTTGATTTGAAAGAGCAAGTTGAGAGCAAGCAGAAGTAGACAACCCACTGTATTTGTTCATGATATTTCAGACTGCTGGAGGTAAGTAGGAAGTGTTTGCAGGGTGTAATGCAAAGTCATAATTGCATAGACTTATTCTGAGGTGGTGAAATTTTGGATGGGACGCCTGCAATGTGGTCACATTGTCTAATGCAAGGGACCAGTGCCAACAGAAGTGGGGACAGTGGGCATTCAAAGTCAAACAAACAAGAGCCTTGCTTATTATCCTTACATCTGTATTCATTAAAATTATAATTGATGCCAATTAGTGGCGCGATTGTTCGGTCTTGGGATGAAGAGGGTTTAAGCAGAGTTCAATGATGGACTCAAGATGCAGAGCTGTGCTGATTTCATTATAGGTGAGAGGTAATTACAGATGTTCTACTTCATTGGAGACTCGTTTAGGTTAGGAGACACGGCAGGGAAGACCCTCAGCACATATATATATATATATATATATATATATATATATATATATATACACACACATAAATGTATGTTCTTTTTTAGTTTTCCTACTTATTTGAGTTTAGGAATGGGAACTCAATTTTCCTTTGTTCCTTTGTAGTTCTTTTATAATCATACAACTCATTTCATTGAGTTGTCAGAAGGGAGGTTGGGGTATCCAGTCTGCTACTGTAATGATAGCGATGCATGCATGACCATAGACAATAATTCTGTGGCTGGGTTGGTTAGTTTATAAAAAAAAAAAATCATTCAGCAAGAAGTAATCTATATCACGTGATTGATTGTATAGTAGGTAATATGATTACCCCTTATTACTGGGGTTGATCTGTCTCCAATTATCTACCAGTCTACAGTCTGACAGGTACTATGAATTAGGAGTGGCTTGGTCTTCTGTGAGGTGGTGATTAGAGATCCATGCTTGGCTCCAATGAAACTGCCGCCATGAGTGATCTGTCAGCTGGGAAGAGGAGCGAGAGAATTGTGCTGATGAAAAAGAGTGAAAGAAGACAGGGATTCTATGTTATTGGCATTTACTACGATTAGATGATGCTTTAAAGTTAGAAGTGCCATGAAATGGTTTGTCGAGCCAATATAACAAGTTTTAGGTTGAATTGTAAATGAAATGATCTTCATGATAATAAAGAGAAATTTCACTTTCAAACTTTTATTTATTTTATTTATTTTATTTTTTGCTATTTTTCCAGTCTGCTTGGGCTCATGTGAATGCCGCTGACAGTTTCCAAATGGCTTGCTTTATTGTTTCAGTCTTAGCAATTTAAGAATAAAGCGACACTACTGTGACACATTATCTGGCGCACTCCACCTATTCGGAGACTTATCATCTCTGAAGAAGATGACTCAAAACAAACAATAAACTTGTACTTGTGGGCTTGACTATCACCAAGAGAATGAACTGGAAATCAAGGAACACAATGAATTTGGTTCATTGGAAAAAAAAAAAAAAACTCCTCACAGCCCCCCCCCTCATCTCAATAACAAGACAGAACCTCATTCTATCTGCTCAGAATTTGTCTCCCTTTTACCAGCTTCACCCCATTTAATCCCTTTTTGGAATTATTTTTTTCTTCTTCTCTTTTTCAGTTGAATGTATTTATGTACTGGCATGTTCTTGGTTATGCAGCAGGTCTGTGTTAGCAGCGTTTGGCCATTCGTGCGGTTGCCTAGGTCAGCCACCGTGCGCATGTGTGTTCCACTTGCTGACTCCGGTTGTGAGATGTCTGTTAATAAGCACTTCTACCACGATCAATCATATAGCAAGGTGAGAAAAGCAAAGTGTGAAATACAAAAGGTTTGAGTTGTCTTAGCATCGATTTCTTCCTCCTCGTGTCGCTATGATACTTATACTGATACTATGTTGAAATCGATATTTTTGATATCCAGGTCGATCCATGTGCCACAAATAGAAACCATTTGAGAAGGGGAGTGAAAAATTGCAAATTGATTGGACAAAACCAGAATCATAAGAAAGCGTGCCATTATAAGTGAATACAAGGGGCTACGGTCTTTCACAAAAGCAACACAAAATGTTGTCTTTCAAAAAACCAATCTGACCCAAGATACTGCACACAGCTGTATGACATTAGTATCAATGTATATTTCAATTCAGATATGTTTAAATAGTTCCAAAAGCAAAACTGACCATCATCTGGAATGTTCCTGGGGAAGTTGTGTAATATATGCCGGCATTATACGGCTGTATCGTTCATAAAACACAGAGAAAAATGCACCACTCTGCTTTACTGCAAGACCGATAACTAATACAGACTGATCACAAACAGCCCAGTCGGCAAAGCGATGGAGGCAAAGAATTACAATAAGTCCAGCAAACACACACACACACTAAAAGGCAAGGCACCGAATGAAACCGTAAGTAGCCAAACGGCAGCAGGTCAATGTATGGAGACGGAAAAACCTGGAATTAACGAGGTCTTACTGCGCCGCATACCAAAATAATCCACTTTGATGTAGTGACCCTGGTCAACCCCTCCTGGTTGGGGGCATTAGCACTCTTAGCACTGAGAAGGAAAGGGCCACGGCACCAGTGGGCTTCCAACACTGAAGGCAACACATTAGATCAAAGCTGTGATACCAAACAACAAAGAAACTCCGGGGTGGGGGTGGTGAAAAAAAAACTACAGAGGTGTTTTATGTAACTGGGTCCTGTTCGGGGAATTGGCGAGCGCTGGAGCCAACAACACTGTCACGATGCGTCCTAACCTGCACTTTGACGGGTATCCCCCCACCGACGCACTGAAAATTAATACTGCTGCATTATTAATCACTCAGTTATAACACTCCGCCGCAGCCCGACTGCTTCTGCGCCGCAATAATAGGGAGTTGTTGTAGTTTTTTCTTCCTGCCTTGTGCTTACAAATGAGAATTTGGAATTCTCAACATTCCTCAGCATGTTTTTCTAGAACATGGGCTGTCTGTCGCTGCAGTACAAACACAAAGATGAACAAAACTGTCATATACATGCACATGACAACTGATATCGGTGTCGTGGTATCGGCACGTATTTCACGAGTATGAGCAGAGTACTCAACCCCGGTATCCTGATGCTGGTCTCGGTACCGTTGCATCCCCTAGCTATTACAATCGTTGTGGCGCGACATTATCACGTGCGTCCGCGTTCACAAAGAGGTCCATTCGTTCCGCCTTCGCTCTCGCCTTTAATGACGGCGGTGACCTTTTCCAGGGCTGAGATCTCGTCCTGCAAAAATAGCGCCGAACTCTGACCCGCCGAGGATTCAGGGGGCCATCAAATCTCCTCAGCTCTGCAGCTCTCACGCCGATGACTCACCCGTCTCCAAGAGGCCCCCTCGATTCATTTTGACGCGGTGACAACACGCGCTGTCAAGCCGAGTACATGCAGTGGCTGAAGTCTGACTCCCAGGAGGTTTTTTTTTTTGCCGGTGGCTCAGAGTGTTCGACCGCAGCGGCGGATCAATGCGGCACGACTCCCCGAGAACGCGAGCAACGCAAGGGGCTGATCGAGGCGAGGAACGTCGGGAGCCGCGACGCCGTCTCGTCGGAGGTGATCCTCGACCGTGCGCTTGAGCGGAACGCCGCGCGCTGCGGAAACCCGAGTTAATGTGTAATGCACGCGCTTCGTGAGCCAGTCGACGGGGGTCAGGCTGCCAAGTTCTCACGAGCTCCGCCTACTTCACGTTGAAGACGACTGCGGAACTCACTGTCCGCCTGGCCCCCTTGTGAGTTTTGGAGACGTCAGTGCGTTCAAGAGATGTGGATGCATGCACGGTGGAATTTCATTTCATTCATTTGATTTTATTTATTTGAACAGGTTGGGAGAACATAAAATAAATGAATAAAATATCTAAACATGTTTCAGCAAGAAACAAAAATGTATAAAGGCATCTCTGGTAACCACTCCATGTTCGAAAGGGTGTACGATGAAATCCATAAACATGTATCTGTATGTCCTTCTCCTTTTTTCCTTTTTTTTAAATGGTTAATGGTTCATAAATCAAAGCAAGGAACAGGCAAAAACAGAAGTAAAGAAAGCACACAGGCACATTTTTTTAAACCAGTGGGCGTGAATGTGAGTGGACTGCTTTGTCTGGCTATGTCACCATTTTGATGAACTAGTTACTGTTCCAGAATGCACAGTGTCTTCACCCGGCAATAGCTGGGATAGGCTCCAGCGACCCTCAGTGCTGGCTGTTGCTACAAGTTTAAGAATTTTCCACGACTCCTTGAAGGTCAAAATCTCTTGCAGCAGAAACTTCAACACGAGACAGTTCCAGTCAATGAACAAATGGTATGGACTCATTAAAGAACCTAATGGCAGCAAAAAGAATGGAGTTCCTCTGTGTATTTGTTTTGCATGTTGGCTGTGCAAGTCTCCAAGCCAGATGGAAGGAGAGAGGAGCTCGCTGCAAAGTGGATGCCTCAAGTCAGCCAGAAAAGACTTGGCTTCCCTTTGGGATCTTGTCCTGTAATGGCGAAAAAGATCAGGCTGTGCTATGCCAGCAATCTCACTGCACCCCCTCACAATCCTCAGCAGTCTGGCCGTAGTCTTGACAGATAGAGACCCAAAGCAGCAAAGTGAAGGTGAAAGCTGGTTTGTTCAAGCATACACACAAAAATCTGAATCAACATTCAAACTTTTGCATTTTTTTGGATCAAAGAAGATGCTGGTCTTTCTTACAGACACAGGCACATGTGAATCAACACCCGATGATGAGAACTGTGGTGCCAATATGTTTGTAGCGGTTAAATCGCCTGATCATGTATTGATAAATTCTTCCAAAGATCTAAAATAATCTTTGTCTTGGCCACATTGATGCAGGGGGTCGACGTCACCATTCAACAAAACTGGACAAAGCTGGTGCGCAATCAGAGTCGCCATTATTCTAAAGAGACAATTACTGAGTCATCCACAAACTTGAGAGGTGAAGTTGCTCGACAAAAGCCCTTCTTTAGGAACGACTCCAATCATAACATTTCTCCACCACACACTGTGCGACCAAACTGGGCAGCAGATGTGAAGCGCTGGCCTCTGGAGAATCAGTCATCAGGAGGTGTCAGGATCAGATCCACCGTGGAGGAGGCCAGAGTGGCCCAAAGGGAGAGCCATTATCTGACCTCTCGTCCACACATGCTTCTGAAAATGACGGCTAAAGGGGGAAACCTCTATGGCGGGCAAATGCTACATCGTGCCACTAAAATAATGGAATCTCTATTCAACTTAACAGTGGTGACGATTTTACGTACTGCTATTTGTCTGCACGAGCTGGAAAAAAGTACGATTATCAGTTTTAGGGTCTCACCATGGCGGCACTTCAACACCAGGAGAGGTGATTGCAGGCAGGAATAGAATGTGATGACACCTCTCAGCATCAGCAGGGGAGGTGTGTCTATATATATATACATACATACATACACACTCACGCTTGTAATTATGGCGTAATGCTTCTAATTAAATATGAAGCATATTTAATAAGAAAATCATATTGGTCAATTGGAGATTTATCTAAATATACCCAATGGCACTGATCAGGAAAAAAACATCAGTAATAATGCACACAAAAAATGGATAGAAAATCTATAAGAGGTGTGGATATAACACAGAATTGAACAAACAGAACACAACTGGTCATTTTAACAGGCGGTTGGCCCTGGGATTGACACAAAGTTATTTTTTTTTTTAATAGTTGGAAATATTAGAATTTTTCTATCCATTCTAATATTGCCAAGATTATGTTTTTGTCATTGAGTGAAAATGTAATTTGCCACAGTCGCAGTGTCACAACAGGAGGTGTGTGTCAATATTTGACCAGCGACAGTTACATTCCCACCCCTGCTTAACATTCCCTTTGATAGTTTGAGGGGAGGGAACAGTGTTAACAGCGGAGACCTCGAGTTGTGACTCGAATAATGACTCGAGCACATCTGACAAACTCAGTCAAGTCTGCTGGGAGGAGATAGTTGGTGTCTATCCATTGCGTGTTTGTGAACAGTCTTCAGCACGACTTGCGAGATCTCAACGTCCTGCTGCACAGAGAGACGACGCTGGGACTTTTGGTCAGGCAAATGTACTCTGGTTTTGGGCACATCACATGGTCAATTTGCATCTATTAAAAGATGTGGGGCAGTGAGGATGTTCAGTGCATTCTGATCGTTTCAGCCTTTTACGTTTGGAGTCATGGCTGAAACATTTTTTGTAAGGTGACCTGCCAAAGTTAAATCTAAGTTGATGGTAGTATAATGTGATTTTTTTTTTTTTTTGCTGATTCCTTTTCTGCGTCTTTCTTCTTGCACGTGACAAAATGGAATCATTTCCATTTTTCAACCAGAGCGACCTCTAAAACTGTTTCTTCTATGATGTGACACCTCACACCATGTTCCTTTGGCAAAGGTCCGTCGTGCTACATCATAAACAGCTTGTTTTACAGCAGTGTCTACCATAGTTTGTTCCTTTTTGATCAGATGTATGCGTTTGATCGCAGACAACAAGATTGGAAAACTTTAAACTGTAATTGTCACTGAAACTTGCAAAATATGGTTTGATTGAATTTCATTCCCTTTTTTTTTTCTTACTTTGCGTACGCATGAAAACAGGGACTGAGTTTAGTGTTCCAACTGCAAAGGAAATATTTAACTTCATGACAGCACTCCCATTAAACCCGGTTGCCCCGCAGAGCTATTAATCAACTGTAAAGTTTTCATTGTGCTACAGTCTGTGAAGAAGGCGGCTATTGGATAATTACCGGTCTTGAGGGAGCGCCAGTGTTGCTGGGAACTCTCCCAGATGAATGTCACATTAACATCAAGTCTCTTCAATATGCATTTAGCCGCAGTTATCCTTGTCTGCTGTCGTGAAAATGTGAGCAAATAATGTCAGCATGACTGCTCCAATTGCATTCATTTTTTTAACATTCATGTTAACATTTTTTTTTAATGCACAATACCATCTGTCTCACTACTGGGCAATTCACAAAGCCATGCCCCTAAATGGGTTTTTCAGCACATACACAATAACATTCAATCTACTCGTCACATGCTGCTTTTGTCAGGATTCCTACCTGGAACAGTGTTTTTGTCTCCCCCTACCTGTTAGAGAGCTTTGCCATGTGACTTCAAACACCTCCTTATTTGGGTAACTTCCTGTCTGTGATGTTCCCGCCATTTTGTTGACTCACCTGATTCCCATCTTAGACAATCAGAGTAACTGCTTAAGCCCAGCCTTGGCAATCCTGCTTGGTCTGATGGTCAACTCAAGTCTTTGGATGTTCCTGACCATTTCCAGAAGCCAATTACTCTGTTTTAGTCGCACCTGTTCAGACCATTCCTGTTTCTGACCTATGCCTGTTTTTGGCCTCAGAACTTGCCAGTCGATTTGGACCTCCCTGCCTCAGTCCGCCCGCCTGCCTGTGTACGACCCCTGCCTGTTTTGGACTCTGTCTCTGCCTGTTGGATTTGAAAAAAGATAAAGAAATAAAGAATTCTGATTGTCTCTGATCCCATTGTGGTTCCTGAATTGTGCCCTGACAACATTAGCTAACACTACACCCTGAACCTGGCTAATATTAACCTGGCTAGCCTGCCTTTTTTTTAATTCATATTGTCCAATGTATTAATGACCTACGTTTTACATGGGATTGAATTTCCATTCAGCATTTGCACTGGAGCTAACCCTGCAACCGGACACTGCGACCTGTGTGGCATTCACAGCCTTTGTCTGTTGTAGGAGCAGCGGTTTCAATCAAGGCTTGGCTGAAATAAAACACACACATACACACACACATAGGCAGGAGAAAAAAATGAAACAACTCAGAGAGAAAAACAAAGCACACCTACTAATAAAGAGTGTAACACAAGTGTTCTGATCACAGCGTGGAGCCCCTGTTGTTGTTGCTGCCTGGTTGTCGAGCCAAGGATCCACAAATTTGTTGCTTCTTGTTTTTGTTTTTTTTTCTTTTCTATCAGCTGTTCCCCTCGGGGGTCGCCGCTGCAAATCATAGGGATTTGATTTGGTATAAGATGCCGGATGCCCTTCCTGACACAAGCCTTTTATCTTGGGCATTGGCAAAAAGAGGCTGCGTTTTTTTTGTTGTGACCTGACTTGACCTCCTAGTCTAGACTGGCAGGACACCATGCCATTTCTACCTAATTAATTAATAATTATTCATTATAAACTGCTGCAGTGGTGACCTTTATCGAGAAAAAAGTGTCTCTTTCACCTTTAAAGTAAAACAAAGAACAGCGACAGAGAATTGTCTCAGGGGACAGCAGGTTTTTTTTGCCGCTAGGTCCTGACTGTCACTGACATTGCAGCGCCAAGGGGCAACAACTAATGACTGCTTCACACCAATAGAATGCCTCCAGCTTTAGCCTCCAGACTGAACTGGCAATCAAAAAATCAGAGCGGTTTCAGGAATGTGACAGAGTGTTATCATCCAACGACCTTAAATTAGCCTCCTCTTCCAAATGCTATTGGCATTTGACCAGGTTAATGTATGCTTGTACGCTACAAGTATACATTTAAACAAAAAAAAAAAAAAGCATCATTAAAATCCACCAAAGCAGCAAGTATCCATGTTTTCTCTTTGAGGAAGGAAAAAAGTTGAAACCAGCTCAACTTTTGGCATCACATCAGAGGTGTCGTCTTCCTGAAGTTATGCCTGCGCTGCTGCCGCTGCTGCTGCTCCTTCAGAAAACTCTGAATGACATCAAGCCATTCAGCCACTAGATTTTGAAGTCCTCTGTTATTTCTTCAGGCTATTTCCTCTCGTGCAAACTGGATTAAAGTTTTTGCTTGTCTGTAAATCTGCCCTTGTCTGTGTCCGGTAAGCCTCTGCAGTCCTGCTGTCTTTCCAGACTCAACACTCTGCCTACTGACTCAGAGTCCTGGGATTTCAGAAGCCTTCAGCTCGATCCCACACCAAACAACACTCTGCCAGCTATGACCTGATGCATTTACATGGAGCCACACATTCCAACTAGAATCGATGTATGTATATTCGATCTGAATAAAAATGTGTCAGAAGAGGGTAGAAATGCTCTTTACAAAAACCGACAAATATTATATACGTTAACGGTGAAAAAGAATGTTGTGCGTTACACTAATTTCTGTGCATGCACTGTCCCCAGTCCTCGTTTGTTAACCATAAACCACCATTAGTAATACGATAATAACTATACAATATTAACACATCTCTGACACTTGCGATTAAGCACCAGAGTTTGCACTAAAGGGCAATGCATGCACAATTTTTCACCTTTTTTTTTTTTTAATAACAATCCACGCACAAAAAAGTTAATATTCGCAGCATAGCAGAGCTCACTCAGTCTTTTGAGACCAGATGGCTGCTGTAGGCTGTACAGAAAAGGATACGTTTTTTCCTTTTTTTTTCTTTTTTTAGTTGATGTTAAAGCCATCCACAGACTCAGCAAGTTGAATGTTTAAAGTTTGCCTTAGTTTTGAGGCAAAGTGGCTAAAAGCAGCATCCCAGTAGATTTTGCCTGGTGACTTTGGGAATAGTTAAAAGAGCAGCTGTTGAGGATCTTACTTAGCGGTGGATTAAAAACAATAGCGCCTGTTACATAAAAGGGGGCAGGGATCACTTTGTGCCTCAGAAACTAGAAGTTTGAAACTTTAAAATGTACCCAAAAGATAAAGAGTCTCTGCTCTAGTTAAACAAAATAGGAGCCCAAAAGATTTTGCAGTTTTGCTTTCGCTATTTAAAAACTTTGAGCCTTATTCTGAATAAGATTTGAATTTTAGCAAAACTTGCCTTTATCGTCATTTACCATCAAAAACGCTGGAACCAAAACCTGTCATGTCTTTTTTTCTTTTCTTACTGCATTTACTGTGTGTATAGTGAAATGCAGTGATTTTAAATCAAAGATGGATAACAGAAAACGAAAAAAAAAATTATATTTTCACACCTGCAACTGTGACTTAGAGGACAGTGTGTCTTAATCTCACATAAGAGAGTTACAACATTTTGTGAGGCCTGCTGAAGTTTGTTTGAAGAGGTCTGATGGTAATGTGTTAGCGTATCAAATCTAAAATTAACAGCAAAAATAGTCACAACGCTCAAATGTTCCCTTCGTCTTCTTTTAACTCGAACCTCTGATGAGAGACTAACTGCAATAGACGTATTCAGAGCACGTGATTCTACTTCATCTGGCAACAAGAGATACTGCTTTCTGATTGGCTGACAGGTTGGCGATCGAAGACGACTCAGCTGTATGGATGAACTAAGCTCAACAATCTGCATTCGCCTCATTCATTCATTCATAGATTCACTGTTGCGAGCCGACTTTAATCCCTTCTGCGAGTGTGAAAGGTCCCGTGCGGCATGTGATTGTGTGAACGGATTGATTGCAAACTAAATCGGATGCAAAACCTGACCGCTTTCTTGGAAACTGCTGAGTCATTGCGTCGTGATTCAGACGGGTGTGAAGCATTCGTTTCTGTATTCAGAGCGTCTTTGTCGCAAACGCGGATCTTTGGGTTTGGTTGACGGGGAGATTCAAGCCGATTGTCACTGAACCTCGCATCGACGCTCTGCATCGGTCGCCACCGGCGTGGAACTGCCCCAGTCTGGACCGACAAGGACGCAAACCACGCCTTCGCCTGCTGTGCAGGAGGGATGAAAGCATGAGGCGATAATGCTAGCTTGTTTAGTTTTTGTAGTTTGCCTAATCCCTGGTTGACACTTGTCCAGATTTACAGTGTGGCCAGATCTCGCCTCCCGTGAGCCGTCCTGACACCCTTAATTATCCTGCACCGTGTGATTCCTTGCATACTTTGTTTTCCTTTCCCTCCTGACCGCTCACCATCCCCCTGCCTGGCTCCATCTTCTCTCTCTGTTAGCAGGTGGAGCATGGGGGATGGCGCGGAGGGGGGGGGGGGTCCACTTCCTGCTCTGGCATCCGGACAGACACGCGGCCTTGGCCCATCTCCCCAAATAATTTGGCTCATGTAAAATCAACTTTGAAATAATTTATTGAGCCCCTCAGTTGGGGTTTTAGCATTTTGGCAGTTTGAATTGTGATTTTTTTTTTTTTTTTTGATGAAATAAAAAAAAAACATTCAGACAGTGCGCTAAGCAGCAGGCGAAGCTGGTGAGATAAACTGATTTACTGTCATAACCTCCTCTGTTAGATCTGTGATACGTGTGACTGTGACTTGAACCCAGTGCGGTGTTTTACATATCAAAAAGTGGAGGGGAAAGAGATAATAATTAGAGATGACCTTGTTTTGCTTATGAGTAGCATCAACTTAAGAGTTTGGCCTGATTTTAACTGAGGAAGAAACCAGCAGCTCGTGCATGTGTTTCTGCACTGGCTTTTTCCTCTATGAAGCCCTAAATAAGCTCATCCGAGGTGGATGCAGAGAGGCTATTACAAGACTTCTAGCTTCTAGTTAACAGACCGACTTTCAACTTGGCATTATCAACTGCAATATTTAAGACCAATTCAGAAATTTCCATTGGAGGAGGGGAATTCAGAGGTAAGTATTTAGATTTTAGAGATGCAAACTAAAAAAAAAAAAAATCGGCTGTGCAACATTTAGTCTATTTACAGAAAAGAAAAGGGAACAATTAAAAGCCACAAAGTTATGACAGCTGGAGAAGACGGAACAATGTACACAGCAAAATGCAAAGAAAGCATGGAGAAAAATCTGAGGGCCTAAAGCAGCAGCAACTGTCTTCAATTTTCAGTGCAGAAAAAAAAAAAAATCTTCTTGTGCCATTTCCATAAAATTAGAATTTATTCTGATGAACCCCACCAGTTGCAGATGGAGCAGCGCACTTCATAACGGGATCACTTTGTTTTTCCTCAGTGTACACAGTGGATTTGAAATAACTCTCAAATAAAAATGTTATTAGCTGGAACAATTTTTTATTTTCGACAAGTAAAAGATTAAAAGTTTTGCTTGTCTGTAAATCTGCCCTTGTCTGTTATCCGGTAAGCCTCTGCAGTCCTGCTGTCTTTCCAGACTCAACACTCTGCCTACTGACTCAGAGTCCTGGGATTTCAGAAGCCTTCAGCTCGATCCCACACCGAACAACACTCTGCCAGCTATGACCTGATGCATTTACATGGAGCCACACATTCCAACTAGAATCGATGTATGCTATATTCGATCTGAATAAAAATGTGTCAGAAGAAGTGCAGAAATGCTCTTTACAAAACCGACAAATATTATATACGTTAACGGTGAAAAAAAGAATGTTGTCTGCGTTACACTAATTTCTGTGCATGCACTGTTGTCCCCTGTCCTCGTTTATTAACCATAAACCACCATTAGTAATACGATAATAACTATACAATATTGTACATCTCTGACACTTGCGATTAAGCACCAGAGTTTGCACTAAAGGGCAATGCATGCACAATTTTTCACCTTTTTTTTTTTTAATAACAATCCACGCGCAAAAAAGTTAATATTCTTGCGGCATAGCAGAGCTCACTCAGTCTTTTGAGACCAGATGGCTGCTGTAGGCTGTACAGAAAAGGATACGTTTTTTCCTTTTTTTCTTTTTTAGTTGATGTTAAAGCCATCCACAGACTCAGCAAGTTGAATGTTTAAAGTTTGCCTTAGTTTTGAGGCAAAGTGGCTAAAAGCAACATCCCAGTAGATTTTGCCTGGTGACTTTGGGAATAGTTAAAAGAGCAGCTGTTGAGGATCTTACTTGGCGGTGGATTAAAAACAATAGCGCCTGTTACATAAAAGGGGCAGGGATCGCTTTGTGCCTCAGAAACTAGAGTTTGAAACTTTAAAATGTGCCCAAAAGATAAAGTCCCTGCTCTAGTTAAACAAAATAGGAGCCCAAAAGATTTTGCAGTTTTACTTTAAGCTATTTAAAAACTTTGAGCCTTATTCTGAATAAGATTTGAATTTTAGCAAAACTTGCCTTTATAAATCATTATCATCAAAAACACTGGAACCAAAACCTGTCATGTCTTTTTCTTTTCTTACTGAATTTACTGTGTGTATAGTGAAATGCAGTGATTTTAAATCAAAGATGGATAATGAAAACGAAAAAAAAATTTATATTTTCAAACCTGCAACTGTGACTTAATCTCACATAAGAGAGTTACAACATTTTGTGAGGCCTGCTGAAGTTTGTTTGAAGAGGTCTGATGGTAATGTGTTAGCGTATCAAATCTAAAATTAACAGCAAAAATAGTCCTGGCAGCTCAAATGTTCCCTTCGTCTTCTTTTAACTTCGAGACCTCTGATGAGAGACTAACTGCAATAGACGTATTCAGAGCCGCGTGATTCTACTTCATCTGGCAACAAGAGATACTGCTTTCTGATTGGCTGACAGGTTGGCGATCGAAGACGACTCAGCTGTATGGATGAACTAAAGCTCAACAATCTGCATTACGCCTCATTCATTCATTCATAGATTCACTGTTGCGAGCCGACTTTAATCCCTTCTCACGAGTGTGAAAGGTCCCGTGCGGCATGTGATTGTGTGAGCGGTTGATTGCAAACTAAATCGGATGCAAAACCTGACCGCTCTTGGAAACTGCTGAGTCATTGCGTCGTGATTCAGGCGGGTGTAAGCATTCCTTTCTGTATTCAGAGGCGTCTTTATCCATGCGCGGATCTTTGGGTTTGGTTGACGGGGAGATTCAAGCCGATTGTCACTGAACCTCGCATCCGGCGCTCTGCGCCCAGTCGCCACCGGCGTGGAACTGCCCAGTCTGGACCGACAAGGGCGCCAAACCACGCGCCGCCTGCTGTGCGGGAGGGATGAAAGCATGGGCGATAATGCTAGCTTGTTTAGTTTTTGTGGTTGCCCTAATCCCTGGTTGACACTTGTCCAGATTTACAGTGTGGCCAGATCTACGCCTCCCGTGAGTGATCCTGACACCCTTAATTATCCTGCACCGTGTGATTCCTTGCATACTTTGTTTTCCTTTCCTCCTGACCGCTCACCATCCCCCTGCCTGGCTCCATCTTCTCTCTCTGTTGCAGGTGGAGCATGGGGATATGGCGAAGGGGTCCACTTCCTGCTCTGGCATCCGGACAGACACAGCGGCCTTGGCCCATCTCCCCAAATAATTTGGCTCATGTAAAATCAACTTTGAAATAATTTATTGAGCCCCTCAGTTGGGGTTTTTAGCATTTGGCAGTTTGAATTGTGATTTTTTTTTTTTGATGAAATAAAAAAAAAAAACATTCGAACAATCTTGCACGCTAAGCAACCAAGTGACTGGTGAGAATAAACCTGATTTACTGTCATAACCTCCTCTGTTAGATCTGTGTCTGGCGTGACTGTGACTTGAACCCAGTGCGATTGTTTTACATATCAAAAGTGGAGGGAAAGAGATAATAATTAGAGATGACCTTGTTTGCTTATGGGTAGCATCAACTTAAGAGTTTGGCCTGATTTTAACTGAGGAAAGAAACCAGCAGCTCGTGCATGTGTTTCTGCACTGGCTTTTCCTCTATGAAGCCTAAATAAGCAGCTCATCCGAGGTGGATGCAGAGAGGCTATTACAAGACTTCTAGCTTCTAGTTAACAGAACCGACTTTCAACAGGCATTATCAACTGCAATATTTAAGACCAATTCAGAAATTTCCATTGGAGGAGAATTCAGAGTAAATATTTAGATTTTAGAGATGCAAACTAAAAAAAAAATCGGCTGTGCAACATTTAGTCTATTTACAGAAAAAGAAAGGAGAACAATTAAAAAGCCACAAAGTTATGACAGCTGGAGAAGACGGAACAATGTACACAGCAAAATGCAAAAGCAAGCATGGAGAAAAATCTGAGGGCCTAAAGCAGCAGCAACTGTCTTCAATTTTCAGTGCAGAAAAAAAAAAAAAAATCTTCTTGTGCCATTTCCATAAAATTAGAATTTATTCTGATAGAAAGGCCCACCAGTTACCCAGATGGAGCAGCGCACTTCATAACGGGATCACTTTGTTTTTCCTCAGTGTACACAGTGGATTTGAAATAACTCTCAAATAAAAATGTTATTAGCTGGAACAATTTTTTTTATTTAAAACAAGTAAAATTTCATGTGTGACTGCGATCTATGTGCGTATTTACCAGGACAGTAAAATGCCAGTGTATATAAGGGTGGCCATTCTCCCTGTGTCTGTAGCTCACTGCCCTATTTAAGAGATGTTTCATCATGGACGGGAATGCACAGAAAGACTCATGTACATTTCAGATACTGCCTAAAGGTTTCAATGGGTTGCAATCCCATTGCTATTTCCAGATCTATAGCTCCACGCGATGCCTACGCTCCCAGGAGAAATTAAGAGTGATTGATCTCTTCTACCTGATTCTTTTCTCTTTTTTTTCCTCGCACTTATTTTTGGGACTCTATTTACACATACTAACGACCCACATTCTTTATCCCTGTAGGTAGAAGGAAGCAACCGAGTGCAGATTGGAAGGATTGATTTGCGGAGGCGGGAGGGGGTGGGGGTCGGCTCGCCTCAAACACACGGAGCACGTGTGTGTGTGATAGGGTTATGGCGGTGCCAAGCGCCGCAATGATGCAAATTACCTTCTTTGTCTTTTTGGCGCAATTGTTGCTAAGGGTGTATCGCTGGCACGCAGCGTGTGGCGGCGTTCAGCGCCGCCACGCCGAAATGGAAAAAGGCGTTTAATAACAGCAACTGCTGGGCGTTTGGTGTTTTAAATGAGCCGGTTAGTAATGATGCTACAGGCCCTTTTTGGTTGGAAATCATAAATACGCTTGTTAAACATGCTTTATTTTTTTTTTTCTTTACTTGATGATACGATGCTAGAAATCCATCTCTGACCTTTGTGATTTTCCTTTTCATCAGCTTCTGATAATCCAACATTGTGGCCAAGGGAGAGGGAGCTCGAGATGAGATAAAAATCTATTTCTGATTGATACAGAAATATTAGTGATGGGAAGTAGGCTAATCTGGGTTTTAAATTATCAGTGGTTCTGTGTCCTCATGCATAATACATACTGTAAATAAGCTGTTATATAAACACCATCTATGTGCTAACTGCTTGGGTTCAGAGCTTAAAAGATGCCATTGCCCTGCACCTGTATTATCATATTTTGGCATATATGGATTCACATGGAATCGATACTTTTTTGAATTTTAATTAAGCAACCTTATCAAAACTAGATTCTTAATTGGTCTTAAAACTCCATAAAACAACTGCGCTTACAAACTCTGGCCTTCCACAGTCAAACTCCACTTTAAAAGTCCTTTTCACCTCTGCGGTAGGTGAGAAACACTGGGCAGACAAACAAACTGGGCAGAAAATAAAAATATTTTCTTTTAATTACTTATCTCTCATAAGTGGCTGCTCGCTCTCCCTCCATTTTCAAGAGCGTGCTCTTGCTAATTCCCACCCACAGCCAATCAGCAAACAGAAAAACCTGACATAAGGTCGCTAAGTCAACGGCTGACAGGTTGGCGATCAAGACGACTCAGCTGTATGGATGAACTAAGCTCAACAATCTGCATTCGCCTCATTCATTCATTCATAGATTCACTGTTGCGAGCCGACTTTAATCCCTTCTACGAGTGTGAAAGGTCCCGTGCGGCATGTGATTGTGTGAACGGATTGATTGCAAACTAAATCGGATGCAAAACCTGACCGCTTTCTTGGAAACTGCTGAGTCATTGCGTCGTGATTCAGACGGGTGTGAAGCATTCGTTTCTGTATTCAGAGCGCCTTTGTCGCAAACGCGGATCTTTGGGTTTGGTTGACGGGAGATTCAAGCCGATTGTCACTGAACCTCGCATCGACGCTCTGCATCGGTCGCCACCGGCGTGGAACTGCCCCAGTCTGGACCGACAAGGACGCAAACCACGCCTTCGCCTGCTGTGCGGGAGGGATGAAAGCATGAGGCGATAATGCTAGCTTGTTTAGTTTTTGTAGTTTGCCTAATCCCTGGTTGACACTTGTCCAGATTTACAGTGTGGCCAGATCTCGCCTCCCGTGAGCCGTCCTGACACCCTTAATTATCCTGCACCGTGTGATTCCTTGCATACTTTGTTTTCCTTTCCTCCTGACCACCACCATCCCCTGCCTGGCTCCATCTTCTCTCTCTGTTAGCAGGTGGAGCATGGGGATGGCGCGAGGGGGTCCACTTCCTGCTCTGGCATCCGGACAGACACGCGGCCTTGGCCCATCTCCCCAAATAATTTGGCTCATGTAAAATCAACTTTGAAATAATTTATTGAGCCCCTCAGTTGGGGTTTTAGCATTTTGGCAGTTTGAATTGTGATTTTTTTTTTTTTTTTGATGAAATAAAAAAAAAACATTCAGACAGTGCGCTAAGCAGCAGGCGAAGCTGGTGAGATAAACTGATTTACTGTCATAACCTCCTCTGTTAGATCTGTGATACGTGTGACTGTGACTTGAACCCAGTGCGGTGTTTTACATATCAAAAAGTGGAGGGAAAGAGATAATAATTAGAGATGACCTTGTTTTGCTTATGAGTAGCATCAACTTAAGAGTTTGGCCTGATTTTAACTGAGGAAGAAAACAGCAGCTCGTGCATGTGTTTCTGCACTGGCTTTTTCCTCTATGAAGCCCTAAATAAGCTCATCCGAGGTGGATGCAGAGAGGCTATTACAAGACTTCTAGCTTCTAGTTAACAGACCGACTTTCAACTTGGCATTATCAACTGCAATATTTAAGACCAATTCAGAAATTTCCATTGGAGGAGGGGAATTCAGAGGTAAGTATTTAGATTTTAGAGATGCAAACTAAAAAAAAAATCGGCTGTGCAACATTTAGTCTATTTACAGAAAAGAAAAGGGAACAATTAAAAGCCACAAAGTTATGACAGCTGGAGAAGACGGAACAATGTACACAGCAAAATGCAAAGAAAGCATGGAGAAAAATCTGAGGGCCTAAAGCAGCAGCAACTGTCTTCAATTTTCAGTGCAGAAAAAAAAAAAAATCTTCTTGTGCCATTTCCATAAAATTAGAATTTATTCTGATGAACCCCACCAGTTGCAGATGGAGCAGCGCACTTCATAACGGGATCACTTTGTTTTTCCTCAGTGTACACAGTGGATTTGAAATAACTCTCAAATAAAAATGTTATTAGCTGGAACAATTTTTTATTTTCGACAAGTAAAATTTCATGTGTGACTCGTCTATATGCGTATTTACCAGGACAGTAAAATGCCAGTGTATATAAGGGGTGGCCATTCTCCCTGTGTCTGTAGCTCACTGCCCTATTTAAGAGATGTTTCATCATGGACGGGGAATGCACAGAAAGACTCATGTACATTTCAGATACTGCCCTAAAGGTTCAATGGGTTGCAATCCCATTGCTATTTCCAGATCTATAGCTCCACGCGATGCTACGCTCCCAGGAGAAATTAAGAGTGATTGATCTCTTCTACCTGATTCTTTTCTCTTTTTTTTTTCCTCGCCTTATTTTTGGGACTCTATTTTACAAATACTAACGACCCACATTCTTTATCCCTGTAGGTAGAAGGAAGCAACCGAGTGCAGATTGGAAAGTTGATTTGCCGGAAAGCGGGAGGGGGGGGTCGGCTCGCCTCCAAACACGGAGCACGTGTGTGTGTGAGAGGGTTATGGCGGTGCCGAGCGCAACAGTATTTGCAAATTACCTTCTTTGTTTTTTGAGCGCAATTGTTGCTAAGGGTGTATCGCTGGCCGCAGCGTGTGGCGGCGTTCAGCGCACGCCACGCCGTGGAAAAGGCGTTTTAATAACAGCAGCTGCTGGCGTTTGGTGTTTTTTAAATGAGCCGATTGTAATGATGCTACAGGCCCTTTTTTGGTTGGAAATCATAAGTACGCTTGTTAAACATGCTTTATTTTTTTTTTTCTTTGCCAGTGATACGATGCTAGAAATCCATCTCTGACCTTTTGTGATTTTCCTTTTTCATCAGCTTCTGATAATCCAACATTGTGGCCAAAGGGAGAGGAGCTCGAGATGAGATAAAAATCTATTTCTGATTGATACAGAAATATTAGTGATGGGAAGTAGGCTAATCTGGGTTTTAAATTATCAGTGGTTCTGTGTCCTCATGCATAATGCATTATGTAAATAGCTGTTATATAAACACCATCTATGTGCTAACTGCTTGGGTTCAGAGCTTAAAGATGCCATTGCCCTGCACCTGTATTATCATATTTTTGGCATATGGATTCACATGGGTCGATACTTTTTGAATTTTAATTAAGCAGCCTTATCAAACTGGATTCTTAATTGGTCTTAAAACTCCTCGAGCAACTCGCTGCAACTCTGGCCTTCCACAGTCCAAACTCCACTTTAAAAAAGTCCTTTTTCACCTCTGCGGTAGGTGAGAAACACTGGGCAGACAAACAAACTGGGCAGAAAATAAAAATATTTTCTTTAATTACTTATCTCTGTCGTCGCTGCTCGCTCTCCCTCCATTTTCCAGACGTACTCCTGCGCTAATTCCCACCCCACAGCCAATCAGCAAACAGAAAAACCTGACATGAGTCACTAGTCAACCAATAATTCAATGAAAATAAAACAGAATAGGTTGCACCCTGTTTTCACCTCATGTTTGCTATGTACATTGCAAACCAAGTACCCCACTTAAAGGGCCAATCTAACATTTTAAAGTGTGAAAGGATTTCACATTAAAACACTTTTAAATGACTCTTACTGACTATTTCTACTTTTCATTCTTTTTTTTATTGTCTTTAACCATAATGCCTGTGATTTTTAAAGTTTTTAACGGGTAAATTAAATTACACAAGGCTACATACCAAAAGTTCACAAAACTTTTTTTTTTATTCTTTAAATGCTAAAATTTTATATAAAGGCCTGTGTTTGTTTAAACAGCTACACAGATCAGAAGAATTATGACAACTTGAGTTATTTATTATCATATTTGCGAGGGACCAAAGTCCAAAGTTTCAACCGTCACACTGATCACAATGAGTGCACTTGTCTTTTTGGATGCGTGTGCATAACCGATGCATCGTCACCAGCAGGACTGACCTTGTTGAGCTCGGGCATTGATCAGCTCATCGACTCATCCACTCGGAGAACACAAAAACCCATTTATCATAGGCAGGGGTTTTATTCTGCCGCTGCTGCTCTTACTGGCAGAAAATCAATCTATTCTTATCAGTTAATACGCCAACAGGTCACGGCAGAAATGCGTGAACATGCACGGTACAAGCCAAGGCTCTGATTAGAAAAGATGGAAACGTTAATGCTAATGTGGGATGGAATTGGGGGAGGGTGGTACACTAAGAAGAGGTCAACTCAGAAAGACATATGTCACTGCACTATAATGGACCAGACCGATGCTCCATTGTACAACGTTTTTTAATCCTCAGATGATGGTGAGCAGGGATGTAAAATGAATTTCATTGGAGACTCGCTTTCTTGTGCCAATCTCAACCTTGCTGTTTGGAACGTCCCAGGGAGAAGAAGTTAGGAGTGCATAGTTCCTGCACTGCATGTTCATCGTTAATCATTGATTTTTAGGTTGTCATTCTAGTAACCTTAAATCTTCCTGATTTTCCTCTTCTGAGTTTCAGGCAAAAGAAAATCACATAAATATAGCGAGGGAAGAGCAGGAATCTCCCAGAGGCTTCGTCTTTCCATCCTGGTCTGCACTGGAAACAGAATTATAAGGAACACTGACCTGGGACATGACAGCATTATCAGTGGATATCTTTTTGGATGAGAGCTCCACAAAACTAACGTCATGCTCAAATAACCCATGGCGGTGCCAACAGCCCGCCCACGTGCTGTTTGTTATTTTTGCGACTAAACCCGAGTGAAAAGTCCGTCCCCTGTCAGCGGGCTATTGAAATTTATCAGTATTAGAATTATCTACATCTACGCCACTTTAGGACATAATCACAACACTTAGGTCAGACAGATGGTACAATCACCCACCGAGTATAAACGTATTTCAAGAGCAGACAAAACTCAATATATACAAAAACAGTGCTGTTTCTTAGTCGAGGGTCCAGTGAATGTCGTCCGGTAAAATAGTTTGTTCGCACAAAGTCGTTCGTCTGTAAATGCCACTGCAGCAAACTTCCGCACCCTTCATGTCTGTTTGCGATCGTAACTTCTGTTGGCTTGCAGATTTATTCCATAAAGTCGAAGCCTGAGGCACGGAAGCAGCATTTGACTACAATGACCACATATCAGTGTGAAGGAACCGGCCAATGACTGGCACAGTGACATCCCCAACCATGAGGTGGGTCAACAAGCGTTTCCATAGACGTCGACTTATTGCAAACAGAGAATTTCCCAAAGGGCCTGTGTATTTTAATGAAGCTGCCTGCTCGTGGAATGGAGCTGGTGTTTGCAGGTGGGATTATATGTGTGTTGGTGTGTGTGTGTGCGTGTGCGTGGTGTGGTGTGTTTGAGATAAACAGGAGCATGAGGAGAGGTGGAGGCAGGACGGAGCGGGATGGCTTTTAGTGAACGTATCAGGTTTTGGCTGGATTAAGTAGTCTCTTAATTACATGCTCTGTTTGTTGTGCGGAGTAAATAGCAAGCGGAAGAATTGCGCTTGGCATCTTCGAACAAATGCCATGTAACAATGTGTCATTGGCAATCACAGCTTACAGCACTCACAGAGACAGAGTCAATACCTGCTAATGGACACAGGAAATCTGCAAAGCATGCCCAGAATGCCTATTTAGCCCAGTTATGACGGCGCCATTGCTTCATGATGACGCTAAATGCTAATTGACGTACGGTTTTTCAGAGACTGACACAAGCAGGTGAGCGGTGAGCACATTTTAACAAGAGGGTTTTCTTTTAAAAATACAATTCTTCATAGACATTCATTCTTCCCCAAGGAATTTTAGATTTCTGATCAGATGCATGGGCGAAAAACTAAAAGAATATTTATCCATCATAATATTTAATGAGCATCATCTTTAATAAAAAGTCGCATTTTTTTTTTTTTCATTTTTTAAAACATGACTTTTGCATCTGACTATGCTTTAGCGTCAAATCTCCAGATGCTTTTTTCCATGCATGCCTACTTACACCGTATAATTTCACTGCATGTCACTCCTTGCTCTATCTATGCACCTAATAGTCTGCCATGATCTGCTTTAATCTTAAACTTAAGAAGGCGGTGGAAAGGAAAGGCAGCGTTCCGCTGAGCTGAAGTGATACTTGTCAAGTCATCTGATTACATTTGCATGGCAAAAGTGTTCCATTCTACAATGGCAGAGACTCTGTGATGTCTCTCGACTGTAAGCATACCAGACTGTGCCCATCACATCACCCTCACACAAAGCAAACCCAGCCCAAATCAGCAACTCTGACTCATTATTGAATACCTCATCTTCTTCTTGTTCGTGTCCTTTGCTGTCTCGGTACAGAAATGGATTATTCAGGTTATCTTTTTTTTTTTGCTTTTTTTTCTTTTTATTTGTATTTGGACAATTATTCACTGTGTGTCAAATGATAAAACAACAATCATATAAAAAAAAAAAGGGTTCTTACTGTGGAAAGATTTATTTTGTTGCGCATTTTATCCAGCATCCCTCTATTCATATGATCTTTATTACCAAGATGTAGTTTGATGTATTCTGTGTGTCATGCGTTTCTTTATGTAACAACACAGTAGTTGATTTAGACTTGCTGTCACCAAGGATATCTGGAGGAATGTTGCCTACTTTGAAGAGGGTACTCAAGCCTGCAGCAATCACCATCCACTGGAGCCCAGAGAGGCTGGTAGCGACGAAGGTCGAAAGCAGCCTACAGCTAAAGATCTGGATGGACGTGATGCGGGACAAGATGCCCGCTGAGCTCGCTGAAAAGACAAAACAGACATCCTGCTCTGATGAAACACTTGGGGTGACAATGTTCCCCTTCAGTCAGCTGTCACCTGACATCTGCAGAGAAAAACACTTGCAGTTGGGTGTGGGGGAAACAGCCAATTAGGCAGAATTGCAAACTAGTTTTTTTAAAAGTCCATTGTTGTCACCTTTCTGCCAGTTAAGAAATAATCCTGCCCACACATATTCATTTTATTTGTCATTTTTGTACAGCCTTTGTTTTGTTTTTGTTTTTTTCTGACTTTCTCGGTGTGTTTTCATGGTTCTCATGGCCAGTATTTGTTTTCTTGCGCGTATCTCTAATACATTTTAAATCTGTTTCCAAAGGTCCGGTTCCAAGTTTGATATTAAACAAAGTGTATCTATCAAATGAACTCACGCAAAGTGAGTCAGGCAGTGCAGTTGTCACAGGAAACTGTGCGGAGAGCCTCACTTGCAGTTAATTAAATCCCCACAGCTGTCTGAGGGCAGCAGGTGTTGATACTGTGCTGTCGCTGACTGGAGTAGCGGCACGTCAGAGTGCAGCGGCGTGACGCACAGCCGTCCACTTTGTTTACCTTCATTATAAATCACATGCAAATGACACCAGGCCCCTCTGAATCCCCACACCCCCCTCCGCCACAAGTATCTGGCATAAATTAATATTCCACCTTGAATGTGGGAGTTGGATTACTTGAGCTCGTAAATCCTCCGCTGTTCTGGCCTACTTTGGATGAAAAATGCGTTCCGTTGAAATGAACGGGGTAATGAACCAAGTGTTGCCACTGCAGTCTCATTTCATGGTATTATGGTGATATTAAATAAATGTTTTCTTATTGTTTTCTTGCTACTGGTTACATGAGGGGTTACACTACATCATAAATGTAAAATTCCCTGATTGAGAACAACTGTATATTGGAAGTCCTTTGACTTTTTCAAAAGTTTTTTGAAAATTGCTACACTAAAATGATCTGCAGTAACTTATACCCTAATGAACACTCCAAATATTAGGACTTCAAAATTTGACCCTACGACCCTTTCCCCCACGTTTATTACCTTCTACATTCAAGAATTAGAGCATACTAAAGAGAATACTAAAAATAATAATAATAATAAAAATAATTTGGTTCACTTTTTTTCAATTATTACCAGCATAGCAGTGCTCGGATAACAACAGAATGTGGATCTACTGCTGCTCTGTCACCTGCAGAAACATCGGTTTTATCTCCCCTCTCCTATCTGAAGTGACCCGTTGTTAAAGAAAACGACATTCCAATGGCCAAGGTGCAATGCAACTTAATGGCACTGCACCTCCATCTGACATGTAACTGTCAGCCTGTGTGTTTCTCTGGCAAGTAAACACAATTGTCCCCCCTAAATCTCGCCTCTCCCCCAGTTCTGTGGGTGATGAACAACAGAGGTGGAGCGGAGACGAAGCCGAAGACGACGGACACGTGTGGTGTGATAATGGATGGTGGATGGCTGCCATTACGACCTTCCCTCTGCACTGCAGTGCACTGTGAGCCACATGAAATCAAATTACTGCTGAAGAGGAGGATCAACAACACCCCCTCCAGTCCCCACACCTCCCCTCCTCCCCATCCACCCCCCCATCTCCTATCTTCTGTTCCTGCTGGTCACATCTGGATGCACCTCTGGGAAGGGGTTTTAATTTGATTCATTTATTTATTTCTGTTCAGAAAAGAACGCTGGTTAAATCTAGAATCTAGTCCTTTGTGTCCGTCAGAAATCTTGTGTGATCAAACCAAGAAGAAACATAGCAACAACCCCCCAACAACCAATAAACACAACAGGAAACATGGAAGAGGGCATCAAAGAAGAGGGAATGGTGGCGGCGGTCTTGGGACTATTGGGGTGAATTCCAATTCCTCCCTTAACCCTCAATCTCAACCCTCAATCTCAAAAATCACGGCTTCACGTTACTTGTATCCCTCGTTGTGTAGCGACGAAGGACTTCTTCTTTTTCGTCGTCATCTTTTTCGTCTCCTTCTTCGTCGTCGTCGTCTTCTTGACAGACTGGACGTAGCTTTGGCGTAAGGCCGCCCCCCACAGTCTGTAGACGTAACTGCACTTAAGGGGTGTCCCATTTCTAAGTCACAAGATAGCCCTGACACTTATTTTTGAGGGCCGAGATTGAGGGCCAAGATTGAGGGTTAAGGGCGAGGGTTGAGATTGAGGAGTTAAGGGAGGAATTGGAATTGGCCCTTGGTAACAAAAACACAGACTTTGGTTTTGGTGGTGGCACGACTGGGCGGAGAAATTACATAAAGCAGCTCAGTCGGAACAACAACAGGCTGATGATCTTCATGTGTGACCATTGTATTACATTTAGAAGACCCAACTGGCCAACTGAAAGCAGACGTTAATAACCAGCAGAGTAGAATACAGACGAGCGTTTCGCTTCTTAATCTGTACATGTGACCCCCTCGCCCCCACAGACCTTCGAACATCATGTATTGAGTTGCAGTTTTCTCGTTGCTTTGGATTGTTTATCGTAAATTTGTGTTTCACACTGCGAGTCCTTTTTTTTGTCACCGCCCTGAGATGCTCCGTACTAATTTTAATGCGCCTTTGTGATAAATTTGGTGCTCAATAGATCTTTTGTCTCCTTGGGTGGCCTTTTTACCGTCACTCTGAAGTAATTTTAGGTCACGTCCCCATTTTTTTTGCCAGTTGTCATTTTGAGTTTTCTTGTGGTTATTTTACGCCTCTTTCAAGTCATTTTCTGACTTTGTTGAAGTTTGTTTCTTTCTTTCTCTTTAAACGTTTTAAATGTGTCCTTGTGTTTCTCTGACTGACAGTCCAAAAAGTTATCTTGTTATTCTGAGCTTCATCCAATAGGTTCTGGTCTCCATAGAATGCCCGCCCCGGTCCGTCTAGATCCCCTCCTGGTCTTTTCTCTCCAGACGACGTCTCCTCTTTGATTCCATGGAATAAAAAAAATATATGTATAAAGTTGAGGTGGGAAAGAAACTGCAGTAATCGTTTAACATCACATAAATTCAATATATTCATAATGCCCAGACTCCCTAAAAGTGCTTGGGAGTGCATTTGGTGAGTCCATAAGTCACAACATTGTCAGAAAGACGATGGTGATGCATGAGGTCGCCGACTCCTGCGACACTGGAGAACAGGTACTCTGTGTCAGGTAAGTGCAGCCCTAATTCCTTCCGCTGGCCTAATGTGTTTTTAATGCAGCTGTGTGACTTATGTTGCTGTCACTCGGCTGGCCTCATAGGAATGCCAGGACGCTGGTGGGTGGCAGACGGGGACTGGGGGGGTTCGGGGGGTGCGGGGGAGGTGATGGCTGGGATTAATCAGAGTCGCAGAGGCATCAAGCGTTTGATCAAATCCATATTGACTGAGCTCACCGAGAGGGCTGCATCCCTGGAAGTCCAAAATAAACCAGGATGCCCGGATGGGGATGAATGGATGAGCCCGGCTTGTTCAGCACTGCGGTGAAAGGCACAATACAGATTGACTTCAAAGGCAATTTATATCAGTGACACCACGCGGAGGCAGGTGCATTTCTCACTGGTTTATGCTTCTGTGCTAATGTTATTAATCGTGTGTGTGTGTGTGTGTGTGTGTGTGTGTGTGTTTTGAGACTTATTGTGCAGCCATTATGCAGCAATGCATCACCAGATAAGGGTCATCTCACATTCAACCACAGCACACTTCTTCTCTCTGCGATGCAAATGAGAAAAGCTGCATTTAAATTCATGCCTTTAAATTTGAATGTAAGTTTTTCAAAGTCATCTTTGTTTGTAGAAATAGAAATAGAAATAGAAATAGAAATAGACGGCGGAGGAACGTCGTGTATAAATACTTGGTCATGATTCAGCAAAAAGTTTTTTTGTTCTTACCATGATTGGAGGTGGAGTTCTTGCTCCAGTGACATAATGATAATGTAATAATGTACATATAACAATGCAAAGTACAGGTGACATCTACCAGTGAACTGTGACAGTCTTCTAATGGCGCCGCAAATATTAGAAAGTCACTCTTTTGACAGACACTCTCTCCTTTGTTGTGTGTTTGTTTGTTTCTTGCAGCACCGGCATGAGACCAGTTTGGATACATCAGTCTCAAAATAGAAAAAGTGGAAAATGATGAATTCTAAGAGAACTCACACAGCAACAACATAGTATATCATTTCAGCAACTCATCACCCTCCTCATACGTTTGCATGCAAATGACTCGATTGTCTTCCAAGATTTAAAGCATTTTTTATTTCATAGAGTGTAATATTAAAGAAAATCCATTAAATCAGTGACAGGACAACCAGCGAGACTAAATTAATCTTCTTTCCCTTTTGTTTAAAGAAACCAGGCGACCCAAAGACACTGCAAGGTAAATGAGATTCTGCTATTCAGTGGAAAAAAGGATAAAACGTTGATGAAAAAAAAGGAATTCCAGTTCATTTCCGGGTGGTCTATATCTTCCAATGGAAAAAAAGCATTCTGAAATACTCTTTCTCTCTCTCTGGTCCAGTTTTCTCCAGGCTTCACTGCAAGAATGGTTCCAACATCTGGGCTCTCTGCTAAAAAAAAAAAAAGTCTCAAACGTTTAAACTCGACAAGCCTCCATTTTTCAGATTAGTCGGTTTATTAAAATAGTATTTGCGCTGTGCTGTGTTGTTTTTGCGCCCGTGTCCCCGTGGCCATGATAATCCCTCCACATCCTTCGCTAATCAGCGAGGGGGAAAGGGAACGCGGCCGCACCGAGCTCAGGGTTGAGCTTTAAAAAATGCATGTTCTTCCTCTGAACACGCGTCACAGCTCGCAGGGGGAGCGCTCTCTCTCTCTCTCTCTCTCTCTCTCTCTCTCTCTCTCTCTCTCTCTCTCTCTCTCTCTCTCTCTCTCTCTCTCTCTCTCTCTCTCTCTCTCTCTCTCTCTCTCTCTCTTCCCACCACCCCCGCCTCCCTCCCCCACCCTCCCTGCGGGGGAAGAGCCACCACAGGCAGATGAAAACTCCACGCAGGGTAATGACATGCATCGCTACCGCCTGCATGAACAGGCGACGGATCGGCGCTGAAGGTGAGGACACTTCCTGAGCAGAGCCCAAGAAGAGAGAATGAGGCCATGCCGGGGTGTGCAGTGTGTGTGTGTGTGTGTGTGTGTGTGTGTGGAAAGTGGGATTTGTTCGGGGCAGCAGGTTTTCCTGCCAACTAATTGTGTTTTCCCAGCCTTGTGCCTGCCAATAATTGGTCCTGCGGTTTCTCCCGGGCCGGCCCAGACTGCTACACAAAGGTCACAGGTGTTCTGAGAAACAAAAACCTATGACACCGCAGTCCAGGCCAGGTGCTAAAAAGTCTCTCTTTTTTTTTTTTATTCCTTAGTTTTCATATGCAGCGTGAGAGCAAGAGAAGCCAAGCCAAATACTAAAATTCACCGGACTTTGATGGAATTATGCCCAGGCTAAACGGACCTTCACATCCATCCACGTGGATTTGACTCTTCTCGTCTCTTTACTCTTTTATTTACCTGTGAATCTTTTATCACTTTAAATAATGGATTTGCCACAAATAAATTAGCAGCCGCCGCAAACAGTCGTTCTATATTTGGTGCTGCACATTCACGATGCCCCCTTCTGTCTGCATTTCTTCCATCCATTTTTCTGTCTGCTCCTCGGAATTTTCTGACAAAAATGTTGAACCCAACGATTTTTGCGACAGGAAAAAATGATTTTGAGAGCATTTAGAAATGGAAAAAAATCCATCCATAAATAACTAAACTTGACACATGGATAAATCAGATTTTAAGTCCGTTTGATCCATCTATGGGCAATATTCAATACGCCTCTGCAAAAGTGTAAATCCATCTAAATACTGCCGTCAGTTTTACATCCTTTCAACGTGACTTTGGGCAAAGCAAATTTGTTAATATTCACAATTCCACATCATCTTTTGACTTAAGAACAACTAGATGAATAGAACGAACTGATCATGTTGATCTGTGAATGTGGCAGCATGGTTTCATGTATTCAATCATATATGTTGCTTATAAACAAGCCTTATCTGAGAGGTAAATGCAAGGAGGAAGAGGACTTGCAATTGTACTTTGTCGAAACTTTATAAATATCGCATTTATTTTGCGAAAAACTGTCATGGAAACGCAGCTTGTGTCTGTCCGTGTGTGTGTGTGTGTGTGTGTGTGTGTGTGTGTGTGTGTGTGTGTGTGTGTGTGTGTGTGTGTGAGCAAATATGTTTCTTCATTATTTCTACATTTACCTGTGTAAGGTATTTGCGTGGCCGCTGTTCCTCCGGAGGCTCTCGCCGTTGGTGAGTGGCCTCCTCGCCAGCATGGCCCCTCCCCCGGGGCTGAGCGCCGCGTAAACGACAAGCATTATTTATCTCATTAGCGATAAATATAACCCGCTGCACCGCTACATTTTCAGGTAACAGCGGTAATAGCGGCGCCATGACATCGTTAAGTCCCTTTTTCCTCTCTTCTCGCTGCCTCATCGCTGTAACGAGGGCCGATTTCCGCCAACAGCAGGCGCGCAGTTTTATCTCCAGGCCATTTGGAATTTCGACTTTTTTTCTTCCTCCTCCCTCAACCTCGTTTCACCTGCGTTGAATGGCGCTGAATCTTTGGCCTGCGAGGCTGCGCCAGCTGCGCCAGCTGCACCAGCGGCGGCGGCGGCTACTTATTGACAAATGCGGCGCTCTGATTGGACCGTCCCTTGGTCGGCACGCAGCGGAGGGATGATACAGTCGTATCGGGGCGAGCGCCACCTCCTCCATCCGCCGGCCCTGAGATGAATTAGATGGCCATTTTTCGTATTGATTTGGTTCGGTATTGATTTCTTTTGTTTGATGCGCCCCGGGCAAGCCAGCCAGCGCCTGTGATTGGTAACACAGGACCCGGCTGTGTTTGTATTGGACCAGGGCACCCCGGTGGTGAAGACTGAGCCGTCTCTGTTATGCTCTCAGCAAATTGTTGGCGCCATCATTGACCGAGCGCGGCTAATTCAAGCTTTTACATTAAAACAACACAAAGGAACGTAGACCTTTCTTCTTGCACTGGGTGTGTCGCCGCCATCCTCCTAATGCCAGGCTGTTGTTCCAGTCAAACTAGTGGTGTGTCGCACTGAGAGGATCACACGGCGGAGCAAGCAAATCTTTTCCAAACAAACCTCTGTTTGTATGCAACAATGAGCATCGTCAATATTGTGAATTCCCCCCCAGTGCAGCCGGGCAGTACAGGGTTAAAAAAAACAAAGCAAACAAAATAAACTTAATGAGATTGGGCGAGCGCGTCAAACTCAAAGCTCAGAGTATAAAGTTTAGACATGTTGTTTCTAGTAGGTTTTTGGGTTTTTTTCTCTTTATTGATTGATTGAGTGATTGATTGATTATTCTCTATAAAGTCCCTTAGATGTTTGCTTTTGAAAGTTCAGCAGTTTTTGGAATCATCGGACCAGCAGCCTGTCTTACACCAACAACCACGTCCAAAGTCACTTTCTGACTGTGTTTTTAAATAAAGAATAAAACAGAGATTCAAACAAGATGAAGGGAAAATACACACTGCATTTGTCTCTTACTGTGGCTGGTTTCTGACCACAAAATGTCACAGTAACACACTTTAAGCTTCCCTTTCAGCCCGGCCACATTTTTTTTTTTTTTCTTTTTTTAAATGCACACTGATGTAGTTTATTTTGAAAGGAAGCACCTGCCTCCTCCGTCGCCCCTCTGTCTCTCAGCAATGTTCTCTCTTCCGAGTCAATCCATCCCATCACACTTGCCACGCTGCCCGCCGCCCTCGCCGATCACTTTTCCAAAGGCCAATGCACTGGAGCAGATAATTACACACCAGCCAGCCTCACTTCCACCGCTCGCGCGGCACAGCACAGCACCTCGGTCTCCTCGGCGAGCGGCGCAGGCAACCTGCGATGACGCAGGAATGAAACCAGGAGCAAATTCCATATTCAGCGTGCGGCGATAAACCAGGACACACACACGGCAGGCAAGCTGTCGTCGCTGTGACATTGCCGAAGGCATTTCAACCCCTCTTCCCCCCTCCTAACCAAAATAGATCAGATTTGTTGTCGCTGTGGTTGTTGTCGTCGTTGTTTCCTCATCATCTCCGCTGTGGGATCCTCTCTCCACTTTAAAGACCAGGACTTCACTCCCACTCCGAGGCGCTGACACGGCGCCGAGTTGCAGCTCTCAGAAGAAAGTCTCACAGGTGACATCACTTCCTCTGGCAGCAACAGGCATTGTGGGTATATTTTAAGAGCGGAACAGCGGCTCCGGAGCGAAGGAAAGGTCAGGAGGGTGAAATGAGGTTGAGATGAAAGGAGACTTTTTTTTTTTTTATTCACGGCCACATTTTGAGTCGTTCTTAAGTCTAATCACTCCTGTCGTGAGCGCATATCAAGCGGAGGCATTGGTGCCGCGCCTCATCCGTCTTGTCTTCACTGAGGCGTGCGTGAGATGATGTGGACCTCTTTTTAGGGCTTCTTCTCCGATTCTCCATTTTTAATGTGCCAAGTTGTGTCCTCAGTTGTGTGCCAAACAAGTTTTTTCCTTCCTTTTTTCTAAAAAAAAAAAAAGTGAGATCCAAGTTTAGTTACGAAGGGCATGTGTGAGTGTTTCACTGGTGTGTGTGTGTGTGTGTGTGTGTGTGTGTGTGTGTGTGTGTGTCAAAATTAATGTGACATTGTGCTACAGGTAATAATGCATGTGCATATCTGTACGTGTCACATTAATTTTGTAAGCCCTGTGGTCCAGAACAGATGAGTCACGTGTGTGTGTGTGTGTGTGTGTGTGTGTGTGTGTGTGTGTGTGTGTGTGTGTGTGTGTGTGTGTGTGTGTGTGGCGCGCGCCGGAGGGCCTTTTTGTACAGAGACAAATGAGTCCACCTTTGTCTTTGTGTTTGTGTTGTGTGTATATTTCTGTACATGGATTTGTCGAGTTTGTTCATTATGTGTTTTCTTTTTTTTTTGCATGTAACATTTCGACCAACTCCATTACAGTTTGTTCTGCCATTTTTAACACTGTGTTGACAGCGAAAGGTCCGAACCTCTTGTTTTAAAATCAGGTTGATAGAGACTTGTTGCTTTACTCCATTTTAAAATGGTAAAGCAAATAATTGGGTTTCCAAGTTATATCTTGGTCCATATGATAAGTCATGAAATGAATGAATGGGATCAAACCTGTGTCCTCCTGTCTGTGAGGTGACAGACTCTTTAATCTTATTACATTTTCTTTCACTTTAGTTACAACGAAAAAGCTTTTTGAAAAAAGACGTTTTGAAGGAATGTATAGAAGACGGATCACATGGGTTTTAATGGAATAAAACAACTGTGGCTTTTATATTCAGTTATTTTTTTCTTAAAGATGGAGAAAGATGGGATAAATGTTGTCACGGCCAGGGTAGAAAAATAAATAATACATTTTAATTAAAAAAAAAAAAAAAAAAAAACAGGTGGAGGATTTCTCCTTTTCACCAAGCATCTGCGAATTATATTAACAAGATCTTCTAAACTAAGTTGGCCATATATTACGTTATTAAGTTTATTAAGTCTGTTATGAAAAAAAATATATAAAAAAAAATGGGAAACACAAGACCACTGTAGTAATGATGCCACAGATCCAATAATCTACAGATACTTATGGATCAGTTAAACAAGCTGCCCATCTTTTTTTCTGTCCAGATTTAAAAGCAAAGGCTGGTAATATTGTTACATCTATGAAAATCAAAACAATGTTTGACATGAGCAATTTTTAAATATTCCTGAAAATGTGTTTTTGACACTTACTCTCGCTGAAGTGTGCAGTTTATTTCTGTCTCCAACTCATTTCCTGCACCAGTGAGTTCAGTGTTTTACCTCATTTAAGTATTTTAAATTGTTTTTCATAGACAACGATCAAATTCTCAGCACCGTGGATTTAAATTATGACCTGCCTTGACTTCACATTAGCACAAGGACGCTGTTGTTGCCTTTGTGCTTGGCGGTGGAGAATATACAGAAAAGATAATAACCTCAGTCCTCCATTTCAACATTTTGAGGACGTTTGCTTTAAAAACCTCTGTCGAGGCGACACGATGGTACTGTTTTGCCTTTAGAGAGAGAACAAGTTGCAGCTGGGGGCATTGATTTCACTGATTTCTGTGAGTCTGTCATTGGCAGTTGTCGTCCCTGGTAGCGCTCCTTTATTTCATTAGGTCCCATGTTGTTGAAAAAGTGGAGTCCCACAGAAACTCTGCAGCCTGTTGGAATAAACAGCAGAATGACTGGGCGGTTAGAACACAATCAAAGGAAAAGAAGCGAGTTCCACCCACAACCAGCGGCTGACCCTTCAGGGAACGGAGCGCTAAAACACTTTTTAAACTCCTGCTGAATGCAAGCAAAAAAAAAGGGGGGGGGGGGGACACATTTGAAATGTTTTGGAACACTGAGAACTCGCTGCTTTGCCTCTGCTGTTTTTTAAATGTCAGTAATTTCTCTCCTGAGTGCTCGGCCTGTTCTGGAATTTGTCTCCAGTCGGCAAAAATGAAGAGGCGTAAATGCTCAAACTCGTTATCGTGAACTTCAGCACTCCACGCAGCATAATGTGGCAGAGCTTGTAGTGTAAATGCAGTCAAATGAAACGTAGGCTTGATCTCCAGGCAGCCAAATGGTAGAAGTTGAGTTCAGTATTCTCCGCACTGCCTCTTCAGTATCTGTATCGTTTGACGTAAAAGACTCGTATTCAAATTAGTCATCTTTTTGACCAGAGGCAACGCTAACTGACTAAACACATTGTCATATATTGTTTAGTTTTTTTTTCAACGAGTGCATGTAATAAAATGTTCTTATTGTTTAACTTAACCTTATAATTTATTTATGAAGGTACCTCAGGTTGTGTGTGGCAGCAGCGACACGCAGCAGTGGCTCCCTGTGTCTTCGTAACGCCTGGCGGATTAATTCTACGAAGGCAGCGCTCGAAAGCAGAAGGCGTAAGACAGACAGGTCCGTTCGAGATCCAGCCGCTGAATAAATTATTCATAAATCATTGAATGAATCAAATTGAAAACGTTTATTTATAACATGGAAATCTTGTGTGGGTTGCACTGGGCGGAGGGGGGTGGGATAGAGGAGAAAAGGGGGGATGCAGGCGGGGGGCAGAGGGGGGTGTTGGGGGAGAGAACAGCGACAGCTCGACAAAAACACAGCAGTGAGGGATTTGCAGTTAGAAGCAGGCAGTCGTGAATGTGAACATAACAGGAATATTTGATTTAGTTGGCAGTGGTCCCACGGCAAGGCAAGGCAAGGCAGGCAGGTTGGCTGGTACCTGAGGGTGAGGCCCCGCCCCGACGTTTAAAGGTCCAGTGTGTAATATTTGGCTTGATTTATGTTATATTTGTAAAATAAAAGTAATTTGTAACGCGCAGACCAACGTAGTTCACTGGCAAGCTCAGGAGGGGAGGGGGAGAGCAAGTGAAAGACGCTGCAATCTAAAATGTAACCACTTGATGTCGCTGTTTCTTCTGCTAAATCTCCAAATGTTACACACTTAACCTTTGTCATGACTTGAGAGCGTATTAAAAAAAAAAAAATGCTGTCTCAAAATGGAGGGGAAACAAATGTATGTAACTCCAGGAGAAAGGAGCCTCGCTATTGCCGGTGCCAAATGCTAATTTTGTGCAGCACTTGACAAAGAAACTCCTCGTAATTAGCCCTTTAAGTCGCGGCAGACGACGACGCGGCGCGCATTGGTATTCTGCAGCGACTCTCTGCTGTGGTGGGTGGTCAGGCTGCAGCAGTTGCACTGCTGGGACACAGTGGCACCAAACAGAAAGTGAGCTCCGGCCGTGTAAAGACTGGGAGAAAAATCCAGATGATTTGTGCCGCTGAGCGACTCACTGAAAGCCTCGCCGAAAAGCACACAGGTCAACGTCTTTCACTTAAACACCACATGACGTTGTCGGTGTCAGCTTGTGTTTTTTTTTTCTTCTGAAGCGTGACTCAGAAGAGCCCTCGCTAATTATTCTCTCCTTTTCTGAAGGATGTTTGAAATTTTTATGTTTCAGAGTGCTGGTGCTTTGATGTTTTTCCTTTTATTTCAGTCTTTTTTTATATATATATATATATTGATGCAGCAGCTCAGTGTCGTCCCTCTGCTCCTGGTTATATAAGTGTATGGCTTATTTATTATTTAGCTTCCGTCAAAGTGAATAGTAATAAGCCATGACCCTGTTTGATGCTGCAACTGGGGTCTGGTTAAATTGATGCTTTGCAGTAACTCTGCTTCCAAAGTGAACTCAGTTCAAACCTG
The DNA here is from genome assembly GCA_009823395.1 of Thamnaconus septentrionalis. Taxonomy (NCBI): domain Eukaryota; kingdom Metazoa; phylum Chordata; class Actinopteri; order Tetraodontiformes; family Monacanthidae; genus Thamnaconus; species Thamnaconus septentrionalis. The sequence continues at coordinate 19,490,082 of CM020508.1, read as the reverse complement.
TTCACTTATTCATGGCGGTCTCATCGGCGGTGCACTTACATAAAACTTTGCCTCCTCTTTTGCCGAGATACCTCGGTTCATTTTTCATGCGCGGGTCTATTTATGATCATGTTGGGGGGGGGGGAGTGAGAAGAGCTGCTGGTGGTGGTGGAGAGGAGGAGGAGGAGATGAAGCTCGGGAGATACCGGCCGAAATTATCCGCAGTACAAGATTATAATTTGTCTCCTTTTTTCAACCCCCTCATTCGCACGAGCTTATCAGCGCATGCCGCGAGCTTTATCAGATACTGTTAAACAACCTACAGCTGAAAATGAGCGCGACAATTCAGCAGAAAGCAATTTACACTGAGACACAAGCCGGTAAGCTTCAAATTACAAGTCTCGTTATTATTTTTTTTTTCTTTTCTCCCTTGAACACGCGGCACTGCCTCTTAGGTTCATTAGCGAAAAACAGAAGTTCATCAACAGGATGTTGAACTTGTTAGCGAACGAATATTCTGGGGAGTAGAGCCTTCGGAGGGGTGATCTCACCTATTGCTTTAGCACTGCTCGGGGTGCGTGTTTGACAAAGTGTAATTATTTTTTCACAAAACATGTACACAATGGTAAGGAAGCTTATGAAAAAAGGCAATGAGTTGTGCCAAATGAATAAAGGCTCCTGCAGCCGTGCTCCAGGGGAGAATACATATTTATTCTGGACCATTCGTGTTTATGAGCCTCCAAAAAATTGTCACGACCGAGTGGCGCCAAGCACGCGCCTTATTTATGCATTTTAATGCTGGATTGTGAATGCAGCTTCCTACAGTTCAGTGTTCAGCTGCCTCCCAGTGTTCCAAATATTGGCTCATCTATTCGGTACACAGGGGATTTGCTCAGAGACAGAGCGCCTTCCAAGGACAGACATGAATTAAAAAACTATCCACACACTGCAGACAAGTTGGAGATTGTTATCTTTGCAGCTAAATAGTCCTAAACAAGGACCTTTTTTTTTTTTTACTGATTGAAGAAGTTTTGGCCGTGTCGGCCATGCATTGGTCTGATTCAAAGAATTTTGTCAAAAAGTACTCGACGGACACAATGATTTCCTGTCGGAACTGGAAGCATGTTCAAAAAAAAGTCTGGTTTCCTGTCAGGCCTGATCTGAACAAATCAGTAAACTGAGGTTAGTGGTGAATTAAATAAGGACGGTATTTTGTTCGGGGGAAATTGTTTTGCTGCTGAAGAATGCTGCACAGAATTAGTATGGATCTCTACATGGAGGTTTATAATGGTGACTCTGACACTGAAAGGCTGTTTAGGTTCATGGATGATTGAATGAATGAAAGAAAAGATGAATGAATGAATGAATGCAGTCACGGAAAGAGATAAAAGCTGTTTATCCATGACCCCTAGAATTTCCTAAAACCTAAATATCGCAATAAAAAACTGGTCAAAACTTTTTTAAAAAAAAAAAAAACTCACACATATGGCTTAAAGGTTTAGACGCTCTGATCAGGTGGTTTTTCAGACATATTTATATAGAGGTATATCACAAAAGTGTCATGGGGGTCACGTGACCAGTTCACTTCAAGTGAAAAGTTATGTTTGGACGGAGGAGGAGACAATATTTTTTTTTTTTTTTGCAGGTACTCAAAGAGAAAAATATAACAACCATTCTTGACAGCAAACCAACAAAAGCCAACGTAATTCTCGATCACTCATTTTAACTCTAATTTTCGCTCGCTCTGCATTCAGGCGCTTCCTCGGCTCACCCCACACCTGCTCTCACTCAGTTAATCAGCACACCTGTAGCCCATCCCCAGTAGTCAGAGAGCCGGCTGAAAGCAGGTCGAGTGAGTTGAGTTGTGCCTCCATGAAAATCAGGGTTGAGCTCAGTTTTATTGATTAAACAAAACTGCCTGGGAAAATGGACTGTAATGAATCAAGGTGCTGTTTTTTTAATAAAACATGCAGCATTGAATCCAACATGCAGCACTTCAAAATGACTCTCAGTAGGAATAATGAGTATGATTTCTTTTTTCTTTTTTTTCAACTGTTATAATGGAGTTTTTGAAAGTATTGGAGACAAAGACAGCTTGAGAGGCTCTCAGGTCCAGGCCCAGGTAGGAGGTTCAACAAAATCCCAGTCTAATCCTTAATTCTGAGCTTACTTACCATGAGTTGGGGAAAATAGTTCCAGAACAGTTGATTTGAATTAATTCAATCAGCTCTGAGTTATGCGTGTGAACCCCGACTATACAAATCCCACATTAATCACAGTCACAGTCGTCTGTGGACAAGAGGAAGCCAACATGCTTCAGCCTGCTGGGACAAGACATGTCCATTCCCTCATGCAATGAATTTGAATAAAAAAAACACCACAGCTGGAGTCTCAAAAGAGAAAAGTGTCATGAGAGAAAAATACTGCTGAGTAAATGTGCTACACATAAAACTCTCTTTTGGCACAATTCCATGGCTGAGAATAGGATTTGGAAACCTCTTGAAATAAAATATCAGAGCAAAATCAAAACTGGCTGCAGAGTGACATCAAGATTCAGATATATTACCACATGCAAATAAAACAGTGTTGTTCAATGGTGTAAATTGTGAATTAATAACTTCACAGTCAATCTGTACCTCTGCATGGGAATGTAATTTATTCCAACAGAGGGCAACGCTCTGACAGTGCACTGACGGAGGAGTGGTGGCATTTCAGGGAGGAGACAGAAAGAGACTCTGGGTTTATTGAATAGAACCCTCCTGCGACTGGGTTGGTTTCATAGTGAACACACTTGTGGAGTCAACGTTACCCCTCGTCGTGAGAAGGGTCAGAGTTACTCCCATATCTCAGGTTTGATTTCCCCATCATTCTGGAAGTGAAATCCCAGAGTTGCCCTCATTTCAGGATGAACATGCTGCTCAAGAGCTGTCACTGAACCCACTTACTCAAATACCCCCCCAGGTGGAAGAAATAAAATCGCTGAACTCTTGGCACCTCTATAAAGTAAATGAGTAAATGAAAGTACAAGAGTTTAATTTCAGGTAGACCTAATAGCTGTTTCGGCAGAACAGCGGCACCTAATGCCAATCAAATTGTATCCCCTCGCGATGCCCACCAGCCCCTCATTTACTTCTTCACGCTATTTTGTATGCAGGAGAGTGAGGGCCTCGGGCTGGTGTTCAGCAGCTGCACAGAGAACGTGACGCAGCTGCTCAGTGCGCCTGACAAAACTTTGGCACTTCAATTGGACATTGAATTGCTTGTTCTCATTGTAAAAGACTGTCTTTTTCTTTCTGTGTGCTGACATGACTGATGTCTGTTGACACAAAGCTGTTAAAGTCAGACAATGTTTGGCGGAGCTCAACGGTTGCGACCCGTAGTTCTTGCCATTTCTGCTTGGGGTGCCAGTGTCCTCGTCGTTTCCTCAAGCGTCTTATGATCTTTCGCGCAGGGCTAAAAATATTTGACTTTCGGCCGTGCGAGTTGTGGGAAGGCATTTTTGGCTGGACGCTGTTGATCTCTGAAGAATGTCCGCTGGGAGGTGAAAGATCATGTTCAACACCAGAGGGGGGGGGCAGAGATTCAGCACACTGTGTGATGACAGCTGCCATGGACGTTGGTTCCGTTGCGTTCAGCGCCAGAGTGGACTGCGTGTTTACTGCTTTGCTCCCCGTGGTGGAGCTTCTCTGGGCTCCTCGTGCTTCTCTGGGCTCCTCGTGCTTCTCTGGGCTCCTCGTGCTTCTCTGGGCTCCTCGTGCTTCTCTGGGCTCCTCGTGCTTCTCTGGGCTCCTCGTGCTTCTCTGGGCTCCTCGTGCTTCTCTGGGCTCCTCGTGTTTCTCTGGGCTCCTCGTGTTTCTCTGGGCTCCTCGTGTTTCTCTGGGCTCCTCGTGCTTCTCTGGGCTCCTCGTGCTTCTCTTGAGAATTATCTCGTGTTTCTCTAGCAAGACTTTTGGACTAGCGTGTTCTTCTCTCTTTGTTTTTTCCAGTGCCTCCTCACCGCCCACACAGTCCACTTCACAGTCGGATTTTTTTTTTCCCCTCACTCTTTGGAGCCCGTGGACGGCCCTTTTGTCAAAAAAAATGATATTGCACCTCAACCACCTCTTTATCTGGGTCCTCCTTACACCCCACCGTCATTCACAAAATTACATTTTATGATTTGGCGATTTTAAGACATTAGTCAACAAACTTCTACTAAGTCTGCCAAATGTGCACTACGTGAGCTTAAACGAGTTTGTCCAATCAATTGGGCCAAAACACCAATGAGGCAAAAACAAAAGAAAAAGACAAATCATTGAGAATTAAATGAAACAGATTAATTGCATTTGTTTCTGAGAGTATTTAACAATAACAAACCATGTTGTTGACGTTATAAATTGCAAATATTTTGGCATGGTGATTTATCTTCTCCACCTTCTGCCATCAAAGCTCCGGGGTTAGTTAAGTCTGTACGGCTCTCACCAGTGCTTATCCAATCACAGTTCAGAGTAAGGCGTCAGACCAGCTAGCTAGCCTTAGCATCGGTCCGATTGGTTATCTCAACTAACTGCAGTCCGTTCACTTACAGCGCACAGGAGCCTGCAATGCTGATTCTGAAGGCCTCAGGCAGATTACATAGAACCTGACGACACAAGCTAGCTGGAATATGATTGGATAAAAACGCCACCGTAATGTACAACACTGGAATCATCGCAACCAAGTGGATAATGACATGAAGAAAACAGTCATTGGAGAGTAACTTTATTATCATTTTTACGGGGAAAAAAAAAAATTCCAAGTGTGTTTCGGCCAGCAGGGGAGTGGCCCTGACGGCCCACCACTGGTCTTCAACCACTGACTTTGAGCGCTCCTTAATCCCCAAAAAACAAAACATGGGCAATGTCCTCCTGTACGCGGAAGCGTGAGAGGGAGGCAGTGGGTAAACAGCTCCGCTACGCCTCGCTGCCTTAAACACATCATGGCACGCTTCTCATACTAATGAGAGACAATTAGTCCTGTGAAACAGTGGGGCCACTACTTCAAGTGTCACACGCAGCGCAGTCGCTACGTAACGCGCGCTCATTGCTCATGCAACAGAGGGCGCTCATTATTGGATGGATGGCCGCAATCATGGCTGTTGACTCAGCGTCGCAGGATGAGAATTTAATTTTGGCGGCAGCATGTGGATGGTGAGGGAGCATCGGCGCGCTCGCCTGTCTTTTGCATGATCAGTTTTATGTCACAGTGGGTTTCGTGAGAGCGTTTTGAAAGGGAAGCTCCTCCCAGGCCGGTGTTTTGGTGTGATGCGATTTGACAGGCATGCACCACATATCAGGCCTCTCGCAAAAACACAGTCTCTCAGATTTTCGCTTGAAATGTAATGCGGGGGCGTGAATGGCAACAATGCTTCGCTTGGTGCTCAATTGAAATTATTTTTTGTTCAGCCTGCGACAGGATACACGCGGCGTTGGTTTACTAGCCAAGCAAGATCCTGCCGCTTTGCTTCTCAGCAGTTTTCTCGCCGGGGAACATCCACTTCATTTTTGGAGAGAAACAGAATATTTTCCTCACCTTTTTGAAATGATGTCCTGCGGGAAAGCTTTTTAACGATGATGTTCACACGGGTCGACTGCAAATGAATGATGAATACATGTAAAATTGGAGCCAAATGAAGCTAGTAGAGAAAATGTCAAAAGAGAACAACAGGAAAGTGGGAACATAGAGGGCTTGATTATGACTGAAGGTATGATTTTTAAAAAAAAAAAAAATCAACATTAATAATTGCAACAACCATGTTGGTTTCCGCTGTAGAATTCCTGTTTTTGCTAATGGCGACAGACAGAAAGTGTGAAATTCATTGCATGCAGTATCTACTCCCACACCCGTGTCAAGCGATGGTCCCATTTGCTTCAGTTGAATGGCTGTTTTTTGCCCTCATGGGAGACGTGCCAAGGCTGATCAGCGCAAGATAGGCTTCTGTGGAACAGTGTGTGTCACCCAGACACAGTCACAGCTTCGAATGGCAAGCTCCATGGTGACTAACCTGATTCCATCTGACAGCTTTCACATAATCTTCACATCATCCCAAACAGGAAAAATAGGTGCTGTAAATGTGAAGGCTATATGTTGATACTGTAAAATTAACCTACTTATCTGAACCTACTTTTACTGCTGCTAATACACTGCCACTGTTCAGGCTATTCTGTTACTCTGCTAACGCTGCTATGTTACTGATACTCTAGCACACTGATACCGCTATATGCCACTTGATGCTTGATGCTGTGCTACAACTGCAAACCTGCTAATGCTACTCTGCTATTATAATTATGCCACTGCTGCGTAAAGAAATCAAAGTTATATAAGGACATAATCCTTTTTGCCTTTCTGACGTACATGCTGACGTCAATATAAAACTTTTTGAAACTTTGGGCTTTAGAGATGACAACTGGTTGCTCCCTGCGTCTGCAAAACTTTCTTTTCCTCATTAGTGACATAAGAGCGTGTTTTTGGGCTACATCACACTGATGGATTCTTCCTAAAGTAAAAGTGACTCAGGTGACCTATCGCTAATCGAGCGTAGCGCGATGTCTGAACCGAGCGCCGCTGAATTTAGCAGCGTTTACGTCACAAGACCCGCGCTAACCCTTTGCGCACATCTTGATGTGGAAATTGCGAAACTGACAGCAGGGCCAAGTGTGCAAAAACATCAGGCAGATTTTCCAACCCACAACGCATCACTGCAGTTGTCTCCCTGTTGCACAGCGCTCATGTCCTTGGTGAAAGAAGCAAAAACTATTAGTTCTTCGCTCTACTGCTCACTCATATTATCCCCACTTAAAAATCTGTGTTTATCTTTAATTTATTCACAAAGCGTTGACACATGAGAATACTGCACTGCATTCCTTTCAACTGTAGAATACCTTTAATTAAGGGGGGCATTTCAGCAAAGACCCCCAGAGTTTCCACTTTCTATTTAGCAGGCGGGGGAGAGGATTGCAGCATGGTGAAGAAATATTGAGAAGTGTTTACTGATTACATTTACAGAGGTCGGAGTTTAAGACGCTGCAATATTTTTTTTTTAACCATTTTTCCTCATCCTGTTAATTAATGTTTGACAAAAAGTTTGGCTTTGGAAGTCAAGTTCTTTCTTTTGTTCTGCGCGACTGTCAAAACCTGTCCATATGTATCCAAGGCAACTGCATCTCATGCACAAACTCGGTGCCACTGGGTTTTCCGTCAAAAGCTGCTCCGGTAAAAACCAAAGTTTTAAAGTTGGTTGAAAGAAACTCATCTGAGCAGTTTTTTATATCATAAAAAAAAAAAAAAGAACCTTTAAGAATTTCCCCATATATGCACATCTACTTAACGATGACTGGCACCATAACGAGCTGAATGTTTTCCTGCCGCCTGACTCAGCCTGAGCGGGGCCGCGCTGACGCTGATTCACAGATGGAGACATCAAATGCAGAGCAAAAGAAAATTGAGTTTAATGACCAAATTCGAGTGCGATGCAAAACTCCGTCCCGTCCGTCTGTCCCCGCACTCACTCATTACTTTGAGAGCCATTAGCCGAATCAAATGTGCCAACGCGGCTGACGGCCTGGAGAGTTCCCTCACTTGGCGGGGCGGGAAATGACACGGCAGACAGCCGTGAAAGACGGCGCCCGAACAAAGGGAGCCCGCAGATTATCCCTGGCGACGAGACGGGCTGTCAGGGAGTAATGAGAGCAAATCAAATGAAAGACAGATAACAACCCTTCCGTTGTCTTTCTCATCATCCGTCATTAGTGCCCAGTTGCTTTGCCTCGCACGTCACGACTGAGACACGTCTCCGCTCGAAAATGAAGAAATTCTATTCTAATTGCCCTGATTTCTTTTTTTTTTCTTTTTTGTTATTAATGCTGCGCAGCTACCTACCCGCGTCTATCACCCTTTCAGCGCCACTGCATTGCGCTGTTATGTGAGAAATCAGCACGTTGTGATCTGTTCCCTCGGAGCAGCAAGGTTTCCCCCCTTTTCTTCTAAAGGTAATTACATTTCTTTCTGCTAGCGGTTTATCAGCTAGCTGAGCCGCTACTTGAAGTCTATCTGTCACTCTAATGAGCCTGTTTTTCACACCCACCACCACCACCACCGCAAGGTGTACGAAATAATTTCAATCTCGCACAAATTATTCAATCCCGCAGCGTGTTGAAAACTAATGGAAACAAGGCTGGCGGAAAGTAATTTTCAAATAATGTGAAGGCGAGGGAGGCGTGCGAGCCCTTAAAACGCAGCTGCCTGTTGCACGTTGGGGTTGAAATACTGGCAAACACATCGGATACGGACAACTGTAATCACATGAAGGCGGGGGGGGTCACGCGCACTCGATTGCTCGCCGTTGGCCACCCCCCCCCTAACAATTCTGCGCACGTCGCGTCGGAACCAGGCTCAGACACGGATCAGCCGCGCCTTCTCCTCAGCAAGGCTCTCTGATCTCATCAAGCGCCGCCCCTCGCCAAGGCACTGCAAAGAATACGTAGTGGGCTGTATTTCTCTTTTTTTTTAAATCTTTTTCTTAAGATAAAAGACATCAGCCCAAAGGTTGAGTATCCAATTTCATCACCGTCATCATTATAATTCCGTCCGCTCCTCGCCAACATCTTCCCAGACTCACTCGGACTCCGTGTAAGTTTTCTTGTTCCGATTTTTTTTTTTTTTTTTTTTTTTTGGTCCTCCTGACAGTTACCCTGTGGTGAGAAAAAGAATTACACTCCCCCGCAACTTCATCAGGTGAAGCTCTTCAACCCGCAGGCAAAGGCAAATGTCTTTGACTCATTGGAGGACAACTTTCTCAGCCTTTGGGATGAGACCATCCGTGGAACTTTAACCTTTAACCTTTTTACCTGTGGCAGTTTACGCCTGGTTTTTCCAGGCGGTGTTCACGTCTGTCAAGGTGCGCGTGCAAGTCAACGCAATGTCTTTGTGGATGAGGCCCTCGGTCTGGTGAAGCTTTTTTTGCATGGAAGAGGTTGTCATTTTGCGAGCAATGTATGTTGATGATCAACGGAAATATATTCAACTGAGTCGTATTCTGCGCCGCTGTTTCCCTTTGCCTGTGTTTTGTGGATAGGAAGCATTAAAGCAGTCATTTTCATTTGAATGCAAGGGAGTGACTCGCCCCCGCTAACTTTATCGACGGTGTAAAACAGGGGTCGTCAACACAGTTCCAGCGGGCACCAGGTCGCCTCCAAAGACCGCATGAGTCGCCCACAGGCCAGCTCTAAAAATAGCACAACTTGGTGTGCTGCTTCTAAAGTGTTATTTTATTCAACCTTGTTAAGTCATTGTTGATAATTGTTGTGAGAACTCATTAACAGGATCAGTGTCTTCACGTAGATGAGAATCATTAATAATAAAATATAGCTATAGGGTAAGTGAGAAAATGTGTTGTTTCAGAAGAGCGCAGCAAGCTGGTTGCCCTTCATCTGACCCATGAGGCAGCTCTCAGGTTCAAAAAGGTTGGTGGCCCCTGGTCGAAACTAAACTACAAGGGCTTTTGACTGAGACCCCATTTCTGATGACTGGCATGTTTCAGAGTCCCTTGAGGTCTTTGACGTTCGGGTGGTTACTCTGTAACTGTAATGGACTGTGCATCTTAACCAGTCGTTTAGCATTGACTTGACATTCCGCCACCGATCCCCCGTGTCGATCCGTCATCCAAGCAAGCAAGCAAGCGAGGAAGAATTCACTCTCTATGCTTTTTGCTTCCGGACTAATGTGAAGGGGTTGCACTGCAACACCCTCATGGCAGTAAAGCACACAGTCCATTCGTAGTCCAGTCAGTCTATTTTGAAATCAATTATTCTTTCATCATCGCAGCAGCGACTATGAGCAAGGGCGGTGAGCGTCCATTTCCTTAAAGAGTGTCCTTGTGTGGAGCGAGAGTGTTTGGGCCTCATAGCCCTATCTTAATTAAATCAATAATATCACCTTCATTATGTCTAGTTCAAGAGAATGCTAATATATCCACCGGGAGGTTTTTTTTGTCTGCTCTTTTTTTTTTTTTTTCTTTAATTCCATCAACCTTGAATCCAAAATGGCTTAGTGTCCTTCATTACTAATTAAAGGCTACATGCTCCTGCAGATAAATACTGTACGAGTCTGTTGTCATTTTGCCTCCACCTGCTCGGGCCACTGACCAGACTTCCATGTCTTCAGCGATAGTTAAGCTAATATATTCTGCATTGGAAGGGTAGATGAGGTAGACCTCTGCACCACAGCCATAAGATGTCCAGCAATTCACTTTGACCACATTCGTCTTGCTCGTGGTCATTAAAACGCCTGTTAAAAGTCATCATTTTTGAGAGTTATGTGTCGTCAGAAAGGCCATACTCATAAAATAACTAGCTGATAATAGCAAACCTATATTTAGGCAGTTCCGTCTTCCTCGTCCAACTGTTAAGACTGATTTGCTTTTACTTTTTGTCATGACTGACACAGTAATACTCACCGCCTGTTTCTGGTAATTGCTTTCAAGCCTCAACCGCTGACCACTGGCAAGATGACTTCATGTTTTCATCTGGCTTACACAAAATTTTGACACCAGCTTTACATTTTTCTATTTGCCAATTCACAAATTGAAGGCTCAGTTTTCTGCCATTGCCTAATGGTAGACAAACATGTATGGCATATATCTCTCATGTGGCCAAATAGGTTAAGCTTAATTAGTCAGGTTAGAGCTTTGTCTGCCTCTTTTTCATATGCCTTGTAAAATGGTGCAGTGACGGGTTAAGATTCCATTCATGTCGATTGCAAAAAGCAGCTGTCTACCAGAGTTTTTCATGACATAGTCATAAATATTTGTCCCAATATACAGAAAATAACACCTTTCTGTACTGTTCTTTTTCAACAGTAAATAACAGAAGCAGTTTGACCATTGGTACAGTGAAAGCAATGAAAGACTATCAAAGAAACTGGTTGCACAGAACTCTAGAATAAAGGCCCTTTCAGATGGGATTAACGTTGCAGGGGGATTTGGGGATTGAATTTCACTGTGCTCCCCTGTGATTTAACTCACGGCTCTGGGAGGCATTGTGGCTGGAATTACAGGATGTGGTCTGTAAAAGACAGGGTGTTCTGCACGATGAGCCACAGCTAAATACCAACACTTAATTATCATCCATCAGGTTCGAGATCCATTTCCTCAAAGCTACAACCCCAATTCATCATTCGTGAAATATGAATACGCATCAACAAACGCATAATAGGAGTGCTGACAAATCATGCAGAGACATTTCAATGGCTAAAAGTGTGGAATAATTACAGTTTACACAGTTGTTGGAATGGGGGGTACAATAGCACTGCCCAAGGGTAATTAGCAATTAATAGAAGTAAATATTTTTTTTATGCCAAAAAAAAATTCATTTGTATATTTTCTCAGCTGTAACAAGTTGACCTAGTATTTAGTATAAGTATTATACACCATAATACACCAAATAATACTTGCGTTCAAAATATAATAAATTGGTCATAAAGTTTGGAGGGTTCTGTGCCTAAAGCTTGGCACTTTAACTTGACATCTTTGGAAACTTGTCTCAATTTTGTTCTTCCTCTTTGTAATGACGTTCATCTGTTGCCGTTGGCTCTGCCTCTTAAGTTGTTTGGGGATTTGCTAATTAGCACCTGAGTGCCAACACCTGCTCACAATACGGAGATGACATGGAGAACGCTACGCTAATTGCCATATCGGCTGAGCGACCGCATGGGGCAGCGCGTCAATCGCTGCCAAAAACGAGGCCCGTCACCACCGAAGGTCGCGTCAATCCGTCACACATCGGGTCAAGATTGTGCAGCCAGCGGCAATCCCATATCCGTCTGGAGGCGCTCCCTCACAGAGCCAGGGTTAGCACGGACGACCTCCAGCATGTAGCAGTGAAGTGGTCTCCCAACAGTTCAGACCTCGACCCAACTCTACACTTGTGGTGATCAGCTCAGATATGCTGCTGCACCTGCTCGAGTGGTAAACACAACCAAGTGGACTAATCTTGGTTGGAGGAATAATGATATTTTCATTTTTCCCTTTGAACCTGATGGACTTGAATGATGCTGTTCAAAAAAACAATATCAGTGGGAGGAGAGATTGGCCTTAACGTTTTTTTTTTTTGTCGTGAAATGAAAATTTGGCACGTTTAACGTTGGGATACAACTCACTTCGCAGATGTGCTTTTCAGTTAATATTATCCCATGAAATCTTTCAGTGTGCATCAAGAAAAGGAAGAACACATTAGAAATTTTAATGGAGAGGTAATTTGAAACAACTTCCTCTGATTTGCGAGGTGGTCTTAGCCTTCTTCTCAAGTCAGAGCTAATACGCAACGTGTTTGATGGAAACAGTTTTGCAGAATTAATTTGCAATTAACGTAGCAAACATTCAGCTCACATGACTCATGCTGTGCTGCGGCTTCTGTGTTTCCATAATGAGTGGGGAAACATGGCCATCAACCTTCATGGGTCTGTCAGGATGGAAATTATTCCTCTACCACTTCCACACCTTAGCTCTTTAGCTAGCCACGAAGCTCCATCCAGTCCAGCTAATTGATTACTTAACTGGGAAATAAAAGGTGGAGTTTTTCACTTTTAAAGCAAATTTTAGCAAACAGTAAAAAAAAAAAAAAAACGGCACTAAATGTGACTTAGTATATATAAATGTGTACTCAATATATGTCAATTGATCATTGGCATGTATTTAGTGCAGAATGACACGCTGGTCTATGCAATCAAGCTTCATCTGAAGTTAGCGCCTCATCCACAAAGACATTGCGCTGACTTGCACCATGCACTTTACAAACTAACTGAGCGTCATCCAGCAAATGGATGACGGTTTGATGTAATACGTTGTCACAAACGCATGTTAACAAGCTCTCCAACGAGCTTGTTATATGCATTTCAAAAGAGATATGATGGACCAATCACAAAGTTCCAATGAGGTCCAGTGAGTTTACTTTACAAATGAATCTTCATTATACCACAATATGTACGGGGTATATATGTGAGAAGACAACGTCTCCGTAGTTAAATGCCATTTGCTGTAATCCAGTAAAGGGGGCATCGTTGTATGGCTTGATGCTGAACCCCAAGAGTACCGGCACGACGTACTGGGTGTAGCGCAGGCTGACTGAAGCACAGATGATGCTAGAAAATAGCTCCGTTCACTTGTGACACAACACCGCTTAGAGCCCTGTATAGCACAGCCTGGGATGTCATGACATGACTCACATGCAAGCAAATCCATTATTACGGTCTTTAAAAGGCATACAGTCATACCAACTGTCAAATCACAGCAAAACTCCTTCTCTTTTTTTTCCAGAGTGCAGGGTTGAGGACAGTGGAGGTCCACCACCTTGCTGCTGCTGCTGCTGCTGCTGCTGCTGCTGCTGCTGCTGCTGCTGCACAAGGCTTCCCATGAGCAAACAGTGCAGGTCTGGACACGGCCGGCGAGGCACACAGAGAGCGGAGGCAGCAGTGCAAGGTGAGAGGGAATGAATGCTGCTCTCAGCACTGTCTCCCCACAGTCAGGCCTCAACAGTGTCAGGGACTCTCAGGTCAGATGTGCCGTCTGTCCTTTACTTGCCGGACCCTCCCGGCAAAGTTCCACACTCGGCTGATCCAGCTCAGGAGCTCGCTGTCTGCTGGTACACGGAAGTTTCAGAATTATTTTTTTAATATTTTTTATTTCGTACTGAGCATCAAACTATTCAAAACATTCGTGTAAAAACATTACAAGTCTTACATCAGTCAGGTTTTTTTGGCCTCCCTGTGTCTGGTTCACCCACCATTGTTGTTACTTAATCCTCACTGGAAAAAAAAAATATTTGGATCTTTTTTTTTTTTTCTGTAACTGCTGCTGTTCACAGACAGAATGAAAGGACAAAAGAAGCCTTGATAGCAGCTTTGATAATACCTTCACATTTTTTTATTTATTTATGCATTTGTTTTTTCTATTTTTATTTTATTGTATCTTCATTAAATATGACAAAATATAACTATCAAATATACCTCATAGACATCAAAATAAAAACATGTTTATTATGACTGAAAGACTTAGTATCCCCAAGTGTATTTTTCAGTGTATATTTTCAGATTTTACACTTTTAGTCTTAACAAACTTCTCTAAAGAAAACAAAGAAAAAAACCACCACAAATGCAGAGGAAAAAAACAAACAAAATATATTTCTAAAATACTGAGATCCGTTTCATTTACATGTTTCTGTCTTTCCCCTCGTGGCTCCCTGCAGGTTCAATATGTAGAAGTTACTCGTCACTTTATTTATAACTTTAAATCGAATATCTTTAATTATTTATTTACTTTTATTTCTTATTTTTTGCCCAGGTGCAGCCTTCAAGAAGAGGACATCAGCTGCCAGTTCCACCCTGAAGGCTGTGGTTTCAAGAGCCCCACCTCATTGTTCCAACACACAATGTCCATGTTTGGAAATGTTTCAAGGTGAATTAGCGGCGTAAAATAAAGGACGTTGGATTGGATTGGAATTTGGGTTCTGGTAACACGAGGTGACCATTCGCGTGTGAGATTATATTCAGCATCATTTAGGCAAATGTTCGCGTGTCCAGCTCGTTCGCTCGACATTCACACGCTTCATTTATTTTGACGATCACTCAACACATTCCTCGCTCGCGCAACGGCTGTTCGCTGCTTTCGCATGTGGAATGGGTGCAGGGGGGCCGTGAGAGGAGAGTGGACGCTTTTACAGTGGCTGGGGAATGAACGCGGACTCCATGGTGCCATGTTGCTGTGATTGTAACGCTGTCGAGAATTTCCTGGGAGTATGAGACGCGCTCTCAGTGTCACACAAATCCACTCGTTTACTGGAGCAACTTCTGCCTGTAAATGTGACAAAAGTGTCACACACACACACACACACACACACACACACACCCTCAGTTAGGAGATTGTCTGTATCTGGCCTATTTCATGGATTAGTTACAGGAAAGGCTTTTTAAAAATTGTATCTGGGGAGCGTTTCCGGAGGCAACCTCTGTGTAACCTTGCCGCTTCCGTAATGTCTCCCAGACTTAAACTCATCATGTCTGTAATAAAGGCAGACATAAAATGAATATTCTGGCCTCAGCCCGGTACACTGGGAATGATGTGCTTCTTCTCTTTGTCCATCATGCCGCCTTTTTTTTTTTTTTTTTTTTGCCTGAGCCATTTCTCCACAAAACAAAAAAATCTCCCACAGAAGTGTAGCGTCTGTGAATAGGAAAGAAAATGTTGCGCTGGGAGAGATAAATGATTAACCACGTTTCTTAAATGGGTTGAATGGATCAAACAGAATCAAAAGAGGAAAACTAGAAAATGTCATTAGATGAAAGCAAATCTGGAAATGCATGACAGGAGATTTTGGTAAGGAAGGGGGGGATAACATCCTGCAGACGCAATGTGAGGAACTAGGGCGTTTTTCTTTGCTGTATTCTTCAAGTGTGGCCAAGAACACAGATTACAGTCCTCAGAATTTTTGTGCGTGTCTAATTGGCAAAAAAAAATGAAGATTAAAGATTTGTTCCTTGGTGGCACATCTGAGATATCTAGGAGTTTCATCATGCTGGATTTGGGACACTTTCATTTTTTGGTATTTTTTTAAGGTTCGACTGTGTCACACATCTTTCTTTCGTATGGGAGGGACCGAGAGCTGAGAGCATCATAGTGTGAATAAGGCATTATGTCATTGAAACTTCTCATTCCACTGAGAACAGCTTCCTTTACTGCAAACTGCATAGCAATAAAACACAGGACAGGCAATCATCTTACAAGGAAACAATTGTTGATGAGTTCATGCAGTCAATAGTGTGTCATTCACAAACAGTGGCGTAACCCCAATTCTCTCTCTCCAAGTCGCATATGAATTATTGCAAAGAAGCACTGTTACAACAAAGAAATAATCTAGCCAACGTAGACGTGCTTACTCTTAATGGCAAGTCGTACATACTAGTATGGCTCCAGTTGATATCATTTACTATAAAACAGCAGCAGGAAGCCCATGGAAGCACGTTTAAATCTCCTGGCAGCAAAACATTAACCGGGTCAATAACTCCACATCGTCTTTAAGATCTGCTGTAATGATGATGGCAACGACAGCAAGCCCGCTCAGATGTTCTACTTTTGATGCACATGCGTCTATTTCAATTAGCTGAAGCGATGAAAAACTATACCCAGCAGAGGCAGCCATCGACCTCGAATTCAAAGACTAAACATCTTGCCTCTACGTTGGGCTAAAGCTACTGAAATGTCTGCATCCCCTGGGCAGCCCAGTGTAGTGGAACATAACGTGATTGTTATGGATTCAAAAGCAGACAATTACTATTGACAAATTTAGAATGCAATTCTTTTTATTATTAACAGTGTTAGCCTCCTGCTGCCACTTTGCTGTTGTTTCATTTATAATTTTTGACTGACTGACAGCACGATTGTGTTAAGTTACCTGCTTGCAGCTTCCTGGGGCCCCTCCACATTAAAACCCTGTTCATGTGGACTCCCAAGTAGCTCTGCTAGCCCACCTGCACAATGGCCTGGTTATGGATGGATGAACACTGGGGAATGAACTGCACAACACAAAATGTGAACATGGTTACACCATATATATGTACTTCTTCTACTACTACTACTACTACTACTACTGCAGTCTTACTTAGCTCACTATAATTACTTTTCAAGTTCAATGACCATACCAAAAGCAGTCTTTATACATCGCGGATCAAAAGCCTTCGTCTGTAAAGCACATCAGAAGCATTCTTGTTGACAGAACTGTGGTTACATGAAAAATAGATGCCCATCACCTTTAATGATCAAGCAGAAGCCTGGAGGATATTCTGTTGAAAGTCACACTTCAAAGTTTGCAGACCCTGTTATGAGAGCAAACCTCCGAAGCCCCTTCTGCCCTTCAGGGCTTCTCATCATCAGTTCACGCTTTATAATGTGATCACTGGGGCCAAAGTGGAACAGATCAAGGGGAATTAAATCATGATGCCCACTGCTCCTTGTTAATGAGCTATCACTTTGTACTTCATGTTTTTTTGGGGGGAACCTTTGAACAGCATTAATTGACAGCATAGGTTGGAGAAGGAGAAAATTGACCTTATGAACACCATTACCTGTTGACAACAGGTGCATTTCATGGACTCAATAGTGTGGCACTTTAGAATTGACTGCATCTCAAAGACTAATGGCCGATGGTCACTAGTGGGGTGGAAAGTGTCACTCTTCTTTCAATCTTCCTTGTGGCAATTAAACGTGTCAGTTATAATTTACAGCAGTTTTGAGCCGGTTTTTAAACTTGTTTAGAAAAAATAAATTCCACAGGAGAAAATATGAGCTCTTGACCCTCTGTAGTCCATTATTGATCCAAGTAACACCAGAAGTCCCACATCACGAAGAAAACCTTTAATCCTTATGTTTAATTCCATCACATCAAGTATGTTGCCTGGATTTAACTCAAGTCCAGCATTCAGGCGTCCAGCAACATTTTAATTTGGCCATACGTCTTATTGCTGGGTCTAGACAAATGACTATTAAAACTCAGCAGGTTTTTATTTGAACATTCAACCAGTTGAGACTTGCAGAGTCCTAATCAGTCATAAGTTGAACATATTTGTAGTTCATTTTGAAGCTAGTATTTATCCAAACCATCATGTTTTTGTTACTCTTAAGCTCCCTGAAAGTAGACAAAATGTTCAAGGGTAAAAGGAAGGCAATTTTGTTGCTGTTTTTGTTTTCCATTGTATTCAAATGTTTTTAGTTTTTGCCACCTCCAATCTGATCACCCTTACTGTATTGAAGGTATTTTACGATCTTATTTAATGCTGGTAAAGCAATGAACTTACCAGGGAAAGTATTTGAGCAGCATCTGTGCCATGAAGTCAAACAGTGCTGTTTCCATGCCAGTGTTGCAACCGCTCTGACTTTCTCTAGCGGCATTTCTTTTGTGCCTGACAGTGTACAAAGAATAACAACACAGGATAAAGACTGTTTTTGAGACTCTTCCTTACCTGTGGTGACAGAGAATGTTGCACCGGACAAGGTTCCGGCTGCTTCCTCTTCAGCTGAAGATAAACATAAGTATACATTTTGGTGTGATCTTGCTGAGGATGGACAGAACAGGACATTGGGCAACATCAACATCCTGAAAAGGATTCAAACGAGGATAACACAATTCAAGGGTAGTCAAGGGTATTCAAAGTAAGCGATCAAAAAACAGGAAAAACACACAATATCTAAAAAAGTTGAAGGAAAATTAGGAGATGCACAGCCACAAAGTACATGTATACAGAAAAAAAGACCAGTAACACAGACAGGTTTTGTCTACAATTAACAAGCCTCAAAGTGTCAATCTGAACCATTTATAGCATGCCACAAAATACTGTATGTCAAGTACATGAGATATACAAATTAAAGTAGAGTACTTGTAATAAATACTAGAGTCAATACATAAAGTATACATATAAAAAGTGTCAAATGTGAAGAAAAAGTCATTGCTGCTCAGGTCAGCAAACGCGCCACCGATAAGCTCCCGTTGACTGGCGAAAACTCGCTATATGTGCATTGATTTTTTTTTTTTCACCTTAATGAACGCGTGTCATAAAACAAACCCGCAGTATTGATTTGTACTCTGACAGCTTCAGTAGCGCTAACGCTGCCATCTAGCGCAAACCTTTAACCCTCGGAGCGTGTGGAGGACACGCAGTCGCTGGGCCACATCAGGATTCATGTCGCACGTCACAGGGGTGCTTAAACGCTCAGCTGTGTACCCAGCAGGTCAGGGTCTGACTCAAGGGTCCTTTCATGGTCGGTAACCTCAGCAGGAACATTGCATTTCAGCAAAATGAGGATCAGTGGAAGACATACCACAGAGGTGGGCGCAGCATCCGGCTGGCAGCGATGATCTTTGACTGTTCTGCCTCAGCAGGCACTTCTGTGAAATTTCCATCAATCAGAGGCGGCGACTTTATTCTCGCCGTACATGGCATGCATTAGATTGTGTTTATCTCACTGCAGCTGAATGAATTTCGAATTAATCCCTCAAACGCTGACGTGGTTATTTCCACGGCTGCTGCTTGTGTTGTTATCACTTATGACTGAAACTGGTACAAAGCTCTGAAGTTGAGCCACCAAGAAGTCACTCTGACACCAACAAACACAACAAACACTGTCCGCGTTGGAATACTATTTCCACTTTTCCTAACTTTCTGTCCTGGTCCAAGGTGTGGTCTTGGCTATATGTTGTTTTATATCATTTTCACACTCTAGTCTAATTCACTAATTGGTTTTAAATGCATTGAGGAGTGGGTGAAAGGACAGATAAATGGGTTGATAGAACTGAGCAACCAATATCTTAAAATAAGTCAATAAAAATCAATTAAACTCTCTCGTTCCATTTTGGTGCTGTAGCTAAGAATTGATGAAGTGAAATGGCCTTTGCTTATAATAGTGCTGTTCTAGCCAACAGACCACAATCACTGCACACACTACAGGTCACACTCACTCCTTTCACATCCTATCCAAGCATCGATCACTAGCGCATCCGCATTCTTGCACTCACCCAATTATACATTGACATTTGACTGGAGAAGCTGGGACTCAAACCACTGACCTTCCAATTAGTTGACAGCCCACTCTACCCTTTCACAGCTACGCCTGTGGTACCGTCATCACATCACTTCTTAAACCTAACACCAATAATAAACAAGAAAGGTCAAGAATGGTAGATCATCCAGTTTTTAATTTGCAGTTCAGTTGAATTTAGGCCAGTGGGCTCCATAACATTTGCAGTCAATGAGTGGGACACAGTTTGGATGTACTGGTTGCAACGTTCCTCATGGACACACTCATGCATGTGTTGGGAAGATGTTGAAGATGGCCACAGTCAGAAATCCAAAATCTCACAGAGCACAACGTCTGCAGCAGAGAGTGGAGACTGTGTCACAGTTCACAAGCAACACGGGTTGGAGTGCATGCAAACAAATGAGGAGATGGAAGCTCAGTGCATCATCAGAATCAGAAATACTTTTATTTATCCCGAAGGAAATTCTTTTCGTAAAAGGGTTCCAGTCAACTTGAGAAATGTACATAAAATATAGAAGCATGCAACTAACTAAGTAAAAATAATAAAACAATAGAAAATTAAGTAGCTGACAGAAAAAAATGGCATAGTGCCAAGTGCAAATGTTAACAGTTAAAATAAAATTAAAATAAAGAGCATATGACTATAAGATAGTGTAAAATTTTTGGATGTATGCATGTGGATGTATATGGCAGACAGTGATTTTACAATGAGGAATTATATAGTTTAATTGCCACAGGAAGAAAAGATCTTCTGTGGCGCTCAGTCTTTGAGGTGGGGAGTCTAAGTCTCCCGGTCCGTGTGCTTCTGTGTTGGACCAGGAACTGATGGAGGGGGTGGGTGGTATTTTCCAGAATACGTTGCAGTTTCTGAAGCATACGCCTCTCCATCACCGACTCCAAGGAGTCCAGCTTCACTCCAATGGCGTCACCAGCTTTGCGGATGAGTTTGTTGAGCCTGTTTGAGTCTGCGACCTTCAATCTGCTGCCCCAGCACACCAAAGCAAACAAGATAGCACTTGAGACCACAGACTCATAAAACATTCTCAACATAGTCCGGCAGATGTTAAATGACCTGAGCCTCCTCAGGAAGTAGAGGCGGCTCTGGCCTTTTTTGAAAAGGGCATCAGTGTTCCGAGCCTAGTCCAGTTTATTGTCAATGTGGACTCCCAGATATTTGTATTCCTCCACAGTGTCCACACAGGCCCCCTGGATGGAAACTGAGGTCACGGGAGACTTGGTCCTCTTCAGGTCCACCACCAGTTCCCTTTCTTTGTCACGTTGAGCTGCAGGTTGTTCAGCTCACACCATCTAACAAAGTCATTGATGACGGTCCTGTACTCCAACTCCTCACGACCTCATGGGAGGTCGTCCAGCAGCCCAGGCTAAAATCTGCTTTTGACTGTCAGACGAGAACAGTCGTCTGTCTTCAAAACCCCAACTATGAGCTGGGGAAGTGAGATAGAAAGAAATGACAGCTGTCTGACCTGGGAGTAACACCTGCGTGGACCATTCCTGCATCTAGTTGCAACGGATTCTGCCAGGCTCAAGCAGTACCATGGTTATACACTCTCAACAGTGGCTTTCTGAAGACTTCTAAATGCAATAGCCTCAGTTTTGTGGCTGGTCGTTTTGAAACTGAACCAGCAGCTAACAAGGCTGGTTTCATCCTAGTAAATTTACAGCTGCAGTTAGGTATCACTGGCCAACACTATGTTATAGAGAGGGTGAATGGGGCTGGTTCATGCTGTCACTTTATTCCCATGGTAAAGTCTGTTATAATGAAAACCATACGTAACACCACAGCAGTCCTCTCAGGTGGTCTGTGTGACAGGTGCACAGTGATCATAGCAAATGAGAAAAGAATCCAGCGCAGCTTCAGTCTGGGAGATGAACCTTCAGAATATCCCTCCCTAATTCGCCTCAGCAGTTTACGTAGTTATGAGAGTTTTTAGCTGGTCTCGCCACAGGGGAATGTTTTCAAACTCAGCCGAGCCGTGTTTTCCTTCAGAGTCATTAAATTTGAATAGATAAATAAATAAATACTGCCTATCCCATAACACCCAGCGGCACCAATTCATTCCGGTCCACTGAGCAAACTGTCAGCGGTGGTATGACAACCGTCAATGCCTTTGTGACGATACCCTTGAAGTTTGTTAAGGATTAGACACTGACTGTGACATAATCTAATTGTCGCTTCTAGTCTGTTGATAACCTGAATCTTATTTCTGTTGTTGGTCGCTTTTTCACATTTTTTTTGGTTTAGGTTGTTTTTTCTGTGTGTCATCTTCACATGTACCAATGTCTTAATGTTCATTCAAACAACAAAATCGTGAAAAATGTGATCATCAAACAGCCTCTTTGAAAGATTCAGTTGTCACAATGACAGTGATATTGTGGTGATTTGCTGATCTCTGCTGATTTTTCTATTCATGAACAGTGTTTTCGACGACACGTGACAGCAATGGGTTTTTATTTGTTTGTTTGTTTTTATTTATACTTGGCTGTGTCCATTTGCTGATTATGTTCCTACTGAGCAGTAAATCTTAGCTGACACCAGGCCACATTTGCAGATCTCTTCACCCTCCAACTGGAACTCATTACCCCCAGTACTTTGAACGTTCTATTGAATGCTAAATTCACTTCACCAGTGTTTCCTTCCATGATCTGCCTGTGAGCAAGTGCAGCAAATAAAATAAGAAAAATATGGAATTCACACAAAGTGTCTGCTGCGAAAACACGCGTGGAGTTCTAGGAGGTAGAGCAGAAGCATGGAAGCTGCTGTTTACAGCACTGTGTAAATAGAGCGTTAAACTTGCGGTCTTGTGGTGATGAGTAGATCATGCGAGGCTGCTCCGCTGTACAGTCCCGGCTGAAAAATAAAAACAATATGTCCAATGTGGGACCTTTTAACTTTTTGCAGCATTTACACAACACCTGCTCTAAACGCCTGCAATATCTTTTGACCTGCTGTTCCCCCTGCCTGTGAGCTGCTTGAGCTGAATGGCCCATTGGCTTTATGATGATTCAATTTTCAAAGATAATCTTTTCTCCCTTTTCACAGATGTCAGCCATTTGCAAGGGGCAGTTTGCTCGCAATCATTCGTTTTGGTTAATCGTCGGGGCCGTTGGATATCTGGCACGGGGAGGAATCCACTGCGGCCGCTTGTAAGTTAAATTTCACATCATAACTACCTTTGTTTGAATGCAACATGACAGCATAATGACCATTGTGGAAAAATGGAAATTCAATGCAGAATTTCTTTCCTGTAATATCTTATGTATTCAGTGTTTCCTCTCCATCGCGCCAGTTTCCCCGTGAGCCAAATATGGCGTCAGCTCCTTCCTAATGACCTCCCCTCTTATGAATATTTGATGCCATGTTCTCGCTCACATTTGAAAGGAAGCTAATTCGCAGCATAAATATTTGATGTAGACCCTTTATATCCTCACCTCCCACATTTCAATTAACTACAAAACGAACATGTGGACTCACAATAAAACAGCTTTGCTGGCCACCGTGGAAACTCTATTCCCTCATTACCTTTCATCTTGTTATTGAAAAGCAGCAACATAAGCATTAGTAAGATTGCATTTCCTGTTGATTAACCTTTGAGGGCGCCCTCCGTTAGTCATCCCTGCTGACCGCAGCCATGAGCAGACTGCTTTCTACCTTCCTTCCTCTTGGTTTCACAAAAGTATTCACATTCGGTAATTGAGTAAAGGTGCAGATACTTGCGTAATAAAATGATTCAAATCTTTAAACAGTTCAAATAGCACCACTTCAAGCAACCACTGTAATAATAAGTCAAGTACTTTGAACGTTATTTGTGTCTTTTAAACACTTTTAAGCACAAACGTAGCAAGCTTTTTTCAATGTAAGGAGTACAAAGTACAGGTATTTGTGTACAAAAGTGAGGCGTAAAAGTAAAAAGTCCTTAAAAACTGAATTCTCAAGTAAAGTACAGATAATTAAGATAATTAAAATTCAACTGAAGTGAAATGACAGTAGTAACAAGTATTTGTATTTCGTTACTTCCCACCTCTGGTAAAAGCACAAGAGGCCACCGGAGCTCATCAGTCAAACTGTGTGTAATCAGACTCAGATTCCCGCAGTTTGGCCCGGGAGGTTGGTGATCAGCGTAAAGCAAAATTAGCCTGAGGCCGAAATTGACAAAGACAAAACGACCGTCACGAAGTGGACTGGAACCCCAGTTGTGACAAACACCACGGCTTGAAGGCCTGTTGGTCGGTGCTGCAGCGGTTCGGAGGACGGCGAGTAGAAAGTCTCCTGCCAGGCTTGATGAGGACGACCAAAACAGTCTCCTGGCAAATCCGAATCAGAAATGAAACCGATCTGTGTTCCTCCTTGTACGAGCGAAAGGGCAGCACGTTGCCTCGGGCTGTCCTGCACATTGTATCATGAAA
Source organism: Thamnaconus septentrionalis (assembly GCA_009823395.1). Classification (NCBI taxonomy): domain Eukaryota; kingdom Metazoa; phylum Chordata; class Actinopteri; order Tetraodontiformes; family Monacanthidae; genus Thamnaconus; species Thamnaconus septentrionalis. Next base: position 19,466,084 of record CM020508.1, on the reverse strand, counting down.
AAAGAGCAACGTGTTGTTTTCCACCTGCTGGTGAGGGATTGGGGGTCAGGACGGCAACCGCATCAGGAATTCAGCCGCAGAAAAGAAAGATTCTCTTTCGCAGGATTGGAAACTAGGCAGAAAATATCCAATTTCACAAACTTATTTGTCTTTGGCTTTGAGTAAATGTAATGCAGGGCGTTGACCCATTCAATTTACAATTTAATTCTCTCTTTTGAGGCGGAATCTGAATAGTCTGTGTTTCTACGCTGGTTACCAGCATCGCCACTAACTGAGAATATTCTACATTTAAGCAGAGTTTGAATATGTTTTCCATTTCACATGCAGATTAGGATAATTAGTATTGCCCTCCTTTTCCTGGGGTTCGGCCTTTTGCTGGCCACAAAGTAGTAATTACAGCTCTGACAAACAAATATTGCTTGTGACATGTGGTCTATTTTAACATTAAAGATTGTATTAAAACAAAGTTTTGTTGTGTTTTTTTCAATAAATTTGCATCTATTTTTTACTATTTATTCATTTATTTGCATAAATTTGCACATGATCTGCATGTGTGTATCAACATAAATGAATGTGGATTTATTTTTTTTTGATTTAGCTCAGTCTGTCTAGATTAGTTTTATTCAGTCCAAATATTAAACGTTGGCCACAAAAAACATTTCTCCCAAAACACTTTCTTTATTTCTTTATTAGGGTATATCAGGCATATTGGTGTATTTCAAATTTAAGGGTATCCATAGACATACATGTGTAGTTCAACTACTTCTTATAGAGCCAATCATCCACATCCTCTTGTCTCACACCAACTATTCATCCATAAATGCCCTTGTTGCTCTTCTTCTGGACCTCCTGTCAGCCAGTCCAAACCAGTCCAAACCTCAGCGTGTCCAAAACCATCTCAGTCTGGCCTCTCCGATTTGTATATCTCTACTACTAAAACTCGGAATAGTAGAAGGGACTTCCTTGTGTCTGCCAATGCCTGCATGCCCTTAAAACACGGGAAAGATGACAATGGCGACACTCTGCGGAGCTTAAGCTGACAGCAGCGCCATGTAACCGCTTGTAATAATGTGGCCATTACCTTCCAGCCCCAACATGTCGAAGCCTGCAGGAGGATTTGACGCTCTGGGATTCTGTTTGGTTATTGTAGGTGATAGGCATCCCAAAGAAAATTCCGACATTTTTGTGGATGGAAATGAAATTCCTCAAGTAAACCAGATAAAATAAATTTAGTAATAATTATGGATGAATTGTTGATGAATGGATAAAATGAATATTACTTGGAAAAATCATATCAATCTTGTTTGAACTCTTGCTATTCTTAGAAACATTTTTGCATTCATTCACCAGTCTTCCTAGCTGACAATCTATGAATCTACAAATTTTTCCTTACCTCAATCATTGTGACAGTGTCTGTCTAATACCTATTCTTCATATCTATCATCTATCATATCTTCATATCTGCTTTCCTATTGTATTTAATTACTACACTAAAACGATTACCGTTAATTATTGTTCTTATTTTAATGTTTTGACTTACAATGAACATTTACTTTTAAGTGGTGGCTTCCCATCCCACCCAGTGCTGTATTTTGCATTCCAAATTTATTGTGTTTGTTATTATTTTGTGTGTGGTGCAAATAGACTAAACTACACTGTAACACAAGAGTTTAATTCACAAAAGGCAGTGCCTGTGAGCCGTCAGCAGGGGTGCGTAACGCAAAGTGTCAGTAGTTCCGGAAGAAAATAAATTCCCTGACGGAGCTCCAGCGGCTGGATGAGAACCGAGCAGTCGTCTCTGTCTGTGACGAGCCACTGAACCCCAACCTGCTCGGCAAGATCCTGCTCGAGACCCCCAGTCGTGCTCACGCTCTCATCCGAAGGAGAGTGTTGATGTGACTGTGTCATGGTAATGAAGTTCGGGGGCCACAGGATCCCGTCTCAGTGACAGAGTGACGGCCCGAGGGCTTCTGCCACCGCTCTCATTCATCACCGCGATGATAGTTTTCTGCACTCCCTCACCCCCCCGACCCCCAGCCGCTCCATCCGTCTGACTCATTTCCTCCCCAAGTCCCGCTCGCCACATTTGCATTTCTACCCTCTCAGCTGTTCATTAACGCCTGATGAATGCTGCCGTGTTTAAAAAAAAAGGTTTTCCTTAAAGTCATTTGGCTTGTGAGTCATGAGAATGTCCCACAACCCTCCCTCAACCCCATCAGACGCTCATTTTCTGGCTACACAGCTGCAACACGGCCTCTAATGCTGGTCATCTGTCACACATGCTCCTCAGTAGCAGCTCTTACCTGTGCACCAGCGGCTCCCTCCAACCCCGAGGCGAGTCACAACCTTTGAAAATGGGCAGGCAGCGGGAACCGCTGTCAGACGGACACCGGAACGCCAGCACGCACGCTTGGCCGGGAGTCCACTTTGCCGATGTACCTTAGAATGTGATTGGCCAACCTTTGGCGCCCTCCTGTACCGGTGACAGGCAGAAGTAGCTTGTACTTTCTCTCTGGTGAAGTAGCCCATTGCCCAAAAACTGAAGCTCCATATTTTTTTACTTCTCACCTCCAGTGTTGTTACAGGCTACAGTCACATTTTCCAATCCATGAAACTATTCTTTTCGCTGTCTAGCTCTTTTCCACAGTCCAAAGACATGTACATTGGGGTTTTTCTGGGGGGTTTTACTAACAATTTTGGGTAGGTGTACATGTGAGAGCAGCTCTTCCTATGCAGGGTTTACCTTGCATTTGCCCTAAAACATTTGGGACAGGGTCTGGCATTGAAACACCAAGTCCAGTACTTTTGCAGGGCAACTGCGCATTGGCAGACAGCAGCAGAAGGACTGGGCAGTTAAAATAGATCGCCAAAGAGACTCCTTACAGTGCAAATTTGCAGAAAATACGGGGTCAGAAAACCACTAAACACTCACAAGTCTATGGGAGAACGTCACTTTGCGTAAGCTCTAAATGGAAAGCCAGGCACCTCAGGAAGCATTCCTTTGGTCTAATTGAACTGAGCACACAACAGATCATAAAGATCTACACTGTTTTACTTGCTATTATGTCAAGTTTATTTAAAAAAAAACAACAAAAAAACAAGTAATAACTCACTAACCAAGTTCAATACTTAGCTAAGATGCCTACTTGTAGTGTTGTTTGCTGTGAAAATAGAACCGGCAGTGGTTTTTCGGGATAACTGCTGGATCTCATCAGTTTCAACAAAGTAGACGTCGTCTGTGGCTGCAAGCACTCAAACAAGAAGACTGGAATGATGCTACTGCAGTCAAAGAGGCCAGTTTGTGTCTTGCTCACTTTATTTCAGGTTAGTTATCATTTGTCAGCCCTTTCTGTTAGATTATGCTGAAAGGCCTGGGATGCATATGGAACTTATGCTGCCTAAAGTTATTTTGTTGTCTACGTAGATAGCTAACTGGCAATTAACCATCACCTAGCACTCTTGTTGACAACTAAACATGGTTTGCTAACTAATTATTATTCCTTGTGATCCTTAATTCACAACGAAAGGTTGGCTTGGAATTTTTGTGTAAATGAACGCTTCTATTAAGAGGTTGCATTGAATAGATGCATGTGGAGATTGGAGCATGTCACATGTACATCAGCCCAGCTCGAGTTGACCGCCTGCTCGCTGGCTCGCCTAATCTGAGTGCATGGGCACCAAGGGTTTTTGTTTTATCGGCAGTGCGTGTGTTTCCACCTCTGAGGGAGTCCAGAACAATTACGCAGTTAGGAATTGTCACCATGGCTCTCTGGTATCATGGTGCTAAAATGGCAAAATCTCAATTTTGGGTGAGCAGCTCCTATAAATACGACTATACACAACCACTGCACCGCCTGCTTTCCCCTTTCCTCTCATTTCTGTCTGTCCTCTTACATTTTGGCCTTTAACAGCTTGCTCTCAGCCTGATTTTGTACTTTGCAGATGTCATCAGTCTGAAGCACAAAGTCTCATGCATTAACCAGTGGCCCATATTGGCTCCCATTAGGTTCCCATATATCTCAAAGAGGAAGCACTGTGGTCCTGGAAGGGAAACTGAGTCCGTCAGGCTGATGCTTTCATTTACAGCCACAGGAAGGCTACACATCTTTCTCCTGTTAGCGTCCCGTTCATTTAAGGCAAAAGTTGGTTAGTTCCAGAGGCAGGTTTTATATCAGCAGCCTCATAAAGAACAAGATTAAGCATGTATGTTTCTAAGCCTAACGAATCGTGCTCTAATTGTGATTGGTTGATTTGTTGTGCCGCTGCCTCAGTGAATGCCAAATGAGTAGCTGGGGGGGTTGATGATGGAACATTATCGCATCAAAGAATGACCTTTAGCTCGCTGCTGCACCTGTTGGCTCTCGATCCAGCAACGTGTTTTGATGTTGCACTTTGTCAAAATAATTAAACTTTTATCTTTGTGCACTGTCAGCAGATCATTACCAGAGGCAAATGTTGACAACAGTACAACAGTCTTATCTTTAACACTGCAGATTTGCAGCATAATTCTTGTCCTCCTTTTTTGTGGGTTTATTTTTTCAACTGAGGCGATGAATTTAAAATTGAATTCAACTCTAGGAAAAATAAACTGCCGTGGGCTAGTTGTCGCTGTGTGACTGAAAGGTCTTAATGGCCTTTCTCAAAGACACTTGCCACTGTTTCTCAGACCACTGACCCTCCCTGACTGTCATATGATGTTGTTTTAATCTGTGGATATGAATGGTTGTCCTCTGTAGTGTTTTAAGCTGGCTATGTTTTTAACATGTTTACTTTGCAGCCTTTACCCCCTTTCCCTCTGGGCATTATTGTAAAACGCTTGGTTACTCAGTAGCATTTCTAATTTGTCCCGTTTCAAAAAACCTTTTGAGGATCTCGGCTTCCATAATGGGTGATCTCAAACAGGAGCTATACTTTATGCAACCAAACCAAATCTCACAAAAGACGCTGTGACAAAAATTGCCTGGGTGGACGAAGCTTTTTTCTGTAACTGTAGTGACACGTTGAAATATTTCAACAGAAGCAGTTTGTCTATTATGGTCCATTTATTTAAAGTCAGCTGCAAATTATTAGCTTGCCAGTCTAACTTAGTAGCTTGCCACCACATCACAGTAACACTGTTGCCACTGTAGACAAATGCAGCAAATGACAGCTGAAAATTACATGACACCTTAAATTGGTCACACATGGCTGTAAAGTAATCTTTCCCCCAGGAGGTGGAAGACACCAGACAAGAGCTCAAAGTGATGTCATGGTATGGTAATGAACATGTAAAGGGATTATGTAAGTCACGCTAAAAAAAAAGTGCAAGCAGGGGGCCTCGTTGTGTTCACCTACTCTCTTTCCAAATATGTACAGCCCATTTACACTCATTTCATCTCTCCAGCTTGAGAACCGTTGTATTTAGCCATATGAGTGCTTATATATTCTTAAATGAACATGTAAGTCTACATTAAAAATAGGAAGTGAGCATGCCAGTGAGCTACAGTGGCTGGCGCACCCAAACCTGGATACGTCGTCCACCTTCCTCTTCGTTGGTTTCGTTGAAGACTCGAGCGTTCACCCACAAAACGTGCTGTCAGGTGGACTGCATTGTCCACACCAGGCTTCCTTAGAAATATGGCGGTGCAAGATGGCAACTAACTGGGAGCAAGAGCCTTGCTGTATGTATGTTCCTTCCCTTAGAATATGAGAACCATTCTAAGGGAAGGAAAACCAAATCATTTTTTTTGTACTTGTATGTACTTTTATTAATGTATTTATGGGCGGTATATTAAGCTGTTACCAAAGTGAAAACTCTAAATTTTAAATGACCTGTTTTCAGCTTCAGATGAACCTCCCTTATTTCTTGAAACTGTTTTTAGCCAGGGGTGGTCTTAAGGTTTGAGCCAGGCTATGTTGCTTGTCTTGTTAAATCCTCTCCATGTGTGGAAGCAGTAAGATGCCAAATTTATTTGTGAAAGACTTCATTTACACCCTTCCACTGCAGAAATACCGACTGCAGTCGCGGAGTGAAATTGTTTGAGTGCCGCTCCCACAGGGAAGGCCTTAAAAAAGATGTCAATAATGTTTCCAGGGCTTTCACAAGAGACTTGCTTTCGGGAGATATGCAATATAAAGCCTTTTTTGAGTCCATACAAGTCCAGAAGTTCTAAGGAAAGCATTGGTATTTTTCTGTGAGGCTTTGGACAAGTTTATTTGACTGAGAACTTTGCTTCCATCTGCCTGGGGCCCAACTGCAATACAGAGAATTAGGCTGACTTTATATCGTGGAAGACCAAAAATATGAAATTACTTTTGATTCAATCAATGCAGGAGCTGTGTAGTCGCATGACTTACGCATGATCAAGCCCAGTGAGACCCCCACAAACCTTCCAGTCAATATAGAAATAGACCACAGATTAAGATTGGTGTGAAAAGGTGCACTTTCATGTCCACTCACTACCCCAATAGAAACATTTTGAACTTGCATCACTTTACAACAACATTGCAGTTGGCGAACTGCATCTTTGTGCGTGCAAAACTAATCGAGGGGTGCGCTGTCTTCCTCACCAGGAGAATGTTTCCTTTTGCAAACTGAAGCAGTCTCTTTGAATCCCGCGGTACTTGGACCGCCACTCTTCCGGCAATGATATTGATGCAATTTGATGTTCACATCTGTGTATCCACAGGACGTCTCTCTCTCTCTCCCTCTCTCTCTCTCTCTCTCCTCTCTCCTCTCTCTCTCTCTCTCTCTCTCTCTCTCTCTCTCTCTCTCTCTCTCTCTCTCTCTCTCTCTCTCTCTCTCTCTCTCTCTCCTCTCTCTCTCTCTCTCTCTCTCTCTCTCTCTCTCTCTCTCTCTCTCTCTCTCTCTCTCTCTCTCTCTCTCTCTCTCTCTCTCTCTCTCTCTCTCTCTCTCTCTCTCTCTCCCTCTCTCTCTCTCTCTCTCTCTCTCTCTCTCTCTCTCTCTCCTCTCTCTCTCTCTCTCTCTCTCTCTCTCCCTCTCTCTCTCTCTCTCTCTCTCTCTCTCTCTCTCTCTCTCTCTCTCTCTCTCTCTCTCTCTCTCTCTCTCTCTCTCTCTCTCTCTCTCTCTCTGGCTGGTTTCTTTGACTGCAGTGAGTATACTTGGCTTACCTGGCGGGAAGGGTGATATACTGTATCTTAATATATTTGTTGACGTTTTTTCTCCATTATTGCTTCATCCAATCAGGCATCATTAGTGTCAGCTTGCAGAGCTTTCTGGAGGCCTGTGTTTCTTTGGATTGGAAGATGCTCCATCTAGCATTTTCTGCCCGTGCTGGCACATCTGCAGCCACCCAGCAGATGGATTCTGTGCACCTGCTGGCAAAAAGCAAAAAGGGGAACCGAGCAGAAGAGTTTCAATGTTGAAGAAAGACCAAGTGAAGTGGAAGATCTTGCACGCACGCAAGTCATGCAGGCCAACCAACAACAAAGAGAGAGAGACATGACCAATCAGCAGCCTAAATGTAAAAATGTAGAGATGGGATGGCAGTGGTGGTTTGTTGTCTGTGGTTTCTTTAGTGTTGCTTTGGCTATATGTATCTATTTAGTATTTTTTTTATTTTTTTTTATTCAGCCTTAATTTGAAGCCACAAGTGTTGTCAGCTCGCAGCCTGCTGATTTTACCATCATTTCAGGAACCTTTCCTAGACAACATTCACTATATTTGTACACCTGACTTGTCCTTGTCCTGATCTCTGCAGCAGCGCCGCTGCACTCTGCATTGCAAAGGTGGCAAAAAATGCAAACGTCTAACGAGAGCAGTCTTGAGGGTGCGTTCACTCCGCTGCCCCCGTACCGCTTGTAGCGGCGTCACCTAAAGGCCAGCGACGCTCTGAAAACACATCCAATTTGTATATGAGCGCCGCGGTTCCTAATGAAAATTAAATAGTCCCTGAAGTGTTTAAAGCGGAATAAATTAAATCTTATCCCGGCGTTTCTCCCTTGTTCTGTTCCCTGCTTTGAGAGAGAGAGAAGGCGAGAAGCTGATTAAAGAGACAAAGAGAATTCTTGCTTGATGACAATGGAGCTCATTTCATCTAAAGCTAATCTCTTTTCTTCCCTCCCTCCCTCAGAGACCAGGCCCCCCCTCGCTGCCCCCCCCCCACCACCACCACCTTCTCCTTCCATTCCTCATCCTCACTCTCCCCCTTGCATCTCTGGTTTTAATACCAATCCCCAGAGGCCTGACTGTGCATATAACACTCCATGGATTGATAAGCCTCTGATAAGCAGTCTGTCTTCTCTCTCCAAGCACCCGGGATTTGAGTTTTTCTTTTTTTTTCCCCCGGTTTTCTTCTTCTTGCCGACCTCTCTTTGAGGTCCAGGTCTCCTCCCTGCGGAGAAGCCAAACCCAAAGCTCACATCTGGCGACCCGTCCAAGAGAGCCGAAGGATCAAACGAGCGAAGCGTGGGGCTGAGGGAATAGAGCGCTGTGCGTGTGCACACTAGAAGGAGGGATGAGACTCGCTAGCTTCTTCTGTATGTTTCTCTCCACCTTTGCTACAGAGGCGGTGTGTGTTTTATGTTAGAGTTGGGTTTCTGGGGAAAATAAATAAAATAAAAGCGCTCCTTCTCAGCAGGTTTTCCCTGTTGATCTCTCTGAAGGTTCCGAGCAGAGGCGTGATGTGCTGAACACAACATGTTATAACCAGGCACATGAAAGCAGGAACGCTGGACTGAAAAGAAAGGTGGACGTGTGTTTTTTGTTGCTCGTTTTTCCCATCAGGGGCTGGACGTTGTCAACGCCACTCGATGCATCGTAACTCATTGTGGCTGGAATGAGGCTTGACAGAGTCGCCGATTGAACAGCCTCATTGCAATATGGCAGTGGTTTATTTTTCTCCATTTCCAGTGACCTTACAGCCCTTCGAGGGTCACCGCTCTCAAAAACACAAGGGTGCAGTTGGATTTGTTTCCGGTGTTTAGCCATGTGATGTGGTTTTTACGTGCTGCTGTGAGCATAGACACTTTAACTGTAGTACCTAATAAAAAGTAAAAATGCCAAACATTAACATTTTGACCTGTGGGGGGCAGTATGACAATCCAGCCAAAAAATAATAATAATTTCAACTGCAACAGAACATCACAGCTAAAAATATCAATTTTGTATTTTAAATAGTGTGTGTGTGTGTGTGTGTGTGTGTGTGTGTGTGTGTGTGTTGTAATCGGGCAAAAACAAAGAACAAACATGTATCTTGTTTTTAGGTAGTGGCCACACAGACAGTCTCCAAATACAATCATTTCTTTTATAAAAAATTTAATTTAGTGTAATTTAGTCCCTGCTCTTTAATTTGGTGAAATTGTTTATTGATTTTTTTTTAAGAGCAGAGTAAAATGAATCTACATTTAATAAGTACCATAAAAGTTAAAACAACACATCAAAGGTAGCAGATAAAGTGCCACTGTTTGTCTCCTCAGTCTGAACTCTGGTCCAAAGTGCAAATACAAGAGATCGAAAAAATAACAGCTGTTGAGGACCTATGCAACTTTAAAGTTGTTGTCTTTGCTGGTCACTGCTGCAACATCAACAGAAATAAAACATTAGAACATCGGAACCTCCTAAGTGAGAGAAGCTTTGGAATCGTCTGAGCTGCTCGAGGCGCGACTGCACGTCTTCTCGCTGGGAGCTAATCAACAAGGATGAACGACTTAATACTCGGTGACCCGCTTTTTTGTCGGATGCAGTCGTAGCTGCGGCCGAGCACGATCACAGGGCCGTCTATAAATAATAGCACAGCAGTGAGTTATTCTGACCCTGCAGAGTGGCCGATTTCAGATGAGGTCTCCAGAGGAGGCAGTGGAACGAAGGCTCGAGGTGGAAAAGTCGCTCCAAGCTTGCAGGTTGTCTCACTGCGGTTGTGCATTACTCTGCAATAAAATCCTCCACTGGCACGCAGTATCCCGCCACTGTAGCCCAGCCAGTCGTGCCAGCGGCCACAGGACGTAATCACGATGGCAAAGTGAAGGAGGTCACTGTCAATCCATCCGGCCTTCAGCTCCTTCACGCACCTCCATTTGAATAAAACCTGCTTTACTCTTTAAATACCAGACGCGTGTAGAAAATCAACACACAGCCACCGTGACATCACCAAAATAAATAAAATGTAAATAAAAATTTATTTGTAGCCTTCTGATTCAAATTTCAACAGTAGCCTTTTTCCACGGGCTGATAATGCATTGGGGAAAAAAAAACAACAATAAAAAAATGAAGTCATAATAATAATAATATCCTTCAATGAACATCCTGTCCTGATTGAGCAGGGCATTCTGGGATTTGTAGCGTTAGCGGTACTTGCGTTGCATAATACCGGCAGGCCAGCTCTAGCAGGGATTTTGTATTGGCCTCGCGGGCCAAATACAATTACACTGTGGGCCAAATTTGGCCCGTGGGCCAGAGTTTGACACCTATGATCTTTCCGTTTATTTTCTGGCATTGCTTCGCCAGCACTCAGGGTCACGGTGGCGCCGGTGGAGCAATTTAGAGTTGCCACTTAGCCTTCTGTGGCAAGGGTTGTTTTGTACCCAGTAACTACAAAGACGCCTGTTCAGCGAGCCACCCAAAGGTTGGGAAATGTTTAGGGAGCCCAATGATCTTGGCAGCCCTGTGAATATGAGGAATTTGTTCATCCAGTTTTAAGGGGAAATTTTATCAATGCACCACAGCATTTTTCCTTATTGACTTTTGTTTATGTGCTTTTTTCTCCTTCCTTATTTTCTTTTATCTCTGAAAAACTGTAATTGCGGCAAGAAAATTCTGATTGCAGGCTCCATATTGACTGATAATGGATTCGTCATTGCTCCTGCCAGAAATCATTGGCAAACAGAGCCTGATGTAATTGTAGAGTCATGATGATCTCCATTTTGTCTTTTCACTGCAGAAATTTCTCAATACAGTTCATGGGAAAAAAAAAAAAAGTTTTAATGAACTGTTTGTATTCCTGTGTCGAATCGAAGCACACAAAGGTTCATGAGCATAATTTCATTTTGCAAACTGAAGTCCTGCACGATGCGTTGACACAGACACAGCTTTAGAAGCAGCGCCACCTTTTATTTCATACTAACATGAAGGATCGGCCTTCAAACGTTACAATTTTTCCGACTGACTGCAGAGCAAATTGTTGTTCAACTTTTAATTTATATGCGCTTGCGCCTTCCGTCACGGCCAATTACCATAATTTCACTTCCCCATAAATCTACCTGTGGCAATTTTCCAGCCCTGTGATGAAGCTGCTGTCCTGAGGCAGGTGACTTGTTGTTTTCTCCTTCTTCTTTTTTTTTTTAAAGACGTATTAGGGACAACGTTGACGAGCTCGTTGGGAGGCTTGCGTGCGGCAATCCTTTCTTTTCTTCTCAGCGTTCTCTAAACTAATGAAGAGTTATTACCGAACGCTGGAAACCTCACTGCCACCGTCTCTCTGGCAGCGGAATTAGAGCTAATTGACAGTACCAGGGATTAGTTGCAGGGGCAGAACCGACTCAGTCTGCTGCGATGTGCAAAGTGACCCCCCGTCCCACCACCACCACCACCACCACCATCCTCACATCGGCAGATTGTACGTCTTTCGGAACTCCTTTAACAACTCTAAGCTGGAGGCAGCGACAAAGCGACTGTGCACCTTTTTTTCTGTCGTCACCATTTACTTCACCGCGGGCTCAGACCACGAAATCCCCTCTTCCCAATGCCAAAGCTTTCCCCGAGGATAATAATTCTACACCGAGACTTTAACAATCAATAAGTAATTTCTGCTGGGCTTCTAATGCACCAGTGTCACACTGCCGACTGCTGTGCGAAGGATAAAGGGCTGCTGATAAAATGAAAAAAAGAGAGCAGTTAAATGAAAGAGTTTAATGACCTTTCCCTTACACCAACCAAAAACTAAAGTACTGTGAATAAATCTACAGAAGTTTAAAAAAAAAAAAAAACTCATCATTTTGCTGTATGTTCTAATAGAACAGAATGCCTTCATTAATCCCACATTGGGAAATTTGCATAATGACATCAACAATATAGTTTGGAGAGAAGGAAAATTCTTTCAACTGAAGATAAATAAATAAAATGACACGAAATATTTATAGCGTAAGAAAGGAAAAACACGATATTCACATCTTACGGAGTTTCTAGAGTGACACTACGCAGTTCTGAGGTCTTGTATACTATTGTGTCACAACAAAGGCGCCTAACTCCTTGATTTGTGAAAATGGGTTAAGCTAATTGAGTCCCTCATAAAACTCACGATTGGTAAGCATACGTATCATCAGTTGTTGTGGGTGGCTGACCTTTGACCTTGTCTTAAAATCAGATTTGGACTTTTTTTTAACATCAGATGAAGCCCTGAGCTAAGCATTATTATTGTCCCGGTCCCTTTTTTCCAGTGTCGCGAATGCAGCTGGATGCATTACTTTTTTTTTTTATCCAATAAAAGCTGACAAAGGAATGACTTCCTGTCTGTCAACGCTTTGCCTTCGGGAGATTCTGCTCATTTTGTTACATCATTCTGCTGCATTGCTAAATAATTTCTGTTGAGCGAGAAGTCAGAGCAGCGAGTTCTGCACACTTCTTAGTTCCAGCAACGCTGACAGCGCACCAATGCAAAGACAGATAAAGACTCAGTTTGGGGAGGTTTCAAGACACATTCTCTGTGTTTTCCAAGACTGTGTGACATATTTTAACCGCTCAGAATAATGGGAAAAAAACTTCTGCTAAAATATGTATCCAAATAAAAATGATGTTTCTATACTTTTTAATATTTGTATGCCAGATGTTAAAAAGACCAACTGTTGACAGTACCCACCGAAACACTTTGCCTTTTCAGTTGATCTTCGACATCAGTCTTCAATACAGATCATTTACCTACAGCTACCTGCTAATATAAACCTCCTATTGTTTGTCTGACATTTTTGCCGAAGCCCTTTGGAGACAACGATGCGAACGTTCAAAGACCGTTGGACTTGGCAGGCAGCCGAACAATGAGCTGAGACTCCCAATAAAGCCTTGTTTAAGCCTTAGGGATCTGCAGATTCAGGAGATAATTCTCTGAAGATTTATCACTAGAACTGACCTCTGCCATTGTGTTCGCATTGCCATTATAAATGTATTGATTGTGGCATGTTTAAAGCTGTCAGGGTGTGTGATAACTGGGCAACAGTCATACTGGCAATAAATTGCACGTCATAAAAAAAAAAAGAAAGAAATCAATACCTTTGCCTGTTTGTAGGCAATGTATTTTTAAATCCAACCTAAACATATTGACATGCTTTGGCTGTTTGGCATAATTCAGAGTGAGCTCACAGCTCAATGGCGGGCCGTGCATTTCACTTCTAAGCCTTCATCGACGTCGTGCTTAGTCCGAACAAAATGAACACTCTTCATTAGTACAACCAAAACTGTCAAAACAAAAGTTTTAATAAGTCCAGCAAAAGTATGCTTTGTGAGCTTAAACAAGTTTGTCCAATAAACTGTGCATTGCTATTTCATTTAAGACGCCAAATGAGACGAAAACAAAACAAAATATCCATTGAAAATAAATAAATCATTCAAGTTTAATTCCATCCTCCCAGGTTGTGTGTTACTTCCCTTTTCCCTTTATACACTATAATATCATACAATATCATATAATATAATAATCATTTGGACTTGTCCAGGATGTAACCTGCCTTTGTCCTAGGACAACTCGGATCGACTCCAGTGAGACAGGGGATGAATGAATGAATATGATGATGTATTTCTTTAGGTTTACCTGAAGCCTGAACCAGACTGACCAAGAGAGTTTAGGTTAGGAACACATGACACATGACCGGCAGTCAAATGAAACTGTTGTTGAGCAGCGACCCTCCTCCACCACCACCGCTCCCCTGTTTACTGCTTCACTACTATCTCTGTAGATCACTTCTGTCCTCTAGTGGAGAAACAAGGGTCCAATCAGAGGATTATTCACACATATATATACAGTATATAGTATTGTATATTATTATAGGTATATATACATATAATACTACATAATACAGATAATGTTAATGGAGTAGTGTGTGGGGGTGAAAGTGAAAGTAAAACATCTCCCTCTGTTTTCTCACTCTGATCCACTGATCACAATCAATAGCAATTGATGATTGCAATTTAAGCTGCAAACTGAAACAGTGCACCTCTTAAGATTATGAACCCCGCTCTCCAGTCACACAGAGGTTCGTTACTAGACAACAGTACTGTGCGTCCATCTCATTCTCAGTCTCTTTTTTTTTTTTTTTTTTCTTAACTTCATGTTTTGGTAGTTGCTTACATCTCCTGCTTCTTCTGGCTTTTGCAACCCCTCTGGGACGTGTGATTGTGGACGTCCTTAAGCTCCAACCCCTGACAAGTGGAGGCTAGGTCCTCAAAAAGTAAGTAAATCAAAAAGTGCATGTAGAACAGCATTTGAGCACTGAGCAAAATCCGATCAGACGTTACGAGGACTGTGTCGTCAATCTCTAGGCTGGTGGTGACAGAGGCACGTCGCTGAATTCAGTGCTTGGAGACACAGGCCGACATTTCAGGGTGGAATGAGGAATACGCCATGATTGCATTGATAGAGGATAAGACAATTTAATGCTGTCTGTTTCTTTTAGCTAAAGGTTACATGAAGCAGATGTGTTAATTTCCTTCAAATCAGCATCTTTCAATCACACCAAAGGTCACAATGAACTGGGACCATATCGGGTCCGGCCAACTGGTTTCCAAATGGTGCTGACAGTGACGGGGCACCAGTTTCCTTGCTGTCGCTCAATCGTTTGGAAAGTTCACATTGATTATCTGAAGATGATGTAGTGCACTGTGTTAAGCAAAGGATAGTTTGGCATTTTGCCTACATGTGTGTTGTACTGTTCACTCTCTCACAGGTCAGTTAGTGCACTGAAGGCCAACATTCACATGAGTAAAACTCAAGCTTTGAGAATAGAGGGGAGCAATAATACGAGTTAATAACAAGGTGAACATCAGAAGCCTTTTAATCTGGGCTGATTCACAAAGCAAGATTTTCCTCCTGGATGACTCCAGGGCTTATTGTCTCAGGAAGCTGGTTCAGTTCTTACAACACGGCCACCACTTGACTGAACTCGGTCTGAACGGCAAAGCTGCTCAGGAGCAGGTGATGGCTCAGGGTTCACACTGATCCACACCTACTGGCCAATCAGCTGTTCGGAGTAGCCGAGATCGTATAAGCAGAGCGTTCCAAAAGAATTGTCCCGGACTAATTCTAGTCATTCAAAGCCAGTCTGTGTTCTCATGCAGGACAGTGCATTTTCCTGGATGATTAAAAAGGCTCCTGACTCTCAGAAATGTGAAAAGCTTTTTTTCCTTTTGCTTTGTTTTGTTTTAAATGTAGATTTATGATGTTGCCATAGATTTTAACACAGCTCAGTGAACATCAGGATGATTTTATTCAGATTACCAGTTATTTACAGTATTGATATGATTTTCTGTTTTTTGCGTCAGATTTAAGCTTTTATTATTATTTCTTTTATTTTTTGGCATTTTCGCAGGTTCTCTGGAACTCATACTGGGTTGCTGGGTTAACTGGTTTATCTGGACAAATTCTGTGGAATCACAGTGTGATTTTGGCTTTTTGACGCTCACGATGGCAATTGGGGCTGTGCCTACAAACTCGACCCATATAGATGTGTGTGTCCACGGGTCGGGATGAGACAACCCTGGATTGAGTTAACCCGGGAAAAGATGGGAAACTGGCGACGCTGCGTTGTGACACAGGCCGCAGGTCCAATGAGTTGGAGTTGAACCCTCATGATGCTCAAATGATCTCAACCTCAGTAAGAACAGTTTTCTATATGTAGGTTATTACACTAAATGTCTTAACACTATTACTGTGTAATTGCCTGTGTCACTCAACTCACTACCCACAAGATATCCTTAGGCTGTTTGGCAAGTTTGCTTTTCTATCAGCCCATTTGGTTGTTAAGGGATAAAGTTGCAATTCAATTTGCTGCCTGCTAGGTGGCAGTGAGTGTATGCAGTGATGTTGTAGCATCCACTGTATTGGATTACGTGCATCTCTGCCATTGAAACACGTTCATAAAACTAAAACAAATATCTATTTCCTCTCCATCTGTCCGCTTATGGTCAAAACAGCCAGAAACAGACTATTAGTGGAAGGGTCATGTGACTTCTTTTTTTTTTTTTTTTATTCCACATAATCATTATTCTCTCCCCTCTGAACTGCCACCTTCACCTGAACTGAGGGGGGTTTGAGTGCCCGAATGATCCTAGGAGCTATGATCATTCAAACAGACCAAGAGCAGTTTGAAAAACCCTATGAGTAGCCACACAATAAGGAGAGTTGGTTTTCAGTTGGTTGCATTATTTACCTCCCCTTGCAATAAAAAAAAAGAAGTGTTTTATTTGCAACTCTTTACTTTTTAATTGTGTTCGATCCCACTGGGTACGAGCTGTTCTAGTGTGTCGTAATAAAGTACAAATACCTGAAAGATCTACTTGAGCACATTAAGGAAGTGTTTGTTCTTTGTTACTTCCCACCTCTGGAAGCCTGTACATCTCAAACTAGGAGTCTTTTGACCAAACAAATCTCCTTCACAATGCCAGAGGTCCTTCTCCTGCATCTGGCCGGACTACCATCTGGAGCCTCTCTGCAGACAACACGCGCCTGACCTTTTTTTTTTTTTTCTAGTTGTTCCTGCACAAGTGACTAAACAGGATGAATCTGTTAGTTTTATTTGGAATCTCTGCTTCTGCAATGGTTTGTTTTGTGACTCTGAGCCTGCCAAAGGAGCACACACACACACACACACACACACACACACGCACACACACACACACACACACACACTGTGTGTGCTGTACTAAGAAACCCTGAGTTGCTCAACAGCCACATTTTGCTTCCCAGTTACATTTTTAGTCAAAAAAAAAAAATGTGCAAACCTTAACAAAAACATTTGTTTTTTTAAACTGTAAACCTTCTTGTTGTTTTATTTTATTTTTGTTTTTAATGATTTTAAGGTTTTTATTTTTTATTTCTATGTTTACCTTGGGACGTGTACAAATGAAATGTGCAGTGTTTGTTTCATTGATTTCTGCAAATGATTACCGAGACTTGATAAATTACAAATAAACCTTTACTGGAATCATTCATTTTGTTATTGACAGTTGAACACTGCGCTGCCAAACCGCTAACCTCGCTACTGGAAAAAAAAAAACCTAAACAAAAGGTCCATTTCTCCTCAAGAATGAATTCCACCTCAGACTGCTCAGTCAACGTCTATGTGTCGCTGATGTCTTTGGCAAAAAGGCAAGTTTGAGGCCTTATTATGAATCCATTGAGTCAGACCTCCTGTGTGAGGTCACCCTCCACCCCCGTCTTCCCTTTGGGACAGACTTGCGTAAATCATTGAGCAATTGCTCTCTTTTTTTCACTTTTTTTTTTTGCCAGCAAAATCCACCACTCTCTCACAGCTCTTATTCTCGCAACTGAGTGAACTCACCAGTCTCCTCACTGGTTGCACTGCGAGGGAGACAGAATGCATCCAAAACCAAGACAATGTCTTGTGCTTCTGTTCACGCTCATGCACATCCTGAGTTTGGTCCGAAGTCAAGGTAAGACTCTGCAGATTGAGCGCAGGTGCTCTTCGACATGTGGCCTAATTGCAATCCTTGCATTTGTTTTGGGTTTTTTTGGTTTGTTTGTTTTTTCCCTCAGTCACACATTGCACTGTTGAACAATTCAAGCAAAACCAAACGTATTACGATGACAATTTCGACATCAGCAACCTGGCCAAGAGTTACCCAGATCAACGGAGCGTGAGAGTCAGCTGCAAGGTGGGCTACAGTGGTTTCTTCAAAATGACCTGCTCCGGAGACCAGTGGACGTACAAAGGCAACAAATGTCACCGTAAGTTCCACTTTATAGCCGTGTTAAAAATCAAAATGCGTCTTCCACGTGTCATCACGGGTCATGAAAGGTGACATTTTTGAGTGTAGATTAGAGTCTGAAATACAGCGACAGCGAAACATTTTTATTGTCATCATTATTATTAGTAGTAGTAGTAGTATTATTAGTAGTAGTAGTAGTATGTCTGTGAAGGTTCTCAGTCATCCAGGTCATCTTGAGGTAGAAGGGTTGAGTTAGGGCAACTGGACTTGTTTTGTGATCTTGAAGACGTTTCGCTTCTCATCCAAAGGGGCTTCTTCAGTTACTAGTACTAGTAGTAGCAGTAGTAGCAGTAGTAGTAGTAGTAGTACACATTTTATTTGTTAGGGTGCCTTTCACGACACTCAAGGTCGCCTTACAGAAACAGTATAAGTCCAAAATGCCAGCCCTAAGATAACAAACAAAACACAGCAGTAAAATACATTCAAAAACAAATGTATTAAAAGAGAACTGTATATAAAAGCATTGCAATTTATCAGGTGGGATGGGTTGTTCTGTTTGAACAGATGAGTTTTGAGTTTGTATTGGAACAGACTGACAGACGTAGTGTTGCGCAGGCTGTGGAAGAGCAGCAAGTTTTGGGGGCGTTTATGATCCATGAACAATCGCTCTTCAGTGTCCGAGTGAAATTCCCTTCAGCGCAGTCACCGGCCAACCCACCTGCTTCCTTCTGCATCTGTCCAGGATGCTGCAGCAACATCACCCTCCCTGCTGCACAACCAGAGCACGTATAAGAATTCACAATCGAGAATCTTTTTGTTGTTATTGTTTCGCATCGTGTTGAAAGTGCCACTGTTTGAATGAGTGTGCGACGCCCGCGGCTTCCCGTGCGCCATCGTTGCTGAGGATTCTGTGTGAGGGTTTCTGCAGGGACTCTATCTTCTTCTGAAAACATGCAACATGCACCAGTGAGTCAAATTCAACCTTTGAGCTGAGCTTCAAGCACTCAAAGACACAGAAATGCACACGCAAAAGATTGTGAGACAAACAATTACAAGGAAAGCAGGAAATGCCTGTGTTATTGAACTCACTGCCTGCAGCAGAAGGACTGGCAAAATATCCTGAAGCTGATGGGCTTGTTCACTTTTATATCAGCCTGTTTGGTTGTTGCCAAAGTGAAGTTGCAGTTAAATTTGCTGCCTGCTAGGTGGCAGTGAGTGTATTGGATGTATTGTATTACGCGCATCTCTGCGATGGAGACCCATTCATCCAATTCAAAGAAAAGATATTTCTTCTGTCCACTTATGGTCAAAAAAGACAAAATATTAATGGAAGGGTCTTGTGACATGTGACATTTTTTGTAATCATTCCTGAACGCCACACAGTACTAGTAGTAGTAGTAGTATTAAGATATATACATACATACATACATGTCTGCAAAAAATAAAATAATACAATGGTTATAAATACATTAAAAAAAATCAATGTACAAATAAATCAGGTTGGGTTCTCTTTTCCTTTATCAACTGCAGCACAACCAACCTGTAATCACTAATAGCGACAAGTGAGCCATTATAGGATTTTGACACTTTTGATAACAATAACCAAAGTTTTTTTTGTTTGTTTGTTTGTTTTCACACACACACACACACACACACACACACACACACACAAATGCTGGACAATCAATTGCAAAGAAAGCATCAAGTACCTCATTTGCTCACATGCTATGTCTGTGCTGTATATTTGAAGCGAGGTCTTGCGGTCATCCTGGAGATGCCCAGTTTGCAGAATTCCAACTGACCATTGGACAGGATTTCGTCTTTGGCTCGCAAGTTGAATACACCTGCCACAAAGGGTAAAAAAAAAAATGTAAATTACTTCAGTTCATGCTGTCGCTTTCTGAAATAACTGATCTGTGTGCAACTTACATCAGACTCCAGTGACATTTTCTGTCTGTCTATTTTGTTGTACGTTCGCGACCACTCCAGTTATCTCATGGCGAACCGCAGAAACAGCCGCCGTTGCATGGCCCAGGGCTGGGACGGTGTCATTCCCATCTGTGAACGTAAGCGATGGGGATCTTATTTTTCTGGCACTGATTTAAATGTCTCTTTGTGCAAAATTCGATAATAGGATCAAATGAAAAGAACTTGGTTGGGAATATTTTTGGTGAAATTGTGGCTGACGATAATCTAAAGCCAGTGTTTACTTGTGTGTAGGTGGAAATATTTTAGTTTAGTTTAGTTTTAGACGTTGAATCAAAAAAAGTGTAGAGATGTAATCTTCACAGTGTAAAACATTGGACGAACAAAAAAATTGCTGATGTTTCATTTTGTTTGTTGTATGATGTGATTCGCTTTGTCATGATGCTTTTTTGTAAGCCCCACTCTAAACCAGCCAAACATTTTTACCAGTATTGCCAGTATATGATTATTGTTGGGGGTGGGGGGGGCAAAAGGGGCAATTGTTTACTCTTCTAAACCAAGAGTTTTCTCTCCAGCCCTGCAGTGTCCGGCGATTTATCCAGACAGTAACGTCCTGGTGCAAGGGGACACAGAAAATGCAATCTACAGAAATTCGGTGCAATTTAGCTGCAGGTTCAACGGCCAGATCCTGTCTGGGCCGCAAGAGATCAGCTGTAATGAACGTGGAGAATGGAGCGCTACCGTCCCGAAGTGTATAGGTACAGCATCCTTACTGCACACAGTCGCCTAGTGTCTTTTGGGTATTTGTGTGCTAAACTTGACTTGATTTTTGTCTTTTTGATCAAAACTGAAGTCTGGAATTATCTGTCAGTCTTACACTCAGTGCTCAACCAGGGAACAGCTTTTCTTCTCACAGAGTTACATAAGTCAATTGATAAATAAATACTCTATTTCACTTCTTTTGGCGCAAGAAACAAACTAACAGCTACTGGGTTCACTTTGTGTGTAGACTGGACTGGGAGCTTAGACTGGAATTCTTTTACAAGTCATTTGATTTTTCTTGCCTCAACAGAAGTAAAATGTGCCCGGCCTAATATTCCAAATGGTCATGTTGTTGGAGATGCCAGTGAGTACAAGGAAAATGATTTCCTGCATTATGAGTGCGACACCAGATATCAGCGTCTTGAAAATAGGTTGTCAAAATGCACCAATCTTGGATTAAGGGCAGATTGGAGCCCTGCACCCCAATGTGAATGTATGTATCAACTGAGAATCTTTTCTGCACATTCATGTTCTATTATTTACAACCCTCAGTGACTTATGTACAGTCTTATTGTGTTTTATTATGTTGAGTTAACACAATAAGGTGTATGTTACCTTACTCATGGCATCATCTTATAATTGTATATGTTATCATGCTTAATAAGTCTGAATTACTTTTTTCCTTAATAATGTAAAACTGTTTTTAATCATCTTCCATCTGTAGCCATAAAATGTCGACTACTAGCAGAGGATGAAGCTACTTATGACCCTCGGAGAAATGTGTTTTTACCTGGCGAGATGTTGTCCATCCGGTGTGGACAGAATTACTGGATAGGATCCAAACAGAGCACCTCAGCAGTAACCAGGTGCCAAGACGATGGGACGTGGACTGTTGACCCAACATGCAGGAGTACGATAAGTGCACGAGACCATGGAAGAAGCACATTGACCTTCTCTTCTTTACTTTGTGTGTGAGCCAGTTACACTCAGTGATGATTTAAGTGTTTTTATCTTATTCTAGAGGATTTCTGCACCAGTCAAAAACCCCGTTCAGTCAATTGGTGGAATGTCCGACGAGTACAACAAATTACACTGGGAGATAGAACACGGTTTGGGTGCTGGTCAGGCTATGTGAGCACATCCAGAGAGGCAGAATGCACCAGAGATGGGTGGAGTCCAGATCCATTATGTCGAGGTACTGTGAAGTAAATCTGTGTATCACCCCTGCAGCAGGAACTAACTCACAGTATATATAACATGTATCTTAGGACATCATCCTCATTTATTATTCTTTGTTTTTTTTCTGTCTAATTCCAAAACTCTTTTGGTGATATGCCAGACCAAACCATGGGCCATGTGGTCCATGTGGGCACTAACAGAGAAGCAGTTTTAACTGCTCTTCAGTCAGCAGACTTCAGCCACTGATGTGAAGTGATGCTGAGTTAAATGCTCATAGTTACTAAATGAGTATTCATTTGCTTTCACCACAACCACATTGTAGGTTAAGCCATTTAGTCTCTGTGTCTCCCTCATTAAGTTGCTTAAAGTTTTAGTTTTTCTAAACTTCTCCACATCTTCATATTTGGGTTTGTGTTTTCTGTGTGTGTGTGTGTGTGTGTGTGTGTGTGTGTGTGTGTGTGTGTGTGTGTGTGTGTGTAAGGGTAAAAGAAATGTTGGTCGTGAAAATGTAAATGTGGTTTGTCTGTTGTTTCAGAAATACTGTGTGACCCAGTTGAAATTGACAATGCAGTCTTGGAGGGCGTGAATAGAACATATAGGGATGGTCAACGTATCTCATATCGCTGTAAGGATGGTTATGAGGGAAATCCTGGTCGCACCTGCCAGGAAAATGGTTGGTCTGGGAGTTCCAAATGTACAGGTAAGGAATAACACAGATCATAACTCTCTCTATTATCGGTTTGATTAGTTGTTAGCAGATAAATTTTAAAAAAAAGACAAAAAGAGACTTTCATGCATCAAGGATTATGAACGTTTTTGCTTTTATTGTCACTCATTCACACAAATTCCAGGTTAACAATGTAGGTGCAGATGAATGATGGTCTATGTGTGAACACTATACATTTACATGCATAAAATCTGAATATGTTTTTGTCCTGATGCTGTAATCCTGTATAGAATTAAACTTAACTTAAAAGGTTTCCTGTCAATAATCATGAGTTACTTTATGGACACTGATTCAGTGTTTGCTATAGAACAACATCAAGCTCATCAGTGTTTAGCTTGACACTTTCACCATTTTCATCTTGACTGACTAAATTCAGTTTTATGTTTTACAACTTTTGTTGCTGTTTTCTGTCACCTTTCTTTCTTCTTTTCTTCATCTAGCTAAAAGATGTCCATACAAGGGAATTGCTGATGCACGACTAAAACAGACTTCAAGACAGAGTTACAGTAATGGCACCAATCTTCAGTATGTGTGCAACAAAAACGACGACACTATTACTGTTACCTGTGTGATGGGTAAATGGGAAGGAATGCGGGAATGTTCAGGTAAGGAAACACAGCAACACATACTGTCTGCACACTCACCTGCCAGTTTCTTAGGTACACCATGTAAAGATGCAGGTAAGTAGGGATGTATGTCGTTAGGATTTTATCCATACCGATACTCCTTATCGGTACCGATACTTATCAGTACTCTTATCAATACTACTACATTAAATTTACTGTTTAAGAAATTGAAATGTTCAAAGGTCCTTCAATTGAAGGGGGAAGCACCAGCAACATCATTATACAACCCAACAGACTAAACACAGCCATATGTAAAAAGAGCAGTCAATGTAAAGGCACTTCTGAACCCAGCTGGTAGTGCCTGACAGCACTTCTCTGGAAGGAGGGTGTCACCTGGATTAAGGGTGCTCATTGCTGCTCACACTGATTTCAAAAATGGACCAACTACTGACTAATGACCACTTAGATTGGACAGTAGCAAAGGGCTGTAGATCCTTCTCAACAAAGGTGGTCATGACATTTAAGCAGTTTTGTGTGCAGAAATCTTTTGTCTTTTGGCGAGTGTGACTGGGGTCTGTATCCGCGGAGCTGTGGTGGAGGCGGCGGGCGGCGGCGGCTGTTGTTGCTTGGCTCGTGCCACCTACAAGATTAGCATATTAGCGCCGGTGCTAAAGGCTCTTAAATTAATACCAACACACTCAACGATTCATATTCTTGCCATGACCTGACAATGTGGGAACAGACAAAGGATATGAAACAAAGCGTCCAGGAGGCGGCGCTGAGACGGGCATGGCGTCGCCCTTGTTATTTATTTGAGCTGTTTTGTCGAGGCGGTCAAACACTCCGCACTTCCTTACCTTCAAACTAAGACTACGCAGCAAGTGTTTCATTTGGTTGCTGGTGTTTCCCCATTCGGATGCAACCGCTGTCCGACAAATATCGGCTTGAGCTGAAAGAGTCATTCATTTTTGTGAAATGAGCCCACACCCCTGAGAGCTTTGGTCAGACGGCCGACTTGTTCATTAGCAAGAGAGGAGTCATCACCTGTCAATGGCAGCAGTGTCTTAATTACACGATGGTAAAGTAAAACAAAAATTTAACAATCAACGGTACATTTTGCCCAGAATGTTAACAGAACCCCAGCACAGTTTAATTAGGAAGGGGTACAAAATAATACCAGTACATGGTATACATCCCTACTGGTAAGTGTGCATCTGAATATACACAACGCTTAAAGGACGGATGTGGTGTTTGTTCAGAGATGATTTTAGACATTCCTTTCTCAAACCAGTGGGTACTTGAGTTACTGTTGCCTTTCTATAGTCTCCAACCCAAGTCTGCTCATTCTGACCTCTGACCCCTGACATCTACGAGACATTTCCTCAACACATCTGCATTGCCATTGATCAAAATGTGCTAAAAAGGCACTGTGCTCGATTGCGTCCCTCATTGTCTGCCTTTGTGGATAATTTCCGTCATTTCTTGCATTGCCAAACAAACCTTTGATCAATCAGGCCCTTGGTGTGTTAGTTGGCATATCAGTAAGACAAAAAGGCAAAATAGTGCAATACTCAACACAAGTTCACCACGGTGAAGGTCACTTCAATCCCCTCTCTTCCCCTCTCTGATGCTCAGTTTGAACTCCAGCAAGTTGTCTTCACCACGTCTACATGCCTAAATGCAAATTAGTAGAGTGCCGTGTGATTAGCTGGTTAGCTCTCTGTGTTGTCAAACAATGTAAGAATTCACCTGATAAAGTTGCCAGTGATGGTTGTCTGATGTTTTGCGTGTCCTGTCCATTATTGTGTTGCAATGCCGCTTGATTGACAGAACTTGTCACCAACAGGCTGCAGAAAAGCTCATCTTGAAAATGGATTCGTTGTTAAAGAAACGCAAACACAATTCACTTCCGATGCAACGAAGGTTACAAGCTCTCCACCCACATCAGTTGGGGTGTCGCTACATGTAGGGATGGACACTGGAATGGATTTTCTGGACAATGCATAGGTATTTAGCTTTCTGATTGCTTAGATTGCTTTGCTAAATTGTATCATTCATATGTACGAATCATGACTCCAACTTTTCAAAATTTAGTGGAAAAATACAGCTTGTATATAAAATAACTCTCGACTCTCCACACTCTATTTTTTCTGGTTGTGCCTGCCATAGATGACACAACATGTGGAAAACCTCCTGTGATTCCTAATGGGAGACTTAGCGATGGACAACATGTCAATCAGGAGGATTCAACTGTTGAAGTGATTTGTGAGGAAGGTTTCATCGAACAGGTCCAAAATTTGACTTGTACAAAAGGGGAATGGAGTTCATTTGGAAAACCCCTCACGGACATCTGCAAGTGTGAGTCTTGTATTTCTCAGTGGTCAGTGACACATGTGAAATGGTTAACAAGGCAATTGTCCCTACATGTGTTTTTTGTGTCCTTGCAGCTGATGCCACATACTGCGGAACGCCACCTAAGATTGAAAACACAGTTGTGATTTCCTCCGAGAAACTGTTCCCGCCAAACTCTGTCGTAACTTATCAGTGCCATCATAACTTCACCCTAGAGGGAGATGGCAGGAGTGTGTGCGTCAATGGACAGTGGGATGTGGAAAACGTTACATGCACAGGTATGTTTATCCATTTCCCTCAGCTGCTCAGTTCTGTCAAGATCCCAGTTTGAGTTGTTTTTTTTGTTTTTTTTACAGATGCAATTTTTAAATGACTTTGGCCTGCACTCTGGATGTTTATTAAAAAAAAAAAAAAATCAATCTTTAGGATTGACTATTAAAGGTTCTCTATTTGTAGTGTTTCTCTAGATAGATGGACAGACAGGCTGACAGACCGAGACAGCCAGGTACTAATCAGTCCCCAGTGGAAATCTCTCCAGAAGGAAAAAAAAGGCATTAAGGATTAACAATGTAAATAATAATAATTATAATAACAATAACAATAACAATAACAATAATAATAATAAAGATGCCATGTTTTGCTCATGGTTATACTCATGATGGTGAAAATGAAACAGCGTCAAAATGAAATGCATGAAATGTGTGTTTGCTTTTGAAATGACACTTTAGATTGTGAACTAACCACAGCTAATCGCAGCTGTATTCAAGGGTCATATCCAACCGGCGTAGCTGAAAAGTTTGCTTGTCTGACTTGCTCATGCTCATCCACGTCCATAAAGACATGCCTGACCTCACAAATGCGCGACAGGAAAAATGGTTTTAAAAGTTGGCACAAACTCCTGTACAGGAATTTTGGTTTGCTGTTGTTTCAGATCAACCCAGTTGAACCTGAGAATACAGCATTTTAGGGCAGTAACAGAGAAAATAGGATCAGTGAAATGATCTTGTGTCTGCATAGATGTTATGATTGATTGGCGATTAGTTAATTTGTGATTTTGATTGTTATCAGTTGATTAGTTGTATACAGATGAAGTAAAAGAAACAAACAAAGATGTGAATGTATTGTCAGCTCAGATGGCAGTTCATCCTCTTTTGTCTCTCTGATGCAATTTCAAGCTTCATGAACTTTTCTCAAATTCATGATAGTCTAAAATGGTACACAAATATAAAATCTTCATATTATTTCTGCCCTGATGATGTAATCCTGTGTAGTACTGACTTTTATGTCAAAGATACACACAAATAACACCTACTGGGTTCAATCTGTGTGTAGACTGGACTGGGAGATTAGACTGGAATTCTTTTACAAGTCATTTGATTTTTCTTGCCTCAACAGAAATAAAACGTGCAGGGCCTAATATTCCAAATGGTCATGGTGTTGGAGATGAACGTATGTATCAACTGAGGATCGTTTCTGCATATTCATGTTCTATTACTTACAACCCTCTGTGACTTATGTTTTATTATGTTAATTTAACACAATAAGGTGTATGTTACCTTACTCATGGCGTCATCTTATAATTGTATATATTATCATGATTAATAGATCTAAATTATTTTTTTCTTTAATAATTAAGATTGTTTTTAATCTTCTTCCATCTGTAGCCATAAAGTGTCAACTACAAGTGAGAGCAGAAGTTATCTATGTCCCTCCCAACAAAAATGTGTTTTCATCTGGCGAGACGTTGTCCATCCGGTGTGGACAGAATTACTGGATAGGATCCAAACAGAGAACCTCAGCAGTAACCACGTGCCAAGACGATGGGACGTGGACTGTTGACCCAACATGCAGGAGTACGATAAGTGCACGAGACCATGGAAGAAGCACATTGACCTTCTCTTCTTTACTTTGTGTGTGAGCCAGTTACACTCAGTGATGATTTAAGTGTTTTTATCTTATTCTAGACGATTTCTGCACTAAACAACGACCCAGTTCAGTCGGAGGTGGGATGTCCAGCAAGGAAGAGAAGTCGCGCTGGGACAAACAGCACAATATTGGTGCAATCGAGGCTATGAGAGAGCAACTGAAACCAGAGTGGCACAATGCACCAGAGATGGGTGGAGTCCAGATCCATTATGTCGAGGTACATGTGAAGTAAATCTGTGTATCGCTCCCATAACAACAACTAACCTGTAGTATATAAACGTGTATCTTAGTACATCATGTAAATTCATTCGTCTCTCGTGTTTTTCTGTTTAATTAGAATTATCTTTTGTTGATACACCAGGGACAACAAAAATGCACTAACATGACCAAGCACAGAGATTAATGAAGCAAGCTGAAAAAAAAATCATGCCAACACAAACAGAGAAAATATTTTAATGGTTATTCAGTCACTGGTGGTGCTGAGTTCAATAGTTTATAGTTACTAAATGACCCTTCATACCATGTTGTGTTCTAACATGGTCAAACATTCATGGTCTTTTGTGACACTGGAGAGAAACACTGGAGTGGTTCCTTATAAAACAGCTCAGCAATAACCACGTTATCTTTGTGCTCAGCCATGATGCCACTGTTAGAAAAACACCACATGAGACCATCAGGGAAAAAAGGCCACAACTAAAATAGAAATAAAGATCTATTTTGACTTGCATACCCTAAGTATCAACGTCATTATTCTGTTTACTTGCACCATCTACACTACGCCATTGTTTTATACCTTTGTGATATTTGAATAATTTAGCTAAGCATGCTAGTTTTTTTCTGTATGTAGGTTTTCAAAAATTTATATCATAGAATAAAAAATCGTGGGAAAAAACACATTTATCCTGGTGGTCACCATTGGCGATCAATAGACATGAAATAACCAGCATATGAAATAGTACATATGTCACTGTCTCCTCATCATGGTGAGTTACTGAATATGGAAATTTCCTCCCACAGCTGCTTATTAATAACAACTGGCGTTGAGTTTCTGTCAGAGTCCATCCCAACCAAGAGCTCCTCAAAGTCTTCTTGTGTGTTTCGGGCAGAACACAAAGAACCACGACCAGTCTGCTATTCTTCACAACTGTCTTTGAGCCACACATGAATAAATACACAATAAAATATAGTGTTGAAAAAATATGGCTTTAATTTTTTTCTACTACATTTTGCTCATGTCAAGAAGATGATTGCTACTTGAATTACTGGAACTGTATCAAGTAAATATCAATGCAACGCTGAACTTTGTAAATTTGTGAGTTGATGGAAAAACTGTAATGGCAGAAAAATGGATGACACAAAATAAAAACATTGTTATTGATGACTTGACATTTGTCTTTCGCCATTTATTTGTGGGAGGTTCAGAGAGATCATCTAATGACACTGAAAATGTCATTGGGTGCGTTTTTGTAATACATGTTGGCACGAGGAGGATTATTTTGCTCGTTTAGGTTTTCTGGCTCTATATTCCAGTCCGTCTACCCAGAAGAAAAAAAATAAATGAAAAGCAGAACAGGAGGTTTGCCAATCAATTTTCTTGTGTTTATTTTCACTTTGCACACAATCCACGGTCGATTCAAGGGCTTTGTGTGCTATTGCCCACTGTCTGTTGTAGTGGAGGCTAAAGGCAAGGCTTCAGGCGGATCGTCTTTTGTAGCAGTAACACAAGTCTGTTGCCCGACATAGTTGTTGTCGTTGTCGTTTCCATAAAAGATGGCTTTCGGCATTTACACAAAGCCGGGCAGGGTGGCGTTTTCAAACCTTCCCATTGTGGTGAGTGTTTTTGAAAATGAGCCGTTTCAGTCTCTGCGGGTTCAGTGAAATGCCGGATTCATGTAAACGCGAGGCCAAAATGACAATTTATTTTCAACCATTTTCAGAGAAACTTGTCTTTGTGTAAATGCGCCTCTACTCTATTTTTACATAAACATCTTTGTATTTACAACTTGGGTTCTATAAATGAGGTCGCTTCGGTAAATAAAGTCAAGTGTAGGAAATCAAAATGGTTAAAAACAAAGATGAATGTTAAGTTTCTAATAACTAATTCTCTCGCATACATAACATGTATCATATTGCATTATATAATGTTTGCAGCAGTGTCAAGCAACATGAACAGATCTGCTGAGAGAATGGGCAAACAAACTCATCAGATGAACTATTGTTTGGATTCATCGGTTCAGAGCTGTTGGCTGTTCAGTGACACTTCAATGTCCACCAACTGAGAAACTCATGTCTGTTTTCAAAGGGACCCAATGGATGTACTTCAAACTATGAATCACCAAAGAACAAATAAACAGCTTTACTTTTCCAGCACCTTCCCAAACAAAGCACGCCGAGCAACTGCGGCACTGCAAAAAGGCTCACTGTACTGAGCTGCATAGTGTAATTTCTCTTCTGTTTATTTGAATAGTGAATCCCGAGAATCCCACGTGTCATGCTGCGTACCGACAGCCTTGCACAATGTCAGTGGGTCGTCCCTGTTGCAACCCTCAGTTCTCCCTGAGGACAGCGACTGGGAATATATTCCAGACTCACAGAGAACAAAAACACTTCATCAAAGACACTCAAAGCAAGAGTTTCTGCACAGCTGCTTGAAAAGAGCCATGCACTCGCCTCTAATTCTTTTGCTTTTTCAAGTCTTGGCAAATGCATTTGCATCTTCCACGCAAAATGGTAAGTGCAATTTCCTGGTATACTTTCTTTAAGTATTTGGACTTGGTTGTGAAGGAGCGAGGAAGCCTGAAGGGACGAGGTAAAGGCACCCATGTTTGGGCTTTTGCAGTGTGTGCTTTTGAGTGTGAAATCTTAATGAAAGAAGAGGTTGTTGTTTCTGTTAGTCACCTGCTCAGAACCCCCGGATGTTCCTCACGGCTTTGTGTCAGAGGAGAGCAAAAAAGCAGAATACCAACAGGGCGACGTCCTACGTTTCACTTGTGAGACTGGTTACATATCTGGACTCCCCATTAAATATGTATGCAGAAGAGGAGAGTGGCGTGTCATCAACAAAGGACAGTGCTACTGTGAGTTGAACATTCATTCATTCATCTTCTATACCCGCCTATTCCTGTTCAGGGTCACGGGGGTCTGCTGGAGCCTATCCCAGCTGTCTTAGGGCGAAGGCAGGGTGGCACCCTGGACAAGTCGCCAGTTCATCGCAGGGGGTTGAACATGTTTTTCTTCATTTTTAACAGTGATTGCTTTCTTAATTTAAAAAAAAAAAAACTGACACTATTCATATTTTTTAAACCTTGAGAGACATTTTCATGGAAGGTTTTAAATAAAAAGAAAAAAAAATCAATTGGTACATTGCCTGCATACAGTATTGCTAAGCACTGGAACCTGCCTAACCTGGGCAGAGGGCTGGGTACTCCAAATTCTAACATGTTTCACATTGTCGATTGATTTATTGATGGCTTGTTTGGTTAGTTGTTTAATCAATAGATTACATGATTGAGCACAATTCTAGTTTTATCGCAGATCAATCAGCCTTTGTCGGTGAGAACTCAGCGACGGTGTTTTACTAAGCTGAGAGCTATGTTTGCATTGAGGCAAAGCTGCTAGTACAAAGATATGAAATGGGGACATGATCTCATCACACCACAGGCTTCAAGAGAGTGGTTTTAACGAAAATAAAAAAAGAAGTGAACAATTCAATTTTCATATGTTAAAAAGATCCACTGACAATGTTTGTTTGTTTTTTATTTATTTGCAGTAAAACCATGTCCACTACCTGAGGACACTCCCAATGGATATTATCAATTAACCTCAGGAGAAGACTTTGTTTTTGGAGCAACAATAAAATACTTTTGTAATGAAGGGTATGTGCAACTGACATGGTTCAGGTATTTCTTTCTCAGTCATGTATCGGGATGGTCTTCGATGTGTAAGTGTATTCAGCTTTCCAATCAATCAATAAGTAGCACAGAAAGAGTTTAAAGGTCGGGAGGCTGCACGACAGGCAGGCACACTACGATGTTCTTCAATTCTTGGGGACATTTTTGATGATTGCCCTGGAAATGTTTCAGGTACCAGATGGTGACTAGGAATGACACCAGGAAATGTTTGCTGGACATGTGGACCAATCGTGTGCCAGTATGTGAATGTAAGTTTGAAAATGTTGCTCTCTTGACTATACTAGAGAAGGTTTCAGTAAAGCCTGTCAGCACAACTCGGTAATGACAGAGGTTTGCAATTTAATGTCGTGTAATCGCCACAAACAAAAATGATTCATGCTCCTCCCTTATTTTTTCATCTAGGCAGTGGTGGCATTCATTACTGCCACTTGGTTTACAAAATCACAAAGAATGAAATGAAATGAAATCATTTTGCTCTCCAAGATTGTGCCAGTTTTGCAGTGTCTTGGGTGAAACCCTTGCCGTGTAAATAAAGACCTTGAAAGTATTCATACATATATGTCAAGTGTAAATGTACACATGGAAACGTCAGCTTTTGCACTTATTTACTTCCATTGCCTCTCTTCAGCGTTGAGCTGCGATCTTCCGCCTGTAGGCGATGATAATTTGGTTGTCAGCGGTTTACCGGATGGTGACGATGCCATACTCCCTGACCGCTTTCTCAGATTCAGCTGCAAGGGACCTAGAACAGCACTGAAAGGCCGCCAAATGGTGATCTGTGGCAAAGACGGACAGTGGGATAGTCCGTTTCCCACCTGTGAGGGTAAAGCTTCACATGAGAACATCTCAGCATAGTTTAGATGTGAGACTTGACAGTATTTCATGTGATTAAACTCTGCTTCATGTGCTCCAGAGATTACCTGTCAGGTGCCACTAGTGCACCATCACCTCAAGGTGATTGGACTTCCACCAGGAAATGTTACGGTAAAGACTGCGCATACATTGTATTTTTATTGCGACAATGGCAACCCGTTGGAGGGCCCTGAAGAAATCCAATGTTTGGAAAGCGGCCAGTGGAGCTCCCCCTTTCCCAAGTGTGCAGGTGTGCTCACTTCACAATCACAGTCAGACATCACCTTCTTCTCTTTTGTGTATTCAGTACAAAACGTTCAATTTCATGCTATGTTAATGTCCCGACTAAAAATTGTTTCTTCTGCCAAACAGAATATTGCCACGTCACACATCTTCCAAACAATGTAATTGTCAATGAAATCCGGCGATTGCCGCACGCCGCAAGACAAGGACAAAGGTTAACGTTTCGTTGCTCGAGGCATGGACAGGTTTTGCACGGGGCGAACAGTGTTGAATGTTTGGCAAACGGAGAGTGGAGCCACCCCTTCCCAACATGCGGAGGTAAACCAGTCGGGTCCACTCGATCTTTGTAAAAAGCTGTGTGTGTGTGTGTGTGTGTGTGTGTGTGCATGCATAACGACAAGATGGCTGAAACACATAATCAGAGGATACTTTGAATCTGGCTGGTTGTCACTAAGCCATTACGAACCCCTGTGAGGTATTTCCATGTCCATTCTTTTTTTTTTTTTTGTTTTTAACTTACAGCGCTTTTACAATTTTAAAATAGTGACTAAATGGAATACAGACCCAGCAGAAATAAACTATTCAACTAAATTTGAGTGTTATTATAAAGCAATCCCATGGTGATATTACAATGTGAAAAGATGTGTTATTTTCTGTAAATTCTTTGACTACACAAGACTTCATTGCTGTTGTGATTTTGATCATTAAGACAGATTTGATGTTCATCGGCATTGGTTCAAAAAATAGGTTTTTGGCCACCGTTAAAATTTTATGCACTCCGAAATAATAATAATCATGAATTTTTTGCAGTGAAATTGTTGTTTGTGTTTCAAAACAAGTGACTGCATTAGACAGACACCAACATTTTTTTTTCTCAATGAGAAAGAAAAAAAGCTAAATTTGTGTATATTAAGTTTTGACCTGGGTGAACAGTGCACGTGCTGAAGTGAGCATGTGCGCTGCGGCTTATTGGACTCAAAGAAATTGCAATGGCATGTCATGTTCAAAAACTTTTTTTCCACCATCGTAAGTACTGATCGTGGAAAACATTGGCAATGTGAATGCATGCGGACGTCAATCCATCCTGTCACAATAACTGGGCCTACTCTGGGCTGTCTGTTCCTCATCACACCCTCTTAGCGCCTCATGCGTGTGGGTCACCACCACCTTTGGAACACGGCGACATCCGGGACACTCGTAAATTCCTCTACAACCACAATGAGCGAGTACAGTACCTCTGCCAGCGATACTACACTATGGAGGTTTCTCCATACAAAACCTGCAAGAATGGCGAGTGGGTTGGAGAGGAAATAAAATGTTACAGTAAGTTGCCATCGATGATACATTCTAACTGTTTTATTATTGGACACAAAAGGTATTACAAGCAGGGGAGAATACTAACAAGAGGCTTCAATTTGATCAGTCTTGCACAGATTAAAACCAGTGGTTCTCAACTGGTGGAGTCTCTGGACCCCCGTTTCTTTTCCTTGTCATGAAGTTGTGACCCAAATTTACACTTTCTATCATGTCTAGAAAACAAATTATTGAAATTATTGAATGGAATTGTTTGTCCTGCAAAATGAATGCCCAACATTTTCTCTATAAATATATATATATTTCAAAATCCCTCCAAAAAAAACCCTCTTGAATTCAAAACAAGAGCAGTCTTCTGTCTCTGGGCTTGAACCATCATCCTTGGGATTCAAAGCTCTTCTTCCTCTTATGCTTCTGTTGGCACACTTAGCCTTCAGAAGTCTTGGGTTGAAGAAGCTTTCTGTGTAGAGTTGAGTTTTATAGTCATTATTACAGCACTGAGTTCCATGTTGATTGTATAAATAATACACATTTAATACTGTTGATATCATGAACATTAGTCATTTATTTTAGCACATTACTTGCTCGTAAAATAATATAAGCAACAAAAAAAATCTAAGGAGCCTCTTGGGAGCCAAACGAGCTGGCGGTTTTTAGTGAGCCGAAGAGCTGAAAATCAGAAAATTCCCATCACTGCTTTTATTCTTATATTTCTATTAAAAAAAAAAAAACTTTATCTCTTGGTCACAATGTGAGAGCAGATCGCCCGTCTTGTCTTACTGATGACGAGTCATATGGTTTTTCCTCTGTGTCCTGCAGGGCCCTGCACTGTGAATAGTGCCATCATGACAACACACAACATTGCCTTCATGCATTCGTTGAAAGATACACTGTACGCGCCCCATAATGACCACATCCAGTTCAGATGTACCAGAGGAAACCCCGTTGATTCTTCAAGCATGCGTTGTAAATGTGTGGATGGCGTGATGCCGCTGCCTTCTTGTAATTGAAGCATTTCACTCAACGGGCATGTGGTTGGAGGCGCATGAGAACGGCCGTCTACAGCGACCCAGTGGTGGGCTTGTATTTGGTTGTGAATAAAATGTCTCCTTTTACCATGTGTGTTTCCCTTGTGGACCGTCGGCTTTACATTCATTGTGCCACCGAGCTGTATCCAACCGGAGCTCGCCTGCTACTCTCTGCCACGTTCATTCACACGTTTGCCCTTTGTTTCACCAGGTTATGTTTCCAGTTCTAAAAAGTCTTTCCAACCTGTCTTTGTCCCAGCAACTAAGTAGAAGTAAAGTGTTTTGTTTTTTTTAATATATAAAATTGGTGAAGGGAGAATAGAATAAAAAAAATTGCTACCATCAGAAAGTACCAATCTGTTCTATAGTTGTCTTCCTTGATTAACATGCATTTCTTCTTTTATTGTGGAATAAATTTTAGATTAGTGTTCCGCCTTTTTTGTCACCCCTTGATTTCAACACCTGTTGTCAGTCCTGCCCTTGATTGTTCTCACCTGTGGTCCAGTGTCCTCTTGTATAAATAGTCCTTGTCTACCTGTGTCTGGTTTCGATCATTTACTTTTGCCCTGGTGTTTCAGTTTGGTTGGTTCCTCTTGTTAGTATTAAGTATCGCTTTGCCTTTTGCCCATTGTAAGGACCTTTAGTTGCTGGTTTTGTTTTTGTTCCCTTTGAGGACACCTCGAGTTGAGTTTGTTTATTCATTGATTTTCCAAGGTAATCAAACTTGTTGCATTTTACATGTGTCAGCCATATTTGTATTTGTTAGATTTGTATTGAGTTTCCAGTCTGTGGCTTTGCAATAGTTCAGCTTTGACTTGGAACTCAGAACAATCGGTATCATCAGGATAGTATTGCTTGTATGACTGGCTTGAGCAAAATAAATATGTGCATTCAAGGCAGCAAAAGGAATTATTAAGCATGTCACCGAAGCTTTCCGCAGAAAATATTGTCTGTTATGAAAAACGAAAAAAAGTCCATTGACAAAAGTAAACAGTTGTGAAACTGTGACCTTTTTGTGAGTTTATTTGACTCGGGAGAACAAAGTTTCTATTTGTACAAGAGCGTGTAATCTTCGGGAATACACGCAGGAAGATCATTTTGAAAACACTTCCAGGACGTCTGCTTTGGCAAATAAGAAATTTGTTCATTTCGAGTATTGCAAAATTAGATGTGATAAGGTAAAAAAAATAATAATAATAATAATAATAATAATAATAATAATAATAATAATTAATAAATAAATAAATAAATAAAAATCCTGGGACACTGACTTGCTGCTGAGGAGCGAATTGCCCAAGGCTGAAACTATGGAACCCCTCTCAACTTGTTTCTTTTCCTTTTGCTGAAGGTGCTCAAAGTATTGTCACAAAATGGTAAGAATTCAGGGTAACTTTTTCATCTTTATATGTGAATCAATATGTGAATTCAATATGTGACTTTCCACAGAAATGGGTTTCTCAAACAGGCATCCTTCGCCTTAATGTCTGAAAAACAAATTCTGTAAGTTGTTTTAACTTCAAAACACCCTTAAAAATTTGACACAGTTGTCATGTCATTAAATTTTTACCTGAGAATATTTCTGTGTCTCAAAAGACAAGGCACATAAACGCGGTAATTATGCTTTCTTGTTTGACGTTTTTAAGTATTGCCGTTAAAACCCATGAAAAAAAATGTAATAAGACAACATAAAACTACATTTTTGTTGTTCTTGTACTCTTGGTGTGTATCATCATTGAGCACCCAGGTCTGAGCGCCACTTTCTAAACGTATGAGCGCATCATCAGTCTGTGATATTTTGTCATACATGTTCCTGATGACAAATGTCTGAATGTTTAAAAAGAAATAAGTGCATCTTGTTTCATGATTTTCTATTTATTTATTTTTTTACAAATGTTCAGGAGGTACAGGCGACTTGGACATGGTATCCTGAAAAAGACCTTTTACAGTAGCACAAATAATATCAAAGGCCCTATTGAAGCGCTTTGAAGATTCCTGACTGCCTTGTGAAGGGTTGAAGGAGGCTTTTATGAACATAAAAGGAAGAGGGACCATTATTAACAATTAAGTTTATGAAGAGGGGGCGGGACTATATAAGTTGTACTTCTTCCAACCTCTTTTGAGACATGCAGATGAAATTGTCACGCTGCTTTCTTCTCCAAGATTGTCTTGGCTGTCCACTTTGTGTCATTGTTCTGTTTTTTTGTGTGTGAATACGCGCATGTCATTTTCATGTTCAAAATAAATCCCAAAGAAAATAACTGAGTCCATATTGTTTGTGGTGCTGTGAATTAACACCATTTGAATTTTAGTTTGTTTTGACACTCTAATCACAGTTTAAGAAGCACTTAGAAGAGGACTGAATTGTGCTCACAACTCTCAGGCTTTGTAAGATGCACTGGCTGCCTCTCTGATGTCCAACTAGATGCTTCCATTCCAAAACAACTATAATCGGGTCAAAATGCAAAAAAACATACAAAAATAAATACCAACTTTACCAACTTCCAACAGGGTGTGTATCATTTTAATAACTGAACGCCAACACAGCGAATGGCATGACAACGCAAGGCTTTTATTTTATCTGTTTTTATTTACAACCAATGGGAAAATGTGATGCTAGCAGTAAAAACACGAGGGGGGCAAAGAACAAATTTTAGCATCATCTTTAAAAGCTTATTAGCGTCTTGACATTTCTTCTACTGTTCTTGCCACAGAGCTGCAACCTAAAGGCCGCAAATACACATTAACAAACAATCTGACTAAAAAAAAAAATCTTTCATTTACATTAGACAGATACGTACAACACTGCGTCATGTTTATAGAACATTGATAATTTTACAAGGAGGAGGAAAATGTGGGAATGTGTCAAAAGAGCAAGGACAGATTCAAGAAAAGATTTCAAAGCTTGTCTATTTACAACACAATGCAAAGTGTCTTTGCCACCATTTCAATGGCCCTGAGAGGATCCACGATATCTTTGAGCTTGTCCTTTCTGAGAACCCAGTCTGGAGCGAACCTGGAACATGGGGGAGGAAGAAGAAGAAGGACAAAAAAAAAGAGAGATGTCAGGTGTCACAGCTGCAAATGTCAGACAAAGTCATCCACGACGGCCTGCGCTGGCTTATACATACTTGGGTGGTGGGTTGGACTTGCGGGGCGTGGCCGGGACGTAAAAGCTTCCGTTGATGGACGCGTTCATCTTGTGTTTGATGACGCTTCTCTCCGCGTCCATCTTGTGTTTGCGCGCGGTGAGGCGATAGATGCTGCGTATTCTGTCCAGGGCTTTGGGAAGCCTCATGACATCCTGGATTTTAACAGAGAAAAAATAAATATACACACACATGTATACATGTATGTATGTATGTATGCATGCATGTATGTATACCCATACAGTACATGTATGTGTACACATGTGTATGTAATTGTATGCATGTATGTACAGTACATACACACACGCATGTATACATTTATGTATGTACTCATACATGCATGTATGTGTGGATGTATGTATGCATGAATGTATGTATGTATATACACACACACAAATGTATACATGCACATGTGTGTATGTATGTATGTATGTATGTATGTATGTATGTCGGACTATATATGCGCGCACACACGTATGTATGGATGTCAACATTTTGATGGGATGAAGCATGACATGTGATGTCAGCTCCCAGGCAGCGTGTTGCAGTGTACGCACCGCGGCGCGGCCTCTGTCCTGCAGCAGGAGAGCAAGAAGGAAGCAGGCCTTGGTGAAGATGCTGCCGCCCTTCTCTGCCACTTTATCTCCGGCCTTCTCCCGGTATCTCTGCAGCAGGTCCAGCAGTGTCTCCACAGAGTTCTCCACGGCGTAGACTGCCTCAACCGTCTTATGGTACTGCGACAGCAAATCCAGAGGAGATGAGGGCATGAGGGTCAATTCTCATCAAATTTAAAAATTAAAAAAAAAAAAAAAAAATTGCAGTGTCGCAATAACAAAGGAGGCAAGGCAAAAAAAAAAAAAGCCAAAAAAACAATTCACGTCTTTTTGTGTTTGTTGAAGGGTTTGGGGTTTATTTTGGCAGAAGAGGAATTGAACCCTCTAATCATCTGGCTGAATCCAGAGGAACAGAGTCTGTTTCAAAACGCACCCTCAGCGAAAGCCGCTGGCTGCATCCTGTCCACTTGCCTAATCTGAGTTCCTCAGAAGGGACTTTGCAAAAAACTGAAATGTGTTCAGCAAGTTGAGTCAATGTGTAAACAATAGGAAGCATTAGGAAACTTGGAATGACCTCTGAACATGGAAAAGCACCAACAACAGGAAGGTTCAGTTGGCAAGACGCACTGCGGAACAAACACAAAGATGCAATTCTGGAAGCTATGGTTATGTTGTCTTTGTTAAATTTAATCAATAAAGCCAAACGCAAGATAAGGCTCGGGAGCAAAAAGGAAACATTTCCTTCTTCCTCTGGGATTCCGAAGAAAATTCACAGCATTGAGAGCTACGACATCAAGCAGTCTTCCCTCAAAGTCTTGTCGATACGCGTTCCCCTCACCTTAACCTGCAACCAGATCCCTAAGTTTAAGTTGCTTTACCCGACTCCATGTTTACCTTAACTACAAACGGAAAACAGCAAAAATCCTAGAGGAATTGCTTGTGCTTTTATTTTGTTGTTTTATTTCGATCGACGAAACTTTGCCGGGACTTTAGCGCGATTCCCAAACCACCAGTCAAAAAGTTTGCCCACCCCTGGATTTAAAGGATGTCTGTTCAACACAAATAAAGAGAGTCCTCGCTGGGAGGCCTGTATTATCCCCGGACACGTCGGCGTTTTACACCCGAGGCGCCGACATGTCGGGCCGCCGACGCGCTGCTCTACCTTGGAGAGGTTGAGGAGGATCTGGATGGAGAAGGTGATGACGTCCATGCAGGGGACGCTCCTGTTGCAGCAGCGGATGAGCGTGAAGATGACGTCGGTGGCGCCGCTCTCCACCAGCCGCTCGCAGCACTCGGGGGACAGCCTGGTGGCGGCCTCTGCACACGACAACGCACACAGACACACACACGCACATGCTTTAGTTTCTCGGAATTGTTTGCACACAAATCCTGCTACTTGAGACGGCAACATGTGACCCCTGCACCAACCCCTGGAACCATTTCTGCTGAACTGCAAGCACAATTAATAAAACATATTGGTGACAATGTATTTGTTTGTTCCGAGAATAAAAACAATTACACTTCACACTGAGCGCATCGGTGTTCAACTGGTTCTTCTAAATGTCGACCCATATGATGGTCTGTGTGTGTCGTTTGGGAACAAAAGGCCATTGTGAGATGATACATCATGGTTTTTGAACGTAAAGTTTCATTTTTCCGGAGAATTGAAAGGTTTGGTCGATTAGAGTTCTGAGAGTACAAGGCACGCTCTCTGGAAACGTGTGCAAACAATTGGGGAGAAACTGCAATCAACGCTCGCCACAAACCGCACTGCTCTCGGTCGCAGTCATATTGTGCATGCAACACATGTACACTTTCACATTTTTTGGGATTGAATCAAAACCCCAAAGACCAACTTCCTCTCCGACCCGTTTTTTTTAGCCACGCAAGCAACAAGAGGCAACAAAAAAGGAGGAACGCTGCGTCCCGCACTTCCCTAAACGCTGCGCACTTTAGTCTCAGTCGTCAGCAGGTCCAAAAAAAAAAAAAAAAAAAAAAAGTAGCTGAAAAACATCCTTCCCTCCCCAGACGATGCTTCACGTAAATATGGACGTAGAAATAAGAGATTTTCGATCATGCAAATCAAAACGCTATTAATCACGGCTAACCATGTAAAATTCAGAGCTTACTGGACCTCACCCAGGTTTTTCAAGGCCTCAAGAATGTAGGAGAAGTGTTTGTAGCGAAGGAGGTAATCCAGGGCCACCGAGGTCTTGTGCCGCAGCTTGTCCTCTTCCCTGACGTCGGCGGAGACTTTGCGGAAGCGCTGCCTCAACTTCACCACCTTGGGATTGTCGTGCAGCCGGCGGGAGCGGTGACCTCGCCACAGGGCCTGAGGTCAGGGAACCAAATAAAAACAAAACTGCCGTTGAGGAACGAACGCTGATGAATTCTTAAACAGCTGATGAAATTAAACAGCCTGTCCAGTGGTTTTTAAAGTGGGGGCAGCCAGGGGGCGCTGGGCACCCCCAAAGCCGAGGCACTCTCAAATAATCTCCCTCTAAGATAGGATCCAGTTTTATATTGAACTACACCCCAGCATAGTTCAATTAGTTCCACTTAAAGCAACAACAACTATAATAAGTGAATTTCTTTGAACATAATTATTTTAAATACTTAAAAACACAAAAGCATAAGGCATATTTTTTCAATGTAAGAAGTAGAAAATACAGATATGTGTGTACAAATGTAGAGCGTAAAAGAGAAAAGTCGAATAAAAGAATTACTCAAGTAAAGTACAGATACCTGAAAATCAAAGTACTAAGTACAAAGGCCATTATTAATTAGATTCATTTTTTAATCAAGTCCCACCACTAATTAATATGTATTATTAATATTATTATTATCATCATCATCATCATCATTCATGTGGTCGAGTGTGTAATGTGCCGGTTTGTGCCGTTCATCAGGGTGCTTTGCTCCTGGAGTTGGTCTCTGTAGAGCAAAACTGGACACGTCAGTGGCAAGGAGCACCTGAGCTTTGACGACGCCTCGCTCGAACCTCCTGTGGCGCCTGAGGAGGAGGAACTTCCGGACGGCCTGTTGAATGACACTTGCGGCTTGGTGGCGGCGCGCCAGCCAACGCCTGGCCGCGCGCTGGGCCGTCACCACCTTGTGCCTGTCGTCCAGATAGCATTTCCTCTGACGCTTCGCTCTCACCCACCGCTACCAAAAAGTCAAAAACAGACAAAAAAAAAAATTGTGTTTTCACTCAGTTTTTCCAATGTGCATTTTTCTTCTTCTTCTTTTTTTTTTTTAAATGCATCAAGATGTTTTTCCGAAAATGAGATTGTGAGGTCACCAACTGTACCTGTATGGTGACAACGGAGTGGATTTGTCTTTTGGCGTTCTCTAAAGCCCAGTGGGCTCGTAGAGCTCTTTGGATCTTGATGGCGCTCAGGTGGTGGAAGACTGCAGACGTAAAGCGCAGCCTTTTCTCGGCCTTGGCGTTCTCTAATGCCTTTAACAAAGAAAAGAAAGAAAAAGATAAGGGCGTCAGCATTAATACATTAATCACGATAAGATTAATTACAAGGCAGGACACACAATCGCATTTTAATCGCAATCCATTTGTCTCCTGCTAACACTGTATTTATTTTGTGCAATTCGCAGAGTGAATGGTTCAAGCAACCACCAGAGGCCCTTAACAGGCAGCCTGCCAGCTTAGGACAGACATACAGTTTTCTTTCTTCCTTGTGGTTCGTCGTGTTAATACTTTATACTCAATGAATCATGAAGTTGTTTGTTGTGCTTCGGCAATGTGTGAAGGAGACTTGCAGGAACTAAAAGGTTGGTGCGCCACAGTGTGGATGACTGTGTGTACTGTCCCTGTGTCTCAGCGCTTCAAGCCTAGAGATGTAGGAATCCAGTTGCTGACTGGCCACATTAATGAGTGAACGTCTCTTGTACCTGCATCTACCTCAAGGCTCTGAGTGCAGCTAACCTGGGGGAATGGAGATTTTTTTTTTTTTTTCAAACTCCCTCTAAAACAAACTATTATGTAATTATTGCTGGCACCCAGCCAAAGATGTGAAAGTGTGGAGCCGAGTGGAATATTTTTTCACATCCTGCTTATTTTTTTTTTTTTAACAACGAAAAGGGTAAAAAAAAAAAAATCAAATGTTTCTTTTTATGTCTCAGAGAAAGAATCAGTACTACTAAGTTTTTCTCAGCTGTTTTGACATTTGTTGCTCTGTGGGTTTTTTTACCATCCCATTTACGAATGTAACCTTAATTCTTCCCTAATATTTGAAAGGAAGGAAAGCGGGAAAAAAAGAGCAGTGCATTACCCGACGTCTTGCCAGCCAGGCTCGACAGTGCATCTGCAGCGTGACGGCGGCCTCTCTCGTCTGGACGTAGCGCCCCCTGTCAGCTATGGCCTGCTGCGCCGCCCTGAATCTCCG
This sequence comes from Thamnaconus septentrionalis, assembly GCA_009823395.1. Classification (NCBI taxonomy): domain Eukaryota; kingdom Metazoa; phylum Chordata; class Actinopteri; order Tetraodontiformes; family Monacanthidae; genus Thamnaconus; species Thamnaconus septentrionalis. The sequence goes on along the minus strand of CM020508.1, from coordinate 19,423,326 downwards.
CTGGAGCACCAGGGCTGCCTCCTGCTCCCTCAGGTAGCAGCGCCTGCGCATCTGCCCCCTCCAGTGTGCCTGCAGCACCGTGGCCGCCCGACTCCGCCTGTCAACCTCCCTCCTGACACGCCAGCCCCTGAACGCGGCCTGCAGCACCACCGTGGTGCGCCGCAACTCAAGGAATGCCTCCCGGTCTCTCCTCTGCAGAGCGCAGGCGCGGTAGAACCTTTGGATGAGGACGGCAGACAAGCGCATGGCCTGGAATTTGACTTCCTCCCTATGGCGCCTGAATGCCGACTGGATGACCATGGCGGCCCAGTGCCGCCGCGCCACTTCCTTCCTGACCCGCTGGCCTCTGAGAGCTGCCTGGATCGCCACGGCTGCGCCACGCAATTCCAGGTAGTGCGCCCTCTCTGCTCTGGCCGCAACAGTTGCTTTGTATTTCTTCTGAATGGTCATGACGGACAGTTTCAACACTAGATACTCCTTGCGTTGGCGGTGTGCCCGATAAGCTCTCTGGAGAACGCCTGCAGCTCGATGCCGTTGTTGAAGGGCCCTTCTGGACTTCATCCCACGGAAGGCGGCTTGGAGAACAATGGCTGAGCGCGTCATTTTCAAAAACGCCTCCCGGTCTTTCCTCTGGAGTACGCAGGAGCGGTAGAACCTCTGGATGAGGACGGCAGAGAGGCGCATGGCCTTGAATTTGACCGCCTCTCTGTGCTTTCTAAACGCTGACTGGATCACAGTGGCAGCCTGGTGCTTAAGAACTAGCTCCTTCCTGGCCTGCCTTCCTCTGTACGCCGCCTGCAGAAGCACCGCTGCTTTGTGCATCTTTTGATATTTCGCCATCTGGTCCCGGGCTATGGTCGTGGCCCGGTACCGCCGCTGGACGGCGACTGCGGAGGCTCTCAGGGCAAGATACTGCTGGCGCTCGCGGCGACTTCTGAAAGCCCTCTGTAGAATGGTAGCCGCCATGTGCTTTTGTTTGATCCTGCGTCTCGACATCATGCCGCGATACCCCGCCTGCAGGGTGAGCGCAGCTTTCCTGCACCGTTGGTAACGCTGCATTTCAGCATCCCCCAGTTTCTGGGCTCTGAACCTCTGCTGCAGGATGCATGCTGCCCAGCGTTGCCTCTGGAAGGCTGACTGCTGCTTGTACTTCTTGAAGCTTGCCTTAATGACGGTGGCAGCCCTGTGCATCTTTGCAATGTCACTCCTTACTCGGCGTCCTCTGAAGGCGGCTTGGAGAACGACGGCTGAGCGTTTCATCTTCAAGAACTCCTCCCTTTCTTTCCTCTGGAGTACGCAGGAGCGGTAGAACCTCTGGATGAGGACGGCGGAGAGGCGCATGGCCTTGAATTTGACCGCCTCTCTGTGCTTTCTAAACGCTGACTGGATCACAGTGGCGGCCTGGTGCTTAAGAACTAGCCCCTTCCTGGCCTGCCGACCTCTGAATGCCGCCTGCAGGATGATGGCAGAGCGCCTCACTTCTAAAAATCTCTCCTTCTCTCTTCTTTGGAGCACACAAGAGCGGTAGAACCTCTGGATAATGACGGCAGACAAGCGGACGGCCTGGAACTTGACTTGCTCCCTGTGCCCCCTGAAAGCCGACTGAATGACTGTGGCAGCTTGGTTCTGGCGAGATAGCCCTTTCCTGGCCTGCCTTCCTCTGTACGCCGCCTGCAGGAGCACCACTGCTTTGTGCATCTTTTGATATTTCGCCATCTGGTCCCGGGCTATGGTCGTGGCCCGGTACCGCCGCTGGACGACGACTGCGGAGGCTCTCAGGGCAAGATACTGCTGGCGCTCGCGGCGACTTCTGAAAGCCCTCTGTAGAATGGTAGCCGCCATGTGCTTTTGTTTGATCCTGTGTCTCAACATCATGCCGCGATACCCCGCCTGCAGGGTGAGCGCAGCTTTCCTGCACCGTTGGTAACGCTGCATTTCAGCATCCCCGAGTTTCTGGGCTCTGAACCTCTGCTGCAGGATGCATGCTGCCCAGCGTTGCCTCTGGAAGGCTGACTGCTGCTTGTACTTCTTGAAGCTTGCCTTAATGACGGTGGCAGCCCTGTGCATCTTTGCAATGTCACTCCTTACTCGGCGCCCTCTGAAGGCGGCCTGCAGAACGACAGTCGAGCGTCTCATCTTCAAGAACTCCTCCCTTTCTTTCCTCTGAAGAACCCAGGAGCAGTAGAACCTCTGGATGATGATGGCAGACAAGCGGATGGCTTGGAACTTGACTTGTTCCCTGTGCCTCCTGAATGCAGATTGGATGACTGTGGCAGCCTGGTGCTTATGGCGTAGTTCTTTTCTGGCCTGCCTCCCTCTGTACGCCGCCTGCAGGATGATGGCAGAATGCCTCATCTCTAAAAATTGTTCTCTGTCCCGTCTTCGGAGCACATAAGAGCGGTAGAACCTCTGGATGATGACGGCAGACAAGCGAACTGCCTGGAACTTGGCTTGCTCCCTGTGCCTCCTAAACATGGCTTGAATGGCCGTAGCGGCCCCGTGCCACCGGGCAATCTCTTTCCGGACCCGCTGGCCTCTGAATGCCGCCTGCAGAATGATGGCTGCGTCCCTTCGGACTCTCAGAAGCTGCATCTCCCACCTGGTTTCCCTGCAGGCCCGGAAGCGCGCTTGCATGACGCGTGCAGCCCAGCACAGCTCCAAGTAGCGCACCCTCTGCAGGTGCTTCCGGAAGTGAGACTGAATTGTCACGGCGGCGTGACACTGGACACGCAGCTGCTTCCTGGCCCGGTGCCCTCTGTAGGCGGCCTGCAGACGGATAACTGCCCTGCGCTTGTCTTCGTAGTCCGAGCGCTCCTTCCTGGCTAGGGCGGACGCCCTGTACCTCCGCTGGCACTCCACCGCCGCCGTCCTGACGGCCAGGAACTTCCTTCTTTCCCTGACGGCCAGGAACTTTCGCTGGATGACCACGGCGGCCCGGTGCATCGCCAAGATCCCCCTCCTGGCCATGAGGCCACGATAGGCAGCCTGGATGGTCAAGACCGCAGACTTCAGTGCCGCGTACCGCAGCCGCTGCTGATCCCCGAGCAGCCTGGCTCTGTGGCGCTCCTGGATGATGATGGCGGCGCACTTCATGGCGAGGTAAATCGTGCGTGCTCTGTGCATCCTGAACAGAGCTTGAATCGCCGTGGCCGCCTCATGCTTCGTCTCAAGGTACCGTCTCACCCTGAAGCCCCGGTAGACGGCTTGTATCTTGGTGGCCGCCAGCTTCAGCCGGCTGAACTCGACCCGCTGCGCCCTACCAGCGGCCAGAGCTCTGTAGCGGCTCTGGACAATGATGGCAGCGCTTTGGAGGAGCACAAACTCTTTCCTACGTAAATGCATCCTGACCATTGACTGGATGACAGTGGCTGCTTGGTGCTTCCTCTTCAGTTCCCTCCTAACGGCATCCCCCCTGAATGCAGCCTGAATGACCAGACAGGCCGATCTGGCTCGCAGGAATCTGTCCCTAGTCTCCCTTCCAGCCAGGTGAGCCCTGTAGCGCCGCTGTATGGTGACAGTGGCAGCCCTCTTGGTTGCGTACTCGGCCCGCGCGCGGTAGCCCCGGTGGCAGGCCTGTATCAGAGTCGCACACCGGTGCAGTGTCTCCATCCGCTTCCTGTCGGCCCGGCCCCTCCAAGCAGCCTGTACGGCCACAGCGGCGTTCCTCAGGGCAACATACTCGGCTCTCGTCCTACGGGTCTGAGCTGCAGCTCTGTACCTTCGCTGCACCAGAGTCGCAGCTCCCCTCAGGCGGAGGTAGCTCCGCAGGGCGGCATGCTTCCTGAAGGCCGCCTGGATGGCGGTCGCGGCCTGGCAGCGGACTTTCAGGGCGTCCCGGGTCACTTTGCCTCGGTAGGCTGCCTGCAGGGCGACGGCGGCGCATCTCATCCTCACAAAGTGCTGCCGCTGGACGTCTCTTGCCAGCGAGGCCCTGAACCAGCGCTGGATGACGACGGCGGCATGCTTCATCTCCTCCAGCTGCTTCCTGACGGCGTGGCCCCTGAAGGCCCGCTGGATGGCAAGGGCCGACCGGTGCCGCTGCCTCAGCGCCAGGAAGCGGCGTCTGTCCATGCGGCCTCTGAAACAAGCTTGGATGAGGACGGCGCTGGAGCGAATCCGCTCATACTGCAGGCGACAACTCTGCATCCTGAACCAGGATTGAATCCTCACAGCGGCTGTGACCCTCTCGGCCATCTTTGCCTCGTACCGTTTTCTGAAGGCGGCTTGAATGACTCTGGCGGCGTGGTTTTCTTTCTCGATTTTCCGGGATTTCCATCTTCTGTACCAGCTTTGGATCGTCAAGACTGCGGCTCTCAAAGAGATATAATGCTCTCGGTGTCTCTTGCCTAGAGCTCTCGCTCGCCAGTGCTTCTGGACAGTGGCTACTGCCCAGCGGGTTCTTCCGTAAGCAGAGGCTGCCCTCCTCATTCTCCACTGAGCTTGGACAACAATAGTGAGGCGTCTGAGGCGCTGGTAGGATCGCGAAGCAGAGTACATTCTCCACTGAGCCTGTAGAGACGAGATAAGAGCTGCTTTTCAGTGGATAATTGCACAAGCAGGCATGTCTATAAAGAAATTTAAAAAAATAGACAGCCATTGAGCAATCAATCTTTAGACTGGCAAACAACATCCTATCTGACACATCTCACGTGCTACAGTGTGAATACATCATACTGAACTCAGGAAGGAGGTAGAGGGTCCCTCTATGCAAGCACAAAAGATAGAAGCACTCGTTCATCCCTCTCTCAGTCAAACTAATGAGATTGTACAGGATGGATGGAAATGATCAGAAGCTATGTGATGCTGAATTTTCACAGATGAACTGTAGTATTTATGCGACTCTGAGTAGTTTAGTATTCTTATTCATTATGTAATTGTTCAAGTATGTTTAGCATTTCTATTTACTATGTAATTGCTCACTTTGTGTAACGAAAGGTGTGGTTGTGAATGGAATGTCCTGTGGAGACTCCTCTGTCCGAGACACATAAAGATACTTTGACTCATGACCAACATCTCTGTGCTGTCAAGAGCAGGAACTAAACTCTTCATGAACTTGCTATTCATCCCCGACCGTATTCCTCAGGTATTCAAAAAGCTCCTACCTGAATGACGTTGGCCGCCGCATGCTGCCGAGCTCGGACCTGGGCTTCAAGTTTAAGCCTCAGCCTGTTGCGAGCTGCGTAACCCCTCCAGGCCGACTGGATGACAACAGCAGCCCGATTCTGTCTCTTAGCCCTGCATTTCTGGAGGAAGCTCCTCACAAGCAACTGGATTTTGGCAGCAGCGGCGTTTCTTTCCTGCATGCACACAATAATAACAAAAGTGTAGTTTTTTTTCCGTCACCTTCAAAATTAAAAAAAATAATAATTCTTGACTTTGTATGTCACATTTTGCAAATTAAGATTTGTTTTTACCCTACTTACAAGGGCAACGACAAGGTCAGACACAAAGTTAGGGTCACATACTTGCAATGTAAATTAGATTAAAATCTGCAAAATCTCACATACTTTTGGAAAAAAAAAAAAATAATATCATATAAAAATGTGTTTGTTTGAAGTACAAACCTTGTAGAGCTCTACATCCTTCTTCAATCTGTATTTTCTCCAGGCGCCTTGTATGACCCGAGCAGCTCTGGTTTCGTTCCGTAGGTCCAGAAGACGAGCGCACAGGAAGGAGAGGTAAGACATCACAACCTGGAAAACAGAGGGAAGGAAAGACGTTCAGACAAAACTTTAAAAAAAAAAAAAATATGACGAGGCTGACTTGCCTTTCCTGTGAAACACAAAACCACGGCACCACGGAGGAGAAAGATTAGTCAAAAATCTTTTGTCATACCTTTTCACTCGGGATGGTGTTGGACATGTCAGCTGGGTTGATCATGGCTGGAACCCCACCGAGGTAGGACACCGCAGTGTTGACCAGCCTGAAGTTGTTTTTCTCATTCTCCAGCAGTTCTTTAAATTGCAGCGAGGGGGAATCTGGGCCTTTAATTGATATATAAGCATTGACAAAAAATATATTCAATCGTATTGTGATTAACACTTGTACCTCACATCTGTAGATTCTGCTGTAAAAGGCTTCCATACATCTTAAAATTTTATTTTATTTAACTAAACTTAAAGGCAAAAAAGGTGAGTTTTTCTAGCAAGTGGAGTCCATCCATTGCAAGTTTCTTTCTTTCGCTTTAAAATAGGGCGTCTAAAAAGAAGTACCCTTCAGGTCCGCCGGGAAGGAGTCAAAGGAGGTGTCGGAGTCGCTGGCTGAGCAGCTGAGCTCGAGACGGCCCCTCTGTGAGCACTCCACCGTCTGAGTGGTGCTGTGACTGACAGCCTTGTCTGGCAGCAGAGCGGGGTGATAGTGGTGGATAAGGTAGCAGAGGACGCGTCCATCCGAGAAAGCCACGGTGAAGTTCTCCACCTGAACAGACACGCAGAACATCCTTCAGACGCTGCCCTCTCCTGAACTAATCCAGGGCTCTCATTGAGCTCATTTGTTGGAGCCAGATGTTTTATGGGCATTTAAATAATGACTTGTGGTTTTTGTTTTGGGGTAAAAAGTTATCCCCAATTCATTCATTACAAACTTAACCTTAAAATAATTATGAAGACGGATCAACGTAAAACGAGCCAAACTTTCCACCCTTTGTCTCCCAGTCTGTAAACTCGAAACTCACCTTGAGGCTGTAAAAGTCACACACAGTGCGGACCCAGTCCATCAGCAGACTGATCTTTGTGCTGCTGTGTTCATACGGTCTCCTGGCCTCAGCAGGACTGCAGTCAAGACCCTGGCCGGCCCTCAGGGACGCCAGACTCCGCTTGGTCTTGAGGGTCCTTTTCAGGAACCCAATTTCTTCCATCAGCTGCTTCTCAGCCAAAATCACCTCAACCTGGGCAGGATGATGCAAAAACAGCATATCGGTTGACCGTCTACAACCCAAATCAAAGAAATAATAAATACAGAATTTTTCAAATTCACCCATGGGTGGGTGGGGGGGAATGTCAACGCACATGAAATGCAAACATGATTTTCCACAGGAGGCCCAGCGTCTTCTCCCGGTGTCCGTCCACAATGTCTTTGGACTCAATGTTGGAGCCTGAAAACACAAAAGCAATAATCAAACGTCAACTGTGATATTCGTCAAGTCGTCACAGGATGACACATTTATAATTAAAACTGTTTATGTGGAGCATTTGTGTTTTGTTTTATTTTTAAGAACAAGCTAAAGATTTTCATTCACTCATTCACATTCATAATTACCATGCTCATCCTTGAGGTCAACTCCTTTGCTCCGGAGCACTTGCAGGGCCACGTCTACGTTGTGGACTTTTTGCAGGCGACTAATGGCCGGCAGGCGCAGCTTGGACGACAAACTCCAGTCCTGGGTGAAGAGCTCCATCACCCGCCTGCAAGAAAGACCCACATTAAAAGCAATATTTAGGTTTTGCGCAATTCTAGGGGTAATGGAACCGCAGCTTATGACTGAAAAATGGAAGAAAAAAATACCACACGGACAACTTAAATCAATCTTTGATCCACAAACAACAGCGTTACATCAGACGAGCTGTTGGGAAGAGCCTCTGCCGTCTGAACCCTCAATCCCTTCCCCAGCTTGCAGAGGCTGAACTCTCTTTGTGGGCAGGGGAGCTCAGAGTATCACATTAAAATTCATCGCGTCTCACTTACACCAGACGAATCCCGCATTTCAAGTCGACCGCCAAACTCTTCACGGCAAAGTTAAACTCATCCAGGGGCTTCTGGACGTGGGAGACGGGCAAGCCGAGGTAGCCGAGGTGTCGAGGCAGGATCCCCTCCCCGCTCAGGAAGTCTCGGGAGAAGGCCAGGAGCAGGTCTTTGGTCGTCTACAAAAAATAAAAACCAACAACACAGGCACAAGAATGAGAGATTGAAAGCAGTCGCCTCAAAGACTGAACAGGATTCACACTGGACAATGAGCGTTTGCTTCTGTGGATGATGTTAAGTAAATTAAGGCAGGGTTGATGAATCTCAAAATCATTAATACACCACTGAAAGCTCTTTAACTGAAATTAGGATTAATAAGGTAAAATAAGAGAAATATTCTTATCCAGCAAATTTCAAATTCACAGTTTTCAAAGAAAAAAAATGATGTGTAAAAGGTGAATTTGAAGGACTGTTTAATTGTCTCAGTGTCATTATACAGATCGCGAGCCTACCTTGAACTCTGCATCCAAGCAGAACAAACAGGGGTCGTGCTCGATGAGCCGCGACTCTTTGGCCTGGTCCAGGAAGCACACCAGCAGCAGCAGCTTCTTCAGAGTGAAGCGAGACAGCGCCTCCTCGTGGCCTAAGAAGGAAAAGATTGAGCAGAAAAGATATTGGGAAGTCCTAATGGTATGACAGTTACATTTAAAGAACTAAGGACACATAAACTATGTTTACTCTTGTCTTTCTACCTGAAAACAAAAGTAAATTTTGAAGACAAAAAATTTATTTTTTTAAGTTGTTGTTTTTCCTGACATTTCCTTCACAGTCTTTTTCAGCTCTTAAGACGTCATTATTAAATATTTGATCGTATTGCTTACCATCCTTGTACAGGTTAGGCACTTTGGCGTGTCTGAACTCGGCAGCAATGTCGGGGTTCCACAGCAGCCGCTGAAGGACGAACACGGCCAGGCCCAGTGCGTCGTTGTTGCTCTCGAGCGAGATCAGCTCCCCGTAGATCGTCTGAGGACGGGACACGGTGCGTCAGTGCTACGACAGAATTTGCTGTGTGAATGTGAGACTGAATGGGTGAATGAGAGGCCTTTGTAAAGCGCTTTGGGGTGCCATGAAGGTGCTGGAAAAGCGCAATATAAGTGCAGTCCATTTACCATTTGAGTTCTCTTGTATTTATGGGGACATTGTACTTAAAGGCACTCCTGCAAATTTCTTTAAATGTCATCGGAAGGGGAAAAAACTGGTTGTTGAATGTTTCTGAGAGGTTATGAAGATGTATATGGTGTCAAATATTGTTTTTAGCAAGATGGATAACTGAAGTGGATACATTTGAAACTGAATTGGAGCCAGTGGTATTTATATGTTCTATATTTATAGCAGGAAAGCCAACAGTGCATTGAAAAAAAAAAAAAGAAAGAAAGAAAAAGCATCAGGATACCTCGAGACCGATCCGCAGCCACAGTGGATTGTATGAGAGGAGCCAGTTGAGAACTTTTCGGCGCTCTCCTAGAAGGTGAAAAGGAGGGCGATGGTTCCACTTTCAGACTGATTTTATGGTTGAAGACAGGGAGCCTCCAGACCGGCTTCACGGCACATCCTTCATTTACCTATGTCTTTCCAGAGATGGCGGTCCTTCCGGACCAGCAACCTCTTGGCCTCCACCTCCAGTTCGAGCCTCCGGATGGCCTTGACCATGGCCTCGGATGTGAAGAGCTGGCAGGCGGAACGACGGAGGCGGTTCAGCTTCCGCCGGGCCGTGTAGGTGCTCAGGGACATCTCCTCTTTGGTGGGGGCTTTGGGCACGCTGAAGTTGTCGTCACTGCCCATGGCAATGGACACAGCGCTCACTGCACAGAAATGAGAAAAAAAATATATATATATGTTTGAAAAGCATATCAATTCAAAAAAAACAAAAAATCCATGTTATGTAGAATTTACTTCTTTTTTTTTTACATACATTGCCTGTCTAACCTGTGAAATGAGGAAATCCCTTCCTGTGCTATTTTTTTCGTTTGCTGTACGTCTGAGTTTAATAAAAACACACGCATTCAGGACAATGTCTCTTTGTGATGTCACAAGGCACTGAGACCCACTGAGGCCAACTGGGTGTTTCACTGGGCTGATTCATCGAGGCCCGATCGGCTCTTTCGTTGCAGCTGCCATATTTGTGATGCAAATAAATAATGCAGCTAGCCGGTCAGCGTAGTTGCCACAGCGATCAATCACACATAGTTTCAGGCCATAGACCCAGGCTCATGATGTGTGTGCACGCTCCAGGTATCAGAACATGCAGAACAAATACCATTACAACATACAAGGTGTACAAAGCTGTAATGAAAACGCAGCTGGTATCTCTGGCAGAGAACTCTGTCCAGTCCTGATGTTGGGAGCAGAAAACGCACCTTTGGCAACTTCAGTGTTGACTTTAAAGTCATCCGGAGTGAGGACGTAGTTGATCCACCACGTGAAGCCTCGCTCCTGCTTCTCAATCCACCTCTCGTCATAGAACATGTTCTTGGCAGCGAATGGCATTGGGTGTCTTGGAATGGCTGACAGGTGGGGAGAGGAAAAGACGGGACAAGAATAAATAAAATTCATCACGAGATGAGTACAGGCGAAAGTTGGTTTTCAGACAGAGCCGCCGCATACCCGTTTGCACCGGCTTGACAAAGGTGAGCTTGGACTGCGCCACTGCCACAACTCTTGCCATCCTCACGGAAGAAGTTCGAGAGGATTTCAGAGAGTGAGCACCTGAGGGGGAAAAAAGAGGGAAAGCCACTGAGTTTCAGCCATGCTGGAAAACAGCTCATCTTCTCCATTTTAACCCCTCACTTTATTCGAGTGCAAATAGAATAAAATAATTAGTCTAAGAACATTAGCAGCCGACCTCGTGAGCCAAGTTTGGAGCTCGGTTGCTTCCCCTGGTTGGAGGGAGCAGCCTTCAGCGTGGACGTTGCTGTGGAACGGACAGAGCCTGCAGGAGCAAAATGCACTGATCAGCATTTTATGTGGCAGAGAATATGAAGATGAACAACTTTAGCATGTTTTCTACACAAATGCATTCTTGTAGTTTTCCTTCCGTCACTCAAAATTTATCAACAGTGTTTTAAAAAATGCTGTTGGTAATTAAATGTTTATTAGAATTATCCTTCAGCACAAGTGAAAGCTCACTGTGCAGGCCCGACACAGGAGGACACTCTCTGAGGTGATGGTGCATCTTGTGAACTTGCCCGCTGTTCTCTGTTGCCTCTGCGACGCACTCCTCCTCTCCTGGACCGACCTCGGGGGCTCGACCTTCGCAGACACGACCCTGCTCCTCTTGACACGCTCCGTCCTCCCAGCGTCCGGGACCTTCCCGTCGTTTCTCGTGAACTCCTCGCTCTTCCTCTTCTTTCCCTGCACTGCCATCTGAACGGGGAACAGGTCATCCCGAGAGGGTGGAGGTGTGGACGGCTCGGACGCGAGGAGGGAACGAAGAGGAGAGGACGAGCCCTGAGGTGACGGGGAGGTCACGGTGGGCTCAGCGGCTGCAGGCGTCGGGGATGAAGCAGCTGGTGTAGGGGGCAGCACTGGGATGGTGGTGGTGGTGGTGATGGTGGGAGAATCTTGATGCTGTGAGGCGAAGCTGAAGCCTTCCGCCCTGGAGTTTTGCCTTCCTTTCTGTCCTGCGTGCAGGTCGATGACGGGAAGGCCCGGGCTGCCTGCTCCAGACTCGCAACTGCTGCTGTCACACAGCTCCAGCGTCTTCTCCAAAAGCCTCCTCCGTGATTTTTTCATTTTCCTACCGCTCAAACCACTCACTTCCACAGGCGCTTTGCTCTTGGTCACTGTGACAGAGATGAAGGAGGATTTCTTGGCCTTCAGCGCTGCCTTGTCGGGCTGCGGGACGGCAGCCTCGCTTGTGACAGTTTCGCCAACGAAGAAAGTTGGCGGCTGATCGCCGGACTGCATCGAGGGACCATCGGGGGAGGTTTTAAAGGACTCCCTCTGGGGTTTGCAGGCTCGGCCTCCACTCCTGGAGTTCAGCGAGTCGGAAAAGCTACAGCTTGAACTTGTGTCTTGAGGGCTGGAGTTAATTTGGCTTAGATCGGAATCAATGAGAGCCAGGGCGTCCTTA